>CM071145.1:5337500-5957500 GCA_036417725.1 Clanis bilineata | reverse complement strand
CTATTACGTTTTTATATAACTTCTGTTATTAAAACTCGATCTGGAATACGGCGTGAACGTCCGGTAAGGCTTCTACAAAAGAGATTTTATATTACTGTAGAGGGGTTATCAAGCAAGATTCCACACAAAAAAAAGATCTCAAACGTCAGTAACGTCATCTACCACTTATTACAATGCGAGGGTGCTTATTACAATTTATACTGTTTACTATTTATTACAATGTTCAAATACGACTGAGTGATGTATGACCACGACGTCACAACTTCTGGATCATAACATAACATAAGCTCACGCCTGTATCCCCCAAGGGGTAGGCAGAGGCGTGCTAGCGAACTAGAACACCCACATTTCGCCGAGCTTAGTTCCGTCCCAGATGTGACGGGGGCGAGCCTATCGCCATATCGGGCACAAATTCCAGACTCCGGGCTGATATGGAAAAATCCAATATCACTTTGCCCGACCCGGGGATCGAACCCGAGAGCTCAGAACCGAGGTCGTACCGAAATACCACCATATTTGTATCATAAGTTTCATGCTTTTGTCCCGTCTATGTACTATTGAATGTCTTTGGATTCTACAAACATATTGCATAATCACGATCCCGGCAAGGGAAATGTCGACAAGCCATTGTTTCAAACCTTATTGTTTTAAAAATAAAGTTTGTGATCAATAGCGATGGTAGAGGCCTCGCCAGCCTCTACTCTGTGGTATAGTATTGAATGACGTGTCCCTATTTCAATACGGTGTATTCACGTCATAGGAAAATAGATTGCGGCGGAACAGACATGTATGGAATATTAAGGGCGTGTTCATGAGATATTATCAAAGCTTCTAATAATGAATACGTTTTTTTTATTCGGAGTAGTGTCGTAGTGTCGCCTCCTTGATCTAGTGGCAGTGTATATGGGCTGTGAACTGCGAGGTGCTGGGTTCGATTCCCTGGTCGGGCGTGATGTTTTTTTAACACCATTTTCCCAGGACTGGAACCCCAGATGGGGGTTGGCGTCAGGCAGGCAGCCGGTAGTAACTAAGCCAAATTCTTTCTGCAACATGCTTGAAAAAGTGTGTGCCGACCCCATCCATATTAAGGTGCGATAATGGCAGATAGAAAGAAAGAAAATGTAGTGTATGTGTTTATTGTAACACTTATAAATGTAACTTTTGTTATTTCAAATTGTGTATTTGAATATTCTATTGTTTTGTTTTGATATCAACTTCGAATTTATATACAGACTAGCTGACCCGCGCAACTTCGTCTGCGTAGGAGAGAGAGGGTTGAAAGAATGAGTTGTAGGCACTTATAATCCAATAATTCTAAAGGAGGTAATGAGATGATCTACTTTGGTCCGTTTTCGTCAGTCACCCCGTCAGTCACCCAGTCAGTACCCTCGTCAGTTACCCCGTCCATCACCCCATCAGTTACCCCGTCAGTCACCCCGTCCATCAACCCGTCGGTCACCCCATCTATCTGCTCGATTGTCACCCCGTCTGTCACACGTGTGTCACCCGTCAGTCACCCTGTATGTAACCCATCTGTCACCCGTGTGTCACCCGTCAGTCACCCTGTATGTAACCCATCTGTCACCCAGTCTGTCACCTGTAGACATGTGGCGGGGATAACTAATTAAATGACGATTGATCAGTTTTCGACCGGAGAGGAAAAATGATTAAATTACTAAAATGGCTATTAAAAAATAAGGGTTGATCGTAGAAGGGTGAAAAATGAGGATTGTATGTATTTTTGTATGTTGTATCATAAAAAAATAGAAATTAAAAATTTTGTCTAAAAAATAAAAAATAAATTTAGGGGTGGAATACCCCTAACATTTAGGGGGATGAAATAGATGAAATAGATGTTGGTCGATTCTCATAGATACCGGATAAGCACAAAAAATTTCATCAAAATCGGTCAAGCCGTTTCGGAGGAGTATGGCAACGAAAACTGTGACACGAGAATTTTATATATTAGAGAAGATATAACATCAATTTTCTATTTTATTACTATCATAAAAAATATAAATTACACACCTGACGCCCGTAGTATTATTTAAACATGTTACGTTTTTAGTTGAAGCTGTAGAAATACTAACCAAAACAGTAGCGTAGGAATGCAAATATTTCTCTCACACCAATCGTTCTCAAAGTGTAACTCTAAGTAAACAGGTATTAATTAACTGGCAGTATTGTACGTAAGTTGATACAACATCCGTCCAGAGAGCGTGGTTCGTGCGAGTCTAGCCTTACGTGCCAGCATCAGCTTCACAAGGTGTGCCGAGTCAATAACCTTTCTCTAGGAAGTCTATACCTTAAATTAATAGCGCACTTCACCTCTGTACGATATAAGTAGCTTTAAACTCTGACTTCATCTTAACTAAATCATTGGATGCTAATGAATATTGTTGTTCATTCGCAATAATAGGTACAATTAAATAATCAATTCTATCTATCTTTTCTATCATCTTGATGGTCCTATGAGTATAATTATGTGTAAAAAAATGACTCGGACTAAGACAAAGTTCGATTTAAAAATTCCAAATCCTCACTGACTTTGCTTCTTTAATTTAGACTTAGTCGAAGTTTGCTATATAGATCTCAGCTTTAAACTCAGAAAAGTTCAAATATAATGTCAAACCTCTCGACAGCCAATTATAACATAAGCTCACGCCTGTATCCCCGAAGGGGTAGGCAGAGGCGCACTAGCGAACTAGAACACCCACATTTCGCCGAGCTTAGTTCCGTCCCAGATGTGATAGGGGGCGAGCCTATCGCCATATCGGGCACAAATTCCAATTATTCAATTATAGCATCCTGAAATTAGTCGATATTATATTGATTTGTATAATAATACATAGTAACTAGATATTTAATATTATAAAGAAAATATCATAACACGCGAAAACGTTGTCGACAAACTTCGAGGAAAATTCATACCCATTATAGGTGCAGAAGGCGTTAAGAAATGAACAGAACTTTTACGAACGATTTAGTAGCGAAGACTTCCTTAAAAGCAACTTATAATGGAGATTACATCAGTAACATGAATTTTATAACTCATAAAAATAAAACAAATCGTAAACAGGATACAAATAAAATAAATCAGTCGTCTATTATTCAGATGTCATGCTACTCATACAATAAAATATGTTCCGCGACGCATTTTATATCAAAATCGACGAAAGCCCGGTGGGATTTGCCTTCAACTTTCAAAGGACCAATAAACTCGTAAAGCACATGCATAAATCATACCGATACGTTAGAAGTTTAATCTGGAACCGAGAGTATAGCTAAGTGGTTCGACGGATACTTTTTGAGTACAAGATGTTACTTAATAGTCTAATATGTAGTGTAAGTGAATGGTTTTTGGGTAACTAAAATCTCCGGTTAAAGTACTGATTTACTCTATAAATTACATAAGAGGCTAAGTGTAGGTAACCTAGGTCAGGATAGTAAATTTGCAAAGACAGCTTTGGGTGATTTTCTAAGTACGCCTTTACTGAGTATTCAATGGTTTACGTTTATAGGATGACCGCCTCCGAGGCGCAGCGGGCGAGTGGTCGGCTGTGAGGCGGGAGGCCGCGGGTTCGATCCCCGCACCGAGACAAATGTTTGTGTAGCCTACAGATGTTTGTTTCGGGTCTGGGTGTTGTGACACCGAAAGTCTCTCGTAGTTCCTGGTACCCACGATTCGATCTTAGAGTGGAGTCAGGATTATGTATGTGACTGTATTAATAAAAAAATAAAGAAAAAAGAAAAAGAAAGGTTATTAGATATTATCAAAAATTCTACTTAATTCTAATAATTATGTAGTCTGGAAGTTCAAACGGCAATTTGTGACTCAGGCCCGTTCCAAAACTCATTTTTTTTGCAACGTTCAAAATTCCAATCATGGGACGCGATAAAAAGCTGCTGTAGTGACTCCAAACAATTTACATATTCCTATCGGAGATGACTAACCCGCAGCGAATTTGATTTTGCTAAAAACAAAACAGTTATTAGAATGGGGCCATAGGTTGCGGTGTAAACTAAAAGCCAGATATACCAACGTTAAGGAAGGTAGTTTGTAGATAACCGCAACATAAACGAACCGTAAAGCTGTTTGTTCACTGCCTTTACGATTATTTGCTACGAAAAATCTTTGTACAGAGAAGTAGAGGTGGAAAATATTTTGTTTTGTTACATAAAAGCGGCGATAGCTTAGCGGTAAGTGAAGTCGACTCAACAACAAGAAATGCACCTTTGACTTTTTAAAATTGTAGATTATCGTTTGCCTTATCGATGAAGGAAACATTGTGAAGAAATATAAGTGTATAGTAATTAATTAAGCAGCGATAGTTCAGCAGCCCGAGCAGGAAAATTTCTGACAACCGTAAATGTATTCGTGCTCGATGCGCGTATATGAAATTTGTATGAAATATTAATCAAATGTCATCAGTACGCAGCGAGTCTACATTTACATTAGTTTTTCGTGCTCGGGCTACAGTTGGGAATGGTACGGACTGCCGAGACGAGTGTCGGAGGTTAAAGACCAACCCCAAAATGAAGCATACATCTGTGACTTTTCTATGTTAAGTGTATTTTCTTTGTGAATTATCGCTTGCTATAACGGTGAAGGAAAACATCGTGAGGAAACCTGCATACCCGAGAATTTCTCCACAAGAATTTTGAAGGTATGCGAAGTCTACCAACCCGCATTAGGTCAGCGTGGTAGACTAAGGCCTAACCCCTCTCATTAGCAGAGGAGGCCCGTGTCCAGCAGTGGTACAGTAATATTACAGGGCCAATATTTTTATTATTATTCATGAGAAATTCTAAGAAATGTTGCTAATCCGGTTTAGGCCAGCATGGCGATCTAAGGCCTAAACGTTCTTATCTCAGGAGAGAGGAAGCCTGTATGTTTTTACTAATGCTCAATAATACTATATCTGTAGGCAAAGATTAAAAGATGCCCATGATGAATGGTGAAAACTGGAAACATATAGGGCGATGTTTCGCTTCAAACGATTTCGGCGGGATTGAATTCGCCCGCGAACTTCCCACTACATTAGCGGTATCTGTTGTTTAAACAGTTCAAAGTTTTACACACTGACGCTTTGAAGTCCCGATGCCGGACTTTGTTTGACGGAGGGCCAAACAATGAACCTTCGTACACATGAACATTCAACACCTTAGCTTTTTAACGTCTTTAGCAGTGTGTCTGGCACAAATGTTTGGATTTGAAAACAAATTGTGAAATATCTTATCGTATTTACTGTTCCGAAGAGAAAGTTTAAACAGTCGTAATAATATTTATTTTACCTTCGTTTTGTGTGTTATCAAAACATTTTGTTTTCAAATAACCACGTAAGGGATCATTAAATGTCGTTGGCGTTTATACATTATTTCCAAATATTTAATTTTTGATATCTTATAATTGTTTGAACGGTGGCGTCAGTGCCTACAGAACAGATAAACTTTCTAAATACAAATACTTTCTACCTGCCCTTATCCCACTTGGAGTGGCGCAACACACTTTTTATAGCATGTTGCGGAAAGGATTTGGCTTAATTTTTACGACCTGCTGCCTGCCCGATGTCCAGTACCGGGCAAATCGAATTAGTAAAATCGCCCAATCTGGGATTTGAACCAATACCTCTCGGTCCACAGCCTATATACGATGCCACTAGACCAAGAGGGCGACTATCTTATCTAACTTTCTAAATAAAAATTGCTAGCACATCATTTGCATTAAATTACGATGAGAATAAACATGAATAATAACCCAGATGAACATCAAAAGCAATACACAAACTTCCGGAGCCAATATAAAAACGTTCGATTGTAGTCAATTGACCTAATCACGTCAGATATATTATACTGTGGGCTAATTAAAAGCATATCTTGTTTATAGTTGTTGAGTGTGCCCTAAAAATCTGGATACATTTTAAACTATTATCTGTCAACAATAAACGGAAGTATTCCTCATTATCATCAGCCATAGCACGTCCACGCCTATGTTCAGCAGTGGCCGTCCTATTGCTGATGATGATGATGATGATTCCTCATTATCGGTAGTTTATTTTTCTAAAATGGATTGAAGGGCGAGAACTTACCAGCTTATTAATTTAATTTTGCAATAATTCTTAGAAAGCTCCAATTCTTTAAATAGCTCCCTCGGTGGCGTGACTTACTTTAGATCGAAAAGATTTTTATTTTACTTGAAAAGGTTTCCTTCAAGTACAATTTCGCGTACTTTCAACTTGTCTACGAATATTCCACCTGCAGCGTCGTGCAAGATATTTTCCTATGTTGTAGCAAAGTTTTATTTAATTTGCCCGGGACCTGGACCCCTCAGAGTGGGTTGACGTCAGGCAGGCAGCCAGTCGTAAAAACTTAGCCAAATCATTTCTGCAACATGCTTGAAAAAGTGTGTTGCGCCGACCCCACATTGAAAGTGGGATAAGGGCAGGTAAAAAGAAAGTTATAGCAATGTTTTGACTTATTGGTTTTGTATGACGTCAGCCCACCCTCATATCAGAACATGTTTATATTTTCTAAGAGATGTACACAAAACCGAGAACTCGGAACGATGTAATTTAACATAATAAGTTGCAAACGTGCAGAATACATCACGCTTAGTTCCCTTATTAAGAAACCCCGCAGAAAAGAAAAACAAACAGCACAAGGAAAGTAAATAAATAGAACGCCGGTAGTATGTAGCTTTTGTGAATTCACACTGTTCTTTATTCAGTATTTATCTTGATCCTGTTATTGTTTAATTATCATAAAAACTGTGGATTTACTCCGCATACATACATACATAACATAAGCTCACGCCTGTATCCCCGAAGGGGTAGGCAGAGGCGCACTAGCGAACTAGAACACCCACATTTCGCCGAGCTTAGTTCCGTCCCAGATGTGATAGGGGGCGAGCCTATCGCCATATCGGGCACAAATTCCAGACTCCGGACTGATATGGAAAAATCCAATATCACTTTGCCCGACCCAGGGATCGAACCCGAGACCTCAGAACCGTAGTCGTACCGAAATACCACCACGCCACAGAGGCATTTTATTATTTACTCTGATTATTATAGATTTACTCCGCAGTTATCTTTAAATATGGATAATATTGCTTGGGTAAACAGCTTCGCGTATTGCTGACATAAAATTAACACAGCTGTTCGGATAAGTTATTTGCAAGCTTGTAGTGTACGAGTATTAATGTTGTGACCGTTATATGATCATGTTTGTTGCACATTTCACAATATTATGGTTAAAAACGGAAACTTGTGCAATATTCACCTAAAGCCATTCAGCGTGTACACAAATCAAGGTTGTTAACCCATTTGCGTTACGGTCTGATACCGCCTGTGCTGATGTTTCACATTTGTATTTATTTCGTTATGAAACCCCCTTGGTGTTTAAATTGAGTAAAGTACAGGTAATTTTAAACAATCATGCCAAGAGCATGTTTCTGACTCTATCTTCTTTCTAAACCTTGAACCAGACTGTCATTAACTTTATCGATAGCATACAAAATAATACTGCTACATCATGCCAATTCACTATCTGTAAATGCAAAATCTATATTTATTTTCAAACACTGGTTTTTAATTTATTCTATGCTAATTTCTATTCTATTTACTCCTGTTCAGCAACATTATCTAACCTATTATTCCGGACTCACGTTGCAAATAACCTATCAGTGACAAGATATCTGTCTATCGGAACTTTGATGATCAAATAGCATTAAGATTATACATATTCATGGCACTAGTGAATCAGGTTTATAGGCGGTTCCGACGTTATTGTGAATTAGTCTTTTCAAGTGACTTTTCGCCTAATTGAGCACATCAAACAAAATGTTGTCAAGAGTTCACTGAATAGTGACAATGGTCAATGCGATGCTCTATTTGACGGTTCTATTTTATGTTAGCGTCGCTCGTATATCTTGGAGTGCTGTCAACCCGCTGGTCACGGCCGATTAAACGATTTGAATTCCGTTTCGGCTTTTCTATCAACTCTTTTTTCTAACCTTCTATTCAATATATCAGGGTTCTGTTAAAACAGTGTAACACAAGCAGACATACATAATGCAGCAAAATTACAATATTCTGAATGTAAAGCATGAATAAATGTAATGCAAATAATAACAAATTGTAATGAATAAGCGAGAACTACAATGTTGTATTCAGCAAATAATATTACTGTCCCAGTAGGCACGCACATACAAATGAGAAGCATTATGAAGAGTACAAAAGACATTTTCCCATAAAACATTTGTTTCGAAATCGTTTTACGGGTAAGCGGCCGCAAAATGCACCGGTGCAGTGCAGTGTGCTCACATTCATGCGGGTCTGTAGTTCCGAGTACAATGTTTTAATAAATCTCCAAGCAACAAGACTGTTACAGAAGCTGTTTCACCAAATCGAGACGCTGGAATGAGGAGCCATTTATTCTATAGAAAAAGACGGACAGGCTGATTCTCTCGTCTCGAAATTTGTGTCAACATCGACAAATGCATCCGTCTCCTTTAGTGCTTACTTGTGTAAAGAAGATAAAATGTTTTTAGAGATTACCACGGACTTTACTTAGAGGAGATAAACTATCAGGATATAAATAAAACATTTGAGAATTTACATTCTCTTATACGAATTATAGCTCTTATTTAATGTGACAAGTATTTTAAAAATGAAATCGTTTTATTAAATATGCATGGGGTGTAGCATAAATTAATGTTAACAGTTTTAAAAATTATGTTCTCTTCGTGTTAAGCGTGTAATTTATGACATATTTAGCAAAATGTCGCATGAAATTAATTACACTGACGACGCCCTTAATTCACGAGTTAATGTTGTTATATCTTTAATGTTATTAATATACGACTTTATTCATTTAGCATTTTTAACATTGACATTGCTCTATTTCGTCATAAGAACACTGGTTTTTGCTTTAAATCCAGAGTTCCAAAATACTCTGTTATTTTTGTCAACATTTTGCCAATTATAACAACATCTTTTATTGCCCTACTTTAGATAAAAAGCTTTGAAGAAAGAGGACGATTAAGTATAAAACATGTTTTCATACCAATGAAGTCAAAATTTAAGTACCACTTGAATAAAATATGAAGTCGTAAAAGCTACATAAATTATTTATGACACTCTTCGAGTACTCCCAAAACACATTACTGAACGGATTCCACATTAGAGACGATTAAAATACTCTCTATATGCGGTTTAAGTAATAAAAATGTCGATTAGACAGCACCGCCACTCTTATGAGCTTAATGATTTTTAAACGATTATATTTTAATGCTTTCAATTTACGATTAAGCCGGTAAGGTAACTTAGGAGCATACGAGGCGATATAAAGTAGTCCAAAGAGAATTAACCAGTGGAAAAGTACTCAATTTTAAATAATTCTATCAATATAATATTATTTGTTTTAACTATGAACGTAATAACGATAATAAGGAGTGCTATAATGATTACGATACTTATTGTATTTGGACGAAAATAAGAAATATCACCCAAAGGAAGATAAGTTATAAAAGCTTTATGTTTACTCTTTTTAACGCTATCCAGGCATTGTTAATTTTGAAACTGTCTACTACACACAATTTACTATCAAGGCAAGGGAAACCAGGTGCTCAGAGCCGCGTTTGATTAAATTGGCTCATTTATGCAAAGACCGAGGCAATCGTGTGTACCTCTACGGCTCTGTTTTATTACACCATGTTTCACTTTGCATTTTGTGCCCACAAAGTAACTGTAAGCTTCAGTTCGATTAGCGGGACCGAACTGTGTAAGAGTTAGACCGGGCTCATTAAAATTTTACTGCAACATCGCTATGATAAGATAAAAGTCTCGCTTCGAGTTTATTCGCGTTGAGGTGTAACTTCACTAACCGGCACCTAACTCAAGAATTCATACAAGATACAGCTAATAACTTGTTGTTAGGAACAAGATTATAGGTGCCATGTTAAACAATAAATTAGTCGTTTACGATTTGTCACATGATTTTTACGATTGTCGTTAAGATGTCCTAGATAAATGGTCTCCAGTGAATTCAACACGTTTGTGGGATTTACTATAGAAATATCACATTCCAGCCAAAAAGTACGTATGTCTAGTATATGCCGATGAAGCAAGATAGCCTAGCGTCGAAGTATCCTTGGTATCCCGACTGGTGTCAAGGAATCAAGTGAATCAACTTCCAATTATTTACGATAACAGTCTCAAAGTAAAGTTGATAATCCAGCGGTGATGATCCTACAACCACAGGAACCAACGTAAAGCGCTTCTTTTCACGCTTCGATCGGTGACAGAGTTTCGGAAGATCGAATCGTTCCAAAAACCCTATTTCTATAGGTCCGTCAATGTTATTACCCATGACAGTTTTGTAGGGTATCATGTGTTAGCCATAGTGAAGATCATTAATCATCTGCTAAAAAAATATGTAAGCTTATATGCATATATCCTCTTCCATATTTTCTTCACAATTTAATAAACCTAACCGGATATTGTTTATCTTTCTAATAATGTAAGCAAGCTTCTTCATACAGATAGTTCATTGCCATATCAACTGGTTGCAATGTTGCGCCAGATTAGTTACACAACTAGCGGATATTTTAATGTATTCACACTGGAAATAGATACAGATATGCAAAGAAAGGTATTCGAAGAACCTCAAGATGCCTTCAATATATGTTGAGGGGTCTTGAAGTTTTACTTTAAGTAAGGCTGTACTGTGACCCGGACATACCGTCGGCGAAGTTCCGGTAGACTTGTCGCGGTGTTTACACCGACTTCAGCTTACGAATATTGCACGTTCTCATTTATTTTCCTTGAAAATATAAGCTATTTGGAATCTTGATGTGAACAAATATAACAACGAGAGTTATTTACATTTGTTAAGTGACATATTTTATACGATGCCTTGAATTGCGGAAATCAGAAGTTTCAGTGACATTGGGATGGGAAGGCAAAGTTATAGACAAATTATAGCAAAAAAATAGACGTTGATAATATTCACCGTGTATAGTAATACTATCTCAGAGCACAAAATATGCTAGCAGTAGGCCAATATATGTATATTAGAAAGGTGAAACAGTTATACAGTTCGACAGGTGCAACTTCGAAAAATGGTACGAAAGTTTATTTTAACACCGGTAGAGTGTCGGAGCACTATCTTCATTTATCTTTACCTCATTTACAAAAGTAATGATAGCAAAGATCACTGTACTGAATGTAATGCAGAGCGAATATGTTTTGTATTCGAAAATTCTTCGTGCTTCGGGGTCTGAAATATAGTCGCCGTGGTCATAACTTGAATCATTAGTCAGCGTGACACAGAGTGGGTCATAAATCTCTGAGAATCTATGGCTATTAGACTGGAGGATATCCGGAGGGCAATCGCGAACCGTGGAGGCAGGACCACCCTATTCTCGAAAGGTCTAATAACCTGGTAAAAGTAGCTTTACGAGTAGCTGGAGTAAGTAGTGTAATTTATGCTTCATGAGGACCTTCAGCAACTGACGATTCATTACCGAAGGAAGTGGTATGTAATGAGAGGGCTATGTATGTGATAGATGTTCGAGGGGTCGCTGTGCTCAACACACTATCAAGCGTGCTCAAACTCAACTTGATATTTAATTAAGTCACAGCGTAGGAAAAGAATCAGTAAGATAAAGAAAAAACTTGAACGATCCTATTCTTATTAGAATTCCTACGCGCCGCTCTGCCGTGAATACTCGCAGTTTTAAATTACAGACAACATAAAAATCTATGGTAATTTCCTTGTTAAGACATGTGTTTAAAAAGAATTGCTAAAACAAATTACGATGTAACACTAAAAACACACCACACACTGAATGGCAATTTTACGACGCACACAAACAGTGTCAAAACGCGGAATAAACGATGCTAAAAGTATCAGATATAGCGATTCTGAAAACAAATAAAATCAGTTTATAGCTTTATAGCGTGAGTTGAAGTGGAAAGTCTTTATTCTGACGCGAGTGGTGCGCGACTTATGGCTCACGACTAGCTGCAGGCAGAAGACGTGCTTGTGTGGTCTACGGTGTATTTATACAAGATAATACTTAATTATGCGCTTTACTAAAATATTTCACTTGATTATAGTGCTCTGATATCTGTACAAGCTACACATACTCCCAGAGATGAAAATATCAATCTTTTGATATATCAATAGGCTGGAGCATTATCTACTTACCAGCTAATAACAAGGAAAAGGAAGGCCATATGTATTGTAATGTGAAATTAATATTCGATTTAAAATACCTCGACCGCGGGTTTCAACACAGCGATGTAAAAAGTCAAGTATAAATCACGTAACGCATTTAAAAATACGATGAAAAATCGCAAGAAATTTCGCTCTCCAACTCCGGAACTACTTCCGCAAATTGAATTTTCACGCGTTCCTATTTTGTGAGCGAAGACTGCAATTTGTCTGCCGGCTGAAGCTTCCTCACAATATACAACGGTTGTAAAATTATACGCATCACAGACCAAGAGTACGGAATATACGAACAAACACTAAGGACATGGCAACAAACAACATGATTATTGTTATGCTAAGAAATGTTGTTTTGTCAACACATTTACATGTTTCAGATTCAACAGCATAAATATTTTTAACAAATCTCCAAAGCTCGAGCAAAGAGAACTAAAGCCTGACAAAAACAGTCTCAATTTCGTCACAAAATAAATATGTTAACCGTCGAAAGTGAAAAGCAAGCTTTTAGTGAACAAAAGTGTTGAGGGCACTAGCAATCAATCCTTTGGCGATATCGCCTTCTCGGTAACTGTTTCTTATCGTGAATAGCAAAAAAGCCTTTCCATGTCGAGAGCTGTCGATGCGGAAGCACCTTTGTTTCTGTCGGGCGCGACCGATCAGAAAGCGATGCAAACAAAAACAAAAAATAATTTTACAACTTCTTCACTTTCTTCAAAGAAAATTGAAAGGAATACTTATTTTCTTATTTGACTATAAATCATAAAAGTTGTCATAAACAAAGGAAATCTATTTCCAATCGCAGTGCAAATAAGCGCACTTGTCTAACTTGGTTCAAATTATACGAAACAAGTAATTGTGAAACGTGCCCATGTTCACTTATCGGCTAGTGAGTGGCCTGTTATTCAAATATGTACTGAGTACCTACTAAGCACAAGTTCTGGTAAACTGACAGATTGTACGAGCTCTCCGTCAATTCACAAGCAATTTAACATATGTGTCATGAACGTACTCTTGAGTAAACTTTCTTTAGTATCTCAGTTTCAGTATACGTTTGTGCGGGCAATTACGTATATGTAGGGGTTCAATAGGTTGGTCGGCTGGGCCATGCAGTTAATTTGTAGTCGTGATTGAATTAACGAAGTCGAGTGCTTGGCAGAGCTCATTTCGAAAGCTGTTAGATGCAATCTCGCTTTTATACCATGCACAATAACAGACGCAAACCTATGGCCTTCACTTAGAATCAGAACTTTTATTACGTTTCTTGTTATATCGCTAAACTAAAACAATAATAATGATTTCAAGTTAGTTATCGTTAACGCTTAAACGCCAATTTAATGTGCAAAGTTAAAAGGTACCATTTTTAATTCCGTGTGAAACAGCAGTGCGATTTATATCTCAGCAGGGTTCTAGCATTGGGTCTGTCGGTAACATTGCGTCTGTCAGTGTGAGAATACTACGCATATACAAATGTGCATTCCATACACACAATCAAACACGGTGAAAAAGAAATTGATCTTTATTTCATTTCAAGTAGTGTAACATAAAAAAAAAAAAATGTTATCGATTAGTTAAGACTACGTTGGCAGAACGACTCGTGTTCCTTGGGTAATTAAAAAAAAAGAGAGTTCATTTGACATTATGTTTTGTCAGATTGACAGATGAGTTATTGAGTTATTTAGATGTCGATCGGTATAGTTAATCATGTTAGTAATTGCGATTTGTGATTTGGACTTTTGTTTTGCGTCATGGAGTTTTGTCTATTGCCTGGCGCAAAGGTATAAAAAGCTCGGCCTCCCAATCGGGCGTGCCCTTTTTTGAGAGCTTCGGTCTGCGAGCATCGATTTCGTTGGTGCCTCAAGGCGGGGGCCGCAGCAGAGACCGATCGACACCGACAGCGCTCTCATGCAGCGCTTCGGTACCAGCGGATAACGAGAAGGTCCTAAGGCTGAGGTCGGCAGCTTGGGACATCCATCTATAGGCATCCTTCGCGTTCCCTCAAGGGGCCTTCTTGGATATAACTATTCTTGGATATTACTATCCTTTCTGGATGGTCTCCATGGTGTGGACTGCATTGCCTGGGTGAGGTGCAGTCCAGGGCCAGCTGCGTGGGTGACTCCGAGCGCGTGGCCGCGTCGTGTTGGTGTCCACGTGTTTGGTGGATCACCCCATTTTATATGAGGTTGTGCTCGGAGTTGGCTGCGAGTTCCACTCCGCAAACCCCTTTAGAAGGTACCTCCGTATTTTATTTCCAGTCTGTCCCGGAGGCTGGTGGCGCCCCTTTTAGTTTTTTTTTTATTTAAATTTGTATTTGTGGTAACAGTTTACTATCATAACATCAAAATTAAATGTACTCGAGCATTGAACGATAGCAAATCCAGTAGGCTCACGACCCGCTCTGTAATTATTTTATAAGAATAAAAGTAATATTATATAGAATAAAATAATATTGTAATTATGGTGATATTTTAATAATATATAGATTGTACGAGAACATCTCGGTCTTTGGTTTTTAATTTGTTTTTAACCTGTACACTTGTTACATTACATTACACTTTCACATGTTACAGTGGCGCCCAACGTGGGGCTGGCTTTCTTTCTTTTTAATACTGGAAGCATTTGCCATGTCATTCCGCTATGGTGAATAGTTCATTGCTCGTTTACTGATGTTTATGATTTTGTAACTAAAATAATCTGTTATACCACATGTTAATGTATTTAAAAGTGAATGATTGTGTATTAACTTTGAATATTGTATGACCTTATTTTGTGCTTTTCTGAATCTAAAAATAATATTGATTTGTATTAATAAAATTAAATTTTAATTGTTATAATGCAAATCTAAATTAATAATTTTCAACTTAGAAATTTTGTACCAGAATTTTTATAACTACCCTCAACTTAAAAAATAATTTTAAATTTTAATTTAATTATTTTATTTGAGGTTGTATTGTTTATTGTGTAACATATTTCAAATCAATTGTATCAACATGTTGGAGGAACGTCCTATTTGTTTTAATCTTTTACTTAAGGATGAATTGCAGTATGAAGTCATGGTTCGGGATGTTGCCCCGGCCACTGATGTTAAAAGTTTAAGACTTCAAATTAGGCAATTAGCTAAGGAGTTACCTCCATGTTCCGTTGATACATTTGAGGGTGATATTAAGGAGGAATTAAAAATTGTAAATGGAAAACTGGAAGAGCTATCTCGTTCAATTTTTGAACCTAAGCGTTCACAAACTTTAAAATTTTTAAACCGTGCCCAAGCGTTGTCACACCATTTATACCACCGTTTGTCACGTATTGTACCTATAGATTCTGAGGTTGCCACATATAGGGATTGTACCTTAAGGCTTAATAAAATCTTATCCTCACTTGACACTATGGTTGCTGGATTTCAGGCAGGTCCTGCCCAGTCTAAGAGTGCTGAGGCGTGTGCACCAGTTCCTGAGGCTTCAGTGGTGAGACATAAGAGTCAGATGGTGAGTTCTCTGAATTTAAAATATGATGGCAAATCGTGTATTAAAGTTTTTCTGCAACGTCTTGAGGAACTTTGTGATGCTCGTACCATTTCAGTCGCTAACCGTTTTGCTTCTGCGGTTGAGTTATTTGATGGTGAAGCTTTAACGTGGTACAGAGGGGTTAAGGATAGTATTTTTTCTTGGGAAGAATTGAAGCAGGCCTTGATAGACGAATTTTTGCCTTACGATTTTGATCGTCGTTTGCTGAAGGAGATTCGCAATCGTACCCAGGGTCGTACGGAGAGAATTTCCACCTACATAAGCGTCATGCAGAATTATTTCGGGCGACTTAGCACTCCGCTTCCTGAGGACGAAAAATTCGACATCATTTTTAATGGCATTCGACCCAAGTACTCTGTTCCGTTGGCTCTCCACACAATTGAGGACTTGCCCACGCTTAAAAGACTTTGTCGTTGTTTGGAAGCTAGTTGGCAACGTTCTGATTCTTTTGTAGAACCTCCGAAACCCTCATCCTGTTTATTGGCTAAGGACCTATGTTACACAGGGAGTTCGAAACCCCGAGTGGAAGTAGCTAGTTTTGCGAACCCTTGTCCGCGTTGTAGAGTTGGCACGCACAGTCTGAGGGATTGCCCCTCCAGAGAAAAAGTTTGCTTCCGCTGTGGCAAGAGGGATTTCACAGTTCGCACTTGTCCAGATTGCTCCGTCGCGGGTTCAGATCCCACCAAGATTTCTATAAATCCGAAAAAACTGAATGACCGGTACCAACATAAGAAGTCCAATCGTTCTCATTGTAGTATCTCTGAGAATACTAATAATGCAGCAAAGAGTACTACGGATGTTAGTAAGCCTAATGCTTTTGTCTCTCCGAGTATTTCGTCGGTACCGCATCATAAAGATCATGAAGATGAGCGTCCTCATCTATCGGTAGAAATCCATGATAGGGTATTTAATGGTTTGTTGGATTCTGGTTCATCTATATCTATTTTGGGTTCAGAATTAATTGACTTATTTTTGTCTTTGGGTTGTTCTCTTAACCCTTGTGCTGACTTTACGCACATCACTACTGCTACTAATTCCCAAGCTAAGGTTCTTGGTTGTTTTTCTTTACCGGTCAAGGTTCGGAACTTGACTCGTGTTGTTACCTTTTATGCCATACCAGACGTTACTACACCTCTTATTTTGGGAGTTGATTTTTGGAAAGCTTTTAATATAGCTTCTCAATTATTTGAGAATTTTTCAGCAGACTCTCCGAAGGATAGTGCAGTTAACGTCTCGGAAGTGCGTTTGCCTTCAAATTCAGGACAATGTGGACTTACTCATGATCCACCTCAGATTAAATCTATTGTTGTACCTAATCGAAAAGACTCTGCAAATGTTTCACCAGACGCGCTAACGCGTCCTGTCCCACTTCTAGAAATTGAAAAAAGCGATTGGTACAACAAAATTTTTCAAAAATGTAGGAATCTTCCCACCTCTTGTCCGAATTACTCTATTGTTGATGGTAAACTCTTTCGATATTCCAAAAGTAAGTTTCGTTGTTCTAATCGTTTTGTTTGGAAAGAAGTTGTCCCTTCTGACCAACGCCCAGACTTAGTGAGTTCTTCTCATCGTGGTGAACTGTCGCATTTGGGTTCTTATAAAACGTATCAACGACTATCTTTACGCTACTTTTGGCCTGGCATGTATCGAGATGTGATGGAATTTGTCAAGGGATGTGACCAGTGTTCTGTATACAAGCAGTCGCAGAAACCACCTTCTGGCCCGAGTGAGACTTTTTCGAAGGGTGAATTTGCTTTGGGAAAAGCTCACGTCCGAAGTTCCAGAAATCACAATAAAGGTCGGAGTACTGCCGAACATCGGGTAGGTGATATTGTTTGGAAGAAACCTTTCCCCTTGACAGATGCAGATAAATTCTTCATGGCGAAATTAGCACCTCGTTATGAAAAATGTAGGGTTGTTTCTAAACACTCCCCCTTAGTTTTTGAGTTGGAGAGTGTTGCAACTGGTAAAAGTATGGGGTCCTGGCATATCCAGCACCTCAAGAAAGTTTAAATTACTTTCTTCTCTTTTTTCTCTGGTCATTGGACGCGCAACCCGATTTTCGTGGATATCTCGCTGCGCCGCCAATGTCTCAGTGCCTTTAGTAAGGAAGTCAGTACCTGACTGTTAGCATTTGCTCGTAGTATTTTTGCAAATGGCTAGCATAGTGTCTTAGGATTGGCTTGGAGAGTAGTAATGCGATACAGTCTCTGCTGCTTTAAAGCAAGTGACTGGCCGCAGTATCGTGTTTTTTTTTATTTGCCTTATTATGCTGAACTATTTTTGTTAGCATAGGGAATCCATCGACACATTGTCGTGGGTTCGATTTTGGTGTTTGTTTTGTGTCGAGTGTCACCTTTTATTGGTGTGGTAGCTAACCTACCACTCGATACAATTATTTTTTTTTGTTCTTGTTGATTCTGTAGTTGTTGGACGCGCACCCCGGTTGATACTGTTCGCCTCGATGCGTCGCCAACGACTCAGTAGTAACGAGTTTTGTAATGTTGAGTGTTATATTTTATGTGAGTATGGTAATACACTCACTAACGCTCGGCAGTTTTTTGTTGTTGTTTTAGATCCGGTATCCTGTAGTAGCTGGACGCATAGCCCGATTGGTACGTATCATCTCGCTATGTCGCCAGCAACTCGGTCCGTTGATTTGTGTTTTTTTTGCTTGTTTTAGGTCAGAGTTGTGGTCTTGGGTTGTAGAGAGCTGGAGGACCAGCGTTAAATTTTGCAAGCAAAATTTCCCTAGGGAGGGGGGTACTGTAACATAAAAAAAAAAAAATGTTATCGATTAGTTAAGACTACGTTGGCAGAACGACTCGTGTTCCTTGGGTAATTAAAAAAAAAGAGAGTTCATTTGACATTATGTTTTGTCAGATTGACAGATGAGTTATTGAGTTATTTAGATGTCGATCGGTATAGTTAATCATGTTAGTAATTGCGATTTGTGATTTGGACTTTTGTTTTGCGTCATGGAGTTTTGTCTATTGCCTGGCGCAAAGGTATAAAAAGCTCGGCCTCCCAATCGGGCGTGCCCTTTTTTGAGAGCTTCGGTCTGCGAGCATCGATTTCGTTGGTGCCTCAAGGCGGGGGCCGCAGCAGAGACCGATCGACACCGACAGCGCTCTCATGCAGCGCTTCGGTACCAGCGGATAACGAGAAGGTCCTAAGGCTGAGGTCGGCAGCTTGGGACATCCATCTATAGGCATCCTTCGCGTTCCCTCAAGGGGCCTTCTTGGATATAACTATTCTTGGATATTACTATCCTTTCTGGATGGTCTCCATGGTGTGGACTGCATTGCCTGGGTGAGGTGCAGTCCAGGGCCAGCTGCGTGGGTGACTCCGAGCGCGTGGCCGCGTCGTGTTGGTGTCCACGTGTTTGGTGGATCACCCCATTTTATATGAGGTTGTGCTCGGAGTTGGCTGCGAGTTCCACTCCGCAAACCCCTTTAGAAGGTACCTCCGTATTTTATTTCCAGTCTGTCCCGGAGGCTGGTGGCGCCCCTTTTAGTTTTTTTTTTATTTAAATTTGTATTTGTGGTAACAGTTTACTATCATAACATCAAAATTAAATGTACTCGAGCATTGAACGATAGCAAATCCAGTAGGCTCACGACCCGCTCTGTAATTATTTTATAAGAATAAAAGTAATATTATATAGAATAAAATAATATTGTAATTATGGTGATATTTTAATAATATATAGATTGTACGAGAACATCTCGGTCTTTGGTTTTTAATTTGTTTTTAACCTGTACACTTGTTACATTACATTACACTTTCACATGTTACAGTAGGTTGAATATATTGGTGCAAATGTTAAATTTCCTTTCTGGGGAGTTCCAGACGAGTGAGCATTGGACTAACGAGGAATGACGGCTCTAGGACACAATGCATGTCGGTTCAGGTGTGTAAATCGTGCTGACAACATGTGTCGTGCTTGCATCGTGATCATATCTCATATAAAATCAAAATACATTCACATGCCAACAAATAAAGTTGCTCGAATAGTTTTATCGCCTCCCAAATCGTAGAAATTTCGAGCGAAACATCTAAATCGTAATAGATGTTATTTCACTACGCTTAATTATGCAACAGGATGTTAAATTAGTATACGGCATGTTCACAAAGAAAGCGGTCAAATGTTAAGGAGATAATTGTTGGTGCAGGAAATTAAAGACATTTAGTAAGTGGGACAGTACACCGTGGTTCCACTTGATGGCGATCTTGGACACATTCAACGGTCTTGTTCATAATACTGACAGTCTCACTTATCTTTAGAGATCTCACACGATTTCAAAAAGCGTTTCACTTGTCATACAACAATGTACTCATAAAGAACAGTGTATTTAAAGGGACTGGCTCATTCTCGGTACAGTAGGAGTAATTATTTGAAAGACATTTTTCATAATTCAGAGTTTTTGCTAGATGATCTAGTTTCCCGATTTGATGTTTGTTTCTCTTAATCATTATCTTTTGGGAGTGACTGGTATTTAATTAGCTATAGTATTGTGTTGTACGGGATATGGGCTTCATTTCAATCAAAGCTTCCTTGATAGAGATCGATTGGACGATACTCTGTCACAGTGTTACATAATTTGAACGCAATTCGGTAATCTCATATAGGAGTAAGCCGGTATATTAAAGCCGATTTATAGTCATATTTCATTGGATATCATTATTCCCGACCATACTTAGAATATCATTAAGTAACAAAGTTTGTTTGTCTGTAAGCCGTCTGCGCATTGCATGACTCATAGGCGTGGGAGGCAATAAATATACCGCGTTGTACATTACTTCAATAAAGTTGAAACTATGCCTATATCAACCTTAACTTCTTCAAAATCAGTTGTACTGCCAATTGTCTACGTCTCCTTTTCTGAAAACAATACTAATTGTCTTTGCGATTAAAGATATGCATTTCAACCTTCAAGGGCTTAATTGTCGGAATTATTTGGGTTTATATAGATGCGGCAATTAACAATCGAAATAGGACGACTATAATATTCCCCTCAAGTTTAAATGTGATACATGAATGCCCTGACTGGATACTAATCCACTATCGACGTCATGAAATTTATTATAGGCAACCGTACTCCTTTCAAAATGTGCTTTCAAAGGTACGACATAAGTCGATTCAGTTCTTGATATATGAAAAGTGAAATCAGAACGCAGTACTACCATTAGGGACTAAATTGTTTCTTTTCTCTCGAGACAAATATATGTAGCGCGTGTGCACCTCGACTATTTTCAAGTCCAGTCGAAGCATCAGCTATATTACTTTTATGAGCTGCGAGATTACATGCAACGAAATTGGATGCGTTTATCCCATACACATGCGAAGTAATGAAAACGTACAAGTTATGATGTTCATTGAGCGCAGTCATTTCAGCTTTTATGTTATAGCGCTATTTTTTGTGCGTAATCATAGGTTTGTTTTACTAGTTCTGTTGTGTAACACGCATGTTTTATAGTGTATTTAAACGACAAAATTGTCTAGATTTATTTCTACTAGGTTGTACGAATTATAGAATTGCATTTTTTCGTCTTTCTTTCTTTTATTCTTTCCATTAACTTACTTTTCAGTGTCTTTACACACAGAAAAAAAAACTACATGAATTCCTAGAATATGCTTTTAATCGTAATGTTAGTCTAACTATGCTATTCAAATGAACAGTTGAATGCTACAGTTCCATGAAGAACGAAGCTTTGGCAAAACTGTTCGTTTTTTCAAGTCAATCATTTGGAAGTGATGAAATATAAAACTCGTTAGCATTTATAATCTTTGGCAGTTTAAATAATGATGGTATCATTAAACGCCGGATATCGGTATTATTAATAGTGAGAACACATTTTGTTGATGATTTTTTCATACATGTAAAAAATCTGTTCAAGTGGAAGTCTGATAGTGAACGGTTCTGTAGATTTTTGTTAAATTATCACAATCCCTTTTCTCAACATATCTAGTCCAAACCAATATTTATTGTCAAAGCATCTTTCAAGGTAATATTGCTCTGCTTTCTTAATTTTTGCAAAATTTTCCAGTCGTAGTCGATTGAAATAAAATTACTTTTACGGATTTTATCAAATCGTGATAAAATCCGTAAAAGTAATTTTATTTCAATGAATAGCATTCGCGTAAACTTAAGAAATCAGTCGTAGTCGATGTTTAAAAGTTATAAGAAATTGTTGCAATAGTTTAAATAGAGGCCAGGAAATCAATTTGTGTGATATTACGAATAACACATAAGTATACAATAATAAAGTTCGTTACTTCATTTTAAAACAGTTGGTATCTGTCACTCTCGAATACTCTCGATTCCTAAAAATCGTTTTAACGTCCGGAGTTTTTTATTCAATTCTCAGTAGCATTAATTGTGCCGAATCATTTAAATTCAACCTCGCAAATAATTTTTCGTCTGACTACATACTGTATAAGGAAAACTTTCAATACCGCTCCCATAACCAGAAACGAAAACAGTTTTACAAAAACTTGTACACAACATTTCAACTTGACTTTCTTCCATAGCAATTTGGTGGTGTTACCATTACCCGTTTATCGCCTTTTTATTCATCCACTGCATTATGTCTCCACGTTTTTGCGTTAAATATGACAGTATTAAAGCAAATTGCCCATTTCGGGTCCATTACTTGGTTTTATATGAACCTTTGTTTTTTTTAGACATTCAACGAACCAACTTGGCAGCGATGACTCATAATATCAAGGTTAAATGATTAAATCTGCCATATCAAGAACACGTAACATAAAACCACCTAATGATGAACCAGCAATGCCTTAATTATTCATGTTTTTCGCAGTTTCATCATTTCCATGATTCGTAAGCGTATCTTCACTGAGGTTTATGCGTTTTTTTTTTTTGTGAACGAGGCAAAAGAGGTGTTAAGATCGTTGCTTGTGGCGCTCAATTGTCTTTGCCTACCCCCATGGGATGCAGGCGTGACACACTCACGTATGTTAAGTTCAAAGCTATATTTCACCTGATATCATGACAAACGTTGAAGGAAGAAGTAGAACTAATTTGATTATGTACTGAAGATTTGAGTGTATTGTGGTTGGCGTGACGGATACCCATCGGAGGTTGATGTACCGAGGTCGCCGTACATTTGGCTGAGCCACGCCAAGGCCGGTACCTGCCTCACTCGTAAATGCCTCATTGTAATTCTAATGTATGATTTATCAAAACATATCCTCAACCTTGGTCTTGATTAGTACAGACAAAACAATCCATAGAGTTCGAAGTGTGGGTTTAAGATTTGCAAGTTCGATAACCGTTCGAATATTTTGTACCTCATTATACGCATGAATGCATTTTTGTGTTACCGAGAGTCGAGACTCGTTTTTTGTGCAAATTATGTGTCTGGAAGTCTGGACATGCTATAAAATGTTTTGTGGTAAGCAGTCTGGCTGTGAGCTAGAAGCGTAAAAGAGGTTACAATCATTTGTTATCCATATTAGAATTTAGAGGAAGTTTTGTGATTATAAATCAGCGGTGTTTATTCGTGATTGTTATCTAAAGGTTAGTCAAAACTGTAGCTCATTAACAATGAAACCCTTCATGCTGTATTTAGGCTTTTGGAGCTTAAATGCACAGCGCATATTTATTTGCGGACTGCGGTGGGTTTTAATTTTTCTTATGGGGCCTGGTTTAACAGAAATTGTACTCAGTTACGTTTAGGAATCGATGTTGCAATTAAAGTCTATGCATTATCTATTTCTATTTACTATATACTTATAATAATACGTTTTTCGTGTTCGGGTGATGGCATAAAAAACGTGCCATAGTAACTTTTTCCAAAGTCACGTTCCGGGGTCAGAGTCATCCACTTATTGAGGCCGGCATAATTCTGGCGAAGTTTAGGGCCAAAAGTCTTTCAACGGTCAACACATTTCGACTTCGATTAATTACTGAATTACAGCATAGTCACCGTCTGGATAAATCAAGCCAAGCATTTATTTATTAGCTGTTAAAATAATTACTTCAATATTACTTGTAAACCATTCGCGAGCTATTTAAATGGTGTGGCATACCAAACCATCTTGTGCGTGCGGGCTTGAACCGGAATACCTCGCTACCAGACAGTGGCATGCTGAAGCGCCCGAGGAATTGTGCTTGTATGATACGTAGTAATAAATCCTGCTGCACTCTTAACATATTTGTATGTAATTAATTTAAATCAGATTTAATACGTAATTTATTTTGTTTTAATAGACGAGGCTTGGCTGCGGAATGAAGAAACGATGCTATTGGATGTGTTGTTGGGAATTTCCATTGATGAATAGATAATAAATTTAGATTACAAACCAAGGAAAATTACTGAAGTTTACTACGGAAAGAGTTGTGAGGTACATGTGATTTTTGACAATGAATACAGACATACTTGACTGGATATTTATAATTCAATATAAACATTCATAGGTGTAAATAAAATGAGCAAATTCAACAAAAAGACGAACTACACTGTTGATATCCCATTTATTTGGCTATACAAACAATTAGCGTTCTCTTAATACAGTAACGGATCATACACACACATTGTCACGAAATAAAAAGGTGTTTCCGTATCCGTTACTAATAAATATTGGACGAAATTTAATTAACGTCTCCAAACTGAAGG
Source organism: Clanis bilineata (assembly GCA_036417725.1). Taxonomy (NCBI): domain Eukaryota; kingdom Metazoa; phylum Arthropoda; class Insecta; order Lepidoptera; family Sphingidae; genus Clanis; species Clanis bilineata. Next base: position 5,933,102 of record CM071145.1, on the reverse strand, counting down.
AAGTAATAAACATATGCACTAAAACGACACTAAAGCCGAATAGGGGATCTAATTTAGGAACGCTAAGCGCAGTCAGTCCAAAATACTGAGATCATAAACGTGAATAATCACAAACTTAACTGATCGGCTTCCAACTTGTTTGAATCGTGACTAAATTTATATGGGACCGCTCTTGAAATAAGCTCTATCGAACACAAAAATAATTTTGGAAATCAGTCAACATTTGGCGGAGATATCGCGTTACATACGTAAAAAATAAAAATACAGACAAATTGAGGACAAAACTTGTAGGAGGTCCTCAAGTTGTTGCAATTTACATAATAGGAAAAGTTTTATTTCCTCAAGTATCACAGAGTAATTTAGTTGAGTTGTTTATCAAAAACAGTAAACAGATTAATGGAATGTGCTTAATCCAAGATTTTATACTTCGAAATCTAGATGTTTGTATTAAATTACGTGTAATAAAGTTAATTATAAATTGAGATGTCGGAATGCAAGCGTTATGGACCTCCAAAAATTGGTATTAAAATAGTTTTGAAATATCTCCCGTGTGGCTGGATAGGGTCACACTGGAATTCATTAAAGAATTTGAGGACTAGCTTCTTTGAGCTTGAAGTATGTATGTTGAAATTTAACGATGAATTATTCCGTAATTGGTTTCTAGATGGGACCGTAATTGGATTTCAGTGCAGCAAGTTAATTAAACATGAGTTCTGAAATACACAATGTATTTTTCATTCTTTACTTTTATTTTGTTTATGATAGAAAGAGACAATCTTTTTTCATTTAAGACACAACAATTTATTGATCTATGTACTTAAAATAGATAGATGTTCTCTTCTTTTCCAAAAGGAAAAGTTTTTAGGAAGGTTTCCGTAATTTACACACAAGGCTCTACATTTAGTTTTTTTAGCCTTTTTAGTGACTGTTTAAAATACACATAAAAATAAAAATAATCCTCACTTTTAGCTACGCCTATTACACCAGCAGGTAACCAGTTTATTTGATTATGTATATTCGTAAAATACTTCGGCGTTTTTAAAAGCAGACGGATTTCCTCAAGGTGCTTTTACCGCAAGACTTAAATAAACACTTTAAATATGTCATGGGAGATAAAAGGTTTTTAAACTTGCTCGTATTTACGTAATAACTTTTCAAAAAGTCCATAATTTTGTATGTGAATTTCTGATGATGTGACATGCTTTGTTATGAATCAGACTGCAGATTGCATAACATAACATAACATAACATAAGCTCACGACTGTATCCCCGAAGGGGTAGGCAGAGTCGCACTAGCACTAACACCCACATTTCGGCGAGCTTTGTTCCGTCCCAGATGTGATAGGAGGCGAGCCTATCGCCATGGGCTGATATGGAAAAATCCAATATCACTTTGCACGAACAGGGGATCGAACCCGAGACCTCAGGACGGTAGTCGTACCGAAATGCAACCACGCCACTGAGGCAATCTGCAGATTGCAATAAAAGAAATATGACTTTTTAATTTTAATCGTGTACAAGCAGTCTGTACCATCCAATTTTACAATACCACCAGAGTGGCCTATTCCGTAACTATAAAACATAAAAAAAACGGGTAGATTTATGTATAGTATTAATTTATATCAGAAACAAATTAATGTTTATTGTACAACGTACAAATCCAGATGTTTTAATTGAAATCCATAGGATGCCACAATTTCTTGGAACATTAAAAATAAATCAATTCTTACGGAAAATATTATATGCTTCTTGTTTAGTTTCCTAGAAGACATGCTATGCTTTTAATATTCCTTGCTAATTTTATATCTCTTAGAACACATGTTACGAGCAAAATGCACTTCACGTACTAGATGGATAAACAGATTTACCAAAAACGTATTTCATGTGTACACACTACATCTCCATGGAAATTTAGCTGACAGTTATATAAGTACGTAGTTTTGATGTGTTTAGTTTTATACAAATTATGTCTGAGTAAGAAATTGCATTGATCAATTTCGGTTAAGTCCAACCAAACTGCAAAGGAATTATAGTAGGCAGATATAAATAAAATTAGCATTTAAGCAGAAAGACCTACAAACAAACCACACAAACAAACAAAAATAATACATAACCGACACTTGTTTAAAACTCCAGACAGACTAAAATTGATAGGAAAACAAACATATCCTCTACATTCCATCAAATCTATTTCACGATGTACATTACACTTTCCCGCGTTAGCAGATAGAAGACGCAACATAAATAGCTCCAGGACGTTACCCTTGTCAACGTTAGCTTTTCACTTACCTAAGTTATGGTCCTATTGTTCTAAATGCCACACCGGCTCACTACCGGCAGTTTTGTTTAAAACTTCCTTGGAACTAACGTATGTAGCAAATCACTTTTTAACCTAATGACTTGTTTTAATATCCTGTAATACACATGAACATTTCATGCGACACTTCAACATTAGACTATTTTAAGTTACTTATCCTTGGCTTACAATATGCGATATTCATCTTCGAATAGTACAGTTTGATTTCGGTCATCGAACATTTATATTGATTAAACTTAAGGGACCGACTTCAAAATTTGTCCGATCGTGACCAAATTTATATGGTACCACCCTTGGAGTAAGCTCTATCGAACACAATAAGAATCTTGAAAATCGATCCTAATTGGGTGGAGATATCAGGGTAGGTACATACATAAAAAATACAGGCGAATTGAGGACCTTCTTCTTTTTTGAAGTCTTTATTGTACATAAACACAGTGATCCAAATTCAATACAGTACCGGACCGCCAAACTGGAGTGGCCAACTATTATATATTCATGAATCATCGATGGTTTCGGATTATTAATTAGATAGTATTTAACTGTTATATGTTAATTGATGCCGTTTTTAGAACTTTCGAGAAATAAAAATTAATCAACGGCTTTGTCGAGTGTGAACCCTATTTGCTGATTCAGTCGCATGTATTTAATTGGAGATTATACTAACAATGGTGGTGCGAAGTTGAAATATCGGCAAGGGAAATATTTCAACCGTGTTGAGGACGCTCATTAATTCAATGGGATCCTGTAATTGGAAAATCCTTTTCTGTGAGTGCTACTGTAGACTAATGCGCATAATTGGACCTTCCGGTGGACAATCGCGAGCGAAACGAGGTCGTTTTAAATCTTTGGACAAGCAAGGACCATTGTCATCAAGAGGGATGGGAATATTTTATGTAAAATTTAGAATGTGGGCCCTAGAAATTTTGAATTGCCGACGTTTTAACGTTTATTTGCAAGCGTCAGCAGATGGCTTTGTTAGAAAAGGTACCATACGGGTACACATACATGATCGTAAGGACATTTTAGCCCACGACCCAAGTGCCACTTATTAAGCAACATACTTATGAAAGGATATCGTAAGTGTACGCGGCGATTCAACTTTATCCGGTTCGGTGTCCCGGGTAGAGGACACTTTGCGTTCCGGAAGAGCCGCTACATCAAAGTGCCACTGACGCACACAATACTTGTCATCTCACATCCTCGAATACGAAATTACCATCGCGGTCATAGACTTCCTTAACCGGCGGCTTATTTATCAGATTTTCCATTGTTATATTTAATTAAAATTCTTAATTACATCGCGGTGACTGGACAACTGAACAGTTAAGCGACAGAGCGAGTTAATTAATTTTGTAAGTCTGTTTCGCACCGAAATTTTAGTATTGCTGACACGTTCTCGATTATAAATTCTGCGCTTAATTCGATTTGATATTGACTTAAGAGAATTTAGTTAAATAAATTGATTCAAATCACTCTAACGTTTACAGAACAGTTGACTTTGCCAGAAATACTTCAAAGTACTTTATGTGTATTTATTATACTGACTGCCTTGGTAGCGTTATAGTTGTATTGCGTGCGTGGTACGACTGTGGTCCTGAAGTCTCGGGTTCGATCCCCAGGTCAGGCTAAGTGATATTGGGTTTTTCCATTCAATGTCAGCTCGGTGTCTGGAATTAGTGCCCGACAGCGATAGTCTGGCTCACTATCACATCTGGGACGAAAAAGAACTCGGCGAAATGTGGGTGTTCTAGTTCTTTAGTCCGCCTCTGCCTACCCCTTCGGGGATACAGGCGTGACTATATATATATATATATATATATATATATATATATATATATATATATATATATATATATATATATATATATATATATATATATATATATATATATATATATATATATATATATATATATATATATGTATGTTATCCTATATATATATAGTTTACAAATCTTACTATTAGAATTCTGTGATCGTGGCCTGTACATTAACAATGGGGTAATAAAGTCGAGATCGCAATAAAGCGTAATCTGAAAGCAGTTATTCCATATCATCTTTATGGTCCGTATGAAATCTACCGCGGAGCAAATTAATCTTTCTAATATGTTATCGTTGCACATTTATATCTGGAAAGTGGTGTTTATAATAAGCATTATAATAATTATGAGGCCGATGGATACTTTAAGAAATTTTAAACATATTTCCTCATAAGACTTCACCAAAACGAGTCCTTTGAATCATAAAAGTTTATTAAGTGTTAAAAATCACACTACTGAGATATTTTACACTTAATAACCCCAATGAGGAAAGTGACAAATCAATCAACGAAAACATGATACTGAATGTCAATATAAAGTGATTTAGAGGACTGTATGCACGGACCTAAAGAAAAAGAAGGACACCAAAAAACGCGCCAGTACAAAAGCGCCCTACGCATACACACACCATTTTGTGTCGATAGATCGAATGGGCCGAAAACCCTGCTTCACTTTCAATGTTCCTAGCGCTCCGTCCATCGTTTTTTACGTCCGTGACTGTATGAGGAATTTTGTTTCGAGATTCAGACGATTGTATGTACTGTGGTATTTACATAGTATTTGTAACAAGGCTTTTAGCTTTTTAGCAGAGCGACATTGTGCTATTAAATGTACATATGTATAAATGGAAACTATCATGGTTTTTGAGAAGTGAGAACTGTCAAAACTAACTTTTACTTAAAGATAAACAGTGGCTTTGCTTCGCTCGAGCCCTTTCAGTCACGCCGACATTCGTGACTTACATTGATGTGCTTTTGCGATAACACTATAAAATATTTACAGTGTAAAATATTTTGCCGATTATGTTCAAGCTACAAAGGTAAGTAAAGCTAAGGCTGTCAAAACAGGCGATAACGAAGGTTGATGCTTTGTGTGACAAAAGTGCGAAATGTGCAAAAATAAATAATTGTACTTCTTTCATGCAACGAATTGACTTTATTATGATCGAGTTTTCAGTATAAAATATTTATTTGGTATAATGATGTCGCCTCCTTGGTCTAGTGGCAGCATGTATGTGCTGTGGAGCGAGATGTCCTGGGTTCGATTCCCAGGTCGGGCAAAACAAATTTCCTAATTTAATTTGCCCGGGACTGGATCCCTCATAACGGTTGACGTCAGGCAGGCGGCCGGTTGTAAAAACTAAGCCAAATCCTCTCTGCAACATGCTTGAAAAAAGTGTGTTGCGCCGACCCCACATTAAGGTGGGATAAGGGCAGGTAGAAAGAAAAAAAGATGTCAATATATTACTTCGAATGAATTTACTGCCTTATTTCTTAATACTTCATAAAATTAAAAGGTAGAGTGCAAGGGCTACCTAAATAATTTTGTAATAAACCGTTTTCCTGTAGAGCCGAAGTTGCAAGGAGCAATTTGTTTCGCAATAAGGCCTGGCCCCATCTGCGCCAATGAGGGGTCAGTGGATAGTCAGACCTTAATTAAACTGAACAAATTCGTAGCTGTTGCCTCGTCTTGGGAATAACGAGCGTCAAGAAGTTGATCTCCTGAGGTGTCGCAAAAAGAGCGGGAAAGTTACGTTGTCAGTTATAAATAAAATTGTTTTTGCGAGGCTTGCACGTGACAAACATTTTTATTGGGTTAAATAAATAAAGTCGTGAATTGGAGCGTGATTCGTTTCTAATCGATTCCAATAGTGATGTTGGGTGATAGGACGGAAATGCTGCTAGTGAAATTGCATAGGGACTCGTTACAACTCAACGCACCCCTTGGGGTTATAGGCGTGACGGTATGTTATGTGGTAAACTGCTATAATTATGCAATAACAAAGATAGCCGATTAACAATATAAATAATGGGAGGAAAAACAACGTATGACAGAGAGAGTAGTCATACTGTAGAGTGATATCTACAGTACGAAATGGGCGGATAGGCCCGGTTCCATACCAGTCTCACAGAAAAATGGTGGCTCGCTGTTGTGTTTTGTTCGGTGAGTGAGATTTCTGGTGTCTCCCAATTTTTCTTCGCTTTTTTAAGGTTGGAAACTAAGATTATTAAGGTATCGTAGATGTCTTATAGCCGGCCGCCTCTTTGGTCTAGTGGCAGCACATATGGGCTATGGATGTCGTGGGTTCGATTTCCAGGTCGGGAAACGCGATATTCTTATTTAATATGCCCGGAACTGAATCTTTTCTACTACATGCTTGAAAAAGTGTGTTGCGCCGACGCCACATTAAGGTGGGATAAAGGCAGGTAGAAAGAAAGGTGTCTTACAGCCGGTGACGGTCACTGACCATCAGGTGAGTGAACTGACATTGGCCAGTCTTTGCTATAAAAAGTTAGGGTTAATATTGCGAATATCCATAACATAAGCGTAACTACATGCAGCAATAAGAAACGGCTAACCCAAGTCGTAAAAAGGTACTTAAATTAGCTCCCTTTTTATTTGTACGATTGCATAATGCACTTCGATGCAGGCGGCAACAATCGACATATTCAAGTAGGTCGACCTCACTTGTAAAAAGGGCTGCGGGATCGATTTCATTACCAAAATATCGACCATCGAAATGTGACTTAGTGCTTCATGATAAAGCATATTCTTGCTTGAATATGAGGTGATTGGATTCCGGTACAAATTGTTTACGACAACGAAAAGGCCAATAAGATCGTCCATTGTGGTCAATAACGGATAATTGAAAAATGCTTAACAAATTCGATTGTGAAGCCATGCGAGAATACACCCAGTGATTTACGGTCGAATGCGGCTAACACACCATGCCATACACAGCCATTTCGAATAATATATCGCCTTGTTTTTATGGAAAATGTATGGAGTGCAAATTTTATGGTAACAATATCCTTATTACCTAATAAATGTGAAAGGGGTTTGTCTTTTGCTGCCTCTTGTTAAAAAATTATATATTGCTCAAACGGTTCGAACCATTTTAAAGATAGATGGAGCTATAATAAAGTACCTATGATTTAACATAAATAGAAAATCTGAGTTACAAAAAACAGGACAGCCTCCGTGGAGCAGCGGGTGAGCAATCGGCTGTGAAGAGAGAAGCCGTTGGTTCGATGCCTACACCGAGACAAATATTTGTGTGGTCCACAGATATTTGTTGTGAGGCCGAAAGTGTCTCGTCGTTCCTGATCCCCACGATACAAGACTCGATCTTAGTGTGGGGTCGGGACTATGTGTGTCTATGTTGGGTGTTATTTATGTATTAATTTCAACTAATAGTAAACACTGCTGAACATAGTCCTCCCCCAAAGATTTCCAGAAGATCTTTGGGGAGGTTTATGTTCAGCAGTGAACCTCCAAGGCTGATGATGATGAATAGAGGTAGTAAACTCTATTTGTGTGTACAAATCACGGAATGTATGCGCTTTATGTGGGGAGCAGCCGCGCAGTCTGGCGCGTAAAGTATGATGAGATTGCAATAGAAGTACAACGATAAGTAAATAAGGCCTAATTAAATATTGAGCCCCGCTGTCCGATAGATACGGCTGCGCCCGAGCAGGTCACGAAGCTAAGGGCATGCTGTGAGTTATGCAAGGGCTCAACAGATGTTCCGATACAAATTGCTTGTGATTGCCATTCGGGACACATTTCATATTCAAACACATGTCTTAAGTTACGGTATTTTGACCAACATTAGTAGAAAAATTCTTTACTTCTTTGATGATTTGATGCAGTTCTGTATCTACTTATAATGTATTGATAATTGTTATTTTTTCAAATGTGAGAAATATATCTATGCTGTTTCTAATTTTTGTTCCTAAAGTAATCATGTAGCAAACGTATATAGATTCTTTCTACCTGCCCTTAATGTAGGGTCGGCGCAACACACTTTTTCAAGCATATTGCAGAAAGGATTTGGCAAAGTTTTTACGACCGACTGCCTTACTGATGTCAATCACCTCCGAAGGATCCAGTCCCGGGCAAATTACATTAGAAAATTCGCTTTCCCAGACCTGGGAATCGAACCCACGACCTCCCGGTCCACGGCCCATATGTGCTGCCACTAGACCGAGGAGGCCAAACGTAAAGAGATTATAAACTAAAATTAACCTTCAGATTATAGCTAAAAATAAACAAGTAAACTTACAACAACAAAGAGAATAAAATCAGCGGGAGTGTATTAAAACTTTGATAGGTGTACAGGAAATGAAAGACGTGAACAAAAATAGAATTAGGGGACACGGAACAAGGAAGGGATATCATTGTTCGCGTGTTTTACAGATGGTAATATAGATAGAACAGTCGAAAATATTTATGTAAAATATGTTAAAAATACCTTTTAATAAAAATGCACATGCTAAGGGGGAGTGAGAGCCATCTGGCGTATATCAAAAAGCCATTCTAAATTGATAAGCGTGATAACACGCGTGCCCACTAATGCACCGCCCCTGCATTCAATTACATTTAACTCATTATAAACGTGATTCTAATGGGTCATAGGTGAAGGGGATGCGCATAATGCGATCATTACGTCTTCGGTATTTATGTGGCTTCACTGCCGCACGTGTTCGCAACAAATTGCAAGTATGATAAAAGATCTCCATTAACATCGAATGGGTGTTAAATCCACGTCTCCATTAATTCTGAATGAGTGTTGAATCCACTGGACGCGAATTAAAATTGTAACGCCCGACAGTGCTTTAGACGTAAAAAATAAAAATAAGTAAAAAGTAGCTGTTGAAGATACCATCTCGTAACCAGTCTGACACGGACAAGCTGAAAAAATGAGTTAATGTCTGTTTTTTTTTTTATGTTATTTACGCAATCTCTCCGCCAAAAGTGGATTTTCAAGATTCTTTTTCGATAGAGCTTATTCCAAGGGTGGTCCCATGTGTAACTATTAGATAAGTTTTGTAGTCGGTCCGTTAAGTTTTTAAACTTTTGTTTTATTTTTACGCAGCGTTCTTTTTATCCACTTCCAATAGACCGAGACCAATGATCGTAATCGATGTGCCCTCATATAACGGACGCATTAGCTTTAATTTGGAAACGTCACTTTTAATTCAATAACCATTGATATCATTAATCCTCGCGCTTCCAAATATTTTCTATTATCAACTTTCAAATAGAAACATGGTGATATGCGTTCGATGGCTTGTAAAATGTCATGCGCTGCATCAATTACTTCAAACTTGCTCGTTTTTTACACGAGGGCTGAAATGGCACGTGCCTCGGCAGATGTTGTGATAAAAACCGTCAAAATGCGCGCTGCTTTGTATCGAGTCATGCGTATTATTCACTTCAGTACGATCATGTGTGATAGTGATCATCTGCTCTATTGTGAGCTCAATAAAAGTACCCCAATTTCATGTAACCACATGGTCATCTCGTGTGCACGTTGCAGTTTTTTTGTATAAAATACTATGCAAATGTTTATTTTTTAATTATTATTGTTAAAGTAATTATATTATTCAAACATCTGTATTTATAGATGAAATTAACGCCCTCAGGGTATTTGTATATAACATTTTATTGATTACCTATAGAACTTGAAAACTATAAAATACCTTCGCAACTATCGAAAATTAAGTCGCAGCTTGCTGTCTCGCTTCGTTCGGTGTTAAATGTAAAAATACGTAAAAATTAGCTTTGCCCGATCTGGGAATCGAACCCACGACCCCCCGGTCTACAGCCCTGCTGCCACTAGACCAAGGATGCGACAGTCTCTGCTATATATATAAAAAAATAAGTATGTAAATATAGAAAACCAATTTGAACACAATATTATAAGTTTTAAAGCGAGTACACCGCGGCCTAAAAAATACATGAGCTGTAAAATCTTACAACGCCTTCAGTAATACCCAGCAACCCTCCGTATCCAAGTTATTTTTTGGCACTGTTCCATACCGCCGGCGACATACTTGCTTATTATTATATTTTGATGAGGGTAGGACTAGGAAACGATCAAAACATAAGCGTAAAAATAATTCAGATTCTATGAATGAACGTACCATGTGCTAGTGTTTTATGACAAAAAACAACAATTGAGCTCCATATGTCCCTTTCTGATGTAGCAGGAAATCTTGAATGCAGTGTTTTTTGTCACAGATTGTCAGCCTTTCATGAAGGGATTTATTTTTGAAACCTGTTGAAATTTAGATGCACGGACGTATAAAAAGATGGACGGAGCTCTAGGAACATTGAAAGTGATGGTGGCGACTAATCGAATATGCCGAAAACCCTGCTTCACTTTCAATATTCCTAGCGCTGCGTCCAAAGGATATTTATTGCCCTAATGTATAATATAAAAGCTGAAAACAGTGCCTAAGATAAATCTTCACATATCACGTTAGCGTAGTTACGTAACTTTAAAAAATACATGCCCTGTTCTCCAAGTACAGCTCATTAATTTCACAAACAAGCACGGCCCCTGGCGAATTCCTGATTAGATAACCAAAAAAATGAGCTTACAGTATTATTCCGAGAATTAACTTCATTATAACGATAAGTAATAACAATGAAAAGATAAGAAAGTTTCAAGTAACTACCAATGACATCATCCAAAACGTGGCACCTTAGACGAAGTATTCCTTGGTTGATGAAACCGAGCACAAACTTTCCTAATCATAACTTGAATTCAATATTGAAGATCCCAGGTCAACTCACTGCCTCTGGCTACCAATCTTTCCCTCGCATCGCGTCTTAAAGGAGCCGTGATCATTTTCCGGCTGGTTAGTTCCATATTCAGTAGATTAAAAATATATCATACATTTGACTAGCAACGTCTTTGACGAAAACTAAAATTAACTAAAATATGTGTATGGCAAATCCGATTTCTACTAATCATCGTTTTCGAGAAGTCATAGGGGCACTGATAATATAAATAAATAAATAAAAAGCCTTTTATTTCTTGCCTTAAGTTACATATTATAAATAGAAAAAAATAATATGATTTTGTTTTATGCATTTGGTTGCAAGAACCTCTCTTAATAGAAGGTGGAGGCCTCCTCCAAAGAATACCAGCTATTTTTACTACGTCATGACAATATAAGTCTACTTTAATACCCAGATTACTGAATTATGCCTACTGGCACCTTAATGTTAGCTTTGTCACAAGTCATTGATTCTGCTTTCATGTAATCAGCTTTGTTAACTTTACCTATACTATGAATTCCGTAGCCTGTATGATGAATCATATCGAAATTATTGTTATAACTCACAATATTACCGTGTGAAATACCCATTACAGCGACACGTTATCCGAGCAAATCTATAGAGATAGTCGTCGAAACCTTTGGCCCAAGCGTTGCGTCACTCAGGCTCTGCCATTAATGGCGCGGCTTGCAGTATAAACGCTTCATTACGTCAGGGAAAACAAATATATTAACTTGAATAGCCCTTACAAGCGCCGTTTATCTCAACTTGTTATAATATATCATCATTATGGTTATGATTTGAGCGTGGAAGAGGTAAAGTTCGTGCCGTTTCCCTTAACTGCGAAAGAAAGTGAGAGTTTAGCATACCCGGTTGAATAGACTAAAAGGCTTATGTATTGTATATCCCACTTTGTCTTTGTTATTCTTTACACTTGCCCTTATCCCACCTCAATATGGGTCAGCGCAACACACTTCTAAGCATGTTGCTGAAAGGATTCGGCTTATTTTTAAAACCGGTTGTCTCGCTGACTTCTATCATCCCTTGTCTGAGGGATCTAGAACTAAGATAATCGTTTTAGAAAATACCCGCCCGACCTAGGAATCAAACCCAGGGCCTCGGGGTTCACAACCCACACATGCTGCCACCAGACCAAGAAGGCGACAAATGTTTGTTATAATAAAACACAAAATAATGTGTACTGTCGCGTTAAGCTCTTACGCGGTTGGTTTATATTTGACAGAAAATAAACAAACCTCGGTAATACAATACAGACCTCGGGGCGTGATTTAATACGGGTATTAACTATTGACTTAGATTGTATAAAAAGATATCTACTGCTTTATGTATGTTACGTTTCCCTATATAAATCGTACACCTAGATCAAACAGACAACCCAAAAAGAGATTTTTTTCAGGAGACAAGAAAAACATCGATTTAATTCAATAAAAAAATTACAACCAACTTACTGTATATACAATTAAAATAATATTTAATTATATAATATACCTATCGCACACCTAGACCAATACTTAATTTTTAATAAGATAAACGTTTTTCTTGTCTTCCGAGTTAGTTTTGATCTAGACGTGCGAAGCGTTATGTCTTCATATTTATATTTCATAGTTTATAATTAGAATTTATCGCCTCCTTGGTCGACTGACAGTGTACATGTTCTGTGGATCGAGAGGTCTCAGTTTTGAAGGGTCCTAGGTTCAGATCCTGGGTGGGACAACGCTTTCTAGACGAAGCTATTACTTTCATCTTGGCTACTAAGTTACCACACCCCACTGACTTACCGCTGTTTAAATTAGTGATAATTTCTTTCTGAATTGAATTGCCCAGGAATCCCCCGACGGTTGATGTCAGGCAGGTAACCGGTTGTTAAAAGTAAAGCCAAACCGTTACAACCAACATGAATATTTCTAAATGAGATATCTGACTGCCTCGGTGGCGTGGTGGTATTTCGGTACGACTACGATTCTGAGGTCTCGAGTTCGATCCCCGGGTCGGGCAAAGTGTATAATATTGGATTTTTCCATATCAGCCCGGAGTCTGGAATTGTGCCCGATATAGCGATAGGCTCGCCCCCTATCACATCTGGGACGGAACTATGCTCGGCGAAATGTGGGTGTTCTAGTTCGCTAGTGCGCCTCTGCCTACCCCTTCTGAGATACAGGCGTGAGCTTATGTTATGTTTTATATCTGATAAAGATGGAAGCAAAGAACAATATAATCAGAATTGGCGTTAGATAGTTTCTTAAACAGCTCGAAATAGATCTTTGTTACTAGCCAGGGTGGCTATTGTTGAGAAGTGTTTTTTCAGGCGTGTATCGGTAGCCACTCACAAACATCGTAAACCATCTTATTATACGACTTCCTCTATAGCTTTATAGGAATGACATTGTTTGAAGGTATATTGAATATCAACTCTTTGCTCACGGGATCTCTGCTAAATGGTCTTTCTTGTGTCACAATCCTGTGAATCTGGTGAGGATCTGAGTTCGATCCCGAAGTAAAGCGCTGAAACAAAAGACGCTTGTGTCTCAATTCGTACCCAATAAGGCGATCGGTGTACCTATTCTGTAGTTCATCACCCGTCGGAGGCGGCACATATATAACCAAGTTTTTAGGTATTACATTAGACCCCAAACTTCAATGGGGACCCCATTTATCTACGCTAGCCAAAAAATTAAGTACCGCATCCTACGCAGTGAGCAAGATACGTCAATTAACAGACGTCAATACGGCTAGATTAGTTTATTTTGCGTACTTTCATAGTTTGATGTGTTATGGAATTTTGTTGTGGGGTGGTGCTGCTGACATTAACACTATTTTTGTACTCCAAAAGCGAGCCATAAGATCTATATACTCGCTTAGTTCCAGGTGTTCTTTGAAAGAAAAGTTTAAAGAAATAAATATAATGACAGTAGCATCTCAATTCATATTCGCTAATTTAATGTATGTCAAGAAGAATATAGATATATTTCCCAAAGTTTCTGATATACATAATTTGAATACCAGAAATAAAAATAATTTGGCTCAACACAAAACCAGGCTCCATAAAATCGGCAATTCTTTTAAAGGTCTTTGTACACGTCTTTATAATAAAGTTCCCACTCATATCAAACAGCTAGAATTGAATGAATTTAAAATTACAATTAAACGTAAGTTGTGTAATAAAGCCTACTACAAGCTTTCTGAACATCTAGATGATAAAGAGGCTTGGGAGTAGGATGAAACTATTTTAGGAGCATAACCAGTTGCTGTTTCAGGGAGCCTTATTAGTTTATTCATATGTTTTATTTATAGTGATGCTGTGTGGCTTTCGCGGCGGCGGTGTTGTATTGTGGCGTACTTTATTTGCCCATTGCATCAGTCTAGGTAGTCATGCTCACTTAAGGTCTATGCTTGTGGCGGCGTCGTGTGCCGGGTCGATCACTTCCCTGCAACGTGGTTGAGGAGGTTGATGGCTGGCACATGCGTCATACTCGTGAACGGGTGCTGCTTGTGGAGACTGGTCTGCCTGGACTGTTTTATTTCCCTTGTGTCAATTCAACTTGCCGTGGCTGCGGGGGTCGCTCAGTGTATCTTGTATGTTACTTTGTCCTATATTATTAGATGTCCTATACTATTGTTATCATGGTTTAGCTGCTCTAATTCAAGCTCTTTCTGTATCTGGTGCTGTACTTTATTAGTAGCTGACTGTAAATTGGTGTTAAAAAGAGCAACGTCAGAGTTTCTTGCCCGTTCTTCTCTGGCGAAACAGCCTTCCGAACAGGCGGTAGAGTTAAAATTTGACGGAATCTAAATAATGTTTGAACATTTCATGGATTCAATAAATGATTTTGATTTTGATTTGATTTTATATGTTACATAAACGTACGGGCCACCGGAGGCCGAGCCACCTGTGACTATCTACCAACATTTTATTGATAGAGCGGCAGTGTTACATAATTTACAATGTACAATAGAAATAGGTTCGGAAGCCGTATTGATTTAAGTTAATAAAACCTTAGAAAATATTCGTTTGCTCATCTAAAATAAGTTTTGACCCAACATAATATATGATAATAATTCAGCTGCTGGCTCTGGCTGGCTCACTTTAAAATGTAGAGTTTGCGTGACATTAGCATTACCAAATCCACGCTTTAAATGTATCTCTGCGGTCTAAACCCGCTGATGTACTTACCAAGTCACTGTAGCCTAAGCTATGCTATGGCTAGTGCAACACTGGTATATCTCTAAGCTCTACAAAGATCCTGTCGACGAAGAAAAGTGACTTGAGAAACCGAAAGTATTACTATGGTATAATTGGTCAATCAGCGAGGATATATTGTACAGAAACGTGTATGGACGTCATTGGGTTCAAGTTCGCTTGGCCGATAACATCTCGGCCGGCGTTTGTTTTGTTGTGACGTGAGTGCCGCGGGCACCGGCTTCGTCTGAAATAGTTCTATAGTTGCAATCCTAGAAATATATTCGCTGAATGTGGCGGTATATCATCGATATAATAATATACCTAGATGCACAGTTGACGCTCAGAAAGTGGGACAGCCAACGAGTGCTTAAAATGTAAGTAAGCACTTGTGTGCTGTCAGTCGGGCGCCGACCGTTCGCCTGTGAAGATGCCTAAATGCTCTGTGAAAGAGTGCAAAAATAACACTCTTACAAAGCGCAAAACACATGGGATTTCATATTTTAAGTAAGTATAATTCCCTTACTTGATTCTTAAAACCTTAATCATGTCAAATTAAGTATTAAACGTGTATAAATAATTAATTTAACGAATTCAGTTAATAAAATATTTTGTCCCTTTTGAAATCATGATTTGGAACAATGAAATATATGGAGTCGCTTTTTTTTTGTAAATATATTATATTTATTTTAAATTTATGATTTTTTTTAATAATTTTATTTATTAATTACAGATTTCCATGAAATGAAATAGTAAGAGATAAATGGCGTAAAATTATTTCCGAAGAAAGGAGAGAAGAAAATTTTAAACCCAATTACTCAAGTGTGGTTTGTTCAGACCATTTTGCCGATTCCGATGGATATTATACAGAAAAAGGGATTAGGAAAATTAAAAAGAATGCTGTACCAAAAATAAAGGTGATAAATTGTCATCAGCTACATTGTCCTTAACTAATGTTTACTATTTAATTTAACAATATGTATGCTGTTGGTGTACCTATAAATAAATAAAATAAATATTGCCACATTTATTGACTTTATTTTAGATTGTCGTAACTACAAGTTTAAATGAGGCAGGGTGCAGTACAAGTGTAATAGTTGAAAAATATTTGATACAGAATTCATCAATAGCAAGCATATACTAGGTACACACTGCCATGTAAAATGACTATTTAATAATTTGCGGCTAATTCTAATAAATGTTTTCAATCAAAGTGTGCAGATCATAAAAATTTGCCAACATGAACAAAGTTGAACATTCCGCTGTCAAATAATAATTTTAATGGTTCATTCTCGCGATTTTTCATTTTTTAATTTTTCATTTTTATCTAGGATTCTCGGATTGAGATCATTTATTGGAACCGGTCGTTAGGCATAATTACTACAACCGTAATTGTGGCGTCATCATTTTTTGGAAACATATTCATTTCCAGGAACCAGAAATTGAACCAATAAATAATGAAGGATCACCAATACCATCAGAATTTTCATCAATCTTTAACACACCTAAGACGTTATTTTTGAAAGATAATTTGAAAGAACGCAACCAAAAATTTAAACTTAAATCTAATTTAGTGCGAAACTTAAAAAGGCAGAACAAAAGATTAAGAAAACGAAATGATAGTCTAAAAGAAATTATTAAGAATCTAAAGAGCAAAGGACGATCTTAGTGTGGGGCCAGGACTATGTATGTGACTTTTGGGTATTATTTATTTATTTATGAATCACGCTAAGGCAAAACAGTGCTTATTTCATATTCATAACTAATAAGCATTGTTATCTTCTAAACATTTATACTCTATCTATCTCTTAATGTAAGTAAAATTATTATACAGATATCGCCATTCTCATCTACATTGTACGCCACGTGGTCAAAATTTCTCACAAATAAATACAAGAACTATTCGACTCCATTCAATCTTTGTCCAAGTGACTAGAATGTTTCTTTTAATAATGTCAAATTTAAAAACTATTAGAAATTCAAAAATTTCGAATTTAAGAACGTTTGAACATTCAATTTAAAAAGCTACTTTATGCCGCGTCTATAAGGTCATATTTGTGTTAATTTAATTAAATTTGTGATGTTTATTTGTTTTGTCTGTCGAGGACACTGTTTACAATGATATTTGTATGGAACTGTGCATCTAGGTATATTATTATATCGATGCGGTATATCATTAAGACCTTTTATAAGGCCACGCCATATTAAGATTGGACGCTGATTATATTTCTTCATAAACATAACATAAACATAAGCTCACGCCTGTATCCCCGAAGGGGTAGGCAGAGGCGCACTAGCGAACTAGAACACCCACATTTCGCCGAGCTTAGTTCCGTCCCAGATGTGATAGGGGGCGAGCCTATCGCCATATCGGGCACAAATTCCAGACTCCGGGCTGATATGTAAAAATCCAATATCACTTTGCCCGACCCGGGGATCGAACCCGAGACCTCAGGACAGTAGTCGTACCGAAATACCACCACGCCACCGAGGCAGTCCTTCATATTTAGAAATTTGGATTTGGTACAGAGGGGGTTGACGTCAGGCAGACAAATAATGTTAAAAAATAAGGTGAACTATTTCTGCATAATGCTTTAAAGAGTATTCTGCCGACCCTACCCATTCCGAAATGGACAATCGTGGCATCGGTGCCTTAGAAATAGATATTTAAAATATATAACATGTAAAGACCGCGTTACAATAGACATCATTATTAAAAGGTCTGTTTAATTAGGCCATCACGCATCGTTTAAAGAACGCATTGATGTATTCACTTACACAACACAGCTATTCTTTTTAATATAAAACATGCCCAATCTTAATTGTAACTGAATAAAGTTCATTAGACGACCTCCGAACTGTGGTGCTGTATTTATAATTTATTAGATAAAAACTTGCATAGATAATACAAATTTACACTTTCATATTGTTTGTTGTTATGAAAATAACTTAAAATCTATCCTTGTTAACAAGAGACACGAGCAAAACTTGTATTCAGTGTGTAATTTATTCAATGATTAATTAATTACAAGTGTGTAACATGGTCATGAAATATCTCGTTAACGATGATATATTGATTTTAATGAGTTACGACGTCAGTGATTGATATTGGAGTTAAGGGGACTTAATTAATTAAGAACACGAACGAACAAGAAGTGGAACTTCCAGTGGCTTTAGTTCAACTGATAGACTCCTCAATAGAACCGCCTTTTATCTGGTTTCTATATCAGTACGAGGCTCAGTATAAAAATTCGACTTTGTACTGATTAACTCGGGTGGTACCTACCGGTTTTATACGCGCCAATGTTCTTTAATGTAAATTTAGTTATATCGACAACTTCTACAGAAGTCTTAATGAAAGAAGGGTTGGTGTTCCTTCTGTATCGTGTTAACCCGGCTTAATGCCAAGGGTCGACCTTTCTAATTAGAAACTTCTACCCCTCTCGAACTTAATGGTCATTGGAGAAAACATGGTTTTAATGTTTTTTCCTAATCTTGGTACGAACACACAGACATTTAATCGACGTACTCTTTGATTATAATTGTACCTATAGAATTTCGACGAATTAGTCGACATAAAACGAATAATTCAACAGTAGATGGCGCGACGACAGGCTGAGAGGATGATGATAATTAATAGATCATCGGTTTCATTACTATTCCTCACAAAAAGAATAATCTTTGAATCAGAAAGAAGTAAAAGAGCAGAATGTAAAAGGATTACTGATGTCATGATGAAAGAACTAACACCGAACATCATTTCTATAAATAATGCCAACCGCATGAAACCTAATTGAGCTGAGTGAAAAGGAAAAACAACATTCGAAGGATATTTATCTTTGTAGGGCACTCATTAGAAAGTAAAGACGTATTTATTGTTACGTTTACAGTTTTTAAGTTTAAAAATAAAACAGGTAATGAAGGGTGTGAAAGCGTGCGCTGCGTCAATTCACACATCACACGTGCAGTGTCAAGTACTTTGATTACCTTCAGGATGAGGAAACTTAACGCTATTTTGGGAGTTATAGCAAAACAATCTTATTTAGGTAGGTTTCTTAGAACGACACAAAAAAATACGGGAATTCGAATATTAAATACGAAGGGAGCTATAACTTACGTTGTGTTTATGCTAATGAATTATTTCTGGATTCCAAGCCCGGGATCTTGGATGGAAATCACCAAGTTAAAGACTTCAGTTATTTCACAGTCGTTTATTATAGAACTTGATACCTGGACACATTTTGATTTAATTAAAATTATTTCTACCTTTTCGAAAACATGCTAAACTCTGATCCGATAAAGGCTTCTAAATTCCTAGTCTAAAGATTAAACTAGATTCCTGAATGCTTTAAATAGTTTGAACTGGGAACTCTCCATTATTTATTTACAAATTTTATCACCAGCTAATAAATTACTTTGAGGCCTTTCTCTTAGCTTTTTGACGTGAAATCCATATCAACGTCAGGTTATTACGCAATTTAAGGCCCAAAAAAGCGTCAGTAAACAATGCAGACAGTGGGCGTATCAAGTGAGGGCTGTCGATGCATGCGGCTGACCCCACGCGCCCACGCTTATAACTGTAAGCAAAACACTGCTCTGCCATAAATACCATACCGAAACCCATATGAGCTATATATTAATTCCAATAGTAGTATTAAAGTTATAAACCTAGTCGAGAAGCTGTTTGTGAAACGAGATGCAGTCGATTTACAAACAAAGATAAATGATTGTGGGATCCAAGTTTCGGATTTGCGTGTTGTTAGACTAAAAGTTTAGTAGTTCCTAAAATCCATATTTCATGACGCGATATTCGTATCGTATGCGTGCAGGGTTAGGACTATGTGACTGTTGGGTGTATTATTAATCGGTAGCATTAGGAAACACTGAGTATCACGCACAGTAGTTATGCAAATTGTATTTAATTAATTTATTAGTAAATTGAGGTATCGTTGTTTCCTCTGCCCTGTATTAAACTAAAACGGAAATGAATATACTTTGGTCACTATGATATTCAAATGTTATGTAAGTACTTCAAGTCTGATAATAGATTAAAGATTTGATTGGTTTTAATAAGCAATTTTGTACAGAAGCGAACTCAATAACGGACTACAAAGTTATTGGCATAACGTTAATCCTGTTGTGATTAAAATTATAATAACCACAATTAAGTTTTTAATACTTGTAACATAGCTAAAGTAGCTGTTTGAAAATAATGGGAGGACGTAAATGAAGAACTGAAAACTTGTTTAACACGAAGCTGAGCGAGATGACGCGGTGATTACGAGAGCATAATGCTCCTTAATGACGTAAAAGCATTTTTAAAATTCATTCTTGGTAAGTGATAAAAAATACAAGTTATTATCCCAAGAGCCGCTGCTTTTTCTAGTGTCGGTGCCGCGAGCCATCCTGTCTCTTGACCGCTTGCGTTCCAAGTTTCAACAATCTTTGTCTTGGAATTGAGGTAAAGGAAAATCATACAATAACAGAAACTAAACATGCGACAAATGATTTCATAATAAAGAACCTTATCTAATCTACTATACTTGTAAATATTTCAAGCAAGCATTACGATAAGATTGCGTTGTTGTTTCACCTATATTTTTCAAATTACAATTTCCAACTAAAGCGAATTTATAAATGCAATTCACGAATGAGTGCATGCTGCAGCTCGATGATGAATAATGAAGTCCGCACGCCGGGTCAATTTGTCAATCATGAAGAAGATCGCCAAAAGGTTACTGAACTTGACCATGATTCGAAACGTCGACTCCATTTTCACTGATTTATATTCATGCTGGATATTGCATCCGCAGAATTGAGGTGCGGTTTATGATTTGCAAAAGATTGCTTCTTTTTACAGCCTTCCGGATAGACGGCAGACTAAAAACGTGACGGAATCTAAATAATGTATTATCATTCCTTAGGATTCAAATTTAATTTAGTTTTATT
Organism: Clanis bilineata; assembly: GCA_036417725.1. NCBI lineage: Eukaryota > Metazoa > Arthropoda > Insecta > Lepidoptera > Sphingidae > Clanis > Clanis bilineata. The sequence continues at coordinate 5,912,023 of CM071145.1, read as the reverse complement.
TGGAATGCTTTGTTTTTATCTTTTGGCAAAGAGAATGCGAAGGAAAAATAACAATGTTTATCATTATCAATAAACATTGTGATTTTTCTTTCAGAATGCGAAAGAAAAATAACAATGTTTATTGATAATGATAAACATTGTTATTTTTCTTTATGTCACCTAGGAACCGAAATCTTACTTGTGGAGCGTTGAACTAAGACCACTTTGAAATATTTTTTTTCCTTTTTTATTGAGGTTATTTTGGTTTCTATGTACATAACTTGGTTTGGGTTTTGATTTAAACTTTTAAAACGTACTTAATAATGGGGAACTTGCACGAAAATTATAACGAGAAATTGTGTTGATAAATCAATAAACAAAACCTTGAAATGTGCTATGATGAAATTTGTAGTATAAAATAATTGATATTTTACGAAATATCTTAATTAGAAATTACGTGTAATGGAACGTTATTACAAAACCCAAGTGACGTCGTTGCATTAGGCAGTGTTTCCACGTTGGGGTATTTTTCCCAATTTTGCGGAAAACTGTTGTTTTGTTTAGTATGGTACTTGATGAATGAGATTTCAGAGGTCCTCCTCTTTCCAAATTATTTTCTTCATGTAACTTTCCCACCTCTCCGCTCAGGATTCAAGGGTGCAACTTATTTTTACTTCGTTATTTAATGAAGTAGCTTCAACATTTTTGGGGAAATTTTTGTTCGGCATGGGGAAATTTTAAACGATAGGCAATTATAGCGGTTCAAACGTCATTCCAGACAATGCCACTAGCCGTCAGTGTCAACTAAGATGTCAACAAAAAGGCATTTTTAAGCTGTGACGTCACGTCCTTTTTTAGCGCGGGGTTTTGTAAGTCATATTTAGACTTGCGATAATTAAATGATTTATGCATATTTTTATGTTTTTGTTTCTGGAGTGTTTATTTGAGACGTAGTTCTTTGCAATGAACCAATAAAAAAATTACACGCAAGTTCCCTATTGCTTTGTACCCCATAACTATATTATTTTAATAATCCAGCATATAAGGATCACATAGTGCATCACATTTTATAGTTCTAGACATAGTTTCTGTGTTTGCTCTGTTGATCAAGCCAAGTTTGTAATGAAGGCCAAGGTGTCAAGTGTCGTTCCCTACAGATGCATTATGTTATAACAGAACGTGTGCTTTCACTGGCTATGTGAATGCATGAAACATTATATCCATCCAGCGAGAGCCGAGATGAGCGTGGATTAAAATGATAACGCATCTGGTGCATGTTTAGTTTAATACTTGCTTTAATAACATTAAACATTACAAGATAAACGAGTGCTGAACTCTGTAGGGACGTACCTTCCATATGAAAGAACAATTGAACACTAATGACTAATGTATGCAATTTGAGAATGTTTCTCGGAATGATGCCTCTGCGGAAATTTGAGTTTACAACTATACTCAGTATGAAATATGTACATGTTCAGATTTCTAATAATGTGCAATGGATATACCATGACATTACATGTTCTTTATATGTAATACTTGTTGCCAAAATCTAGATTCAATATATCATAATACACTGTACCAACGATATATAACAGTAACGTAACAAACAATATCCAGTTCCGACGAAAATGCTTTGAATTTTAAATACTGTTACGATTTAGGTGAATTAAATCAAGTACTTAATATAACAAAAGTTACAATATTGCAAAAGCAATTACAAAACCCATATTTCACAATGCTACACGGAGACTACTGCGTTTGTTAATTAATGGGCAACAAGCGAATCGTAATTACACATGACAATTACTTACATAGAAATAATGACGCCTTACATAATCTACGAGTCTACTACTTTATCTTTCTCGCAACAGTTAACCTTTAAAAAGATTCTAATAGGCCAAGGTTTAGAAGCATCAAGCCTTTCAAATGTTTAGAATGCATTAAGGATAACCGTAAACTGCAAGAAATGTTTACATTTCTGTTCACACCAATTTTGGTGTGACGCTTCAAAAATAATGATTAAATATTTATAAAGCATACGGATCGTAGGGTTGTGGCCATGTTTATATTGAAGCTAAGGGCCCGTTCGTCCCACACACTCCCACGTCCCATTGTACGTGATCAAACCTTATTTACATCGCAATAAGCAGGCTTCGGAGTAGCGCCGTTTTATCTTCGGATACTACTACTTCAGAATTTGCCTATCGCTGCGACAGTTTTCAGCGCCGCTTCGAGTATAAAATTTAACTGGCTACCGAGAACATGCGCCTTGTAAAGTACTGCTATATCACTGATAATAGGAATAAATTTAACGACAAGTACACGATTTTAAATATAATAAATGTGCGACCTAAATAAAGTAAAAAATACAAGAATGTCGTTCGAAAAGCAATCTCTCATGGCACTGGCAGTCATCATTCCAGTTTTTGTTGGTCGCGACTGGGCGTGTTTCGTAATACTCGACGTAGATTTTAATAAAGCAATTTTATTTCCGTCGGGAATACAGCACGATTGTATTTTGATTAATGTTGAAAAGATCCGATGACATACCTTTTAATACCTTGTTTGCTATACATGGAAATATTTAGAAATCAGATAAAGTTACGGTATGTTTTATGATATAACGGTATAAATATATTTTCAAATAAGCTAACAGAACTGATGGACGTAATGTATATTTAATTTTATAGCACCTACTTGTAAAATCGATTGAATGCACCTCATGATCTCACAATGCATTACACAAATATTACCGGCTGAAACAACACACATTAGCTTTTGAAAGTAGTATTATCCAGTTTGGAACATTATCGAAAACGATCACTAGACAAATATTTGAGGATCGATGCATTACAAGTACAAAGTCGGCAGTCAATTTGTCTAAACGAGCCCGCATGTGGCAAAACAAATTGAGCAGTCATCGGCGCAGTTCAATTCTAGTACATCTACTCGTACAAGCGAATGAGCCAGATGTATCAAGAAGTCTGTTAGCTTAAGTGTCTTTATTAGCTTCTAAGGTCAGAATGATGTCGTCGTAGGAAATATTCATTACGGTCTTAGCATATTTGAGATATAAACGGAGATCTCTTTAACTATGAATATGTAATACAACATTTATTCCTTTCGTCCTCAGCAGCACTGTATTGTGGCTGGAAATTGTTACGTCCTAGATTCCATACCTAGGTCGTTCCATTTCTTATGTCCTTTTTTTTCGTGTTAAAAACACGCTTCGCTTGAGATTTAGGTTTGTGGGAATTCTTAAACGATCTCTTTTATCATCACACATTATCGCATATTACCATTTTGGGAAACAACCGTGACTGAATTTTTCGTCTTAAATGCAGTATCAGAATGTATTCGTTTTCTCCATTTAATATGAGGAAAAGACACCGCGGTAAGTCATAACTGTCTAAAAATCGTAGTATCATCAACAATATGACTGGCTGTAATTATAGTGCCGTTGCGAAATGAAATATCTTTGTAAATAGGGGTATAATGTTAGAGCAATTGAGAATTCTACTGCAGTGCAATTAGCTTAGGTTTGTTAGTTGTATTCATGTCAGGTATTATTCCGATAATAATTACTTAAAATATAGGAATTAAGTAAACCGTAGTATATCATTGTCTAGAAAGTTCGGTCACAGCGATAAAAAATATCAGTCTCTACATTGGTATGTTTGTTCACACAGTTGCAATTAACATCAAAAGTGAATTGGTATCGAATCGACAAGCCACAGTCGGAAGTGGGTCAACAGAGACATACCATAGGAGATAATCATACGAACAGACACGGCCGGTGGCTAGGTGTCAAAGTATCGAGTGTCGGTTTCGTAACACGATCGTCGGTCACGAATCGATATCGTTTTATCTCGCATGCTGTTTGACTTACGATAAATGGCGGATGCATAGCTCATAGATGTTTGATAAATATTTAATTAGGCCGATATCGGATCTGTGTTTACATTTTCTTTTTCTTACGTAATTAGTAGATGTAAATTAAAAGACTAGTGGCACGGACCACGGTGGATGATAAAATTGTTTATTTTTCTTCTAAGATATGCGGTCGCCGTTCAGCCATGTACTTAGTCAATAGTCCTTATACAATCGTATAGATAGAAGTAGAATCGTATAGTTGTAATTATACAACTAACATTACGGATTACCGTAATCGATATCAAATGTTAAGCATTGCGCAAATTATTTCACAAACTGGATGCAATTCAAGTGATAATTTTTACAAATGAATATCTGATTGCATTCAGTACGTGAGCTTGTGGCATAACATTTACAAGATAAACCGCTACGTTTCTCGGTTATTGAATATTTTTAAAAGATTGTACACGTTTTCCGTTTAATTCACGTGTCTGGGTACGTCGCTCGCGGTTCAGTGGGCTCTTGCAGGTGGCCCCAACTAACGGTCACCGTACAATGTGACCATGCGACCGGTTGCAAGCTACAAAATACACAGAGGGGACTTTGCAGACATGGACATTTTGTGCGTTAACCTGTCTTTAACGGTTAGTGATGTCATCGCTGTCATTACAGAGTTGAATAGAATTACCTCGTTCCTCTCTCACTCGATTGGATTTCAAGGGAAGTGTTACCCAACTCAGCCAAGATTAAACTATAGTTAGCAACCGTGTGAAGGTAATCATTGTTTACCACTAATATAAACAATCACGCTTCGCACCGGGGAAAAGTATATAGAAAATGAACTGTGAAGGATATAAAACGGCCCCCTTGCCTTGCCGCAATATCGAAGTCACTGTGGGCAAGTTTAAAATAACATTTTACAACGTGGTAACGGTTTTACCTTTGAATATGGAATCAAAAATCGATCGTAACACCTCGCCTGTCTCGAATAATAAAACGCTCATGCTAGGAACTACGTAAATCGAATAGGGTGGGCACCCTTCTAAAGATTCGTTTTATAGCTTTTAATAATTTGGCCGGTAAGCTGGCACTGATTGTCGCGGCAGCAGCTGCTACCGAGGGAGATTAACGCGTGTATTAAGTTCTTTTTAGTTACCCAAGGTAAGTGTGAATTGTGAACGATAAGACTATATTTGGTTGACTAATGTTTACGTTTTAGTCTAATAGCCAAGGTTAAGGTTTGCGTTATAAAAGGAAAACACGCATTATCGAGTTTCATCTTTTACGTAATAGTATTAGATAATATGAACTTTTTGACAGCAGCGTAGCAGGCGAGAGCTGGCTGTGAAGCGAGAGGCCGCGGGTTCGATCCCCGCACCGCGATAAATGTTTGTATGGCCTACAGATATTTGTTTCGGGTCTGGGTATTGTGAGACCGAAAGTCTCTTGTAGTTTCTGATACCCACGACACAAGACTCGATCTTAGTGTGGGGTCAGGATCAGGACTATGTATGTATGTATGTGACTGTTGAGAAAAAAGAGTGAAAAGAGTTGAAGACTGCCTCGGTGGCGTGGTGGTATTTCGGTACGACTACGGTTCTGAGGTCTCGGGTTCGATCCCCGGGTCGAGCAAAGTGATATTGGATTTTTCCATATCAGCCCGGAGTTTGGAATTTGTGCCCGATATGGCGATAGGCTCGCCCCCTACCACATCTGGGACGAATCTAAGCTCGACGAAATGTGGGTGTTCTAGTTCGCTAGTGCGCCTCTGCCTACCCCTTCGGGGATATGTGCGTAGGCGTGAGCTTATGTTATGCTATGTTATGTTGAAAAAAAAGGGATTTTGGAATATTGAAAATATCTTATTTTTATTTACAAATACGCCCCTAAAGCGTTTTTTCGTGAGAATAATGTGATTGTAACACCTAATTAACAAAACAAACATGAACATTTAGAGACGGTTAACACTAGCACCGGAATTCTAATTCACGCCCGCGTTCATTCTATCTGGGATTATCGAGTGGGTTTCCGCGTACAATGAATGAACTGACTCATGGCGTTTTATGTCCATAAGCGATACATGTCTGAAGAGCCGAAACCTGTAATAGCATGTTGCGTAGGGTTCGTTCACCGCAGTATGTCCGTCTCGGTGGCAAGCTTATGAGTCTGCAATGACATAACAATGTCGAATGTGGAAAAAAATTGGCACTGCAGAAAGAAAACCTAATGTTGATACTGATTTGTAAAGACAATAATCACGACTTTAAAAACTTAACGGACCAACTTCAAATCCGATCGTGACCACCCTTGAAATAAGCTCTATCGCACACAAAAAGAGTTTTGAAAATCGGTCCACATTTGGCGGAGATATCGCGTAACATATATAAAAAAATACAGACGAATTGAGGACCTTCTCCTTTTTGGAAGTCGGTCAAAAACAAGATTATGGTTTCATAATTCTACTCCGCCGAATGTTCATACACTTAAGGTCGCCTTATGTCGTTTAAGGCCGCCTTATCGTCAAAATTGTAACTTGTAAGGCGAAAATCAATGTAAGAAGCTGTTAAAGTTGAGTAAGTAGTAACGCCCGAATGGTCAAACGCTGCTCAACTTTAACGGCTTCTTACATTGATTTTCGCCATACAATTTCAACAGATAAGGCGGCATTAAACGTCTTAAGGCGACCTTAAGTGTATGAACATTCGGCGGTAAGAGTCATAAAAATAGTGAACTCACCTACGAACGATGACAAAATACGAGCTTAGATTGAAGTATCCTTGACAAAGGCTCTTACAAAGATTTTCGCACGTTAATACGAATGTAAAGTCTTACTAGGTCTAAACAGAACAATTCCAGGGTTAAGACGATGTTGTGTGAACGTACGTTTAATTGCTCGCCGACAATCGAAACAATTACCCCGACCGGTCGTAATTACGTGACCACACTGAATGTATTCGTGTTTATTATACTGATTGGGCGGCCGATAATCATATTGATCATATTTGTCTAGCTATGGAATGCCATACATGCCATTTTTGTAGCCATAATGGCACATAGTCACGAATGTATAACAGATTATGGTAATAAAATAGATCAAGATATCGTTACTAAATATTGATTTAGTATGTTAGTATGCTAACATACCAATATTGTAATAAGTGGCCACTGTGAATGAGATACATATCTAACCAACAAGCTCTTTGAATCATTTGGAATATACCCATCCATAAGGAATGGGGCATGACCTTTTACGGGTAAATTTAGAAGTAAATCGAGCTGGGTCCATTAAGGTATAAAAAGGGTTTATTTACACATCCTAAAACGGTGATATTTTTGGCAAATTATATTCCAAATTAATAATTACAAATCTTTCTGCCTTAGCTTATTCAAGTTAAGTAAATATTCCAAGTAATCCGGACTGTTGGTTACGGTTTTAACTTTAATCTTTTCTCCGAATGTTTAATCATTTAGCGTCAACAAAATAATGAAAATAAAACATTTTATAAACGTAATTAAAATTATTGTGGAGTTGAACGGCCTTTACACGCATCAGTGAAAATATATCCTTCATTGTAAAAAGCAGTCCCTGGCATGGCGGTGCTCACAATGCTGCTATTATCGCGTGAATGTGAATCCTTATCTATCCCATACGTCTGCGATCACCATTTACACCTTTATTTTTATGCTGTCACCCGACTGAAACATGGTTATTATCTGTGCCATGATTCACAGGTAGATTGTGCAGTTGAAAGCAATTTAGTTTGTTTAAAATGGAGTTTCATCATGCACGCGTTCCCTAAAGCGTCTTCGTAATTGCACAAATGTGTTAACTTTTGTATTATAACGATACAGAAACACGGTTTAACGTTGTGAGGTGTGCACGAAACTGAAATTGTGTCTTTAGATCACGATCGCTATGCATCACAAAATATGATCGTAGTGGAACGGGCATGTCATGCTACATAATAAACGTGCCCGCCAACCATTTGAAAATTTCAATTGCATTCGTCCGATCTTGTCGAATAACAATGTAGGAACAAAGTGGTACCTATCAGCAATAATAGTTCCGATTTGGATCTAAGTCTATTGGAAGTGAAAGTTCTATTTCGATTTCATGAAACATTCAAAGTACATGGTACATTGTTCTTTCCTATCTAACTTATGTGTAATTGAAATAGTCTGGTACCTTGTTCCATTATAATAACTGTAAAGATGAATAGTCATTTACGACGTATTGATTGGTTGTAATAGCCAAATAGACTTACAATAATCACAAGTTTAAAAACTTAACTGACCGACTTCAAATCCGACCGTGACCACCCTTGAAATAAGCTCTATCGAACACAAAAAGAATTTTGAAAATCGGTCCACATTTGGCGGATATGGCGTAACATACATAAAAAAATACAGACGAATTGACCACTTCCTCCTTTTTGGAAGTCGGTCGATAAGATAGAATATTTAACAATTTACAATGTTCTGATTTCTTAAGTTTACGCGAATGCTATTCATTGAAATAAAATTAAAACATAAACGGTTAACTTTTTTAAATCTGTATAATTCTAAAATGAAGGTAGATTTTGTAATACTAACATTCTTGGACAAATGACATCTCAGTCCAACCCGTGACCACGAAGACTGCAAAGCCTTCGAAACGTCGGGAATAAAAATTAAAACCAAATCGTGATAAAATCCGTAAAAATAATTTTATTTCAATTTACAATGTTGTGATATACTGTAACTGCAAGTCGCTAAGAACATCCGTTTGCAACACAAACCGATCGAAGAGAAGCCTGATATAAGTATGAGGAGGCTTGTCTAGCCCATATTGGTTTTACCTCAGTACTTCACAGAATGTGGTACACGGAGCGGAGTTGCGGACACATCACCAATGCTAATGAGCTTGCAACGGTGTCGATAAGGTTACAATGATTGATTTCTTTTGGGGCTCCTGCGAAACTCGGTACCAACTCTAATTACAGCGCGGCGGCTTGTATACATTTAAGTCTGTTGTTTTAAATTATAAAATGTTTCGATTAACAGTATTTTGTTTTGTTTTTGAGTAGTAGAGCCACGCTGTAGACATTTACGTCTACAGCACGAATGGGCCGGCTCGATCGGTTTGATACCACAGAAAACCGACATAAAGTGACAGCTTGCTGTCGCGTTTCGTTAACTTTCGTTTAGTGAGTGAGATGTCCGGTGGCTCAATTCGCCCCCCTCCCTTTCCCAATACCCATTTTCCTCCTTTTAGGTTCGCAACGCACCCATGATATTCTTGTCTTGGGAATCTATGAGCGGTGGAGATCGCTTACCATCAGGTGACCCATCTGCTCGTTTGCCAGTCTGTGCTAAAATCACTTTAGTTTTAGGTTACAGTTGAAATTGAATAGAGGGTTACAAACCAATATTCCAGATAATTAACCTATTAATTAGTAATAGAGCGCAGATAAAGAAGATCAGAAGTTTTATTTGCTCGGGATTCCTAAAAAAAGTGCGTGAGAACGAGAATTAGAATATCGATTCCTCGTGTAATCGATTAAAGCATTTACGGTGTTAATGATATGTACGGTTACTTCACGTGTTTTGCATAATAATGATCAAGTAAACCTACTGGACTATATCTAACTAGAATTTCTCATGTAGTTGCAGTTTTTATAATATTGTGTAACAGTAGTTACAAACAACATGTATATTACCAAGTAGGCATAATTTTCCGTTTGTAACCACGTAAGTATATTTCAAGAATTGGAAGTTGATGAGGCCTACACCTAAATGGTTGAGAGAGGCTAAAGAAGAAGAAGAAGTATATTTACGACACTAATATATCCTAATAAATAGCGATAAAGAATCGATACTCACAAATCGAGGTAAGTATAAATAAATGCGCAACAGACAGCACCAATAAATCCGGTGTCCACACCTACAGGATATTATGACTGAGTATAATTATCTTAATAGTACCGTCTATCTGGTTTCCCCGTGCGATTGCATCTGATTCCCACATCTTATTACGTCATGTGTTCTGTGATGGACCATTGGGAGAAACTGTGGGTACAAAAACATCAAGATATGAGGCACATGTTTAGTTTGTTTCTAATATGCGGTGTAAATATTTATGTAACCTTGATAGTTCTTCAGATTGTAAGCAACTTGAAGATAATTTATGTTCTTTTTTACCTACGTCTTAAACATACCTAACTCTTTTGTGTCAGGTAGTTCGTTTAGAGTTTAGGGTGTCCCTTTTTCTACTTGCCTTTGCCATTTTATGTTGTTCGTACTTTCATATTAATTCTTGTTAAAACATTGCTTAATAGGAAAATAGTAGTAGAATCAAAAAACAAAAAAATATACATCAAGTAGCCTTTAAAAGTCCCAATGTCACTTAACAGCAGCCAGTTTATCGATTTGAAGAAGCACAATTCCATCATAACTAAGCGTGTGGTTAGGAAGCTAAAGCTATAACGTTATTTGCAGAAGCCACAAAAGCGAAGTGTTTTGTAGCGCGTGCGAGCGGCACGTGGCGTGACACGTTATGAAAACTTTATTAGAGCAGTTAACAATTAATAATTGCACGTGTCTGTCTTGTTTGTTTTTACATAAACACATTTTGTTATAGCTTGCTAGTAAGTTAATCTTATTGTCATTCGTGCACATGTTAAGGATAACTTGTGATTTGTTATTAGACAGTTTTATTTGGGTACTTAAATAACCAAGAAGTCACGGTTTAGGTACAGCTAACGTTCATTTATATTATCTATTAGGACTATTAAACGATGATAAATTACAAAATGTTATGTTGCTGGAATTTCTGGAACCATTATGAACAGGAAAAATCGTTTAATGATGTTCAGTAAGTCAACGAGAGACTAGCGGAAATACAGTGAAATTGACAGGAAGCAGTTAATTTAACAAAGTCAAAAACCGTCTAGGTGTGTACGCTTTTTATATCGGAATTGTTGTTTAATTCACAAAAGCCGTTGTGAAGCCTCCCTGTACGGTCTGTACTCTGAACGCGAACAATCGATCTCACCGGCAACGGATCACACGCTGCGTGTGCGCACTGCGCCGCGCTCACTATTGTGCCCAAAATATTCTGAATAATGCGAACTTCTCTTTGTTCAGTTAAAAAACACGGACATTTCGTAAAGCACAATGGGGCGTAACATATCGTGACCGCGCGGTGAAATAAAACAGATTAAAAAGATTGAAACCACAGAATATCTGTTACTTACGAAGACGCTGTAGGTAAAATAGGAATCGATTGAATTATATCCCCCACTTCCTTCCTTCCTTAGAATACAAAAAGTGGTTAGAACCGAACAAAGGGCAGGACTTCCGATCAGCTGCCGTGGCGCCCCTTACATTTAACGGGTTTCATCTAATATTCACTAGTTTGTTAAATTAACATTAAATAAAAATTTTTTTTTTACTTTAACGCTGTCTAACGATGATTAATTGGTGTGATTTGAATTGCTTAAACGAAGGTGCTGAGATTGTGGTTATTGATGAATAGCATAGCCCAAAGGACATTTAATGAATTTGACTCAAAAGTTTAACTTCCAAGGCCACATAATGTTACTATAATTCAATTATTAATATTTATTAAATCTATCGTTTTTCAATTTTATTGATAATTTTCCGTAATGTTAGGACTAGTAGATATAGTTTTCCCACTAAAATCTATGTTTTATAGTGCGCATTTGATATCAGTGATATTACTCTTTCGACACGATCTGGACAACTAAAGGTCGGCGTTATCACTATCTTAACATACGTATTTTCATTTAAACCCCTGCATTATCAAATTTATTAGTGTGTTCACTTCCACTAATGAAATGAAAATTCTCATGGTGTGTTGTTGTAAACATTCTTACGAAATTCTCAGAATCTTAATCAACAAAATGCATCTACGGTAAAAATTCGTCCATGTTTAACTTTAAAATAAGGTACTCACCAATTCTGTTAAAAATCCGCTGCTCGCTCCAGCGTAATTCAGTGTATGAATAATAAATATTTTAGCCAACAAGAAACATTATGTAAAACATCTTTACCTAACTAAATCTGTGTACGTGTTTTCAGAGGTTTTCCTGATATAGGTACCTTCACTCATGTGTTTTATGGCACTTCCTCTGAACGTATTGTTTGCTGAAAGAAACTCGTATGAACGATAAACGTTTCACATCCTACCAAGTTTGTTTATAGCCGAATCAACGCCTATCAGAACATTCTGCACTCAGTAATTGGCAAAAATTCGATAACTGTATTAGTGATTACACCATATGCCGGTAACAGGAGGGGCGCGTAATTTATGGCCGCATCGATCTCATTGCATCACGAGCCCCGATGAACGCTAATTTAATCTTTCATGCCTCCTTAATCTTATTCGACTGCTCTTAATTAAAGTGTTCAGTGCAAACAAGTTGTTCGAGAAAATTTAATAAAAACATCAAGGCCGTCATCAACAGGATGTCCATAATTAAATTCGTTGTTATACGTTAAGATAGTTGTTGGACTGCTCTGCTCTTAGATACCAACAGAGTCAAGGATTACAAGTTTAAACACCTTTGCATTAGGAAGTGTACTGAATAGTGATGTTGCTTGCGATGTTGAAACTATGAACTAGTCCGACACCGGTTGTCGAAGACACTGTGTGTATAATTAGCGTGGGCTTCTAAAGGTCATTGTCACAGCCACCATCCAACGGATAAAGATTTAAAATAAGCTGCGCCATTGTTGAATGAATTCATTACATAGTTAATTATTCATCTGCAACGATGACTACGTCTATTATTATAAACGTATTTGATAAAATCATTATTATACCTATTTAAGGTTCAGTAATATCGGCGTAGTGTAGAACAATTCAACATAGCATTTTATGATAGGAAGTTTTGAAATCATCCAAGTGAAGCCATGAACAAAATGTTTCCCAACATCAGCATAATCTTAACGAAACAGAGGATTGCAGCACAAAGCGGTGTGCACTCGCACATCCTTCAATTACCCACATTCTAGTACAAAGTTGCTCAAGAATGGCTTGTGTGCAAATATTTGTCGTCGGGATATGTTATATCCGTGTGAATATTACTAACCATTTGTAACATTTAGACGGCATTTTGTCATCAAGATGCAATGTTTATACTTATTATAGACAATATTTACTCAATTTCAATGTAATTTAACAACTATTGGATGGACTGATACAAAACGATGTTTGTAAAGAAAATAAACAAGGTAATAAAGCTGTATAAAATTTTTATTGTGTTGTCATAATCCCTCGTCACAAAATTGTCTGGTCTTCAAATTCTAATTTAAAACCAAATTGATATCTAAATAAATTGAAAGGTACACAACAGTTACGTTACTGTCAATAACATGAATCTGTACTTTCACTAATTTCACGGCTGAAATGGAGTCTATTTGCTAAAGCAGCGCATTCATTTGCCAAATCTTTGATAACTCATGTAAAATAGGCAGCTGGGTACCTGGAGTACGTATTTCTAAGAATGCAACAAAAAATCGGTCTGCTCGTTCAATCGTTCCCACAATGAGGACGAGTGCTTCTCAAGTGTGGTTTTTGTCTCCCTTTCTATTATGAAAGTAATAACAACGCAACCGAACGTTTACGTGAGGGCTAAAAAAACACACCCTGCTTTTAATATTTGACCTTTACAAACACTGATGTGAAGACATTTGGAAAGCTGGTACTACATTTGACTTGACTGGAAGTCGACGCTCATTTGCCCCAACCCTATCATTTTTAGCAATAAACCTGCTTGAAGGTATTAATTTTCGTGATTTATTCAGGCGTAAAACATTAGGCGCTGTACCGTTAGTTTAAAGGGGAGTTTCGAATTACGCACGAGGACTTGCTTAATACGTACAGACTGCAGTTATTCAATAGCCTGCAAGTGACACCGGCGAGGAAAGGCACTATTGGAGACGGAAGGTGACACCGAGACCTGAATTACTGGATCAATAGGTAAATTGGAATGATATTGAAATAACATATTCTACGAGTACACGGACTAACTTGTCATTTTGATTATTCATATAGACCGGAATTGATAAGACAATGGAAGAAAAACGGGTCCAGCATTAACAACGTTTCTAATAACATTTGGAAATAATTTTTAACCCGTCGGACGCGGCACATAGTATATATATATGTTACATAAGCGTATGGGCCACCGAAGGCCGATCCGCTCGTGACTATTTAAATGCACACTGTGTTATCGGTGTGATCAAAAGGTAAGCACTCAGCATGATGCTGTAGAGCAATCATAAACTAAGCGCTGATTTCAATGGTAATTTTAAGTGACAATAAAAAAAATATGAATTCTACTTAATTCTTTATCAGCGCTCGTTTAAAGAAACGAATATTGTAGTTGGCACTTACAGAAAAAAGAAACAGTTGGTCTCGGCATAGGTTACTAGCGAACTTGCTGGAAACGTAACTTTTTAACTGGCTTGTAGCTTTCGCGATATAATCTCGCCAAACGTTGTTTTGTGTTTTTTCGCATACCGATGCTTCAAATTAGACCCGGGAGCAACGGCACAGCTAAGAATTTGGATCGTTGGGGCCAAAATAAATACAAAATAATATAATGAGATAATATTATAATGAACTAATGATATTAAAACGAGGAGGTATTCTAGGAATTATGTTAGTGACGTAAACTATAGACGCTTATAATAATATATACCTCTAATTTTTAATAAAGTTCCAACACTAAAGTTTAAACTGATTGATATATGATAATATAATAAACAACTAAGTGGATCTTAAAAACATCAGAGTGAACCACAACAAAAAAGTTTATATAAAGACTGAATCTTAAAGAGCCCGTGACAACAAAATAGACATGACTTTCACTGTCAAAATTAATGAAGCCTGTCTGTTGTGGCCCACTTCTTCCTTTTGTTCTGCCCAGTAATTTGGTTTTAAGATGGTGGAAAATTACTTAGCATTCCCAGTAAAATACAGTACCGACACTTCAACAAACAGGCGATATTTATACCAGGCGTGTACTTTTGATATGTATAATAATCCAACGATCTAAGCACTTAATAGCCTAGTAGTTATCAGCTAGCCATTTTAAGATAAAATCTCGTCCGGTATAGAAAGCTTGATGAATATAGAAATTGAATTCCTGTGTTCAAGTCATAGTTTGCGCAGGTTCGTTATTCACTCCATTGTTTATTGATTAGCGATATTAGCTGCATTAACACTTAACATTCCTTGAGATAAAATCTTACACTCGTATAGAAACTTTATTTATAAATGAAGAATCGATTGCAATTTAATGATGATGTCCGTGGGCGTAGACTGTGGTCGTAATTTATTACAGGAAATAAAAAAAAATGCCAGATCATTTCTTAATTGTTGGTACGCTTGATTCTAATGCTTTTTTGAGGATGTAGTTACGCTGTTTTTATGCATTTTTTATCAAGGTGTAATCATAAGATTATTGAGTTAGGTGCTTGGTATGGCAATTTATTTGAAACAAGAAGCATTATTTTCATACGAGCGCTAGGCTTTTTGTCGTAAGGTTATTTTAATAAATATAATTTAACATTATCAATCGCACGATGCATGCCGCTTCCAACAGGTCGATCTGGAAGTCTTTGTGGGAGGCCTATGTCCAGCAGTGGACATCATGTATGAGCCAACAGTAAGTTGACATTTTAAACAAAACAAATTAACTACTTCATAATAATAAACATCACTCGAACTATTTATAGTTTAATTAGGAGGAAGAACGATCTAAATCTAATTTGCGCTAAATATTTAGTGGACTCCGCCTCAACCACGCCCATGGTAGGGCAATCGATATAAATGTAGTTACATTAATATACACTTTACTTATTACTAATAAGTAGTTAAGTGGGTTTAAGGTTATAAATCAGAGTTACATTAAGGACTACACGTATCTGCTCGATCATATCTTGTTATCCGAGATGCGGGCTGCGGACCACGGAAACACTCTATATAATTTCCTTCTATACAATTTAAGAGAACCGTGATTTATGTTGACTCTATAGCTACCTATTATTACAGCTTAAGCTTGAGGCGGGGCGACATCCGAGAACATGGCATCTTAGGATCACATTAGCCGTATTCATTTGACATTAAACATGCTATAGAAATAAAGATGGGACTGACTTTTGGATGTCTGCACTCTGCTGAATTCTATTGAAGTCAGTATGATTTCGGGAAACGAAATCCAAACACATCAACATTTAAAAGGCAACCGTAGAAGACATCTAATATATGAAGTCTCTGACAAATTTAATTTAGGAATAGTCAGTGAAATGTATTGGATTATAATTTAGACACCCGTATAATTACGGAATATTGTCCATGAATCCACGAATAAAGGCAAGTAAGAGATAAATCAGGCATGGGAAAAGGCATCACAATTTTACGCTTTGTGTATATACCATGCCATCTGATATCCCACAGATGTAAAGGGGTTGCTATGAGTAACGTCGAATGCCTTTCATATTTCCGATAATGTTATTCATATCGTCTTACAATCCACGTAATGAATACGATACAGAAATTACAGAGGCAAGTATGCACGAGTTCGCAAGTTTAATTAATTCTTACGATATACTGGTTTCCTTTAAAGAAAACCGATAAGAAATATATCGGCCAACGAACTTCAGTTAAGTAAATAGTAAACTATAGTTGATCGATTAAATTGTACCTATGAGGCTATGAGACGTGTAAAATGTGCGAGCATTTGTTTTAAATATTTCAGTAAAGGCACAGTAAGGTGTGAAAGCATTTGAAGGTCGGTAGATTTTGGAAAAGGTTAAAGAATAGTCAGTGCTCTAAGTTAAACTCAATAAATATTACAATTCATCTACAAGAATTATTATTAATACAAGGAATAATCCTTTCTGGAACACGTTTTAAATAGTGTGTTGCGCCGTCAAATGAACTTTGGGTGGGGATAAAGGCAAAAGAAAAAAGAGTGAAACGAAAGGCTTGTTTCACTCACTAATTCATCAGTGCTAGCACCACTTGGCACCAGAAAGCTGAAATTTTGCTCAGGTAATTGTCAGACAGAGGATCAGGAAGGATACTTATTTCCGAATTCAACCCCGAAAATGGTTAAAATGGGGGTCCAAGGTGGTAATGGGCGGGAAAGTCTTACACACGGCCGGAGCTGCGAGCAAAGGCCATATTGAAATATTATTGAAATTGTTTCGCAAGCAGGGAAGTACGGTCTACCAGGTACATTAAACGACCTTTTCGTTAGAAATGCTGTTTTACACCGCTCGAAATATGTAAATACGTACTTGGCAAGGGACAAGCATACTTCGGCGAGATGACACTAAAACAACACTTAGCTGCTATCTTCCAGGTGAAAGGTTGTCGAATAAATTGCAGTGTTTACACTCACAACAATATCATCCACGGATATTTACCAGTTATTTACTTGTGCAGTTTTTTTCTCGGTCGCTAGCGAAATGTTTCCAGTAAAGTTAAATAGTCAATTTACTGTAGATGCTGTTCAATCAGGAAGTTATGCCTACTCAATCTTAATGTGGCGATTAATTAGATTTCTCACGGGTTACGACGAAATATGTACCCACGAAACATACTTTGCGATATTTCTGGTAAATAATAATACCGAGCTAGTTATTATTGTACACAGTACCTAAAACATACATTTGGTGTGCAAGTTTCGATCGCTATTCGCCAATGGGAATAGTGTGCGAAATAAAAGAAAAGATAAATTCCAACGTTCAAGTGTTAAATACTTGAACGGACAAAATCACCAGGCGGCGCTTGATCATTGGATACGTTGGAAATTATCTCGAAACGTTTTTATGGTTCGCATTGGAATCTGGGAGCTTTTTTTCCCATCACGGGCCCGTTCGAACGTCCAAACAGGTTTTTAGATAGCGCGCGGTAATGCATCAACGTGGTACGTTTTTGTAAAGGCGGCATATTCAAGTAGGACGAGCCACGAGGTAATGAGGTTTCGGAATGGTCCTTTCAATGAGTTTAATTTACAAACTCACTATGTCTTTTAATATACCAATGGGCGTAAGGAAGTTTAACACCAGACAACATGGTCGATTTACGAATCGATAGAAGTCATAAACGTCGTGTCATGTCTTTCGGATGCAGACGGAACACATTCCATCAGTTAACACTGTGGCTAAATTAAATTGATTTCTCGTTTGATACCTAACTAATGTTGAGAGGTGTTGTGAAAAGGCTGATGTTGGCGCTATAAAGCCAGAAACGGATTTTAGCTATGGAAGCAGGTAATTAACAAAGTGAGGCATTTGACGTTCGGCAGGTAGATTCCTAATAGACATTAGACGCAGTACTGCTTGAGCACATAGACAGGTATAACCTACTCTTCCTTTAAGTGCTTTCGTCCGGACATTTGTGTTTTCAAATTGAATCATAAAACATTACCTTCCTTCTGGGGCGGTCGGGTTAAAAATCATTGGATGTAGATATCAGGACCGCCTTAGCATTTTTCATAAAGAATAAATGAATAGGTACCTACGTTGTTATAAGATTAGTAATTAGCGCACGTAGGTACCTGCTACAATATTTGATAATTTGCTTAGGCTTGTTGAACAAGCCAAACAGTAGACCTCAGAGATAAAGCGATTAATTAATACATAAAATCAATTGACATAGATTGCCTAAATTCATTCAATAAGTTCATCCAATTTACGACTGACCTTTCCGGAGTTTATCTGTAGCATCCTAAATTCTTGGCATTTAGTTTCTGTAGTCATCTCGTAAGACCGCTATCTGCATAAATTTTATTAAACGTTAATAAAACTCAAAAGTACTTACGGACTGGCACCTTCTTCGGATCATATTTTTCGACTATTTCGTTGATTTTTTCGATCTTGGTTTGCGCCGATTTCGACCGCTCTGTTATTTCCTGCAGCTGTGCCGTCAGCTCGCTGAATATATCCTCAGCTAGGAGCACGAGGGACGCGAGCTGTCTCAGGGCATTGCTGAGGGTGCAGTTGGTAACAGCTTGTAACTCCTCGTCCGTAATTTTGGGCTTCCCATCATCGTCCCGTAAACTTGTCCGCGACAAAAACTTAGGTTCCACCACTCGCTGCACGAAAGGCATCTCGATAACAGTTTAAATACACTTACACACCCATCCCCGCGCCGCGAATTAAACGTAATTCCGACATTCATTCAACACACCAACACAAAAAACGTCAGGTAACCGCCACTTTGAATTAACCGACATCCTGACCGGTGAACTTTCACTAATTTATCCTTTAAACTAGAATTTAAGAAGTTTTTGTTACGTTGGAATAATGTTTTAGCAAGTTTTAGTTCATAGATTTAGTATACAAAAGTTTTATAAAAACTTTTCATGTTCACGTAATCCCGCCATAATCGGAATAACACACGCAACAACTCCTACTTGCAGCTGCCAGGCGAATGAATGAAGTTGAAAAGTAAATGCGGTACTGATGTTGCCATATTTATAAATCTATTTTTCTGACTAAATTATTTTGAATTCGATGATTCTAGTTATTCTGATATAATTTGTTTATCAGTACAGACATTCCGTGTAAATTTGAAATTATAAACTTCTTTTATCATATGTCTACTGTATAAGTGCATAATATTTGATACTTGCACAGTATCTTTTAACTTTTTCGGTTACTCAATTTAATCCTGAGTTACGTAATAGTGTGTTTTGAAATTAGTTTTGTATTTTGTAAACACACATTCGTATTAATGGTTACTACTGTATGTCGGATTTTAGTAACTTAACATAGCAACATTTAAAATATCCAATTTTCGTTTAAGCGTCATCTATTGGTAAAGCTCGAAACTATGTTATGGACAAGTTCACAAATAATGATAGTTCACATAATGCCGCTAGGTGTCACTATTAAATTCAAACTAGGAATAATATTAGCTTAATACTATTGACGAGAGATGGCATTAAAACTAAAAACGAATTGCGACGGGAACGTATAAGTATAATTTTTATTTTAATAAAGATTGTATTTTTATCTAAAGTGCACTAGGTACCTACCGTGGATTCAAAAGGTGTACTATATTATAAAGGAAGGCAATAAAAATTCGGAGTTAGCACAAAAAATAAAGTTTTAATAACAAAGCATTTTAGATATTTAATTTATCTGTGAGTGTGACACTTTTCCAATACACGTATATAATTATTTTCTGAGGGCTGAGGGAGTTCCTCTTTTATTAACATTACGTCCCATCTAAACCACTTTATTATAATCTAATTAAAAACAATGTTTTGGTTGGTATTTTTATTCAATTGTTATCATCGACCAAAGAATCATTCAAACTTAATTGATGGATTATTACCTACAAGTACCTGCGTTTATTCTGCATTTAATAATACAATTTATATTTTAAACTTGGAAATCAGGAGACAAAACACCTTCCTTTTGAATTGCAAATCTTTCTTATCTTTCTACCTGCCCTTATCCCACCTTAATGTGGGGTCGGCCCAACACACTTTTTCAAGCATGTTGCAGAGAGTATTTGGCTTCGTTTTTAGGACCGGCCGCCTGCCTGACGTCAACCCCCTATGAGGGATCCAGTCCCAGGCAATTTAAATTAGAAAATTTGCTTTGCCCGACCTGGGAATCGAACCCAGGACCTCCCGGTCCACAGCCCATACATGCTGCCTTTAGACCAAGGAGGCGACATTTGAATTTGAATTGCAAATCATTGAACAATAATTTATGCAACATAGGTAAGTAGGTATTTAAAAAAATATTTCAGTTGGTAGATTTTCTGTTTGGATTTTGTAATGTTTTCTTCCATAGCATATTGAAATATTATGCAACTAAACCACTGCTACCTACCTATATCGACGAAGATTTTTTAACCGACTTTAAAAACGGACGAGTTTCTCAAATATTTAGTATGTTATTTTAATTTGTATTACACAACATATCCGGCAAATACGAACCGACTGCCACGGTGGTGTGTTTGTATTTCGGTACGACTATCATCCTGAGGTCTCGGGTTCGATCCCCGGTCGGACAAAGTGATATTGGATTTGAGACGGAACTAAGCTAGGCGAAATGTGGGTGTTCTAGTTCGGTAGTGTGCCTCGGCCTACCCCTTCGGGGATACAAGCGTGAGCTTATGTTATGTAAGTTCAGATAGTGGACCAAAATCCTAATAGGTAATGTCGCAAACATACGTTAACACAATTATAATACATAAGTAGTAAGTGATGTTTCATATTTATAGGTACTTCAATATTATTGCCACAAATTCTGGGAGACACTGAATAGTCCTGGTACCAGAGTATGTCTAACCACGAACGTAAAAAAAGATGGACGCAGCGCTAGAAACATTGAAAATGAAGCAAGGTTTTCGGCCCATTCGATCTATGGACACGTAATGGCTGTCGTGGTGTGTGCATAGGGCACTTTTGTACAGGCGCGTTTGTTTGCGTGTCTTCTCTGTGGCGTCCGTTTAAGTATATGCGAAATGCTGTCCTTGTTTTTCTTTACGTCCGTAGGTCTAACATCCCTGTTGATTCTTGTTTAAGATAGAGTTTTGGGTCACCCAAATGGTAGTCCCATATAAATATGTTTGTGTTTATTGGTTATGTTTCGAAGTCGGTTTTTTAAGTTTTGGTAAAAATATGTTTTGGTTTTATTATATCAACATTCACATTCAACTAACCTTAAGCCAATGGCAGTACATTTTATGTGTATCACCTATAATTCTATAATCTTAATTACGAATACATTGACTGCTAATATGCGACAGCGACGCAACATTAACTTTACCACTAATCCATGGATGGTTTACAATAAAACTTATCGAAGAATTTTCTGTAATGGATACACTGGCTTTAAACATTGTATACTTAAAAATAATTAACTATCTACCTAGCCATTATGCTATCAGATTAAAATCGTATTTGCAACACCGCTTTTTTCTATTTTTAGTTTTCGCTAAACTTTTGTGCTAGTTGTGCCATTCAATGTAATATTAATTCAAATAAAATGTACCGTTGGCTATTATACACACTATTATGTTATATATTTTACACACTAAAATGCGAATAAATAGAAAAAATGCATAGTTAACTATAAAGTAGAGATATTGCAAATGCGGCTTTATTCTACGATATTGTCTGAACAGACACTTAATAAAATTCAACAAAAAGAACTTTTCGATAATCGACGTTAAAAAAAAACAAAAGTCAAAAAATTGGTATTTCGCACTTCTTTTTCACTTTCTACTTCTACTATACAACATTGTTGCCTAATCTAATGGAATAGCCTCACTATTTGCTTTCATATTTCATAAATATATAGACACATTGCTACACAAAGCCTAAGTTATACTCAAAGTGCAGTTGCTATAGGCATTTCATAGTCTTAGAAATATTTATTTAGCGGAGGCTGACAAAGTTTTTTTTATTTTTAACTTCTTTCTGACTGTGGTATAACAAATGGGTTAATTTATAGAATTTTATCTTTCCTTCTTTCCATTATGCCATTTTAACGTTAGATCGGCGTAATACACTTTTCAAGCATGTTGCAGAAAGGATTCGACATTTTCCATGACTGGCTGCTTGACATCCACCCCAGGGGAACCACATCCTAGGTTAATCGTATCAGAGCAAAGTATTAGAGTACGTTTTCTGACCTGGGATTCGAACCCAGGACCACCCGGACCATAGCTATATATGCTGCCGCTAAACTAAGGAGGCGATATTCATAGCATTTGCACCAAATCACGTACATAAATATGACCTAGAGTAAAGGAAAAAAAATAGAAAGGTCATGAGTTCAGTTCATACATTTTGCGTAGCTCCCAATAAAAATACCACCAACAACTGTACTCAAAGTGTAACTTCACAAAAATATTTCTCACAAGTTAAACATTTATACTTTGGTAACATTATTTTGGCATAAATTCTTATTTAACTTACTCGATAAAACATTGTATAAACATATTTTGGTTAATCTACATGTTATAAAATAATGGATTACGTATTAAGTACACAAAACTGATGCATTTTATATTATTATCCTACAATGAATAACAATTAAAGCAACTCTACATAGTTATATTAGATAAATAGACGAGGAGCATTTTGGATACATTAGAAAGCATTATCGGCACTACGAATTACGATACTTACACTAATTTTACCAGCACATATTTTAAACCGAACCTATTTAATATATTAAGAAAAAATAGGGACGTTCTCGAAAACAATATCTATCAATCATAATAAAATTGACGATAAACAATCAAATTCACTTAGAAATTAAAAAATATTACGTGGCTAACATACATAATTTCACAGAACGACTTAACACCAAATATAATTTTCAAATCCTTTAAAATGGATATTGATAACGTAACAACAATATTATTTAAGTCTATTTATATAAATATAATAGATAAGATATTAAATAATGGTGAAAACAAAATAAATAGTACTCTATTAGTTGCAGATTTTAAAATAATCACTCATTCGTAAGAATATTTAATATGGTGAACACATACAATGGTGTAATATTATCATTCATACATTAACTACTATGATTAACACTTACACTACACGCGGAACAAATTGCTAATAACGATATGATTGATTACAAAGACATATAGTCAGATATAAAGATACGACACAAGAATTTTATTGAAGCTCTTCATTGATATGATACAACGCTTGCAATGATTATTTATATATGTCTTAATAATGTGATAATTGGACATAAATCGTGCAATAACGAGATCCGTTAATAAAAAAAGGAACACTCATAATATTATAATCCAGTTTTGTAAACGACAGAATTATGTGACGTTTTCGCTCTGATTAAAACCAATTGAAATTCTCATCATAGAAATAAGAATGAGCCTTAGTAACATCAAATGCAGATTTGTAAATATATTTTTATATTTTGAGCGTTCCCATTTTTCTGATTTTGTAAGCATACCAAAAATACTCAAAAATCAATGTACGATGACTGTACAGCACAGTTCACACCTAAGCTGGCTAAGCTACTTCTGGGTGAAATTTAGCTCAGCTAGTTTCAACAGCTAGTTTTGCTTTTTACTTATTTCGTATTGTGAATTTGAAGTATGAAAAGATGCCGTGTATTATAGAGGTATAACTCGCGATTCTGACATGAGATCCTGGACAGTAGAATTAAACTTGTGATACAGTAAGAAGAAAAATTGCTCCTTATAGTAAACACTGTACAGTAATGCAAAGTAAATTTACAATCAGGCTTTTAGGAGTAATACTTAACATTATAAGAAAAATTACAGAATGACGGTTTTCGTGACACTGTGATCTCAAACAATAGATTCTTTTCTGAATTTGAGAACTTTGAATAAAAAATATGAACATTAGACGCGGCTTTTTTAATTCATGTAAAATTTTTGTTGATACAAAGTCTATGACTTGGGTATTCCGACATTAATACATACCTACATGTAATAATACCACGATTTATAGACAATGAAACAGAATATAAGGTAAACAAGAGAAGAACGGACGAGTACAGTACACACACATATATTTAACATTAATCTAAACTTACACTAAACAAACGTCCATTGAACAAAACAGCGCAAATTAAACGAGTACTCGTCACAAACCGACTCTAGCCCTCAACCACAACCGTCTCTAATGTACCCACTTCAAAATGGAGCAAAACAGATAATAACTTTGTTATAAAACTTTACTTAGATACACTATGATCCAGTTCGTTGAAATACGCAAGGTCCGTTAATCATAGCGGACTATTTTTACAAAGTTGTTGCACGTCCGTCGATACTTAATAGCTTGCCATAATTATAACAATTTAATACAAATTATCATGCCTGAGAAACTGAAGCCATTTATTAGAAATTCCATTACTCTAAACCTTCTGTTATGGTTTAGCATCACGGTACTGATCAAGATGGCTAAAAAGCGCCAGTTATTAAAACTGAGTCTTACTTTTCAAACGCGTCGTTTATATTTTCAACTTAATTTTGTTTTCTGTTATAATTATACATTTTTAGTAGCGCATTAAATTCACCACAGATATCTGTAAGCAATTAATTTGAAGTGGTACATCAAGAGCTGCCATCACTGATCACCCACGTTCCGTTGTTCCCGGTTCATCTAGCGCCGACTGGGCCGGCGCTGGTGGCGGTCGGTGAAGGAGTGGCTCGTTTATTTGCGCACCCCGCGCTATGGGTCCACCTCGTGGCACACCTCCATGTAGTCGGGGTCGTGCATGATGTCCTTGATCATGTCCTTCAGCATGGTGTACCGAGGGAACATCGGGTACACTTTCGAGCTCACGTACTCGGACTGCGAACACACGTTTATTATAAGACGTCAGAGAGTGATAGTCACCAGTTTAAAAACTACAGACGAATTGAGGACCTTCTCCTGTTTGGAAACCGGTCGAAAAGTCTTCTTTATACATTTATTTGTGAGAGATTTCCGGTGGCCCAATTCCCCCTGCCTTTCCTAATCCTTATTTCCCTCCTTTTAGGTTGACAACCCACCTATGATTCTTTTTGTGTCTGGGGTGTTTATGCCATTTGAATTTGCCAGACTCTGCTATAAAAAAAGTTTGCAAATTGAATTATTTAGACACCATGCAATTTTTTATTTTATTTAAACTTAAACGATTTTTTTTATTTTACTGTTTACTACCATAATCATCAACAGTTATAGCTTTTGCTGAACACAAGCCTTTCCATTGCCCATCAGTCACCATCTACAATCGACTTCATGGGACACTTGTTAATTCAAACAATCAAGTCTCCTCAAGCGAAACTTAGTACAGTCAACGAGAGACCTACAGAAATAAATTTTGTAAAAAGATGTTCTCGCAGAACATACTGTCTCATTTCAAGTGATAGATCATATGATTCATCATACTGAAGATGTCACTAGATATATTTTAATAATACGTCTTCAAAACTTTCATGATAAATGCGTGTATGTTGGTACAAACCTTCAGTTCCCTGATAAGATTCCTAAGGCCTGTATATTTCTTCAGCAAGCGATATAAATCATTTGTCATTTGCGTGTTCTCCGTCTCTATTTGAGATGTTGTCATATCTGCGAGTGTGAAATAAATATTATTTATTTTTCACTAAGTGTCTACAAAATTATTATTACACTTTTTACAAACCCTGTATAGCTGAGTGCTTTTAGCGTACGTTCGAGGCCAGTATATTACAAACAAAAGACTTTTTTAAATTAATTTTGTATAAAATTTGCGTCGTCTAAAATATAGAACAGAAAGAAATATTGAAATATTCTCAAAAATAAAAAGTTATAAGCCGCAGAAGTTTGGTGTAACCTCCAAATTGCGAGAAAGAGAAGTGTCAGTATAATCACGTCACGCCGTAACGGCACGTGCTTTGGTAAGGGATAGTAAGATATCTCCATTATGCTCCACTCCAGAATTGAATATGTATATGAATTACTGCCTCATTTTTCAACCAACTTCGATACAGTTTTTACAAAACGGTTTCTTTTTTGTTTTATTTACTATTACATATCGACGGTTCCAAGGCAAAGTGCTTTAAGCGACATTTTTTGCGATATTGAGTTATATATATATTTGGAATCAGCGAATTTTTCTGCGTTTTTTGACGCTAGTTTCATTTTTTTTTGACGACTTTTTTGGCGCTTAACACAACACCAAAAATAGCTTCCATTTTGATGTTCATTGATTGAAACGACACAAGATTTTACCATTTTCGGCCCTCGGTCACTTAAGATTTTTAGGCTTCTACTTGATTTAATTTCATTTGTCGGTTAAATCATTTTTGCAGTTACTATTTTGAACACCCAATGTATTTAAGACATTTTCGCTTTTACTTTAACCATAGTAAATAACATAGTATGTTTAATAAATATTTGTCTTTTTGCTCCTTATCTGGATACTATCCATGTCTGTACCTCCAATAGGTTATGTCCTCGATCTTCGCTACATTTAGTTTCAGATTTCTACAGTCTTCATCGACCTGTATGTCTCGCCCAACGATTTAATGGCAAACACCAGGCCTATGGTATCATATCTGAGTATAAAGCTATTTATTCATTCAGCGACAGTGTTTTCTTCTTGGTGCAGCATGTCAAATAAGCTGAATGTCGCGGTACTGATCACAATCTCGAATACTGACCATACCCTCGTATATTAAGTATTTTATTGTGTATAATGGTTGAACAGGGAGCCAAACAGCTCTACACCATAAGAGCCCAGTGCCCACGCCTCGATAAGAAAGTAATTAAAGCCTTCTTCAAGTGATGGAGACAACTAAGAATCTTGTTAGGTGAAATCGAAGCAAGTAATATTTGCTTCAGGTCGCTTCAAGCTGGTCGTTCAGCAAGTTGTGCAAGAAGAAGATAGTACTTCATCATGAGCAAATTATTTTAATGATAATGAAGGGAGGTATAGAATCACTGTAAATCTAGACCCTTTATTTTTTTATATTAGTAATATAAAACTACCCACATAATACAATATTTACTAACCATAAAAAAATTAGTGGAAAGTCAAATCTGTTGTAAATGTTATTATTTTGGTCATATCAATAACATAAAATCGTAAAATAATTTTGGGTTTGCATCATTTTACCCTACGCCGCGCCCATGTAACATACCACTTGTGCTAATTTCTGGCAAGTATTTTTTTATGAACATTATGATACATGGAGTATAAAGCAGTTTTGCTTTTCCTGAAACGTAATCGTATTAAGGTATGAATCAACTTCGTCTCCGCTATAATATCTGTGATGGGCACTTGAGTCACTTTGCCTCACTCTAAAAATTCTTTCAGTTGATGCATATTGGGTTAAGCGACACTTATTTTTGAAAATACAGCTCAATTAAACACAATTTATATTTAAAAAGTTGCGATATGTGCAAACGCAAGAAATATATTAATTTTGCTAAAATCCGCCAAGTACATTTTTTATAATGAATTTTTTTTTCAAAAAAAAAAACTTTGAACCTCTCTCCTGTAAAGTTTCAAAAATGTCGCTTAACGCACTTTGCCTTGGAACCGTCGATATAAATAAAATCAAACATAGTCAAGTACCCAACTGTTTGTGTTAATACGTAAGGAAGGGTCCGTTTCCGAACCACTTAATCCAAGTTCAAGAACCTTGCAATTAATTTAACAAACGAAATTGATTGCGCCTTAATATTAATTAAAATTAGACAGGAATCGACGTTAAAATCTCTCTATTTTGTGATTTATGTAATTTATTAAACGATGGTTTAGGTTTCCATAATATTTCGGTAACATTAAATACCACACACAGCCTATAGGTATTGCCAATTAAAACCAACAATATAAAAATCTATTACACAAAGGTTTGTTTTTTTTCCGTCTTTTCTCGCAAATAGAAAAACTTCGTAAAATATCTGCTATTGGGCATACGTAATATTGTTAATTAAAACCGACATCCTTATAAAATTTGTTCTATAAAGTTGTTTTCTTCCGCTCTTAAATTAGATAAAAGGAACAAAAGAGATTTCGGTTTGGCGACGTAGTGGAAACGTAATTACAACCCGCTGTTTCTGGCGATCAATTACTTAGTCCTTCGACAAATGTTTCGGATTTAAGAACGGCTGTAATCTTAATTGTTTCTGTTTAGAATAGCTGTATAATTATATAAATGAGGAATTTCAAGGTAATTTTGTCGATACTTTCAGTCTAAAATTCATGTTATATTAATCATATAGCAAGAGTAGTAACAAAGTAGATCCTTAATAGGTAAGAAACAATTTTAAAAAATCATAAAGGTCTTAAGTGATAAAGCCACTCTATAGGAAATGCCTATAGAATTTATAGGGTCAATATCCTCATTATTATATTAAATAACGAATGTACCAACTATCATAATATTTAATATTATATTATCAGTGTTACCATTCAGTCTTTCTATCCGTTCCCTTCGATCAGCTGCTTCTTCAGCCAACTTCGAAGAAGTCTTGACGCCTTCGCCGGATTTCTGCGTCTTCTCCATGATAGCACATGCGCGAAGCACGAACGCTGGTACTGTCTCGGCCTTCTCCTGGCGTGGTATCTCTACTAACGACCAGTACTGAGTCTCCAGGCGGATCACGTCCTGAAATTATACAATATTGATTATTATTCCAATTTCTTTTATAGACGGAGTTGTTTGATCTAGTGATTTCGAAGAAAATCTCAACTGACTTTTTAAAGCAAATACATTGATGTTTTTATTGCAATTAAGGACCACAAACTATTAGTATAAAGTAAAAACCTAAAAAACAGCACTGACAACGATATATTTCTATAAATGTATTAACTACTTTCGAGTAGCAACTCTGAAGATAGTGTGTTTGTGCAATAAGAGTGGACAATGAAATTGGGGGAGTTGTGTACTCTATGTACGTGTAAGCATGAGCCAACGGAATGTTGATTGTTGCAGTGTATTGTGCAACTACAAAGGCCGTGCACACTTGTATTTTGCTCCTAGAAACAGGTATTCACCAATTATTTTCAAAGTTGATTGATTGGCCGAATCATTGTCAATTTTATGGAAACATCCGCCGACAAAATGCTATAAATGGCCTTAAAGCTTGTACCAACATAATAGACGATATTCTTTGATTTGCTTAAGGAGGCAGACGACCTAACCTACCTGATAGTAAGTGGTAACTATCGCTTAAGAATATAGGCAATATATTGTACAGCCGAGCCGCTGTCTCCCGTGGGTGGTAAAGAAATGTGCATTAGAAAAGATGTAACTAAATAATCTCTGTTTAGGCCATCTCGTCTGCATTTAATGTATGATTCACAACAGCAGATTGCTACTTCACGACAGTTTTCTGTAAAACAGTGGTTACAATTCGAGTCTGAACATTCAGTAGATACAACTCTCTACAGCGTTGTTCTACTCATTTTAAAGCATTTGCTGCTATCAAATTGAAATTTAAGTTTACGCGTCTTGAGACTTTAACTGTTAATGTAATAGCAAAAGTTTTAAGGCAAGCCTTTTATGTTCGCAACTAGACAGAAACTAGCTCGTTGCTGTTATGAGCAACTCAACTGAAAGTGTTTTTCTTTGTGTTGAACAACGCTTGTTAGTCGACGGCTCGACGCTCGCTCATTGAATAACTTTTGCTGGAGGATGCACTTTGTTAGTGTTTTGTGTCTGTACTTGTGGAATTTCTTTGAGAGGTGATAATTTTTACTTTAGATATTTTTTTATCATTCGCAGGTTTCTCAGTTTGTTGTTTAGAAGTGTTCTTATTAAGGATCTTTGAATCAAATTCAAAGCCTGACGGCTTTTAGTAGATTTATGTAAGTGACGCGCTGGGGTCTTGGGTGCTAAGACCAGGCAATCAAGGAAATACAGAAGCAAATGTTTTCTAGTAGATCTAAGTTAATCTTATCTTATTTAATTATCAGATATCGTACCAAAAAGGTTTGCCACAGTGAAATAAAGTAATACCGTATAAGGATAGCTGCAAGTTTTTTCTTCCTAGTCTTAATTACATTTAATGTTGTGTACTAAGTAAGCTCTACAAATAACAATAGAGTTACTGCTTGCTGCGTAAATTGGACATAGACCTTGACTCTTTATCCTTTCTATTGTTAATTAACCTTGATATATCATTTGTTAAGATTTGATGCGAGAATGTGCTTGATTAGAAAAATTGTCGAGTCACGAGGAACCATAAACCACGATTACAATCGCTGACACATAAAAAAAATATATAACAATAATTTAACTTACTAACATAACATAACATAACATGTTATGTTAGTAAGTTAAGTTAATTTAACTTACTAACTAGCTATTTTTAATGATTACAGGTAAATATAAGATAAAAATATTGTCATTGTTTCGATAGTACATTGCATAATCTGTGCGGCTCTGAGCTTCAAGCAGAGAAGTCAAGAGGATCCTAAAATAAAAAAAATATTGGGCTTTACTTATAAAAGAATTTTTAGCTGAGCAAATGGTTAAGAATAACCTGTCACTTTTTTCCTTGCGATACATTGTTTAAAAATGAAAGAGACCACCTATGGTATAAAGATAAGCAGCGCTTAAATATTTTTATAAGTAAGGGGCATTATGTTAATTGCTGTGAGAATGGAGTTGCTTGCAACTTGCTGCTTGATGCATTGCTTGATGAGTTGATAGGCTCTTATGGTACCGTAAAAAGCTCAACGAAACCTGTTTTCATCAGAAATTATTAGAAAGACATAATTCTAGCGATCATCCAGAGATCTCTTGCCGGTTGAATTTATAATTGATATTGTCTAATGGTGTGCCTCAATGGAGTAGTTGTATTTCAAAACGACTACCGTCGAGATGTCCGGGTCGGGCAGTGATATTGGGATTTTCGATATGGCGATATTTTTGGATTATGCGATAGGTCCGCCCCCTATCACATCTGGGACGGAAATAACCTCGATGAAATGTGGATGTTCTAGTTCGCTAGTCCGCTTCTGCTTACCCTTCGGGGATACAGGTGCTTATGTATGTATGTTGTCTCATTGAATATTCTTTTCCGTACTAATAGAAAATATTGTGACGATGGACATTATCAATGGTTAAAAAATTCAATACATAATGATCAATAGTTTATTCTAATTCCACACGTATGGTCTCCTGAACAAAAACAAACTACCGGCAAACAGCGCAATCATGTTTCAAGCGCATAAGTTCCCTGGACCGGTGCCAGTTTAAACCGATAAAGACCATTTCCCGCTTTGTTACCACTTGTCTTAATAAAACCAGTGTTTCCACTAACTGCAAATGTACCTTTTGAATTGTCCCCCTACAATACAAGTCTTGGAGCAATATTTTCTGATTTTGTTGCGCTATGTATTTGAAATTGTAGGTAGAGCGTAGTATTTTTCTTAATCACGAAAATATCGTATCTTTTATTTAATTCTAAGTTTCTTTTATTTATAAATTGTATTGAAAAGTATATTATATTATATTCAGCAGTGGACGTCCTATAGCTTATAATGATGATGATGATGATGATTCAAAAGTAACGGTTTCTGAAACGGAAATCACAGGAGTACGTCAGTCGCAGGTGTCTGGCCCAGATCTTACCAGGGGTGCGTTACCGTAGTGACTCAAAAAGCGTTGGCTGGACGTACTGGAGGAAAATATGAGAGCCAATGGTCTCACTTTGGAAGATGTTCAAGACCGGACGAAGTGGAAGCATTTAAGTAGGATGGCGAACCCTGGCATAAGGCCGGGATAACTCCAGGCAGAAAGAAAGAGCGAAAAGTAGCGGTTTCAAACACTGAAGTTTAATACTTGTATTTTAATTTGTAGTAAGTAGACAGAAAAAAATTAAATGATAATCGCCGCAAACTCTAGCATTTGACAAGAGTAAAAATACTTATAGGATGCTGTTCATTTAGATACAGTGAATTCAGATACAGTATAGAAATAGGTCGTAAGGGGAAGACCTCATTTGATATAATGTAGGTAGGTACCCTCGAATGCACTTAATTTATATGTGATCGATGAAAAATCTTTAGAAAGAAATAAGAATAAAATAACAATAAGAAAATTATAATATTAACTACCATACAACATTTAGTTATGATATTGATACTCTGTGTTTTCTATTTCAGCAAATAACGGAAAAGATATCAACTCCGAAATTTTACCGATGTTTTATCTGTTACATTTTTCACAAAGATCTTATAATAATGCAAATTCTAACTGCCTCGGTGGCGTGGTGGTATTTCGGTACGAATTCGGTTCTGAGGTCGCGGGTTCGATCCCCGGGTCGGGCAAAGTCATATTGGATTTTTCCATATCAGCCCGGAGTCTGGAATTTGTGCCCGATATGGCGATAGGCTCGCCCCCTATCACATCTGGGACGCAACTAAGCTCGGCGAAATGTGGGTGTTCTAGTTTGCTAGTGCGCCTCTGCCTACCTCTTTGGGGACAAGGGCTTGAGCTTATGTATGTATGTAATGCAAATTCGTCTTGCGTAAGACTACCTAAATGACGCAATATAAAAATGCTGAATAACAAGGAATGTAATAATAGCATACATATGTATATGTAAAGTACACATAGGCATAAGAAGTACTAAACGCGCTTACATTACCTTAAGCAAGATGTTCTACGCTTTTATAGACTTGGTACATTCATTTCCAGACAATATGACGGTTATATCCTCAATAAAAGCAAAAAGGAAACCTTTTCACTTCCCTAGAGGTTTTACTATAAGAAAAACTGTGCAAACTGGGTAGGTTTGAGATGTTTCTTTTCCACGTCTTTTGCTGTATTACCTTACTATAACTATTTGTTAATGTCCTGAACTATTCTGAACAGAAAGGAATAAATAAATAAGGTTTATAATTAGCCAGAGGCGAGCCAAATCCTTTCCTAGCAAGAAATGGTACACAAAATAATTACATAACAAGATAATTAAAAGTTTAGTCATAAAGTGACGCACAAGATTAATGACAATTAAAAAAGTTACAAGTCGAGCTTGTCTTTTTGCTCCACAGTCCGGACCCGGGCCGGAGTAAGTTAGTTTAATAATTACGTCACAAACTCGCGAACATCTGTAACTTCGCGGTCCGTCCAGTTTTCATCTCCTGCACATACCATTATAAAGTTATTTTCATTCATGAGTTTCAAATTATAAATGGCGGTCTTTGCGTGATAATCGTCATTCACTTTAGATTAAGTAGAGTATTTTTATAAAAGAATTATCACGCTATATATAGTCGCCTCCTTGGTCTAGTGGCAGCATGTATGAGCTGTGGAGGAATCGAACTCAGGACCTTACAGCCCTGAGTTCGATTCCCATGTCGGGCAGAGATTTTTCAAATTTAATTTTTGACTGGATCCCCGAGAATGGTTTTTACGGATTTTCACACAGACTGCCGGTGGTAAAAACTAAGCCAATTGCTTTCTGCAACATGTTTATAAGAGCGTGTTGCGCCGATCCCCCATTAAAGTGGAAGAAGGGCAGGTAGAAAAAAAGATTTTATTAGCTCTATTTTATAATAATAAATACACCCAACAGTCACACACCTAGTCCTGACCTCACACTAGGTATAACCTGTATCGTAGGTGTTAGAGACTATGAGAGACTTTCGGTCTCACGACACCCAGTTTGTAACAAATATCTGTGGGCCACACAAACATTTGTCTCAATGCGGGAATCACAGCCGGCTACTCGCCCGCTGCTCTATGGAGGCTGTATATTATACCAACAATATTACGTTTCATAACACAAAAAAAAAACTCAAAGAGCACGTAACAAACACGTACGTCAACATCTGAAACCTTTTACACCGTATATATATATATATATATATATATATATATATATATATATATACGTGTACGTTGAATGTTCACGGTTTGTTAATAAGTAACCTACATCAATGTCGGCCGTAGGGCGTCGAGGCTTGAGGAAAAGCGCGTCGGTCACACCCCGGCCTCTCCTCCAACAAATTGCATATTTATGAGCGCAGTAGTGTTAGAACATTATGACCACGGAGATTGCATCGCGCCCTTTGCACATCATTTTTTCTATTTATGTTTTAAACCAATTGACATTAGATACAGATTTCTTGAACCCAAAAGACCAGCAGGTCAATTCTCTAGGAAACGCCACAACGTTGCGATCGACGATGAGCTTGCGCAGTGCACATCGTTGAGATCGACGGAGCGTTCAACGTTGTTGGGTCTTAGAGAATACCATTTTCCATACATTTATGTCAAACGCCTCGCTCGAGAGAGCTAGTTCGCATAAGTTCGGTCATCACGCATAGCGCTAGTGCGGGCGCTTTGTACCTTGCTGAATACAAAAATGAAAATATCGTAGCCACAACGATGTCACAACGTTGTTTTCACCAATGAAACCTTAGAGAATCGACCTGCAGCTACCAGAACTCAAGACACCGTGAGCTCGTACTGCGTAGATCGGAACACAAATAATTAACCTTTTTTGATTTTGTATAATTTAAAAATGAAGGTAGATATTGTAACACTAACCTTTTTTTGGACAAGTGACACCTCAGTCTGACCCGTGACAACGAAGACTGCAAAGCCTTCGAAACGTCGGGAATAATAATTAAAACCTAATCGTGATAGAATCCGTAAAAACAGGTTTATTTTAATCAATTGACATTAGGTTTGGAGTGTACATTTTATCGCCTTGGTCAGTGTTAATGTGTATGTGTTAAGCCGCGTCTCCTGCACTAAAACATTACACAAAACACCTACACAAAACTTGGTTTCGCTACACGTTTTTATCTATGGTCCATTGTTCTATGAGCAGGAGACAGCGAATACCATTGTTTTGCGTATGTGTTATCCGCTACATTAATTCGTTTCTTTCTACCTGCCCTTATCCCACCTTAAAGTGGGGTTGGTGTAACACACTTTTCAAGTATGTTGCAGAAAGGATTTGGGTTGGTTTTTACGACCGGCTGCATTTTCAAAAATGTAAGCACAAATCCTTCTTGAGATCTGATATTCTATAGTCGAGCTGAGTCAATTTTGTTTTTTTTTTGTTATCTCTACTTGAAACAGTGCAGTCGGCAACTTAGTACGCGGGTACATGATAGAAACGGATCACTGTAATGTATGTGGGTTTTCGACAGGAAGTCTGAAAGGATGGGCGTCGCTAATTAAAATTATTTCATATTATTCTCTAGAGCTGTGTTTGTTGGTTTTAAGTGATGTGGTTTAATACATCAAACTTCAGTGAAGATGGAGAGTATAGTATGTAGAAACTTTTTAACCGATGATCTTCGATGAGTTTTGCTTGGTGCGTTGAATGGCTTTGTTCGGTCGATTCGCCGAGTGAAGGTCATCTGAGGGGCACCGCACTGGAAGGAATTACCGCCATAATCCCAGCAGAGCCTTGAGATTATCCACATCTGGGTCTCATGGTCATTGTGAAAACATAATTGCTCTATTTACCTTGGCATTGGCTAAATCATCGCATATGCGTGGTAGCCATGATTTTTTTAAAAGAAGAAGAAAAGTATGTGATTGTCCTTAACACTCATTTTCAATGAATAGCGGCTGTGCGTTATCGATATTGGAGAAAATAAAATGGCAATTTGTTGGTCATTGAAATTAAACTATTTTTACGGATTATATCACGATTTGGTTTTAATTTTTATGCCCGACGTTTCGAAATCTTTGCAGCCTTAGTGGTCACGGGTCAGTCTGACCCGTTAGTTTTTAAGTTAGTTTAATTTCAATGAATAACATTCACGTAAACCTGAGAAATCATAATTTGTTGGTCATTCAAACCTTAGTCAAGCTGATTGAAATCATTAACTATAAGTGCGAAAATTATCTGACCATGGAATTGAATCTTATTAATGTTTTGTAAAGATGTCATGTAAAAGCCATTGTGGAGTCGAAGGGCGATGGTCCCACCTAATAGAAGAAATATCTTCTGAAGCGTTTTCGCAGAAAATGCTGTGTGAGTTTTTGCTCTCATATTTTATTTTCTGTAAACGTGTCCCCGATGGAATACCGTCGTGTTAGTTATTTTTGGCATTTCCGAAATACCGATATCCACCTGACAGGGAGTGACGACGTGCATTGTGCAATAGAATTTAAAAAATCACAAATGGTATTGTTATTGGGAAAAATATAAAGCCTCATGTCACTTCGAAATCAAAGAGTAGCTTCAAAATATTAGATCAGGTGTGTCGATTTTTCACATTAGTTTTTTAACATATACATATAACATAATCTCATGCCTATATTCCCGAAGGGTTAGGCAGAGGCGTACTAGCTAACTAGGAGACCCACATTTCGCCGAGCTTAGTTTCGTCCCAGATGTGATAGGGGGCGAGCCTATCGCCATATCGGGCACAGATTCCGGACTCCGGGCTGATATGGAAAAATCCAATATCAATTTGCCCGACCCGGGGATCGAAACCGGGACCTCAGGACTTTTCAATTATCTATACTTGACAATGAAAACCTCATCCATTTATCTTTATACAACTACTATAAGCTCTATAAGCCAAAAAAGAATCTCGAGAATCGGTCCACATTTGTCGGAGATATCGGTTAACATAATAAAATTGACAATTTAAGAAACTCCTTTTTAAAATCAGTTGAGAACATCGCATTTTTTGAGTGGTAGAGCCACGCTGTAGACAGTTACGTCTACATGCACGTATGGGTCGGCTCGACCGGTTGGATACCACTGTCTCACACAAAACTGACGTAAAGTGGCAGCGCTGTCACGTTTCGTTCGGTGAGTGAGATTTCCGGTGGCTCATTACCCCCGTCCCTTTTCCCTCCACTTCCACTCCCTCCTTTTAGGTTGGCAACGCAACCATGAATCTTTTTGTATTGGGTGTCTATGGGCGGTGGAGATCACTTACCATCAGATGACCCATCTGCTCGTTTGCCAATCGCTGCTATAAAAAAATAGGTATATATATTTGTAAATTAATAAAATGTCTAGTAAGAGAAATGTTGGAATAACGACGTAGCAAGTAACAGCCTAATTGAATCGTGGTAACTGAATAAGATAAATCAGTAAAAAGGTAACCGCACGAGTCGATTCAATCCTAGTCACGTAGTGTCATCGCGTAAGGACCTCCTTCGGGAGTTGGGGTCGGGCCACTTAAGAAAAAACCGACGACGTGTATTCTTTGTGGACTCTAACAACCTTAGGGAATCATAAATATGAAATTCGGGAGACAGAAACCGACTGATATATTATTTTGGAATATTTCGTAATGTTTAGGTTTAATTATGTTTTTTTTCCACACATTTTCGCATCCAGGCAAAGAGCCGGTTATAAAAAAACCGAAACCTTTCCTTTAACACACTCGAAAAAGTATGTTGCTAAGTAGGGGTGGTATAAGGCCAGATGGAAAGAAAATACAGGTCTATCTCTTAGATTAATGAACGGGACCTACGGATTCTTTGGACTAACTATGGAAAATATATTAATTTTTTAGATATTAATATTATAGATGTAGGCATAAAGCTATTTTTTGCATTAGGAGTACATTAAATTAACACAAGCTCACGCCTGTATCCCCGAAGGGGTAGGCAGAGGTAAACTAGCGAGCCAGATCACCCACATTTAGCCGAGTTTAGATCCGTCCCAGATGTGATAGGGGGCGAGCCTATCGCCATATCAGGCGCAAATTCCAGACTCCGGGCTGATATGGAAAAATCCAATATCACTTTGCCCGACCCGGGGATCGAACCCGAGACCTCAGAACCGTAGTCGTACCGAAATACCACCACGCCACCGAGGCATTAAATTAATTAAAAATAACCATTACACATACTCCTGCTTGAATGACATACAACATACAAACACATACTATGGTCTTTCTTTATCGAATTTCAACCACTGGGCGACCATTATTTATTTTAAAAATAAAATATAATCAACCTAATCATCTGAATTTAAATAAAAATGAAAGTATTTCCACGTCAGGACACTTCTTCCATCCAGAATTGTAGAGACATTTTACAACGACAAAATTGTTTCTTCTTCCCCGTTTTACATTCAAGACGCACGAAATAATATAATGGCAACCTCGAAATTCAGCCGAGGCGGTCCTGTTAACGCAGAGGTTGGCTCGCGACGTGACTTGTATTACATTACTTACAACTTTATAGGGCACGTAGCACCTCCTGGGATAGCCAAGTTTCAGTTTTTGTCGAATATCCGCTGTTCGTCTGGGTAAAGCTATTAGTCTGGCTTTTGAACGGGAAAAAATAATTACACTTTCCGCAGACAGTTTAACGTTCAACTATTGGGTAGATTAAAGTTTTAAACAGAGTGTAAATTATGGCTTTGAATCCATTAAGTGTTTTATTAAAGGTTGTGGTTTTAAAGTTTTATGTCTTTTGTCGAAACCGTAGTGCCTCATACGAGTGTAAAGATAGAAAGTTGGCCTAGAATTTGTTCCTATTTTGGTTGTAATTACATATAAACAGCAGTCTTTCTAAGTATCCTTTAGTGTATCTTTCTAAGCCCTAGAGAGATATACGCCATACGGACATAAAGTGATCACTTTAAACCAAGTAAACAGTTAATCATATATCAAATTGTAACGGAATGTAATATCTTCGGCAAATGTAGACCAATTTCCACGATTCTATTTGTGTTCGATAATTTACTCAATGGGTAGTCCTATATAAATTTTATCAAGATCTTTTACTGAATATGAGATGTTTTTCACTGAATATAGAATACTTTTCACACAGCCGAACGTTCGATTGCGATTTTGCTTGCAAAACTTGAAAAACTAGTGCTTTGGTAACAAGATTAAATGAAGGCTTTGAAATCTAGATATAAGAAGAAATTATGTTCAAATATTTAAATTTTTAAGTACCATGTAGCAACAATTAACATAAATACATACACGCATACATATGCAGTCATACACATTTGCTGTATTAATAAAAATAATATATAGTATAACTTTTGTAAGTACGTAGAAAGGCCTCTTAGTTTTAAGAACATGTATACCACTAGTTAATATAAGGCTTTTTGCTGTACTGAATAAAATAAACAAATAAATAAATTAATTAATTGACATAAGTGTCTCAGTTGTAAAAAATATCATTTAATGCTACAGAGCAGACTTTATATTAGAGATCGCAACAAGGAACGTGACTAAGATTAATAGACAGCGTCTCACTAAAGAATCTTAGAACATAAATAAAAGGCAGATTGGATTGTAGATTGATTTAGAACAGTCCGTTCACGGTTTTTGTCAGATCCGGTGTCAAGGAACTATAAATAATGTGACTTTCCAGGATGTTCAATTGTTTTGTTTTCTCTGAATCATCTCGTTGTGCAGTAACTGTTCTCTAATTGCAAGTATTTTAATTAAACGCAATAGAAATTCATTTTCCCTTTTCCCAATCCAATTCATTATCTTTAGTAATATGCTGTAGTGAATTTCGAAATAGAATTTCTTGTTTCTTCTCTTTGTCCACTGTAGTAAAGTAATGAACCTTTTTTATTACCAAAAAGTGTTTCATATACAGTGATAAATTTTTGTCTTAAGCCGATATGTTTTACATACATACAAAGTATGCAAGCCTATGTATGTAACATGCTCACGCCTGTATCCCTGAAGGAGTAGGCAAAGGCGAATTAGCGAACTAGAACACCCATATTTTGCGGAGCTCATTTCTGCCCTAGATATGATGGGGGGGGGGGGGGCGTATCGCCATACCATATAGAAACACCCCCTATCATTTTGACCTAACCCGGGGATCGAATCCGAGAACGGTAGTCCGCGCACGAAATACCTCTACACCACCGAGGCAGTCCGAAGTTATGTTTTAAATTATTGTCAAGCACAAAGACTTTTATGTATACTACTCGGCAGACTGATCGGTACATAAAATGTGCGCACTAAGTTTCGGTCAATTGACCGCAACTTACTATAGAG
This sequence comes from Clanis bilineata, assembly GCA_036417725.1. NCBI lineage: Eukaryota > Metazoa > Arthropoda > Insecta > Lepidoptera > Sphingidae > Clanis > Clanis bilineata. The sequence goes on along the minus strand of CM071145.1, from coordinate 5,871,715 downwards.
ATCCAGCTCTTTTCCTTAGCCGTCAAACGTCAAACACTCTCCGTAATGTGACACAATTTTCTAAACAGCTTATCTCGTGGTATTCATAAAAGTCATTATCAAGCACAGATGTATCAGATGTTCAATCCTTACATCCACTATTTAAACACACCTTACCTTAATCATAGCTTTAAGTAAAGCATATCTGGTAAAGACGTTCCGCTGTGACTTGGACTCGCTGTACCGTTCCATGAGGATTATCAGCGCCTTCTTCGCCGTGTCGTAGTTTTCATCGAGACGCACTCTCACCGCTCGCAGACGCTCGTTCGTTTCTATCACCTCTTCCTTCGTCTGCCCGCCTGGTAACAGATATAGAATGTAAGCTCACGCCTATTATACTCGAAAGGTTGGACAGACGTGAACTAGGTCACTAGAGGATTCCGAGTATCCTACAGGCCCAAATACCAGCGACCATCGACAATCAATGGGATAATCGGTAGTCATCGGAATCATGCCGGCCTATTTATGCTTCTTCACATTCCGAAGACGGAAAAAGCAAATGGAGGGGATTGCGACAAGACAGCCAGATGACCGATGCAGACACAGGGAAGAATCCCCATACCCGATCATACCAACCGTTAATTCATATCGCAAGCCCCTAGAAAGAACCGTATATTATATATCGTAAAATATTGCATTACACTCATCATGATCACATCTTTCAACATATCGACGAACAAATACAGCAAATTCTGACGGCCTCGGGTAATTTTGCGAATGTCTTTCGAAATACTGGTCATGTGATTTGATTACTACATTCAACTATTGCAAATATTTTTGTTTAATAAATTGTAAAAAATACAAAAGTGCTTGCTCTTAAATTCTTTGCACATTCAGTGTGCATTATTGTAAAGCAGTTCCATGGAACCGACAAGTTCGTGCTATGCATTATAAAAGTTGTTTTAATTGAAAAATTAACAAACGCGTACAAATGTTGTCGGCCTTACATAGAGGAACTTGAAACATTTTATAATTTATAGCATGAATGAAAATTATGATATACGATAAAAGAAATCAGGAAACATCTAATTGCTCGGAAGAAAAATAACTATTATAACGTAGTTATTCTGACGCAGTAGGTTCAAACATAATTATAAGAATAAAAATATATAAAAAAATAATTAATAAGAATTTTGAAATATTTTTTTAATTTTGGCTCTCTCTATTCACAAATATTGTGGGCCATGCAATTTACATTATCAATGGAATTGAGAGATCAGTGCGTAGATAAATTGCTCTGAGATTAAACAAGGCGTACATAATTTGTTTGTGAATTTTATCGTACAATGGATTTATAATTGTGATTTTAAACTTTAGACAGGCAGTTAGGTAGGGCATTCATTCATTCTCTATTAAATCACCGAAAAATAAATATTATCAGACATTTCACAAGCAAATGAATAAAATGCCTCGGTGGCGTAGTTGTATTTGGGTACGACTACCGTCCTGAGGTCTCGGGTTCGAACCCCGGTCGGGCAAAGTGATATTCGATTTATCCATATCAGCTCGGAGTCTGGAACTTGTGCCCGATATGGCGATAGGCTCGCCCCCTATCACATCTGGGACGGAACTAAGCTCGGCGAAATGTGGGTATTCTAGTTCGCTACTTTACCTCTGCCTACCCCTTCAGGGATACAGGCGTGAGCTTATGTATGTTATGAATGTATGAATAAAATAAAGGCCTAAATGACATGGAGCTTATACTCTGGCTAATTTTCTTTAGGTACTCGATTATGGCTTCATTTGATTAAAAAGCAAAATTAATTTAACGTTCATTCGTTACTGTTACTGAAGTATCGATCTGAACGAAGGCCACAGATTAATAAACGTGGAACGATTTGCCAATCATGTTAATACAGATTAAAAAGAGGTTACTGTGTACGAGAGGTAAATAATAATATTGCGTTCATTGTTTGTGTCGTGAACTGAACAAAAATGGGCGCTTTATTTATTACCTGTATACAGGAGGATTACAATTATTTACAATAAATCGTACCCCTGAGAGGGTTGATTTGTGCAGGCGTCCGGTCGTAAGCCGAATCCTTTTTGCAATATACTTGAAAAACTGTTTTGTGCTGACCCCACATTGGAGTGGATATTGGAAAGTGAAAAGCAAGTGTTATTACAAAACAATCTACCTTATAGCCCGTGAATGCATAATTCAATTTTTAATTAGCTTTGATTTTTTGTAGAAAAAATTCAGTAAATGAGCCAGTTGTTTGAACGCGTGTGATCACCATTTACTGTCCTTTGATATTAGAGGTATATTGATTGATTTTTCTGTACATGAAATAAGCTTTGTAGTGTTGCAAAATGGCTATATTTTCTTATCAATTCTATACATTTGACAAATGGGCATTTCCGCGAAAAAAAGGTCATTACCGTCGTAATGGTAATGACTCATATGACCACGGTAATGACAAAACCTTAATAGTATTATAATTAATAATTGTTATCTATGTATATAACTTCAGACATCACCTGTACTATCCTCTGCATAGCATGGCATGAACGTACAAGACATGACACACGTATAAGTATTAATAATCCTTGAGAATGATAATGTATATACATAGATAAGAATTATTAATTATAATACTATTAAGGGTTTGTCATTACCGTGGACATATGAGTCATTACCATTGCCTATAGTTAACGACGGTAATGACGTTTTTTTTCGCGGAAATACCCGAATGTGAAATATCTTTGTTAAAGACACAATGAAGCCAATCGACGAACATGTATAGATCGAAATCTTATGCTTAGATATTGCATTGCAATAATTCAAGTTGACCCATGGATACTGAATATAGAAAAGTATTATGATCGAAGTGGCATTAGCAAGCTGAAGTGGCAGTGGGCTGGCCATATATCGCGTAGAACCGATAACCGCTGGGGAGTTCGTGTTCTTGAGTGGAGACCGCGTCTAAGCAAGCGTAGGGGAGGACATTCTGCGGCCAGGTGGAGTGACGATCTGTGGAAAGCGGTGGGCTAAACTGGATGAGACCGAGCGCAATGGTATGCATTGGGAGAGGCCTATTCCCAGCAATGGACGAGTGTAGGATGATAATGATTATGATCGAAGTTGCTAATAGTTTAAACTATAAAATTTATACATTGCCAAATGCGGGTACCGAGTTAGGGTTAGGTGTAGGTAGTTAAGTAAATAAACATCAGGATTCACGTTTACAAATTAAATAATCCGTCCTGAGTACCTACACGTGTATTGTACGGGTATAAATTACCGATCGTAAGCACTTAGTATTCCACTCGTCGCTGTCGGTAATCAACCCGACCCGCCCTGATGACTGATGTTCTACATACCTATTACACGGCCTACGCTTTTTATCTGTTCGAATCAGACAGAATTAAGTATTGAGTTGTTTTATCAGAGCACGCAAAGTGAATACACCGGCAGCTTAACCATATTTTTTTTTATATTTCTCGCTAACGACTACGTAAAATAATTTGTATCAAAAACATGAATTCCCCACGTGACCGCTAGATTCGAGTGTTTGCTATACAACTATTTCACGTTGTCGCTAGCGGGAAATGTCAAAAAACCTCATAGTTGAGCTACTGAGATACGAGCAACAATATTTTTGACAATCTCATTCAAATCGAGCTCTCTGTTCACTAGACCCTTCGTATGAGTTTTAACAAACTAAAAGCTAAAATAAAAAAATACAGTTATCGTCTCGTTTTCTTTATAGATACTCTACCATTTACCAATGTCTCTTGCAGAAACTACAATGTACTAAATAAATGAATGACGAAAACAGAAACTACTACTACCGTTTTCGAGAAATGACAAACTTAAAACTAACTCATAGTAGGGGCTTGGGCAAATAATGGTAAGGGTAGTCTAGTCTTAAATTACCAACGACCACTGATAAACAATGTGTCCATAAGATCATCACAAACACACCAGGCTCAAAAATTATGTTTAAATAAAGCGTGTAAAAAGAAAACCTGCATATTAATAGAGATGTTGCAAAGTTTTTCATTAAAGTTGGTAGTACCGATCAGTTTGGATAAAAGACATTAAACAGTAGTAAATAATATTGAATCTCTCCGGTTTCGATAGTCACTGCCTAAAATAGCTGATAAATACAAAAGTAATTTCAGTGCCCCCTGCCGCCATACTTAATATTCCTTTCTCGTTTCCGCTCAGCCTTTTTTATTAAGTGGGAAATCTATTTAAAATGTCCCCCTTAAACTGAGGAGCAAGGAAAAAGATTCTATAGGAGTCACCGACCGTGCATTGAGAAATTGGACTATTAACTATCTGGCTAGAATGTAACGGATCCATTTATTGCGTCCATATACTAGATTCGATAGTGACCACTATCCATATAAAAAACCGCCATAGTCGTTCGTCACAGCGGGTCGCGTTTCGGGTTGACCCGATGTACCAGTTAGTTTAGGTCAAATAATTCTAGCGTCTACGAGGGGCGTTATTTGTTTCAACGGCCACCAATGTATGTTGTATTGTGGCGTACTTTATTTGCCCATTGCTATCAGTCTAGGTAGTCATGCTCACTTAAGGTCTATGCTTGTGGCTGCATCATGTGCCCGGTCGATCACTTCCCTGCAACATGGTTGAGGAGGTCGATGGCTGGCACATGGGTCATACTCGTGAACGGATGCTTCTTGTGGAGACTGGTCTGCCTGGACTGTTTTATTTGCTTGTGTCAATTCAACTTGCCGTGGCTATGGGGTCACTCAGTGTATCTTATATGTTACTTTGCCCTATATTATTAGATATCTATTGTTATCATGGTTTAGCTGCTCTAATTTAAGGTCTCTTTGTATCTGGTGCTGTTCTGTAAATTAATGTTAAAAAAAGCAACGTCAGAGTTTCTTACCCGTTCTTTTCTAGCGAAACAGCCTTCCGAACAGGCGGTAGAGTTAAAATTTGACTGAGTCTAAATAATGTTTGAACATTTTATGGATTCCATAAATGATTTGATTTTAATGTATTCGAAATTTTACAATAATTTCCATAAAGTGTAGTATGGTCAGTTTGTACAGCCGTCTTAGGATAAAACACCGGCCAAGTGCATGCATCGTATCTGATCACTCACAATAAAGTGTCCTGAATTAGGGATGATCGAATGATGACTTTTATCAAAATATAATTTTATTAGCCAACATAATTTCAAGTAGATGGTCGAGAACTTATTTTGATTACCTGTTTTACATAAATAACAACTTCATCTAAATAATATTCAATAGAATTTGTCCGAAATATTGCGTTTTATTTTGGTCCACTATAAGCATTTCTTTTTTGCCATTTGGCTCTGGAACCCTAAAAATATAATGGCGATTTGTCTAGGCCTTAACTATTTTACATAACTAGTTATAAATAGTTTCTGCATTTCAAGTGGGAAGCAATAGTTCGTTTATTTGTTGTAAAGTAATTATGTCTAAGTAAGCCGATAGGAATCGTGTTTTATAGACGCTTCGCCATTACTAGTTACACATCTGCATACCTTCAGTGTAAAGCAGAGGTTCCCAAACTTATTTTGTCAACTGCCCACTTTGAAAATAAATTATTTTTAGCGCCCCCTATTTTACCTACTCAAAACCCACTATAACTTCAAATTAAATAAATTATTGTGAGGTATATCACCGGAGATCCCCTTTTTTCTGGGTCTCTTACCGCCCCCGTTTAGGCATGCACCGCCCACAAGCGGGCGTTATCGCCCACTTTGGGAAAGACTGGTGTAGAGTCATGAGATTAAACAGGTACAGCTCAATGAAATACATTATAATAAAAGTATAAACAATATTCATTGATATACATATTCACAATGTTTTGTTACTTTTTTGTTTGTAACTTCGTAACAAGCTAAAAGTATATTAATTAAATTATCTTGTCAGTTTATTAATGTTTTGCAAAAGCTTTGTTATTTAATTAACTTACTTGATGTTCCTTCGTCTTTGACATCTTGAACAATTCGGCGTACGCTCTGAGTGAATTTCCCCACTAAGTTTGTGCTCGCTGAAACCAAAGAAAAATAATATAGTTAATTAAAAGTACAAAAATTGCTACAAATTTACAGTTTAATTTTAAGAAGATGGTGTCATGATTTTGCTAATTATTTGATGGCAAAAAGACTATGTGCTATACAAATAAAGTATGGGCTTTTGCCGCCATTTTTGTAAAAAGCTTTTGTCATTTTGATGTTAGATGTCAAACATGCATTATCGAGTGCGGAGATTAAAAATTAATGTTATAGTCCGATTGCTAATTAAACGGAGTAAACTGACAGATCAAAATGTCACTTTCCAAAATAATGTTGCTTACTTTCAAAACATAGTGATTGATCTAGTTAAATTTGTATCATTCAAAGATACAAAAACTCAGCACTTGCTTGTAAAATTAGAATTTTAATGCGTATTTTTGAAATTTCAGCTTAACCCATCGAGTAAAAGAAAGAAAGAAAGAAAGAAATTTTATTTGTCCATATACAAGGCACAAGTACAATTTATTCGAGCTAATATACTGTTACTACACTAAATTACATATATAAAAGGCTTAACGGGATATACCCAATTAATCATTGCGACCTTGCAATGAACAAAAAGGCCACGGGCTCAGCATTCGCCAGGTAGGAATTTCCATCTGACACTGATATTCTGCCAGGGCCTGTTAGTGAGTGAATCTCACGGACGATCGCAAAGCACGTGACAAACAAATAATATTATATGTACCTACTTATAAAACTATGGAATAACTATAACGGCATGCATAAACATATACATATTTCAAAAGTAAATATGAAGCGATGAAAGAAAGGGAAGACAATACACATTAAAAAAGGAAGAAAGAAAGAAGAAAAAAGGTAGAAAAGACCGTGACAATAATTTTCGTAAATAAACATGATAGATACGCGAAATGATAACAATGAAAATTACAAATATTACTTTTATTATTTGAGAAAAATTACGCTCAAGGCATTCATAGTTTTTGTAAGTTTTGTTTATAATGAACCATGACTATAATTCCAGTAGACATGCCATAACTTAGCATGCAGTCATTAACTATGACTACAATTCAATAGACATGCAGTACTAATAACACATTTGGCAGGAATTACGACTTTATGTTGGACTTTAGAAAATGAAATAATGAAATGGTTCACTGAATTGAGATGTTAAATAATCTTGATCTTTTTACCGCAGCACTATTTAAATTTCATGAAAAAGTGGCAACATTTGAAATGTCAGATTACTCCGTTTAATTAGCAATCCTACTATATATTGTTTAATTAGTTTGAGGATCACAATTGTATTACGTAAGTAATAATTACTATCAAGTTATTAAATTAGGTACTATGGTACGAGTATTTTATTACAATGGTAAATGCAGTGCAGTCCAAAAAAAGTGAACAATGATAAACAATTGATTTTCGACCGACTTTAAAAAAGGAGAAACTCCTCAATTCGTCCGTATTTTTTATGTATGTTGCGATATCTCTGCCAAATTTGGACTGATTATCAAGATTTTTTTTAGGGCTCGATAGAGCTTTTTACAAGGGTGGTCCCATATAAATTTCGTCACGATCGGATAAATTTTGATGTCGGTCTGTTATACTTAATCATTTATTTATCGGTCAGCAGAATCGTGCTGGCCTGTATGGCTATAAATGCTTCTTCACACTCTGAAGGGAAGAAGCAAATCGAGGGGCCCGCGACAGGACAGGTGGATGACTAATGCAGTCATAGAGATACAAATACCCCCATACCCGCCCTCAAATCATGACACAAACCCTTCGGAATATATTATCCTACCACCAGCAGAATATTGTTGCGTAGTAATTTCGGGATACATGATCAATTAAATCAAAATTGACTGCCTCGGTGGCGTGGTGGTATTTCGGTACGACTACGGTTCTGAGGTCTCGGGTTCGATCCCTGGGTCGGGCAAAGTGATATTGGATTTTTCCATATCAGCCCGGAGTCTGGAATTTGTGCCCGATATGGCGATAGGCTCGCCCCCTATCACATCTGGGACAGAACTAAGCTCGGCGAAATGTGGGTGTTCTAGTTCGCTAGTGCGCCTCTGCCTACCCCTTCGGGGATACAGGCGTGAGCTTATGTATGTATGTTAAATCAAAATTGAATGCGGATTGCGTATTGCGTAACGCGTAGGCCTACTGGCTACTGGGTAAAAACGACTACCGAAGCGCATAAATTTAATCGTAGTGCTGGATTTTATTATGTTCCAACTAAAAAATAGTCTTAACATTTGAAACCGTTGAAAGCTGGCTGGATTTACTCAAGTTGAAAGTGGTTTTCGCTTCATTTCATGTTGGCAGAATATTCGAACATTATGCGATCAAGTGGAAGCCAACTTACTGGCCGCCTCTCGGCAACGCTTTAGTGCTCTTAACTTTGAATTGACTAATAATCTACTCTCAATTTTTCGACGGACTTCCAAAAAGTAGCAGGTCCTCAATTCGTCTGTATTTTTTGTATGTACGTTACGCGATATCTTTTTCAAATCTGTATAATTTACACGTAAACATAAAACACTCATAAATATATTTAACCCGTCAGAGGCGGCACATATATATGTCCGATAAGCGTATGGGCCACCGGAGGCCGAGCCGCCCGTGACTATTTAAGCTGTACATTTTTATTGATGTGGTATCGGCAGAGCTAATAAATCTCTCGATTTTCAAAATTATGTTTGTGTTCTATAGAGCTTATTTCAAGGGTGGTCTCATATAAATTTGGTTACGATCGGATTTGAAGTTGGTCCGTTCAGTTTTTTTTTATTTATGAAACAAAAAGTAAACATAAATATTAATTTAGGGCTGATTTTTCAGTAGCTAACTTTTATCCGTAAAATAATTTTGTTTTGGGACGTCAATCAAACTCAAGCGCTGGTGGTCGACTGGTTTATTCAATAACACAACAATCATAAACAATATAAACACGTAATAGCGTGTGTCCGTAGGGCACTTTTGTAAAGGCGCGTTTGTGTGCGGCGTCTCTATGGCGCGTCCGTTTAACTATAGGCGAGATGGTGGCCTTCTTTTTTTACGTCCTTTGTCAAATTGAATATAAAAATGAAATACCATAACTAATAATTACACACAGTGAAACAGTATTTGGAGTTTCCTTTTAAGCATCTAAATATGCTCGTGTTAGGAGGCTCCGTTCTTCCTTAACTAGAAAATACAAAATGTGTACTTATTATTATAACATATAATTCTCTACTGTGTTTTAAAAATAAAATTAAAATACAATTGTAATAATTATAACTATGATTATGTGTGCGTGTCGGCGCGTGTGTGTGTTTGTGTGTGTTTGTTTGTGTGTATATATGTATGTGTGTTATGTGACCGGGTGTAAATTATTATTTTGTTACAATATATTTTTCATGAAATACTCAATCTCATCATAGCTCTTAGTTTTTAGCCAGATATGATAAGATTGAGTGAGATTGAAAAATAATTTATCAAAGAAAAACTATATTCGGCTTCACTTTTGTGAATCACTCTTCATCACTCTTGCAGTTATTTTATACTTATTTTATCAAAAATATTGCACCAGACTCATGGAAGAAATAAAATTGAAAAGGAAATTGCGAATTCCGAGTTCTGACATTTCTCTCGACGTTTAATATTGTAAAATGGACTTCCGAATGAAAATCTCTAAATTAAGTCGTCTTGAAGGAATTCTTTTATATGGCAGCAAACTGGAAACAACTTCAGCTTGAAGCAATATTGGTCTATGAATTTGACTCAAATAGGTACTTGTTACAAATTGTCGCCTTCTTGATCTAGTGGCAGCATATATGGGCTTTGGACCGGGAGGTCCTGGGTTCAATTCCCAGGTCGGGCAAAGCGAACTTTCTAATTTGATTTGCCTGGGACTGGATTCTTTCGAAGGGGGTTGACGTCAGGCGGGCAGCCGGTCGTAAAAACTAAGCCAAATAATTTCTGCAATATGCTTGAAAAAGTGTGTTGCGCTGACTCCACACTAAGATGGGGGATTAGGGCAGGTAGAAAATAAGACTTGTTCATTTAAACCACGATATTAAACTAAGTGTTGTCACAAATATGATGTATGTATGTAAATTCAGAAATCTGGATAAATATGATTCTTTCAGCCCTCCCTTATCCCACAATGTGGGGTCGGCGCAACACACTTTTTTCAATTATGTTGCAGAAAGGATTCGGCTTAGTTTTTACGTGCTTGCCTAAATGCCCCCTCTGGAGGTTCTAGTCGCGGTTTGCGCGAATATGATTATTTTATTTTCGAAAAAATTATCGCCAATGCCCACTCAACGGGCCCTTCCTAAGATAATTAATTCATTAAAAAAACATGCTCATGTGTAGCATGTTATAAATATGATGACATTATTCTGTAAACATCTGTTCCCCATCGGGATGAAACAAACACGGGAAATCACAGGGTATTTACGTTCAACAGAATTCATTTGGGTTTACCATTTAGTCCAGAATTGTTTAAAATTGCCTACAATGATATTTAGCATAACTTAATTGAAAGACGGCCAAATCTGCCCCAAATCGGATCTAAAATATACTTCACATTACAACATCCTAATGGGATCAGCTTCCCCTAGAAGTATTTCCAGCCCGCCTAGCATGCGCGCCACGAAATATTCCGATAATCGACTGTCGAGATGTTGTCTACGTGTTGTCTACAATATTGTATGAAAATAAACGAGAACGCAGGTTAGTGCCCGTAGACAAATAGAGAAAACCGGTTATAACAGGACAAAAAGCGTAGACAAAATGGGCTGGTCGATACGATCTTGGGCCATTCAAGAAAAGGCAACGCACCGACGATTCTACTCGTATCGTGGGTGTTTATGCACGGCGGTGATCGCTTACTATCAGGTGCCCATCTGTTCGTTTGCCTTGCCATTCCAAAAAAAAAAACTGTTGCAGGGTACCCTACCCTCCGTGATTGGAATTCCTGGTCAGGTTTGCACGATTTTTCCCGGATTGGATCCCCCTGGAAGCGATTGAGGTAAGCCGGTCGTAGAAAGCCGAATCCCATCTTCGAAAGTAGCCAGTAGTAGTAGTAGTAAGTAGACTTGAGATTCGAACCCAGAACCTTCACGGTCCAAAATCATATGCGTTCTAACTAGATCATTAGACTTAGCGATGACAATTAAGAAATATTAAAACAGCGTCAACCGTCTCACCCTTTTACAATATTACGCCTGAAAAAAACGTTTAAATAAACAAACAAATTACCTTGAATTACGTTGAACGACGTAAAGCACTGGTACTCTTTGTAAAACAGAATTAGACCTTGTTAAAGTTTCCACGTTATTATTAGCTAAGTTATCGGAATAGTTGGCTGGAACGTCGAAGATTTACATTTAGTTTGATTTTTCTATTTTCTTAATCAAATAAAAAATGACTATTAAGTGGCAGAGCAAGAGATATAGGCAGTTTTAATTATGATGAGATATAGGCTGAATTGAGCTTGTCCGGGTTACCAATGTCCCACAAAAACTGACATAATTAGCAGTTTTTTGTTTCCTTATAATAAATTAATAATAGTAATAAACACCAGTCGCCAATAAGAATAATTAAATCTGACTTCAAAATTAACACCCAAAGAACAACAATTTTTGGAATCGGTGCCGGGGACGATACAACGGCCTGAGCAGGAAAATTTCTGAGAACCGTAAATCTATTCGAACTCGATGCGCGTCTATGAAATTTGTATGAAATATTAACCAAACGTCATCAGTTCGCAGCGAATTCGAATACATTTACATTTACATTAGTTTTTCGTGCTCGGGCTACAGATCATTTAATGAACGGGTACTGACTCCAACGACAGTAAGAAAAAGAAATTGTTGTTATTTTTGACTTTTGAGTGTTAATTTTGAAGTCGGTTTTAAGTTTTTGTTAAACTCTCATTATTTTGTAATTATGTTAGTGTTACGTACATATATTTATTTGGTTGTTGCCTGTAAATTCAAACACTCCGATATTTTCACACATTTATGTCGATATCTTGAAAACTACTGAACCGAGTTTGATGAACCTTGCACAATTCCCTAAGTTGAAAGAACCTAGTCCATTAAAAAAAGAACCAACGCAAACACATAGATTTAATAAAGTTAAGTGTGCATCTCAACAGACAAACAAAAACCCAGTGCAATTCATTTTCCACAATTGTTAATTAACAGCTGCCACAAATCCTTTGACCTTCTAACAAAAAAAGTTAAGCTGTGTTATGTGGGAGTAGCGAGAGGGTGTTCATAATCATTAACATTAAATGAAAAAGAAATACACAACGGCTGTATTACAGGTTTATAGCCCGAGAGCTTAATTAATATTACGAGCGGTACTATTAAGATGAGATAATGAGATCGTCTGAATGTTTTGCTTATAATAATTATAATAATATTAGCGCTGTAATATTACTGTCCCACAGCTGGGCACGGGCCTCCTCTACTAACGAGAGGGGTTTTTGTTTTGTTGTTGTTGGGTTGTTTTGGTTTGTGCTCAAATTAAATAATAAAGTTGGGAATTAATATTACAAATGCGATAACTTTGATACAGCTTTGATACTACTGTCTCACAGAAAAATGGCGTAAAGTGGCAGCTTGCGTTTCATTCGGTGAGAGAGATTTCCTGTGGCCCAATTCCCCTCCCTTTCCTAATCCCTATTTCCTTCCTTTTAGGTTGGCAACGCACCCTTAATTATTTTTGTGTATTGGGTGTCTATGGGCGATGGAGGCTACTTTCCATCAGGTGACCCACTTGCTCGTTTACCAGTCTTTGCTATATCAAAATTTGTAAATGCGCCCTCCCCTCCCCATTCCCTATTCCATTTCGAGGTTGGTAACGCACCCATGATACTATTTGTGTCTTGGGTTTATAAGGGCCGTGGAGTTCAATTACCATCAGGTGACCCACCTGCTCGTTTGCCAGTCTTTGCTATATCAAAATTTGTAAATGCGCCCTCCCCTCCCCATTCCCTATTCCATTTCGAGGTTGGTAACGCACCCATGATACTATTTGTGTCTTGGGTTTATAAGGGCCGTGGAGTTCAATTACCATCAGGTGACCCACCTGCTCGTTTGCCAGTCTTTGCTATATCAAAATTTGTAAATGCGCCCTCCCCTCCCCATTCCCTATTCCATTTCGAGGTTGGTAACGCACCCATGATACTATTTGTGTCTTGGGTTTATAAGGGCCGTGGAGTTCAATTACCATCAGGTGACCCACCTGCTCGTTTGCCAGTCTTTGCTATATCAAAATTTGTAAATGCGCCCTCCCCTCCCCATTCCCTATTCCATTTCGAGGTTGGTAACGCACCCATGATACTATAATATTTGTGTCTTGGGTTTATAAGGGCCGTGGAGTTCAATTACCATCAGGTGACCCACCTGCTCGTTTGCCAGTCAGTCTGCTATAAAAAAGCTTTGTGCGATAGCTTTTTGCTTATTTTCTTGCGTCAATGAAGCATCGGGTTGATATTGGTCCTGTTTATTTTGATAAAATGTTAATAAATGGTATTTTAGCTGTAATATGCTTTGATTTATGTACTTATATTTGATAGAAGCTAATATGACCAAAATAAAAGCAATAAAAACCCTGAAAGGGTAGGCAGAGGTGACCTAGAGAATTATAACACCCAAATTTAGCCTAGTTTATTTCCGTCTCAATTGTTATAGGGGGCGAGCCTATAGCCATTTATATACCTCTATTTAAGTTTCTAATAATTTTTATAAAATTGTATAATTCTTGCTCAGTCGTTATACCAAAATGATTTCTTTATGTAGATTACATAACATGCCATGCCGTCCCTATTTAAACATGATTTACATTTTTATCCGGAACTCTGACCCGACCACAATAAATGAACGGTGGACCTTTTTACTAAGTAATTTAAGAGGATATGAGAACAAAATAAGGATTTTCACGAGCTTGGGTGTCCTAAAGTACTAAGATTACGAAGGTAATTTTTGGAAATGTATTAATAGACCATTTAACTTAAATTCTGTCGTGAGCAAAAACATAATTACTAAAAGTTTTCTCGATAGAAAAAAAATCCAAAGTTACCTCTCATCTGTTTTTGAAAACCTTGAATCTTCCGTACGGCGAACGATATAGATTTGTAACTTGATTTAAAACGTAGACATCAATATTAATTTAATTGTGTCGAAAAAAAAATTTGACCAAGTTAAATAGTTTTATCACAATAAGGAAAATATTGGTTTTGCACATACGCTGTGGCATTACATCATTGTTTTCTGAGACGGCCCGTGTTGATCTCAGTCGTCCGGTAACCATTGAAGGGGAGGGACGTGCTCGACATTTTCAACTCTGATATTACGTTTATTCAGTTCTATGTGTCAAATATTAGACATTGATAGTCTAGGAGTCAATCCATTTTGAAACTCCTTGATGGATTTCGATGAAATTTAGTATGAGGATACTTTTGACCAAAAGGACACAAATTTTACAACCCTAAAGGGGTAAAAGTTTATATGGGATTCCAGAAACGGCTGAACGGATTTTTAAGAAAGTTGGTATGAGGATACTTTTCTAGTCGCATCCTTGATCTAGTGGCAACATATATGGTGTGAGGCAACATAGATAGAGATAGGCAGTGTGGCAACATAGATACTGTGAACCGGGAGGTTGTGAGTTCGATTCCCATGTAGGACAAAGCGAATTTTGTAATTTAATTTGGGGCGTGATCCCCCAGAAGGGGTAGATGTCTGGCATGATCCCTATTTCAACCTACATATAAAGGGATGAAATAGGGATGGAAAATTTGTTTTTTGTCCTTAATTCGATTTACTTCAATATATCCGGGTCACCTCGTAGTTTTTAAGGACAGATCCAAGGTCAAAATCAAGAAAAGTGTCCGCCATTTTGTTTTTCTTTGTTTTTGGGCCGATTGACTTCAAAATCGATATCTGGGTCGCCCCGTAGTTGCTAACGACCGAACCAATGTCAAAACTGTCAAAAGGGCCGCCATTTTGTTTTTCTTTGTTTCAGGACCGATTGACTTCAAAAACGATATCTGGGTCGCCCCGTTGTTGCTAACGATGAAACCGATGTCAAAACTGTCAAAAAAGGCCGCCATTTGGTTTTCTTTGTTTCGGGCCGATTGACTTCAAAATCGATATCTGGGTCGCCCCGTAGTTGCTAACGACCGAACCGATGTCAAAACTGTCAAAAGTGGCCGCCATTTTGTTTTTCTTTGTTTTTGGGCCGATTGACTACAAAATCGATACCAGGCCGCCCCGTGGTTTCTAATGACGGAACTGATCTCAAAACTGTCAAAAGTGGCCGCCATTTTATTTGGGCATGTCGCAGCATATTTTATACTAGCTTTTGCCCGCTGCTTCACACGCGTATTTTGTAGAGCCAACGGTAAAAACTATTAATTTTTCGATCCACCCTGTCGTTTTAGTCTAAATATTCTACAACGGGACGACTCAGATATCGATTTTAAAATAAATCTGCCCAAAAAACAAAGAAAAACAAAATGGCGGCCACTTTTGACAGTTTGACATCGGTTCCGTCGTACAAAACCACGGGGCGACCCAGATATCAGTTTTGAAGTCAATCGCCCCAAAAACAAAGAAAAACAAAATGAAGGCCACTTTTGACTGTTTTGACATCGGTACGGTCGTTAGCAACTACGGGGCGACCCAGATATCGATTTTGCAGTCAATCGGCCCAAAAACAAAGAAAAACACAATGACGGCCACTTTTGACAGTTTTGACATCGATTCCGTCGTAAGCAACCACTGGGCGGCCCAGGTACCTTTTGAAGTCAATCGGCCCAAAACAAAATGGCGGTCACTTTTGTCACTTTTAAGAGCGGTTTCGACGTTTGGAACTACGGGTGGACTCAGATATCGATTTTAAAGTCAATCGGATCAAAGATTAAAAAACTAATTTCAACCCCTATTTCATCCCTTTGCTGACTACAGTATTTTGGACATGTGGCTCGCCGGGACCCCCCTAATTTGGAGAAACTACTCTTGGTTGGAAAGGTAGAAGGGAAAGGACCGCGAGGGCGTGTGCCTAGCCGTTGGTCCGATCAAATAAAACTACTCACGGGACTCTCAGTAACAACAGCAATGAGGCAGGCTAAGGACAGAAAAACCTGGAAGAAGATCATCCGAGAGATGCGACGGAAATTTCAAGACGGACACGACCTTCAGAAATGAAGAGTGCGACCAAGAAGAAAGATTCATCCCTTTTTGCAGATAAACACATGTTTGCAAAATATCACATCCTCATACCAACTTATATCAAAATTCGTATGATCAGCGGTTTCTAATTTCCGATATAAACTTTTATCATCTATTTTTTTTTAAGAAAGAAAGAAAAGCAATTCATGCCTATAGGTGTTGATTAAAAAAAAATAAACCCTTGTGTCCCTTGTGTCTGTCCTCAGACCAAAGATATCCTCATACCAAATTTTAAAAAATCCATTAAGTGGATTCTGAACTCCCATACAAACTTTCATCCCTTATTTCGTCCTTTTAGGGGTTAAAAAAATGAAGTACCCCATTTGAGTCCCTACGGTCAAATGTATCCTCATACCAAATTTCATCAAAATCTTTTAAGGTTTCCGAATGCCCAACCAAACTTTCAACATGTATTTCATCCCTTTAGGGGTTAATAAAAAAAAATTAAGTACCTCATTTGAGTCCCTAAAGACAAGTGTATCCTCATATAAAATTTCATCGAAATCTATTAAATTAAATTAGCTTTGATCGATCTGGGAATCGAACCCAGAACCTCTCGGTTCACAGCCCATATATGCCACTAGACCAAGGAGGCAACTGAATTAAATTGTGATTAAACAATTATTTCATCCCTATTAGGCCTGAATTCATAAAAATATCCTGTCTGCAGATTGAGATGGCTAAGATTATCCTCATACCCAAATTCATCGAAATAGGTTCATTTTGTCAAATAGACCACTTAAGAATTTTAAGATTATTCCAAAACAACATTTCTATAATAGTGGTATATGTTAAAAGTTTCAAAATTTTTGGTCAATATAATAATATTAACCCTGTAATATTACTGCCCCACTGCTGTGCACGGGTAATTAATAATTAATTATTAATTTAAACGAGTTGCAGATCGTTCAGTTATCTATTTAGGCTAGTTTATAAATGTTAACATAATATATAAGACACAACCTTTTTTTTCTTTTGAGCATCTAATCTTCATAATCCAAGAGGTCATGACGCGCGTTGGCTCTTAGGCTAAACTGTTTAATGTCTTTGTGCTGACAAGTTAATATGTCGCGGGCATTACCGCGCTGATGCGCGCACCGGTGTGCGCGTAGAATACGTCAAAACCAGCCCTTCACGATTTCATATTTTATTCTCATATCGTCTTAATAGAATTTAATCGACCTTAGTGCTTTAGGTACGTTTATATTACAAAATTACACCAGTGGGGCTTAAGGGACACTTATAATAAAATGTTAGGTAAACTTGAATAAGATTCTGTAATCTTTAGGCTACTGATTTCATTAATAGTGGAGCCATGATGGTTATGTCTACAACACGAATGGGCCGGCTCGACCGGTTTGATACCACTGTCTCACAGAAAACGGACGTAAAGTGGCAGCTCGCTGTCGCGTTTCGTTCGGTGAGTGAGATTTCCGATGGCCCACAATTCCCCCCTCCCGTGTGGCGTGGATGGAGGGTACACACCGGCCGAACGAAGGCGAAAGAATCTATGCCTCACACAACAGCGAAAGTTTGATTGTGTGAACGCAACTGGCGACGATTCGCGAACATTAATATCAGTAGCCCGAGCACGAAAAACGAATGTAAATGTAAATGTATTCGAGTTCGCTGCGCACTGATGACGTTTGGTTAATATTTCATACAAATTTCATAGACGCGCATCGAGTTCGAATACATTTACGGTTGTCAGAAATTTTCCTGCTCAGGCCGCTGGTGACCCACTTGCTCGTTTATCAGTCTCTGCTATATAAAAACAGGTTTCCGCGAATGTTATACACTGAAATAAAACTATTTTATACGGATTCTACCGCAATTTGCTTTTATTTTTTGCCCTAAAAATAAAAACAAATCGTGATAAAATCCGTGTAAAATAATTTATTTTATTTTAGGCTACTGTATAATTGTATCATTGTTAGCCATGACCTATGTATATTACCTCTATATAGTATCAACGGCTTAAATTATGTTTACGTTAATTTTCAGACAATTTGGAGTAAAATTAAGTTCATGTTAACTAATTTTGTATGCGAGCCATGCTACGTGAACACTTGATGGGGAGAGAAGGGGCGCGAGCAGGAATATTTTGGACTATCGAATTCGAATCGAGATCGATGTGCGTTAAAGACATTGGTGTTAAATTTCAACCCAATGTCATCAGTGCGAAGCGAATTCGATACGAATTCGATTGTTGAAAATAGTCCTGCTCGGGCCCACTGTGCAGTAAAAAAAAATTAACCGTATATAAATTAAGATTACGAAGATTATGAAGATAAGACGTTATTCCAAATACGGAAAACTTTGAACGGTCAGAGTTTTAATAGCTATATTAAAATACTTAGAGCTTTTTCATCCAATACTGTTTCAAATTCATTACGATTAATTATGCATCAAGCAGCAGTTTATAAAGTTTTGTCGAAACAACCCGCTTTACTTTCTTCACGGCTAGATATACAAAGTTTAAATGTATAACTTACAGGACTTTTACATAAGTTTAGTAAATGCCTGCACTTTGAGAAAATGGATCTTGTAGTACCAAAGGCGAATAGAAAAGCCTGCAGTGTGTGTGTATGGAATGTAATCACTTTTTAAACAAGTTTTAAGCTGTGTTTTAAGCCTTATTCAACAGCTTCCGTGGCGCAGCGGGTGAGTAGCCGGCTGTGAAACGAAAGGCTGCGGGTTCGAATCTAGCACCGAGACAAATATTTTTTGTATCTCTCATAGTTTCTGATGCCCACTACACGACACGACTCACGCCTTTTCCCCATTTGGGTGGGTCGGCAATGAATTTCCACTTCGATTCTTGCACTTCTTTCTCTTTCATCTTTTGCCTCATTTAATACTTTCAATTATTTTTTATATTGAAGAAAGAATGCTTTATTTAGAGGAGGTTTTACAGTAGTGTAGAATGTTATCACATTATATGGGATCACGCTTGAAATAAGCTCTGTCGAACACAAAAAGAATTTTGAAAATCGTTCCACATTTGGCGGAGATATCGAGTAACATACATAATAAAAACAGACGAATTGAGGACCTCCTCATTTATGGAAGTCGGTCGATAAAGGAAGTAAAAATTACGAGTAGTATCTTAAGAGTAATATCTATCTTAAATCTTTGGGGGAGGCCTATGTTCAGCAGTGGACGTCCTAAGGCTGATGATGATGATGATCTATCTTAGTACCATATTACTCGGCATGGAACTGGCAAAATTAAGCCCATAGGAGCTCTGTTTTGGTGACTCAGATATAGCAATAATATTCTTAACATAAGCTCTTAGAGCAACATTTTTACATTTCTTGGCACTCATTGTAGATACATCACGCTCTGACAACTGACAGCTACGAAAAAATGAAATCCAATGACTAATAGAAAACATGATTGCGCATTCCTAGAACACAATATTTTTGCACGGAAATTACGTTCCGATTTTATGACAATAGTTCGAGCTTTTCCTGTAGCGAGTTAACCGTGCCGGGTTGTGATTTTTTTAAAATAAATACACCCAACAGTCACACACATAGTCCTGACCTCACACTAGGTGTAACCTGTATCGTAGGTATCAGAAACATCGAGAGACTTTCGGTCTCACAACACTCAGACCCGAAACAAATATCTGTGGGCGGCACAGATATTTGTCTCGGTACGGGAATCGAACCCGCGACCTCACGTTTCACAGCCGGCTATTCGCCCTCTGCGCCACGGGGACGGCGTGACGGGGCTGTCCGATTTTGCCGCCATTTCCTTTACGGAGATATTTTCCCTTAATGTTTTATATTTGCATGTTTATACAACGTTCTAGTACATTACAAAAAGGGTTTCCCTATTGTTACAATCTTGTTCCCTTATAACCACGTTCCAGTTACTGTTATCGTGATTTGGTTATAAAAGTTAATGTGTCCTGTATTTCTCGTTAGTACCCGACTGCCTCGGAAGGAGGCCAAATTTATAGGACACCACCCTTGGAACAAGCTCTATCGAACACAAAAATAATCTTGGAAATCAGCCCACACTTGGCGGTGATATCGGGTAATATATATGAAAAATACAGACGAATTGAGGACCTTCTCATTTTTGAAGTCGGCCGAAAAGTAAGCTTTAATTTCTTAGGTTAACGCGAATGTTATTCATTGGAATAAAACAATTTTTGCGGATTCTATCACGATTTGGTTTTAATTTTTATGCCTGACGTTTCGAAAGCTTTGCAGCCTTCAGGTCACGGGTCAGACTCACCCGTCTGTCAGACGCCAGTCTGACCCGTGACCATGAAGGCTGCAAAGCTTTCGAAACGTCGGGCATAAAAATAAAAATTAAAACCAAATCGTGATAGAATCCGTAAAAATAGTTTTATTCCAATAAGCTTTAATTGTTATGAAGCGGTGTATGCCATATTACCTCTACATACCGTATTGAAACTTACGGCTACTGAATTTTCCAACATGTACACGATAAGGTCAGCGGTAAGTGAAAGTAAACAAAGGATCAAGTCTATTGATATTACCAGAAAGGTAAGGATACATCCTCTCCACAACATATTTGAGAAGGTATCTTACAAGCCTCGCCTTTGTTACTTTCGCATAACATGGATATTTGCAAAGGAATAGTTTGCACACACTGTAGCTACAAATATGTACATACGGTAGGATGCCTAGTGCGAAGGCGCTAGTATTTGCTCAGGGAAGCCAGGAAATGGAATTTCTCACGACAGAGAGAACGTTTTCGAATACTTAAATAGAATTGTACATTAAGGTCTTGTGCTGATCTTGAGTTTCATTTCCGATAGAGTCGGTGGTGGACTATTGTCTTGGAAACTGGTTACGAATGTACGTACACCTTACGTGTTACATTTCTTGAACTATTAGATAAAATATATGCACATATACTGCCAATTTATGAAAGAGTGAAAATCTATCAATTATCAGTAGCCCGAGCACGAAAAACTAATGTAAATGTAAATGTATTCGAGTTCGCTGCGCACTGATGACGTTTGGTTAATATTTCATACAAATTTCATTGACGCGCATCGAGTTGAAATACATTTACGGTTGTCAGAAATTTTCCTGCTCAGGCCGCTGTTCATTCAGTGTCGATTTTTTTTATCTATAACTTTCTTTCTGCCTGGTGTTATCCCGGCATTCTGCCAGGCTCCAGTCTTTTTAACTATAACATTTTTATCAATTAGATTTCATTAATTGTTTACCGCCAGTTCAGCAGGGTTTGGCAGAGAACGACGGGGAAGAAATTTTGTCGTCGCTTGTTTTTTAAATGGCTGGCAAGCGAGCAGGCAGGTCGCCTAATTATAAAAAAAATGATGATTCTGAATTTAAAAGCATCTGATCATGCTTTTAAAAACTAAATTATTTGTGGATACTTTATTGACTCATGTGTTACTCTATGAGGTTTCATTTAAGTATTCTTTGTATGTAAAAACGAATAAATCAATAGAAGTTTTATAAATTGTTGCTTCGAGAAGGCGGGTGACAATATCGTATATTTTTTAAAGTTACATAAACTTCTCAGCTCTTTAGGCAGCAAAATTACAAATCCTGCGTAAACTGTTATAATATAAAATAAAGATGTTTTTAAACGAAGCAAATCGAAATAAATTCTGAAAATTTTCTTCAAAGCTTTCTCCACGGCGTTAAGAGTACCTCGTTTACAGCGCAGCCTAATGAGAATTAATTACCATTTTCCAGGAATTCCTTCGTAGGGCTGCCGATTTAATAAAGTTATTGCACCCTTGAACATTTTACCGAAGTAATTTGAGGATATTGTAAGGTTGGCGCTTGTTGCTCCCCGCTGGATAAACTGGCGAAGATTTTTCACGGCGTTTTGCGTTTTTTGTCTGCAAAGTTTTAATGTTATAAATTGTAGTGACATTTTGGCCATAATGGTTAAGTGGAAAATGCGGAACGAAGATTTAAGTCTATCATACTTTATTTGCAAAGTTTTAATTAACTTTTGCATTTTATGAAAGTTTGTTTATTGTAAAAATGACGACCCGTTTGTAACGGTGAACAAAGAACAACCATTAATAAAGTGAAATGTGCGTGATTTTTTTTTATTTATGGCCAGTTTCTTTATCGAAGGCAAAAGTCAAAGTGAAGTATTAATAATATATAGGAATGTACCTCTATACATCGATATATTATATACCTAGATGCACAGTTGACGCTCAGAAAGTGGGACAGCCAACGAGTGCTTAAAATGTGAGTAAGCACTTGTTGGCTGTCAGTCGGGCGCCGACCGTTCGTCTGTGAAGATGCCTAAATGCTCTGTGAAAGAGTGCAAAAATAACACTCTTACAAAGCGCAAAACACATGGGATTTCATATTTTAAGTAAGTATAATTCCCTTACTTGATTCTTAAAACCTTAATCATGTTAAATTAAGTATTAAACGTGTATAAATAATTAATTTAACGAATTCAGTTAATAAAATATTTTGTCCCTTTTGAAATCATGATTTGGAACAATGAAATATATGGAGTCGTTTTTATTTGGAAATATATTATATTTATTTTAAATTTATGATTTTTTTTTTTATTAATTACAGATTTCCATGAAATGAAATAGTAAGAGATAAATGGCGTAAAATTATTTCCGAAGAAAGGAGAGAAGAAAATTTTAAACCCAATTACTCAAGTGTGGTTTGTTCAGACCATTTTGCCGATTCCGATGGATATTATACAGAAAAAGGGATTAGGAAAATTAAAAAGAATGCTGTACCAAAAATAAAGGTGATAAATTGTCATCAGCTACATTGTCCTTAACTAATGTTTACTATTTAATTTAACAATATGTATGCTGTTGGTGTACCTATAAATAAATAAATATTGCCACATTTATTGACTTTATTTTAGATTGTCGTAACTACAAGTTTAAATGAGGCAGGGTGCAGTACAAGTGTAATAGTTGAAAAATATTTGATACAGAATTCATCAATAGCAAGCATATACTAGGTACATACTGCCATGTAAAATGACTATTTAATAATTTGCGGCTAATTCTAATAAATGTTTTCAATCAAAGTGTGCAGATCATAAAAAATTGCCAACATGAACAAAGTTGAACATTCCGCTGTCAAATAGTAATTTTAATGGTTCATTCTCGCGATTTTTCATTTTTATCTTGGATTCTCGGATTGAGATCATTTATTGGAACCGGTCGTTAGGCATAATTACTACAACAGTAGTCGTGGCGTCATCATTTATTGGAAACATATTCATTTCCAGGAACCAGCAATTGAACCAATAAATAATGAAGGATCACCAATACCATCAGAATTTTCATCAATCTTTAACACACCTAAGACGTTATTTTTGAAAGATAATTTGAAAGAACGCAACCAAAAATTTAAACTTAAATCTAATTTAGTGCGAAACTTAAAAAGGCAGAACAAAAGATTAAGAAAACGAAATGATAGTCTAAAAGAAATTATTAAGAATCTAAAGAGCAAAGGACCATCTTAGTGTGGGGCCAGGACTATGTATGTGACTGTTGGGTGTTATTTATTTATTTATGAATCGCGCTAAGGCAAAACAGTGCTTATTTCATATTCATAACTCATAAGCTTTGTTATCTTCTAAACATTTATACTCTATCTATCTCTTAATGTAAGTAAAATTATTATAGAGATATCGCCATTCTCATCTACATTGTACGCCACGTGGTCAAAATTTCTCACAGATAAATACAAGAACTATTCGACTCCATTCAATCTTCGTCCAAGTGACTAGAATGTTTCTTTTAATAATGTCAAATTATTGTCAAATTCAAAAATGATTAGAAATTCAAAAATTTCGAATATAGGAACGTTTGAACATTCAATTTAAAAAGCTACTTTATGCCGCGTCTATAAGGTCATATTTGTGTTAATTTAATTAAATTTGTGATGTTTATTTGTTTTGTCTGTCGAGGACACTGTTTACAATGATATTTGTATGGAACTGTGCATCTAGGTATATTATTATATCGATGCCTCTATAAGATATATTTATACCTCTTATTATTTCTTATTTTATTATTTGTTGCCTCGGCTGTGGACCGGGAGGTCGTGCGTTCGATTCCAAGGTAAATAAAAGTAGATTATTTTATTTTAGCTATAGATGAAGAGACTGGCGGTTATCCTCAGAAATTCGTTGTTTACAAATAACTACGTATATACTCTTACATATTTATATCCTTTCACAAAAATACTACGTCTTCATTTATTATAAAAGATATAGTAGAACTTAACAACTCCGAATAAAGTTTCCTCAAAACGTAGGCAATGTTGTCAGCAGAAAAACGAGGAAGAATTTCCCTCAGAGTTGCGTGCCACATAATAACGTAGGTTCGTGATATTTAATACATCGTAAGTCTCATATTTCATCCCAATAGTAACTTTATTGCCTTCAACGTGAAAGATAAAATTCACTGCAATTTCGTGAAACTTTGTTAACACAATACGTTTGTTTTTTATCACGTATATCGAAAACCGATATCGGCTTTCGAGGAATTTGTTTAAATTAAACTCGGGCGGACCGTGTCGTCTTTTTTCTTTGGCAACGTTGGGGTTTTGTGAGTTAGTGAAGTTTACATTGCATAGAGGTTTCTGTTTTAGTTGGTCTATGTTTTTAAAGCATTTTCTTGAAATTGGTACTATAGATTCTGTTTGAGTATTTCTTGGGCTATAACCACGGACTTAAAAGAAACATGGACGGAGCTCTAGGAACATTGAAAGTGAAGCAGGGTTTTCGGCTCATTCGATTTATCGACACGTAATGGCGGACTGATGAGATGTCGAGACGAGTGTCGGAGGTTCGAGACCAACCCGAAAATGGAGCATACACCTCTGACTTTTCTATGTTAAGTGTGTTTTCTTTGTGAATTGTTCTAGCTAGCTATAACGGTGAAGGAAAACATTGCGAGGAAACCTGAATATCCGAGAATTTCGAAAATATGTGAAGTCTACCAACCCGCATTAGGCCAGCGTGGTAGACTAAGGCCTAACCCTTCTCATCAGTAGAGGCGGCCCGTGCCCAGCAGTGGGACAGTAATATTACAGGGCTAATATTATATGCACGCAGTACCACACAAGTATTCCCATTCATTATATTTTAATGCCTAGATTGTTCACTGTGTTGATGTTATAGATTACATATGAATATATATAGGTGTTATTCTCGGAGAGGTAGGCAGAAGCGCAATTAGTGCATTTACTTTTCGATAACTTTATTTTGATCTCATAATGTAGGAAGCGAGCCTGTCGCCATTTCGGGCACAAAGCTCCGGCTGATAGTGAGCAGATCAGCCGAATATCTATTGTCCCACTCCGGTGATCGAACTTGAGACTTCGGGATTGTACTTGGTACATGGAAAGGAAAATAATAGTGGAAGTATTTGGACGTCCGGAAACTGTAGTTTTTAGGTGAAAATATTTCTTAACATTCCAGATGCTTTCAAAACATTTTCCTTTTACGTCACCAATAACTTTGTTAATGCCTTTAACATGTCCTTATACTTTGGCAGCGCTTGGGAAAAAATCACAAGTCAACAGGTTTGTAAAAGAAAATCCTGTAACAGATTTTGCAATAGGTTGAGACTTATATTTTATGAGGAGTTTGGTGAATATAAAATTGTATCACAATTTCGACCAACTTCAAAAAAGGAGAAGATTCTCAATTTGTCGATATTTCTTTTTATGCATGTTACTCGATATCTCCGCCAAATGCGGGCCGATTTTCAAGATTATTTTTGTGTTCGATAGAGATTATTTCATGGCTGGTCCCATATACATTTTATAGCAGAGTTTGACAAACGTACAGATGGGTCACCTGATCGTAAGTGATCTCCACCGCCCATAGACACACATGACACAAAAAGAATCATGGGTGCGTTGCCAACCTAAAAGGAGGGAATGAAAGGGGAGGGAAAAGGAATTAGGAAAGGGAGGGGGGAAATGGGCCACCGGAAATCTCACTCACCGAACGAAACGCGACAGCAAGCTGCTACTTTACGTCGGTTTTCTGTGAGACAGCGGTATCTAACCGGTGGAGCCGGCCCATTCGTGCTGTAGACGTTACTGTCTACAGCGCGGCTCTACCACTCAAAAAATCGGTCACGATCGGATAAATTTTGAAGTCGGCCCGTTATGTAATTAAAATATCGGCTGTCATAAAAAAATATTACGCGCGTAAAAAGTATGACTAGCGGTTGGTAAATTTTTAATGCGATAAACAACACAAAAAATTAAATGAAAGTACTAATAGTTGCACTACACCCATCAGACAATAAATTTTAATGTCTTATAAAAATAATATTTGAGTGATAGAGCCACGCTGTAGACAATTACGTGTACAGCACGAATGGTTCGGCTCGACCGGTTTGATACCACTGTCTCACAGAAAACCGACGTCAAGTGGCCGTGCTGTCACGTTTCGTTCGATGAGTGAGAATTCCGGTGGCACAATACGCCCCCCTCCCTTTCCCAATTCCTTTTCCCTCCCCTTTCATTCCCTCCTTTTAGATTGGCAACGCGCCTGTGATTCTTTTTGTGTCTTGGGTGTCTATGGGCGGTGGAGATCACTTACCATCAGGTGACCCATCTGCTCGTTTGCCAGTCTGCTATAAAAAAAGTATGTTTATGTTTTTTTTGCAATATATTATTATACTATTAACCAGAGCCAGACTAGGGCGGGAACGAGTACGAATGGGCGGGACCACATTACGACAGACAGCTTCGTTAGTTCTGAAAATATTGAACGTGTAAGTGAGCAGCGTTAATGGCCACATATCGTATTACCAATCTACTCCTCGTGCAATTTTACCCGATTACGAGAAAGCCAAAGTCGAGTGAGAGAACTACAGGCGAAGGGACATTTGTAGGGAAACCGATTTAATACCTATTTATTTGTCAACATTTTGAAAAAGATAAGCCGGATTGAATCAAATTGTATGGACTCTTCGCCAATGATAGTCACTCTGTAGATAGTTATATCTACATGATTTTCTTTACAATTTTAGTGACTAATCAAAAAATCCTCGCCTCGGTGGCGTGGTGGTATTTCGGTACGACTATGGTACTGAGGTCTCGGGTTCGATCCCCTGGTCGGGCAAAGTGATATTGGATTTTTCCATATTAGCCCGGAGTCTGGAATTTGTGCCCGATATGGCGATAGGCTCGCCCCCTATCACATCTGGGACGGAACTAAACTCGGCGAAATGTGGGTGTTCTAGTTCGCTAGTGCGCCTCTGCCTACCCCTTCGGGGATACAGGCGTGAGCTTATGTTATGTTATGTTATGTAATCAAAAAATCTGAACTAATATTATAAATACGAAAGATTTGTTTTTTTTTTTGTATTTTTGTTTGTAATGAATAGGCTCAAAAACAACTGAACAAATTGAACAAAAAGCTTCGTTATTAGCGATTAGGTAATATAGGCTACTTTTACCCCGGAAAATGAAAATCTTGTGGGATCAAAATATTAATAAATTTTCACACGAACCAAGTGGCCAGGAAAAGCTAGAAGATTATACACACGGCTCATAATATTTAATCACGTTTTTAAATTATCATACTAAACTAATTTGTTGTAAAGGGCAACTGGTTTTGACGTCATTAAAAAAACCAGCCATTAACTCATAATTTGGTCATGAATGATACCGTAGCTTGTCTAAGTAGCGTAGGCAACGTGACGTTACGCATGAATCACTTTGTAAGCTCATGAGCATCTGTGACTTAATACGCGAAATGTCTTGTGAATCATTTATTATACTTAAATAACAAATAAATAAATAAATACAGCCAACAGTCACATACCTAGTCCAGACCCCACACTAGGTATAACCTGTATCGTGGGTATCAGAGACTATGAGAGACTTTCGGTCTCACAACACCCAGACTTGAAACAAATATTTGTAGGCCACACAAACATTTGTCTCAATGCGGAAATCGAACCCGCGGCCTCTCGTTTCACAGCCGGCTACTCGCCCGCTGCGCCACGGAGGCTGTCAACTTTATAATGATAATAGTATTACTGTCCCACTGCTGGGCACGGGCCTCTACTACTAATACGAGGGGTTAGGCCTTAGTCTACGCAGTTGTCCTAAACCGTGTTGGTAGACTTCATATACCTTCGAAACTCTTGTGGAAAAATTCTCGGGTATGTAGGTTTTCTCACGATGTTTTCCTTCACCGTAATAGCAAGCGATAATTCACAAAGAAATCACACGTCAGAGGAGATATTATTCTTTAATACTCATATAAATACATCAAAAAGTTACATAGTTTGACGCCACACTAGGTTTAACCTGTAGCGTGGTACGTACTATGAGGAACTTACAGTCCCACAACACTTAGGCTCAATTGCACCACTATTATTAACCTAGGGTTAGTCCTAACCGCAAGCTAAATTGACAGAAAATGTATGAATGACATGTAACTTAACTTGCGGTTAGGACTAACTCTAGGTTAATAATAGTGGTGCAATTGAGCCTTAAACCTGAAAAAATATTTGCGGGTTTCACAAATATTTGTCTCGGTGCGGGAAACGAACTCACAGTCCCTCGTTATAGCTAACTACTAGCTCGTAAAGCTTAATTTATTTATATACGTATTACATGTTTATCGCATACCAGAGGAAAGAATATGAAAAAAAAATCCAAGTACATGTCTGACCACGCATCGTGAAGGGTTCTGTAGTGAGATGGATGTTCAATTATAAAAGTGTATAGTAGATACTAGTGTATAAGCCCACATTCGCACGAGAGCTTTTTCAACGCGCGTTAAAAAGCATCTTAACATGTCTGTTCATATGAATGCTTGGGAATCATTCTTGTCTTGTTTTTAATAAGGTATATTCCACATACCGCCAAACGCCCGGAATTTAAAAAACGTCTCGTTTTAAAAGCGCTGGCGTGCGAATGAGGGCTTACAGTCATATAGAAGCTATTATATCGCCGTGCAATAAACAACTACCTTTATATTTAAAAAAAGCGTGACGTGAGTTGTTCCTTAGATGGATGTAAAATAACACTTGGTAAACAATCTGCCAGCGCTTAGTCCAACGTAACGGTCAGACGTGGTAAGCCTCATACAAAATGTATGGACACCGAGCGCATTTTTGCTTTTATATGTACCGGTGTGGCCTGAATGTGAGTGAGGCTTAAGTGTAAAGTTGAACAAGCGAGCTCTAAATTATAAATGAGCATCTATTTTTAAATTTAACAAAAGAGTGGCTAATCGTTTGAAAATGTAAAGCTTTATTTGTATTTATTAGTTATAGGTACTCGTATGTTTGTTGTGTCCTGTATCTCCGAAGGAGTAAGCAGAGGCAAACTAGCGAACTAGAACACCCACATTTCACCGAGCTTACTTCTGTCCCAGGGAGCAAGCCCATCGCCATATCGGGCATAAATTCCAGACTCCGGGCTGATACTAAAAAATCCAATATCACTTTGCCCGACCCGGGGATCGAACCCAAGACCACAGGATGATAGCCGTACCGCGCAGGCAATACCGCTACGCCACCGAGGCAGTTTAATAGGGTATTCTACATTATTTCATACAAAGCAGTAGGATGCGGTCACTAAGATATGATTGCTATCTTTAGATATACCAATTGGTCGATAATTATGGTTCAATAGTAAGTGTTATTAATTATGGGCCTTACTTAAAACAGCATTTTTAGCTGAGGAAATGGTTATGAATAACCTGTCCCTTTTTTCCTTGCGTTACATTGTTTAAAAATGAAAGGGACAACCTATGGTATAAAGATAAGCAGCGCTTAAATATTTTTATAAGTAAGGGGCTATGTGAATAATGAAAATAATGACGTGCAAATAACTTGAGAGTTCCAGCCTACTCAAAGAAACCTGAATCCTAATTATTATTTTTTAGGAGACTAACCGCCGAATGCTCATACATTTAAGGTCGGAATGTCGTTTAAGGCCGTATCAATGTAAGAAGCCGTTAAAGTTGAGTAAAGTTTGACCATCCGGGCGTAAACAACTGCGATGTTCTATTTCGAAATTCAATTTTATTTTATAAAAAAATTACAAGTATAAATTAATTAGTCAGACAGTAATATTCGCTACTGAAAGAAGAGGAATGTATGCGACTGTTTGTTATAAAAAGTATAAAAAGTAAATACAAATACAAAACACTCGGATAATTAAAATTCGTTCAACGCTTTTGTGCCACGTTTCTAACGTTAATTTGTCATTCCCTGTTCTTTTTAATTTCCCTTCGTGTATCCTTATGAAAATGGTGAAAATAACAAGTCTTTTGTTAATACCATTAAAATTTGTGTAGAAACTGGTGCCAAGCATAGCTGTTTAAACCTAGAAGTTGTTCCTCAGCCTCCCCATCGAGGATATAGGCATGAACTTATGAATAAGAGGCAGTAGGTACCTACAAACAAAAAATCTGGCTCAATTCCCGTCAGTTCCATTTCCTATCATCCCGCTTTTGGTAGCAATAAACAATATTATTAATATGCACATAATTTTTGTTCAAAATGAAGGAGCCTATATATTGGTTACAGTGATTTTTGAGATGTGGTGTTGGTAGAGAATATTGTGATTATCAATAGGTAAAGTAAATTGTAAAATAATCACAAGTATAAAAACTTAACGGCCCGACTTTAAATCTGATCATGACCAAATTTATATGGAACCACCCTTGAAATAAGCTCTATCGAACACAAAAAGAATTCTGAAGATCGGTCCACATTTGGCGGATATATCGCGTAACATATATAACAAAAAATACAGACGAATTGAGGTCCTTCTCTTTTTTGGAAGTCGGTAGAAAATACAGAGGAATTAAGGACCTCTTTGTTTTTTTGAAGTCTGTCGATAGAAAAATATTTAAGCTGTTTTTTTAATGCCGTCACGTTGTGGCGTTAGCGTAGATGTATATGATACAGTGGGATACTGATAAGTGGGTGTCACATAAGTGTAATATACATTAATAAATACCCATGAGACAAAACCTAATATGGCAAGAAGGCTGCTAACATGGAAGAGGATAATTAAATTAAATGAGCTTGATGTTTTGTAATTTAATAATGGGTTAAGTAAAAGGAAGCTGTTTACAGTGTGGGAACTTATTCATTAAGGCTCAATTGCACCACTATTATTAACCTAGAGTTAGTCCTAACCGCAAGCTAAATTGACAGAAAATGTATGAATGACATGTAACTTAACTTGCGGTTAGGACTAACTCTAGGTTAATAATAGTGGTGCAATTGAGCCTAAATAATATAATGAGTGAGTGAATTTTGTTTCTATATTCGACCGACTTCCACAAAAGGAGGAGGTCCTCAATTCGTCTGTATTTTTTTTATGTATTTTACTCGATATTTCCGCCAAATGTGGACCAATTTTCAAATTTTTTTGCGTTCAAAAGGGCTTTTTTCAAGGGTGGTGCCATATTAATTTGATCACGATTGGTAAGTTGTAAGTCGGTCAATTAAGTTTTTAAACTTGTGATTATCAATTAGGTTTTTGAGTCATCATATTATGTGCTTCACTAATGATCATAATTGTTCTTATTTAATATCAAATAAAGGCCATGAAATCAAAGATAGTAATTTAATTTATACAGAACGTAGATGTGGGGTTCATAGGCAGCTGTGTAACCTTTATTATCTTTTCACTTGCATATATCCCACTAAAAGCAGCGATAGCTCAGTTGCGAATAGTACGGACTGCCGAGACGAGTGTCGGAGGTTCCAGACCAACCCAAAAAGCACACCTCTGACTTTTCTATGTTCAGTGTTTTTTCATTGTGGAAGCGTTGTAGCAAGCGATATGCTTGCTACAACGGTGAATGAAGACATCGTGAGGAACCTGCGTACCCGAGAATTTCCCCACAAGAATTTCGAATGTATGTTAAGTCTACCAACCCGTATTAGGCTAGCGTGGTAGACTAGGGCCTAACCCCTCTGAGTAGAAGAGGAGGCCCGCGCCCAACAGTGGGACATTAATATTACAGGACTAATATTGTTATTATTTTTATATCCTACACCAATTGATCGACGACGCACTATCGACGCAACCCACTTTTTAATAGTAATTTTAATAATCCATAACAAAAGGATTAGCCTTAGTTATTCCACCGGTTGCCTGCTTGGCATTAACAACCTGAGATCATTATTTAGGTATATATCTTAGAATTAAGCCAACCAGAATAACATTACCAGACTATCGAATCCTATTACACGAGAAAAAAAAATGAATATTCCATTCTCAATAACTTCAAATCTTATTATGTCTTACTTACATTTATGCAATCCATTAATATTGTTTTATTATTTTTGCGCATTGGTGTATCAGTGCATAGGTGTTGTGGATGGCGGGTGATAATAGTTAAAAGTAAGATTAGCTACCTAGCTGTTTATAACATAACATACATAACATAAGCTCACACCTGTATCCCCGAAGGGGTAGGCAGAGGCGCACTAGCGAACTAGAACACCCACATTTCGCCGAGCTTAGTTCCGTCCCAGATGTGATAGTGGGCGAGCCTATCGCCATATCGGGCACAAATTCCAGACTCCGGGCTGATATGGAAAAATCCAATATCACTTTGCCCGACCCGGGGATCGAACCCGAGACCTCAGAACCGTAGTCGTACCGTACTAGCTGTTTATTATGTTTAATTTTGTAATTATTGTGATGTGGCAACATGTTTTGGGTCACAATCTAGAATAAGACAATGTAAACATAGTTGGTATTATAATTGGATATTTGACAATTTTTTAAAAATTAATTTTATATGAAATATACGCCCTGTAAAATATGGTACTGAAAGAATTATTAAAATATTCTCAAAAATAAAAAAGTTATAAGCATTTGAAATTTTGTGTAACCTTCAAACTGCGGGAAAGAGAAGTATCAGTAAAATCACGTCAGGGCCATAACGGCACGTGCATTAGAAAGGGATAGCAAGATATCCCCACTAAGTCCCAGCTCATTGCAGAATTTAAAATATGAATTACTGACTCATTTTTCAACCAATTTCGATGCAGATTTTACTGAAGAGTTTCTTTATTGTTTTATTTGCTAGTACATATAAAAATGTGTACATAATCAAACATAGTCAAGTACCCAATTGTAATGATGTGATTGTAATCTGTTATGTTGTCCTAATAAATAAATAAATACTACGAAAGGTTATGGATCTTATTAGCACGCTTTATAGTACATTTCTAGTACGAACGAATACTTTATTTCTTGAACCAATTTCGTTGTGAGATGATCACGAATTTCGTAGTCACGTCATTGGGACATCGATTACGTAGAGTCGTGACTATATCGTGAGAAGCAGGTAATTACAGGCCTGTCTCTGAACAAACACACCGCAATCATGTCTTCTTACGAATAATAACAGTTCGCAAGCTCTTTTTGGGAGTTTCGTTTGGTTATTGTTCTTCATTAATTGTAATTATAGTTATAAAGATAAATTATTTTCAAGACATCTAATTTTATTTTTTATTTATTTAAGTTTTCCAACAGACAACATTAATACAAAATTTTGCTCAATCTAAACATTTAATACATAACTTATAATGTAAGTCCAAATAAAGGAAAACTCAACATGCACGTAGTGGAACTTGTTGGTATGGTTAGGAACGGATGGTGAGGAGTTAGGAACCGTACTATTATGTATTTTTGAACGTCAAATTTATAGTCGAAATAGTTTTTAGTAATGAAAATAATAAAATAACACAACTTAAGTTCAGTCGTTGGTGTCCGGGAGGTTAGGCAGATATGTGGAAACGATTTATTCGTATTTGTAACTACATATAATAGCGCGTACACCAAACGCATACGCAAAATGATTTTTCGATGGCCGCAAAGATCAGTATCGAATCTGCCATAAAATGTGTATGGCCGATTCGATACTGTTCTTTGCGGCCATCGTTTTGCTATCTCCTGCTCATAGAACAATGGACCATGGATAAAAATGTGTAGCGAAACCATGTTTTCTGTAATATTTTAGTGCAGGAGATGCGGCTTTACATAAACAAAACACGCAAACATTACGTTTTTTTTTTTTTATGAATGGCAACTGATTCCGTATAATTTCGGAACATTACTGCCAGTGTCACGTAACTAATTCACGTAATTAAACATTACGTTGTTTGACTTATGTAAAGGTAACGTAAAACGTAACATAAGCTCACACCTGTATCCCCGAAGGGGTAGGCAGAGGCGCACTAGCGAACTAGAACACCCACATTTCGCCGAGCTTAGTTCCGTCCCAGATGTGATAGTGGGCGAGCCTATCGCCATATCGGGCACAAATTCCAGACTCCGGGCTGATATGGAAAAATCCAATATCACTTTGCCCGACCCGGGGATCGAACCCGAGACCTCAGAACCGTAGTCGTACCGTACTAGCTGTTTATTATGTTTAATTTTGTAATTATTGTGATGTGGCAACATGTTTTGGGTCACAATCTAGAATAAGACAATGTAAACATAGTTGGTATTATAATTGGATATTTGACAATTTTTTAAAAATTAATTTTATATGAAATATACGCCCTGTAAAATATGGTACTGAAAGAATTATTAAAATATTCTCAAAAATAAAAAAGTTATAAGCATTTGAAATTTTGTGTAACCTTCAAACTGCGGGAAAGAGAAGTATCAGTAAAATCACGTCAGGGCCATAACGGCACGTGCATTAGAAAGGGATAGCAAGATATCCCCACTAAGTCCCAGCTCATTGCAGAATTTAAAATATGAATTACTGACTCATTTTTCAACCAATTTCGATGCAGATTTTACTGAAGAGTTTCTTTATTGTTTTATTTGCTAGTACATATAAAAATGTGTACATAATCAAACATAGTCAAGTACCCAATTGTAATGATGTGATTGTAATCTGTTATGTTGTCCTAATACATAAATAAATAAATACTACGAAAGGTTATGAATCTTATTTGCACGCTATAAAATACATTTCTAGTACGAACGAATACTTTATTTCTTGAACCAATTTCGTTGTGAGATGATCACGAATTTCGTAGTCACGTCATTGGGACATCGATTACGTAGAGTCGTGACTATATCGTGAGAAGCAGGTAATTACAGGCCTGTCTCTGAACAAACACACCGCAATCATGTCTTCTTACAAATAATAACAGTTCACAAGCTCTTTTTGGGAGTTTCGTTTGGTTATTGTTCTTCATTAATTGTAATTATAGTTATAAAGATAAATTATTTTGGCCAAGCCAATTGCAATTTTATGGTTAGTAACGGATGGTTAGGAGTTAGGAACTGTACTATTATGTATTTTTGAACAGCAAATTTATAGTCGAAATAGTTTTTAGTTGCGAAAAAAATACAATAACACAACTTAAGTTCAGTCGTTGTTGTCCGGCAGGTTAGGCAGATATGTAGAAATGATTTATTCGTTGTCAGTATTTGTAACTACCAAAGAATTTTAACGCCTAGAAGGATAGTCGTTTACATATAGGGCCTTACTTATTAAAACAGTTTAACGGAGCAAATGGTAAAGAATAGTCTGTCCCTTTTATTTTCAAACAATGTGACACAAGGAGAAAAGTGACAGATTCTTAGCATTTACTCAGCTAAACTGTTTTTATAAGTAAGGCTCATTATGGACATATTTTCAGTACTATTTTATATTTTAAGTCCTAGAATGAATAGTCTAATGTTTTAAACTACACATCATTCACGGGTTTGTGTGAAATGTAACTGTAGTGCTTCTAAAAATAGCTTTTATTTTTATGTCAAGCTTATACAAAGTCGTAAAAATACAAGTTTTATGTGCAATGAATAGGTTTTCTTTATCAGTTTTATTGGCCCCGGTCCGTATCACGATAGTTTGTTCACAACATGAGAAAACTTGCTAAATGCTTTCTTTGAAATTTGAAGTCCTATTATAAGTTGCCTTTGTTAGTTTTTTGTAACATTAACTTATTGTTTTATCTCCTCCGAGAGAGGGTTGACGTCTTGACGAACTATGCTGAATCCTTTCTGCATTATGCTTGAAAAAGTGTGTTGCGCCCACCCCCTATTGAAGTGTGTTTAGGGTAGATGGCAAAAAGGGTAGTTTTATACATCATCTTCATCATCATCATTATCATCATCATCATTATTATTATCATCATCATCATCATCATCAGCCATAGGACGTCCACTGCTGAACATTGGCCTCCCCCAAAGATAGATTTTATACATAGATAGTCATAAATACACCCAACTGTCACATGTGTGACTATGAAAGACATTCGGTCTCTCAACATCCAGACGCGAAACAAATATCAGTGACCACACAAAGATTTGTCTCGATGCTGGAATCGAACCCGCGGCCTCTCGCTTCACAGTCGGCTACTCGCTTACTACGCCACGGCTGTCACATATACAAAAGGAATGACAGTTAGATTTTTTTTAATCTCCTAAAATATGTCTGCTGTAACTAGTAGGTATATTTAAGTTTGAGTTAGCTTGCAATGAATTTTGCCTGCGCTCAGCATACGAGTATCTTAAGAATGTAATACGTTTGGAACGCCCACTAATCTCTTGTAGCATGTTGTACTATGCACTAAAATTTTATGCGAGCAAATATTAGGCAAGAATAGAACAGTATTTCATTTTTATTTATTTTCATGTAATATTTTATGCGTAGTCTAAATTTTGTGGTACAATATAAAGTATACTTTATTTATGAAGATAAAAATTACATTTCTTGAGACTGAAAGTTGGTATTGTGCAGTCTTGATACACTTGCACTGAAGTCATCAACTGTTGTTCAAAAGAAGGCAGCTTTGAAACATCTAGAAATACCGTAATAATGCAGGATGGTGACCACGTTTTACCTTTATCATTTTGTTCGTTATACTGTTTTACAGTCGTGATATTTTAAAATAATATATCTATACCTCGTATTAACGTATCGCGATTACAGTTTGATCTATGCACTCTCTAACTATAGGGGTTTGATTTAGGGCATGTCTTCTTGTATTTCGACGATGACGCTCTTACGCCTGAATGGTCAAACGCTACTCAACTCTAACGGCTCTTACATTGATTTTCGCCATGCAATTTTGACATATAATGCGGCCTTAAACGACAATGGCGACCGTAAGTGTATGAACATTCGGCGGTTAGTCTCCAGTATTGTTGAGTTCAACAAAATTCTAGAGGTAATCTGTCACATGTTCAACGACCGC
Source organism: Clanis bilineata (assembly GCA_036417725.1). NCBI lineage: Eukaryota > Metazoa > Arthropoda > Insecta > Lepidoptera > Sphingidae > Clanis > Clanis bilineata. Next base: position 5,834,231 of record CM071145.1, on the reverse strand, counting down.
TTGCCTTGCCAGTTCTCATTTATCTTTCCATGATAAGCATCAGCTAAGTATTTTTGAAAAATTCAAATTAAGGGAGGGATATGGAGGTTACGCCGGCCGCGAGCGGAAAGCTAGTAAACTATATTATTGAAATAAAAACCGTAAAACAAGTTTTATTTCAATGTATAACATTCGCGTAAACTTAAGAAATCATTAGGCTATATTTAGACATTACAATGTAAACCATGGTCTATAATTTTGATTGGTATGTAAGCTTTGATAACAACAAGGTTACAATTGTTGGAGATCACGACTTGAATTGCGAATACATTCTACGATGGTGGTACAGGATAATTTTGTTTATAAAGTATGCATTCAGAATTCATACAAAAATACGAAGTAATTTGTATTCATTGGCACACGATTCTTGAGAACTCGATGTTTACAAAATGCTACATTAATGCGGTTGTATGCACTTAAGAAACTTCTATTTTAAAGAACACGTCAATACTGCATAATTTACCATATATTATCGTATTACTAATTTTGACAACATAAAAAAAAACTTATCAGACCGACTTCAAATCCGATCGTGACCAAATTTATATGGGACCACCCTAAAAATAAGCTCTATCGAACACAAAAAGAATTTTAAAGATCGGTCCTCATTCCTGATAAATACTACTATCGATAGTAACTATTAGTTAATCGGAATTTCAGCATCGACGCTCGAACAATATAGGTCTTTATTATTTATTATCTTTGGGGGAGGCCTATGTTCAGTAGTGGCAGTCCTATGGCCGATGATGATGATTATTGAAATATTGACCTAAATCCATAGACCTTATTTGCATTGATATCTGTTTTTATTTATCTGTGGATTTAATCCTTTCTACTAAACTACGTCTACGTCAAGATAAAAGATGATATGATCTTATTGAGAGTTACTTTAATAGTAAAGTAATTATCGATAAAGGTTTTAAAATGAATTTTGAAAAATCTATTATTTTTGATTTGAGATTGTTTTGAATTTTATCCATTAACTTTTATAACTTATCTCTTATAGTTATTTATAACATAAATAAACAAAATACATAACACCTAACAGCTACATACATAGACCTGACCCCACACTAAGATCGAGTCTTGTGTCGTGGGTATTTGTCTCGGTGCGGGGATCGAACCCGCGGCCCCTCGTTTCACAGCCGGCTACTCGCTGCGCCACGGAGGCTGCATATTACATAAGTAAAAATGTTTTTTAGTTTAACACAAAATCAATTATAATATTCGTCCGGTAATTATAATATCAGCATTTTGTAATTCAAATTTCGTTCCAATCTAACCAAAGGGCAAAAATCGCGATTGGGCTAAGTCGTTTGCGGCGTCGCGGCGTCCTCTACTATGCAAATGAATGGTAATTGAATTTCTAATTTCTGCGAAGCATTTCATAATATTTACCTTAGCGGGAGCGGGGAACTGATTTTTAGTAGATTAACAAGATTATGTTTGCTTCGCTTAATACATTTCGCTGCAAACATTTTTGCTGTTTTAGTGAAAGTAAAAGTGGTAGACCCACGCTGTAGAAAGTAACGTCTACAGCACGAATGGACCGGCTCGACCGGTTTGATACCAGTCTCACAGAAAACCGACGTAAAATGGCAGCTTGTTGTCGTGTTCCGTCCGGTGAGTGAGTTTTCCGTTGGCCCATTTCCCCTTCACTATCCCAATCTCTTTTCCTCCCCTTTCTTTTAGGTTGGCAACGCACCCATGATTCTTTTTATGTCTTGGGTGTCTATGGGTGGTGGAGATCACTTACCATCAGGTGACCCATCTGCTCGTTTGCCAGTCTCTACTATAAAATATATATATATTCCTCGAAGGCCTTCAAAGAATACCCTTAGAATGTAATCGCAGCCAGAATTTGTATTGTCAGATAAAACCAATTATACGTTAACTTTCTGGGACAAAATTGCTTATTCACAATAATATTAGAAAATGATATTTCCGAAACAATATAAAATGGCTTTTTGCGTCGTTTCTGGAAGTTAATTTGCTTTGGAGAGTGCTTTATCTTTATATCTTGGTTTTACGGCACTCGCGATATCAAGGTGTATTTGATTCTGTAATCGACGGACCGTGATCTTTAGTAATAGTACTTTTGACAGTGCAATTTAACAATATAGTTCTCTCTTTCTACCTGTCCTCATCCCACTTTAATGTGGGGTCAGCGCAACACACTTTTTGAAGCATGTTGGAGGTAGGATCTGGCTTTGTTTTTACGACCAAAATATAACATATATGACATACTTATATGGAACCACCCTCGGAATAATCTCTATCGAACACAAAAATAATCTTTCAAATCGCTCTATATTTGGCGTACATACATCTCGTACATACATAAAAAAAACATGCAGACGAACTGAGACCCTCCTTTTTTTGAAATCGGTCGAAAATTAAAACGCAAAGTTTAAAGCTTCGTACGCAAATTCAATTACGGTGCCATAAAATTCGAATTAATGAAACAATAAAATCTTCAAAAAACTCAATAAATCAAATGGTCCGATGGCTGTGACATGTCTGTCAATACGGCGAGGTCGATCCGGTCGATTCCAAAACCAATTACGCCGAACCCGAAATAAGACGGTATTTCTTCACCGACAAGAGGCCCATCCATCCTGTGCAATAGGACTATAAATAGTTTACATCGCAAAACAGCCTATGTCGACTATGTCGTTATTTGAAAGAATCTGTCAAGAGTTAAAGTTGTTAGTGTTGGTGTTTAAGTTTCGGCAATCAGCTTCAGTTGAAAGTTTCATCAATCGACTAGTTTCTATATACAGTTGCTATAACCATAACATAACATAACATAAGCTCACGCCTGTATCCCCGAAGGGGTAGGCAGAGGCGCACTAGCGAACTAGAACACCCACATTTCGCCGAGCTTAGTTCCGTCCCAGATGTGATAGGGGGCGAGCCTATCGCCATATCGGGCACAAATTCCAGACTCCGGGCTGATATGGAAAACTCCAATATTACTTTGCCCGACCCGGGGATCGAACCCGAGACCTCAGAACCGTAGTCGTACCGAAATACCACCACGCCACCGAGGCAGTCGCTATAACCAATGATCAAATAAATACCTGTTTATCAAAGCTGACAATTTGGAAGTTTATATCGGTTGTATGAAGTCGCCAAGTTCCTTTAATGGCGGGTACACACCAACCGAACGAATCGTTGACTGTTGCGTTCACACAAACAAACTTTCGCTGTTGTGTGAATGAAACAGGCATAGATTCTTTCGCCTTCGTACCCACCAAAAGCGGCAAAAATAATGGATCGAGTAACTTCACTGCCTCCGATTTTTCCGTGAACACTCGCGAGATAGACACAATAATTATAGATTCCTTTTTAATCTAAAGATAGGGAATAGAGATTGTGAGTAGGAGAGGGGAGGGGATTGGGCTCTGGGAAATCTAACCCACTCAACGACTTCCAAACTGTAAGGCTCAATTGCACCACTATTATTAACCTAGAGTTAGTCCTAACCGCAAGCTAAATTGACAGAAAATGTATGAATGACATGTAACTTAACTTGCGGTTAGGACTAACTCTAGGTTAATAACAGTGGTGCAATTGAGCCTAAACTGATTTTATTTTCATAAGTTTTTATAAGCCAACGACATCAAACCGATTGGTTCGGTCCATGTGTGATTTAGACAAATTATTACATTACCACGAGGAAGCCAAACCGCTATGAAAGGCTAGTATGTAACAACTAAAATAAAAGCTCAAAGTATTAAATAATTATTCTTGAAAGAAGTTATGAATGAGTTAATCGTTAATATCCATAATTTTAATAAGGCGCCTCAGATCCCGATATTAAAATGTTGAAGCGATAGAAATTTCTTTGGTATTAAAAACGGGCCGTATTTCTTTAAAGGTCTCGTTTATTTATTTCGGAAGACAGCCAGATATTGTGTTTCCTTATTATGCCTGGGGGACATATAAATCGGGTTCTTATGAGCATTGTAAGATAAAATATTGCGGCCAAATGTAGGAATGAGCCGAAGATAACAAGAAATGCGATGACACCGATTGTCTGCCCTGATCTTGTCTGCCGTTTTCCTTTTTGTTTAGCTTTTGTGTTGATAGGATCTTAGATTTACGAATTCGAATGATTCTTTTTGACCGACTTCCACAAAAGGAGGTCCCCAATTCGTCTGTTTTTTTATGTATGTTACTCGATATCTCCGCCAAATGTGGACCGATTTTCAAAATTATTTTTGTGTTCGATAGAGCTTATTTCAAGGGTAGTCCCATATATTTGGTTTATAATTTGGTCACGATCGGTAAATTGGAAGTAGGTCAGTAAATTTTTTAAATTTGTGATTATTAAAAGTCATGTCATTGGATTTAGGTTACAATAGCTATTAATGGAATAAAGTCGAATAAGATTAGTTATAGTTAAATTTGTCCGGATCCTCTTAACTACGACCCCAAGTGGTCGTAGGCCTCCCTTGGGGTCGTAAAATTAAGCCGCTTCTTTTCTGCAGGATAAGTACCTGAAAAAGGCTGTTGTGCCGACCACACATTAGAGTGAGGTAAAAAATGCAGATAGAAAGAAAAATTACAAAAATCATAATTTAAGCCATATATTTTTAAATTTTCAACTTGCTAATCCTCTGGGCTATGTCGGTGACTTTCGTTCTTTTACGGATCTCCTCATTCCTGATTTGATCACGTAGAGAAACACCGAGCATAGCCCTCTCCATAGCTCGCTGAGTGACTGTGAGCTTTCTAATGCGGCCCATAGTTAGAGGCCACGTTTCAGTGCCATAAGTCATCACTGGTAACACACACTGGTCGAAGACTTTTGTCTTCAGGCACTTTTTTGTCTTTTTCTTTTGAAATGGCAGTGGGCAGGGCACATAGCTCGTAGAACTGATAGCCGATGGGGCAGAAAAGTTCTCGAGTGGAGACCACGTACCGGCAAGCGCAGCGTAGGACGTCCACCTACAAGGTGGACTGACGACCTGATAAAGGTCGCAGGAAGTCGCTGGATGCAGGCCGCTTCCAACAGGTCGATCTGGAAATCTTTGGGGGAGGCCTATGTTCAGCAGTGGACGTCCTATGGCTGATGATGATGATGATGATTTTTAAATTTTGGCTTTTATACACCCAACAGTCACACATTTAGATTGGAAATTAAGTAATGCTATTAATTATCAAGAGGAGTGAGGAATAGCAGCATAAGAGAGAAATGTGGATTGAAGGAAGATGTAGTGACGAGGATAGAGAAAGGAATGCTTCGGTGGTTGGCCACGTTGAAAGGATGGGAAAGTAGTGTGATGAAACTTTATGTAGCGGAAGTGAATGGCAGCATCGGCCGAAGAGGTCCTAGATTACCCTTATGGACCAAATTGGCGATCTTTTAAAAAATGGCCAAATAAGGAGTTCTCCTTATTTTTCATGCGAAAAGACTAATGACTGTGGAAGAAGCGAAAGAGGTGTGTTTGAACCGAGGCAGTTGGCGCTCCTTAGTCTCTGCCTGCCCCAACGGGAAACAGGCGTGAGTTTATGTATAAAGGATCGAAACGAGCTGGACGAACCGTGATTGTATAAGATCCAACTCTACTTAACCTTTTGGTGCAAATTTTTGGCCATCCACGAGAGAGCTTATATGTTTACAAATATTTTTCTTTTACTATTTGACTGAACACAATGCTTCGAACTTGCATAAAGGAATACCGTTCAATCGTGAAAGGTAAAATAGAGTTAGCCATTTCAACTGCGGTTTGTTCAGAAAGCTTCCGATTGGAATTAAGGCAATCAATGTGATTTTGTATTATTGAAGGCAGAGTAATGACGCTGCAGCTAGATGCTGCGGTTCTTTCATTTCCTTTATCACTGTGTGCAATGGTTTTTAAAAGATTTAACAACGCTGTTAAATTAACAAAGCGAAAAGAATATACATATGTATATAATATACAGTATAGAATCTGCATGCTTGGTTCTGGACTGCCTCGATGGAGTGTTTCGGTACGACTACCGTCCTGAGGTCTCTGGTTCGATCCCCGGATCGGGAGAAGTGATATTGGATTTTTCCATATCAGCCCGGAATCTGGAATTTGTGTCCGAAATGGCGAAAAGCTTGCCCCTATCACATTCATCAACGTTATGGTTATTATATTACAAATAAATTGGAATTCGATATAATATTGTTAAGATCAATACGATTAGTTTGTTTGGGTTACATTGGTGTGTAAGTAGAGAAGTAATGTAGTTTTCCTAAATTAGGCCAGCGTGGTGGACTAATACTAACCCCTTTCATTAGTAGAGGAGGCCCGTGCACAACATTGAGACAAGTAGTATTAGAGAACTAATATTATTAATTCTTATTTCTTTTTACCTGGCCTTATCCACACACTTTTTCAAAATGTTGTGGAAAGGATTTGGCTTAGTTTTTACGACGGACTGCCTGCCTGACGTCAACTCCCTCTGGGGGATCCAGACCCGGGCAAATAAAATTAGAAAAATTGCTTTGCCCGATCTGGGAATCAAACCCAGGATCTCCCGGTCCACAGCCCATATATGCTGGCACTAGACCAAAGAGGCGACTGAAGAACTAATATTAATTAATATTCTATTATACCTTTTTGGCATTAGACCAGGAAAATGTCAGGCAGAAAGAAATAAAGATTCTATTATACTTTTTAATGAATAGTATTACCTTAAAACCTGTCTATAACACTAACGCAAAACCATTTCATTTTACGTTATCTAGCTTCAATATCCCTTTAAATTTAAATTCAGAGCGTTTGACTTGCATTTTGTTGTATCGACATTTTATTATTCATAGCGAGCAAAAGGTTTTCGTTGTCGATCTAGATAAAATATTGTCGGTCATGTCACGCAGCGGATGGTATAGTGTGAGGACTGCTTGTAAATGTTTGAGGCGAAAAATTCAGGTCGAATTTGATAACATCCAAGGTCTGAACCAAAATGGCACGTATTGTTTACGTAAAATGTTTAAGAATTTTAAAAAGATGTGATGAAAAATACTCTTACTGGTTTATGAAGGCTGGTGAGTGGTGGTTAGTGGTGACAGTCACTTAAGGACATCGACAAAACCACGGGCACAACCTAGTCGCTGTATACGGTATACCATGTAAATGAAAGGAATGAGAACTCGGAACTGGAACGCTATTTGGTCTTACGGAAATCCTAACTTCAAAAGTAACTTTTTAAGATGTTATTTTTATAGGTTTTGAGAGTTCTAGACATGATAACGACATAGCTTGAAACAAATTAAGATGGTAAAATAAAATACTTTTTTCTACAGTAACAGAGCTGAAAGAAGTCGCCTTTTTGGTATAATGGCAGTGTACATGGACTGCGGACCGGAAGGTCCTGGGTTCGATTCCCAGGTTGGGCGTGGTGTTTTTATAACACTATTTTCCCGGGACTGGATCTCTCACATTAAGGTGGGATAAGAGCAGGTAGAAAGAAACGAAGAATAGAGCTGAAAAAAGGAAGATTTTTTTTAATACCGAATAAACAAACTAAAAATTAAGCCTTATATACAATAGCATTATAAGCCAAAGCCTTTTATACAATGTTACATAGGTACTTAGGTAATGATTACTAAGCTCAATTACTTATCTAATAGTAGCTGGAACTTGCTTTAAAAGATTCATATCTCCATATTTTGCCTGTACTGAAACTGGTCGTGATTATTGATTTTGAGGATGTCCTTTTTATATTACACAACATGCACCCGCTATTATTGATCGATAAGATAAATATATTACCTAAGTCTTAATTTATCCTTGTAAAATTAAAGATACCATATTAAGATATGTTTAAGAAAACAAAAGTAAAGGTACAGGCGAGAAAATTTATAGATTAGAGTAATGGTATCTGAAGTTTACGAGAACTACACATAATTAAAAAAATGCCAAATAAAATATATATTACAGTGGATATGGATATTATAGTTTTGGACATAGGCCTCCCACAAAGATTTCCAGATTGACCTGTTGTAAGCGGCCTGCATCCAGCGAATTCCTGCGACCTTTATCAGGTCGTCTGGCCACCTAGCAGGTGGACGTTTTGTGGCTAATGATGATGATGATGATGATGATGATTATAGTTTTGATGTTGAAGATAAAGTCTCAATTCCTAATTGCGTGTAGGTTCACCAAATAAAGTACATTATTAAGGAAAAGGTTCGCTACGATCAGAAAACCTGGCGCTATTACGTATACAATCACTCAACCTAAGCCTACAAATTATTGTATCAACGTCAGACTTTGTTTATATAACGTTAAATGCATGTTAATGTGTATTTATTACCATACAATTCATACATAAATCATTGCAATTACAATAAAAGCGCACATTTTGAATGCCGGTCGTGATTATGCCTCCATTGAGATATTCGCGGAATTTAAGGTGGTAATAATGAAGGTGAATTTTAATCGTTAATTTAACACCAGGATTTAATCGTAGGTTTAATGTTTGTTATTATGTAGTCTTAGTCTTGAGTCTTGACTCCTGAAGCATTAAAGCAACTTTTATATATTTATTAAAATTTTATTCCAATGTAGGTACCAATTACTAAAACTATAGGTATTTACGCGAAATAGTACTTATAATTGAATGCGCTATATAATTTTAAATGCGTTCTTAAAAGCATGATATGCGTTTCAGTATGTAGGCGTGTTATAAAAAATACCTAGTTTTTAACAAGATAGCGAACTCGCTGTCTTTATGTCCTTGAGGAAAATGTGAAATAAACACGGGGTTAAACCCTTTTTCCAAGTGTCTGTCCTGAAACTATCAGCTTTCGTACTGAAATTTTTTCGACTGGTATGATGAGTATAATAATATTATATAATCGTACACCTTCAACTTTGTTTAGGCTCTTACAAAAAAGAAAGATATGGGTTTCGCCTTTTTGGAGTTATATATAAACGTCTATCTGGATGGCGCAAGAAGAAAATATTTCTGTATTACAAAATACAGATCGTCAAGATATTCCTTTATTGCATATACATTAGCTTTACCATCAATCTTTTCGATGGTATCAATTCAATAATCCATTGTAAGTGGCGAGGATGAACACATTGCTACATTGTTCGCATCAGCCTCGCGAGTACGATTCGAGAGCATCTCAGTCGAGGGCCACTTCGCTTCGAGTGTTTTGTGATATCAAGCGGCTATTTTCAAAACATCGTTTATATTTTGAACACGAGCATTATTCGGAAGTTTAATTTATTTATATAACAAGACAGCCCACGTTTCTTCTTTCGTCATCATCACCCAGGATGTCCCCTGCTCAATCATTTAAAATCGACCATCATCGTCATCATCATCATCCGCCATAGGACGTCCACTGCTGGATATAGGCCTCCCCCAAAGATTTCCAGATTGACCTGTTGGAAGCGGCCTGCATCCAGTATAAATCGACCGAATACAGTTAATTATTATTTAACATTTTTCGATATTTTTTACACGATTTATATTAGCTTCATTAAATCTTATGTCATTTAACGTTATTGATGCTGGGGCTAGATCAAAATCATGAATCTTTTTAAGCGTAATTGTTATCAAAATGTCAATCTATCTTGCTAGTTCCATAACAATTGTTGTTAGCTTGTTAGCAAGCCCACCGTCTTCAGCATAATCCAATTAACCCAGTAATTGTTGATTGTCATCCGGAATTCCAGATTTAATGAGAACTACTGTTTCTACCTTCATTCATTAGACGACGTCTACCTTGCCAATGTTAAATACATACCTCTTGTCTCACAATCGGTTAATTTACTACAAGGGGCATGAACAAGAGGGTCGTATTCGGTTTACTTTGAACTATTAATGATGTTTCGCGTTTGTTTCCGTATTGTAGGACAAAATAATAATTTCAAAGTGAAGCGATAATAATCGTTTTCTAAAATTTTCATAGCGAGTTTAATATTGACATGTTTATTATGCATCGGAATATAAAGTGTCTATAGAATTGGACATGTTTTAACTCAAATTTAACTTAACTAGATTTTTGACACCAACTTTAACTTTGTTACATGTTTGGCAAAGATTAGCCATAAAGAATCCGGGAGTAGCGCTGTCAAAGTCAAAGAATTTGATAACCCTTTCAGAAACTATGTGTTGATTTGTGCTTAAAACTAATAGTATCTCAAATAGATAGAAAATATTTGATCCCAACGGATTATTAAATTATAGATTATGCAAATGCTTGTCAACACATGAATATGATGTATTATTGTTTTCGTTTCTTAGAATGCAGTTTGCCTCCTACATACTGGCGCCATAATTTGTCACACAAGTTTATTATGAGACAACAATTGTATATAGGATGTAATCTAAGTCACCTTCGGATTTAAATGAGTTAATTCTTATTGCAGTGCTATTCAAAACACTAAACAAAATATAATTGTATTAATCTGCTTTATTTGGTAGCAGAATGATAGTTTATGTTATACCAAGGTTATAATTTTGAGGACTACTTAAAGGTGGTCTTTCTTTCCATCTGCCCCTATCCCATCTGAAGCGGGGTCGGCGCAACATACCTTTTTAAGCATGTTGTAGAAAGGACTCGGCTTAGTTTTCTCACGACTGGCTGCCAGTCTGACGTCAACCCATCTTGTTGGTCTAGTAGTAGTTTATATGGACTGGAGGACCTGAAGATCCTGGATTAAATTCTGAATCGGAAAACGCGTCTTAAAATGATTTGTATTATTCCTCATAGAAGGTTTACATCATGCAGACAACGGGTCGTAAAAACTAAGCCGATTCCTTTTTGCATTATCTTTAAAAAGTGTGCTGCACTGCTCTCACATTGATGTAGGATTGTGCAGGGGCAAGAATAGTAAAATATGTCGTATATTGTCTCTCACCTACAGATTGAGCGTAAAACAAGATCATTCCAGTAGGTACTATTAATACAAAGTTTAATTCGGACCTAATTTCAACTGTCTCAGAACTCAATCTATCTGAAACTTTACAATTAATTACTTAACCTATTTGCTTCTAGACACTTACCCAAATTACATTATAAACTTCGCTGTATGGAAACAAGATTGGCCCACTACTAATTATAGAGTTTTTGTTGCGCTCTCTGACATTGTTACCGAGGTTAACGATTGTTTCGACCATCAACCTCATTCTACATAGATGGACTAGAGAATAATGAATACGCGATGGATTTAGTGATTAGTATCACAGATTGTATCGCGGGTATTGTGTGAACGTTATTAATGAATCTGTTAAAAGCTTTGATCTTAAGGATCATGAGAATTTGGGACTACCTCGGTGCCGTAGTTATAGGGCCTTATTTATAAAATAACTGAGCATATGGTAAAGAATAGCCTGTCCCTTTTATTTTTTAACCCCCGACCCAAAAAGAGGGGTGTTATAAGTTTGACATGTACATGATATGTATCTGTGACTCTGTGTATCTGTGTGTCTGTCTGTGGCATCATAGCTCCTAAACGGATGAACCGATTTTGATTAAGTTTTTTTTGTTTGATAGGTGATTGTGATTTTTTTTGTTTGATAGGTGATTGACAAGAAAATCTGTTCAGCCGTTTGAAGATAATCAGCTTGATTCATAATTATTAGATTTTGTATATTAACTCTAAAAGTTAAAAATGGCTATTAACTGCGTATTTTTTTATTTATTTACTTGGACCCCCGACACGATGGCGCGGCGCGGCGCTTGGATATATTACAATTTACAACTATTTATTTTTTTACTTTTTAGAGGTGTTTTTAGTCGGGGGTTTTTAAATTTTTAATTTATTTTTATCAAACTATGTGACACAAGGAAAATAGTGACAGCCTATTCTTAGCCATTTGCTCAGCTAAACAGTTTTAATAAGTAAGGCCCGTATTGTATAAGCGGAACAACTACCGTCCTGAGGTTTCGGGTTCAATCCCCAGGTCGAGCAGTGAAATTGGATTTTAAAATCAGATCGCGGTTTGGAATTTCTGGATATTCGGGTCTTTGGGTCTTTGGGTCAATTGAGGAATAGTTTGAAATTGTCAATCATATACTAAATACCACTCCTCACGCATTAGGAATTACATACAATACTTAAATTCCTGCACTATATTTACAAATCGTAGTATAATAGCTGAGGCAATCAGTTTTGATAGAAAAATAATAAAGGGATCCGTGTGACATATGCCAGGAACAAAGGACGTGAGGCTTAAAACAATCCTTAGACCCAAGACAGATGTAACAAAGGAAAATTTCATACCAAAACGGCTCTCTCTGGCTTTTATTTAGATCTTGGAATCCAAGGACATTTTTTATTGACAATATTATTGAATTCCTACATCGGTCGCGATATTTTTATTCCTAGCAACATTCAATTTGATCCACCACTATCTCTGGATATATTTTATTTATTGATCTGCATAATCCTTTTGGAGAAACGTGAGACTTTCGGAATTTCGCGCTGGCGAAACGACCAGATTTATTTCCTGCAACCGTTGGATTTGGGGTAAAAGTGTATTATGCAGAGTTTAGTTTAGTTATCTGTAGGCAATGGTATTGATATATTCTAAATAGTATTTATATTTTTATTTAATAAACTCCGTGGATATGTATCATTTAGTTCAGAAGGAATGTGCGTCTGTCAGAAGTTTTTTATTTGCACAAAATTATATGTAGATAAACGAATAAAAATATTGTATTTTGGATTATGTTACAGTGAATTTAGGGAGTAAGAATAGTATCGTAATAGTCGAATATACTGACATTTTAATCAAATGTATTATTGATTAAAATATCAGATGTATTAGTTTATATGTATCAAAACGTTAGCAAACGTTATTTGTGCCCGATATGGCGACAGGCTCGCCCCTATCACATCTGGGGCGGAACTAAGCTCGGCGAAATGTTGGTGTACTAGTTCGCTAGTGCGCCTCTGCCTACCCCTTCGAGGATACAGGCGTGAGCTTATGTTTATGTTTGTAAAACGTTAGCACTTGTTTTGTTTGCTTAAACATGTATTGTATGGTTACTTTATAGTTTGATGAGAAAACTTTCTTACTATCATTCGAAAATAAATTATTATAATTTTTAGCGGGTTCGATTTCCGCACCGAGACAAATGTCTGTGTGGCCCACATATATTTGTTTCGGGTCTGGGTGTTGTGAGACTGAAAGTCTATCGTAGTTCCATGACACAAGACTCAATCTTAGTGTGGGGTCAGGACTATGTGTGTGACTATTGGGTGTATTTATTTATACAAAAAAAGGATTAGCACGTTGTGGAATCTTGATATGGCTCGCAGGCGACACGGGAGACCCAAAAAGAGATGGCGAGACGAACTGGTTAAATTCAATAGACGTTGCATTGGTTAAACATAGTACATGATCGCAATTCACGGATCTTGGGGAGGCCTTTGCACACCGCAGGCTAATACGATACGATACCATTTTTGCTATAATTTATTTGCCTCTAAATATCGCATTCACTTACATTGAGAAGCTGAGTGAGGCATTGACCTGGATCGAATAATGGAGTAGAGATAATATGTGATAATCATCATTATAGCCTATTTATCGAAAGATGCTTATCTATACGATGCACAATTCAATGATGAAACCCTTAAGCTTCAATTAAATCTATTTATTTTTAAGGGCAAATTCACAATATGTATTCTTGGAGTACCTAGTTTGATGTAGGGATTTCATGATAGGGATTTCATTTAGTACTTTCTATGGTTTCATTACGTTTGTTCTTACCTTTACACCTTATTCATATTTAAGCTTTTAAGAGCTTGTTTTCTTCTTTTACGCAGTAGGGTTTTAGTTTTAAATAATTTACTTGTTTTATGGTTTACAACAGGTCGATCTGGAAATCTTTGGGGAAGGCCTATGTCCAGCAGTGGCTGGCTGTGGCGTCCTGTGGCTGATGATGGATTGCAAAGGCAAAGGAGCACACAGCCTACCTGATGGTAAGTAGCTATGAACTATGGACGTCGAGAATGCAAGGACACTGCTATTGATGTGGAACGCAGCATCAAGCTAACACTTTACGTCGGTTTTCTGTAACACAGTTGCCAGACTAAACTATGGTGCAGACTACTTAGTCAGGTAGTCCTGAGTATTAATGTTAGGTCGACTTGCACCACTATTACCAACTTACAGTTAGTCCTAACCTCAAGTTAAATTGAAAAAAAATATTAATTATATGTAATTCACAGTAATTAATTACATGTAATGTACTACATGTAATTACAGAAAATATATGAATGATATGTAATGAATTACATGTCATTCATATCTATATTTTTTCAATTTAACTTGAGGTTAGGACTAATTGTGGGTTAGAAATAATGATGCAAGTCGCCCTTAGTAGAATTATATACAGCGCGGGTTTAATACTGATGTAAAGGCATAAATTGCCAGTTGCCACCGAATCGATTACCTGCGATGGATAGTTGAAAGTGTTTACCTGTTTGCGCTTAGACCGCTTTGCCGTGGTTTTTGATTTGCATTGATGTAGATGTAAAAGCAAAGTTTGTATTTTTTTCAAGCACGTTGCAGAAAGGATTTAGCTTAGGTTTTACGATCGGCTGTCTGCATCACATTAATTTCCTTCTGGAGGACTTAGTCCAGGGTGAATTTCCCGGTTCACAGCCAACATATGCTGCCACTAGACCAAGTAGGCGATTTCTCCAGTAAAGTGCTGTTTAAAATATAATGGGCCTTACTCATAAAAGTATTTCGATTAACTTTTCGCTAAGAATAGCCTGTCACTTTTTTCCTTGTGTTACATTGTTTAAAAATGAAAGGGACAAGCTATGATTACAGCTAAGCAGGGCTTTGATATTTTTATAAGTAAGGGGCAATAAGTGCGTTGTTTACAAAATAATTTAAAACATTATTCCCACTTAATTTTATAATTACGGTATATAGGTATCGTAAACCTTGTAATTATAATATTGCGGTTACGATTATAGAGTGACGTTATTACATTATTATAGGCCCTTTTAGTTTAATTGGGTCATTTTAAATTAAATTCGAAACATAGTGTACCGGTAGATGCAATTAAAAGACAAAGTCAGTGACGTAGATTGTAGATTGCTGGAGATTATCATAATCGTATTTAAGTCCTTGTAAATCTGAATGGTATCATCTGATTTGGCTATCTAAAGCTGTAATCTTTCTTCGTGGTATTTTGAGACAAATGCTTTTAACACACAAACAACCAATATACATAAATTTCTAAGTATATTAGTTTATTATTCTATTTCTTTTGTTTTAAAACTATGCCGAATTTTTCCTACAATTTCCTTGAAAAATGTTTGTTCCAAAACCAGTAGTTGTTACATTAATACTTACGTCTAACATAATGTAAATCCTTAATTAATTTAAATGCACAACATTTTAATTTAAGAATTTATATTACTACAGATAGATTTGTACCTAATAGATTGATTTAGTACGCACTAAAACCATTTCAAGGCAAACTTTACAGAGCACTTGACATCTGACGTAGGAATTACTCTTTGCAATTCAAACTCGGTTTTTACAAACATCATTGCTAAGTATGACGTATTGGGTCGCGAGAAAAAAGCATCCTGTTTCGAGTAATGGGAAGTAACTAACTTAGTCATTATATTAATAAAATAGTGGAATACGTAAAGCGTAATGGATTACGATCTGTAATATTACGATATTTATTCTTCAGTTTGCAGATGATTTGAAAATATTTAGCTCGTTTTAGCCGCGTGGTTAAGTTTAACGGTACTTTAGTGTAATTAGTAATGTGTGTTAAGTTATTGTTAAACTTGATTAATAAACCCGACTGCTTAAAAATAAATACCTTAATATAAGTACTTAGTTTGTCCCCACCTGTAACATATTTATATTCAAGCTTTTGAGAGCTTGTTTTTCTTTTCGTTGAAGTAGTCGAATTATTCTTTTTTATAATCGCCTCCTTGGTCTAATGGCAGCACATACATATGGGCTGTGGACCGAGTGGTCGTGGGTTCGACTCGCAGGACGGGCGAAGCGAATTTTCTAATTTAATTTGCCCGGGACTGTATCTCAACACAGACAAATCCTTTCTGCAACATGCTTGAAAAAGTGTGTTGCGCCGACCCCACATTAAGGTGGGATAAGGGCAGGTATAAGTACCTAAGAAAAGAAAAATAGAATTGCATAGTAAAATAATATTAACAACGTAAAATAAAAAAATACGTTTAATAGTAAATAATTTCATTATTTTTTATTTCTAGTAGGTATCTGTCAACATACTAATTAATTCACTACTTGATGGTACAAGATACGTTTCCGTGTAAAACCGTGATGTAGGGGTAAATAAATATAAGAGTCTTGAATAATGTATTTATTAACTGTAGGAACGATCTCATATGCTTTGCTAAATGCATATGTATTAATAATGTATGAAAGATAAAGAAAATCACTGATTTATGAGTCTTAGAATAATTTATATGAGCCCTGCCATGTTGTTATATAGGTTCGTAAATAAAAGGGAGAAGCTTCTGACTATATTCCGCACTAAACGCCGAATGTTCATACACTTAAGGTCGCCTTATGTCGTTTAAGGCCGCCTTACCTGTCAAAATTGTATGGCGAAAATCAATGTAAGAAGCCGTTAAAGTTGAGTAGCGTTTGACCATTCCGGCGTTGGACAAATGTTTATGTGACACTCAGACATTAATTTTATTTTTCGGGTTTGGACGTTGTGAAGCTAACGATAACCTGTATCTTGGGTAAAACTTCGAGAGATTTTCGGCCTTACAGTACCCAAACCCGAAACAAATATCTGTAGGCCACACAAATATTCGTTTCGGTGTGGGAATGGAACCCATGGCCTCTCGCTTCACAGTTAGCTACTTGCCTACTGCGCCGCCGAGGCTGTCAATAACAATAATATACTTTTATATTTAGTATCAATTTCCAAAGCTTTTATACCGACTTCCAAAAAGGAGAAGGTCCTCAATTCGTCTGTATTTTTTTTATGTATGTTACGCGATATCTCCGACAAATATGTACCGATTTTCAAAATTATTTTTGTGTTCGATGGAGCTTATTTTAAGGGTGGCCCCATATAAATTTGGTCACTTTATGATCAACTTGGAAGTTGATCAGTTAAGTTTTAAACTTCTTCATCATCATCATCATCATCAGCCATAGGACGTCCACTGCTGAACATAGACCTCCCCCAAAGATTTCCAGATCGACCTGTTGGAAGCGGCCTGCATCCAGCGACTTCCTGCAACCTTTATCAGGTCGTCGGTCCACCTTGTAGGTGGACGTCCTACGCTGCGCTTGCCGGTACGTGGTCTCCACTCGAGAACTTTTCTGCCCCATCGGCTATCAGTTCTACGAGCTATGTGCCCTGCCCACTGCCATTAAAACTTAAAACTTAATTTAAACTTCTTACTTATTAGTAATGTTACAAGTATAGTCCCGCAATTTATTTCTATACAACGCGTGCCTCCTTACTATTTTCCTCCCCATTGAGT
The DNA here is from genome assembly GCA_036417725.1 of Clanis bilineata. Lineage (NCBI taxonomy): Eukaryota > Metazoa > Arthropoda > Insecta > Lepidoptera > Sphingidae > Clanis > Clanis bilineata. The sequence goes on along the minus strand of CM071145.1, from coordinate 5,816,715 downwards.
TATCGCTACTAAATATGCCTTGCCTGACAATAATTTTATTTGTTAGTAATGAATTGAATTCCCAAATACGTAGCGAAGCTTCTCATCAAATATGATAATTGCTGTGTCGTAAATTGAGAATATCGATTGAGATCCGAAACGAAAAGTTGAGGGAGACTTTATGTATAAGTTGAATAAGTAGCTTATTCAGTAGCATTTCGTAGATATAAATAAATAAATAATAAATACACCCAACAGTCACACACCCAGTCCTGGGGGGTTACCACCACCTCTTATAACAGTATTATTATAGTCTTACTTCGTTTTTTTTGTACGGGAATCGGTACAAGTATGATTATAGTAATATAGCTCTAAGAGGTAGTGGTAACCCCCCTGACCCCACTCTAGGTATAACTTGTATCGTGGGTGTCAGAGACTATGAGAGACTTTCGGTTTCACAACACCCAGACTTGAAACAAATATCTGTGGGCCTCACAAACATTTGTCTCAATGCGGAAATCGAACTCGCGGCCTCTCGCTTCACAGCCGGTTACTCGCCTACTGCGCCACGGATGCTGCCCATATAGATCCATATTATGCATTCTAATGTAACTAACTCTGTCTGACTGGTAAATCACGGTTAAACTACTAAACATTTTTTGATAAAGTTTTATACGAAGTAAGATCCCGATATGGCAACTGATAGTTCTTGAGGGCCTAACAAAATATCATCATGAATTACCTAAATTTCCCGATGTAAAATAAGTGAATTCAGAAAACTTTTGAATCAAGCGCGCCGTCGAAAATAAGTGTAATAATCCTTAAAATACCCATTTTTGTTAGAGCCTAGTGTCATAATTTCATAGCTTTATTTGAAGGAAAGTCATCATAAATAATAAATACCTAATAATCTATTTGAGAGAAATTCCAAAATCTAAACAGTGTTGCTATCTAAATAACAAGGATGTAAATATAACATAATATAAGCTCACGCCTGTATCCCCGAAGGGGTAGGCAGAGGCGCAGTAGCGAACTAGAACACCCACAATTCGCAGAGCTTAGTTCCGTCCCAGATGTGATAGGGGGCGAGCCTATCGCCATATCGGGCACAAATTCCAGACTCCGGGCTGATATGGAAAAATCTAATATCACTTTGCCCGACCCGGGGATCGAACCCGAGACCTCAGAACCGTAGTCGTACCGAAATGCCACCACGCCACCGAGCCAGTCCGAATGTAAATATTTTATATTAAATTTACCTTAAAACTAGTAAAATTCAATGGAACGTGGCCTGCTAAATTTCAGTTGAACGATAAAAAACGCGAATTGGATCCGGTAAATAACGCAATAGCATCTACAATGGTAGCAGAGTTCACTCACCAGTTATTTCGGAGAACAGTGACTCGGAGTCTATTTGCACTTGTCTTTGTATATTTATTGGACAAAATATTGTAACTAGAACTCGACATACCGGGTGTTGCAAAAAAACGTGGTAACAATGGCAATTCCACATGCAGGGAGAACTATTTAAAGCATAATGGTAAAGTTAAAAGATAAAAATTTAACTTCATTTTTTTATCAATTATTAAGCATGACGATTTTGAAATCGAAATGCAACCTGTAATTCGTTGCAATTAGTATAAGAACGGCTGTGTGACCGTTAAAAAAAATGTATTACCCCATAGGTGGTTTGTAAATATGTATCATTTAATTATTTATTTATTTAACTTGTTACCAATTATGATGTAAAGGCGGACTTAATACCAAAGGCATTCTCTACCAGTCAACCAACCAGTATCAGCTGACCCAAAGCACCACAAATATTTTTTTTATCACAAATTAAAGCTTCTATTATTCAAAAACCATGATATTTACGAAATTGTATACTTTACCGTTAAATCGCTAGCTTCCCTTTAAGTGTAATTATTATTGATACCACCTTTTTGCAACCCACTGTATAAATTAGCTGTGTATTGGAAATCGCTTAAGGCTGCAGTCCACACGTTTGTTCCGCACGAGTTCCGTAAAGCTATAATTCAGGAAGGGTATCAGGGCGTAGTATAGGACACTACATGGCAAGGATATTGTGGACGCAAAGATAATCCAGTTTTATGAGGTCATGTAAGACGTGCCGAAATGCTGTTTTTCGAAAATACTTTAGTCTATACCTGTTCCGTTCACACAATCAAACTTTCGCTGTTGTGGGAGTGAAACAGGTATGATTGGTTCGCCTTCGTTCGGCCCGGTGTGGACGCGCCATCACGCATTCCTAAATAATATACTGACAAACTGGCTGAAATGTAGTGCGCGTATCCTGCTCACGATTTTATGAACACTACACAAAACATGGTTTCTAAACAAAATCATTGTTTTGTGTAACTGTTTTTATGAAGTACTATACATATAAACATACATTGAATAAAACATAAACGGTAGACGCGCCTTAAGTTGAAAAATAGAATGAAATACAATGAATTATATTATATTTTTAAATATCGTTTTTTTTTTATTTAGGTCACGATTAACATCTACTGACATTCTGCCAATGAGGTATTCAGTACGTAATTTAATATTTAAAAATGTTTTGAGTGAACTGCCTACCAAAATAACCCAAAAAGCAGTTTACACCAAGAAAAACCCGAGTGTTTCCTAAGGTTTAGGTTCGGAAACACTTAAATTGATTCTACATGAACTTTATGATTTAGAATCCAAATTTTGGATGATAAAAATAAGAAGTTGAACTCCATAACTTGCATAACTTAAATACGAGTTCGTAAATGTTTCACAACAACATTTAGCTTAGTTTATTAATTTAGTACTTGGAAATTATTTGTCTTTTTGTCTGCGCATACCAACTTACAATTAGTTATAGATTGAAACCTATTTTAGCATTACTATCAATACCTATATACTATGTAAAAAGAAAATTAATGTAAACGCCGTTGGTTTTTTAATAAATAAATAAAAATAAAAAAAACATTTTAATAAGGAATTTGTGCCCGATATGGCGATAGGCTCGCCCCTTATCACATCTGGGACGGAACTAAGCTCGGCGAAATGTGGGTGTTCTAGTTTGCTTGTGCGCCTCTGCCTACCCCTTCGGGGATACAGGCGTGAGCTTATGTTATGTTATGTTAAAACATTTTATGAAAAAGTTTTTTTACGTCTGCACTATGTGAACGGGAAGTAACGTTATTTAAGTGTCACTGAGCCAAATGTAACAAAGGGCATGAAATGTCGCTACTCGCTTCATGCCCGTGCAACCTTTGATAAAGGGAACAAGCCTTTGTGGCCTCAAATTGTATTAAACGTACGAAATAATCCTTTTGTTAGCTTCTTATGAAGAATACTTATCGTATGGAATCATATTCTTCCTCAGATTGGAGGTCCGTTTTATCGACCGACTTCCACAAAAGGAGGACGTCCTAAATTTGTCTGTATTTTTTTATGTATGTTACTCGATATCTCCGCCAAATGTGGACCGATTTTCAAATTTTTTTGTGTTCGATTGAGCTTATTTCAAAAGTGGTCCCATATAAATTCGGTCACGATCGGTAAATTGGAAGTCGGTCAGCTAAGTTTTTAAACATGTGATTATTTGTCTAGTGATAGTGTAGGTATTTAGTTTGAGAAATGAGAACCAAGACGTCCAGGGTTCAACTCTCATGTAGGCAAATTTACTAAGCCATTAATTTTTATTTATCACAAAACGAAATAATAGTAATCATTTCTGAGTGGTAGAGCCACGCTGTAGACCGTTACGTTTACAGCACGAATGGGCCGACTCACCGGTTTAATACCACAGTCTCATAGAAAACCGACGTAAAGTGAGAGCTCGTTTTCGCGTTTCGTTCGGTGAGTGAGATTTTCGGTGGCCTAATTTCCCCCTCGCTTTCCCAATCCCCATTTCCCTCCTTTTAGGTTGGCAACGCACCTAAGATTATTTTTGAGTCTTGGGTGTCTATGGGCGGTGAAGATCACTTACCATCAGGTAATCCATCTGTTCGTTTGCCAGTCTGTTCTATAAAAAAATCAGAAGATATCTTAATAAAAAAAAAACAATAACGTGATACAGAAAGTAAATCATAATGATTTCTTAGGTTTACGTGAATGTTATTCATTGAAATAAAACTATTTTTACGGATTCTATCACGATTTGAAAATAAAAATCATAAATTAAAACCAAATCGTGATAGAATCCGTAAAAATAGTTTTATATCAATGACAGTAAATCAATTTACAAAATAAAGAGGCCGTTGTTATTGTTAATGAGTTCCTGCCATCTGGAAACAGATTGTGAGCAAAATGTTTTGTGTAATCTTGCTGGTTAATACTATTTAATGTTGTTTTACGTTGTCAAGTGCCTAATGGTACATCTTCGTGAAGGCAATTAAAAATGAATTATTGTTGTCAGAAGATTAATGTTTGGAATACGGCAGTCACAATTTTCGTGATGACATAATGGGATACCGAATTTAATGATTTTTATGACGTCATTCAAAATGTGGTCCGATTTTCAAGATTATTTTTGTGTTCGATAGAGCTTAATCCAAGGGTGGTCTCAATATAAATTTGGCCATGATTGGTTAAATTTTGAAGGCAGTCCGCTAAGTTTTTAAACTTGTAATGTTCAGTACTCTTTATTTTTAAAGTGTTTTTTTTACATTTTTAAATATATGCTATAAAAAATACATTTAAAAATATAAAAATATTCCCCTCCGTTGGCGAGGCTCGGGACCCAAGCTACCGGCGGTTAGGACCCCAGAGTGAGGAACCTCCTTACAATTCGTGCCGTATCCAGTAATACTGCCTTCTGCATTTCGCTCTTGACCCAAACACCAACCGAGAGCCTCTTGAGGTGTTGATCGAGGCACAGTGGTATTAAACCATGAGCAGAAATGACTATCGGAACAATGATTGTTGAATCCACATCCCACATGCGAGTAACCTCATGTGCCAGGTCTCATTATTATTATCCTGTGTAATTTCTCTATACACTTGTCATTATTTCATACCACTATTAACATTAAATTTATTGTACCAAGAAACCCGTTCGCGCCTGAATTATCGTTACTGCCGAGACTGGGAAAAGCCGAGCGCAATTAGAATTACGACCATTAGTCATTATTGCTCTCTTGACACACTTTGATGGTATATTTCGAGACTAATTTGCTGATATAACCCTTTCGCATAGCCCTACATATAACGTTTAGGTGTGGCGTCGAAAATTGAGATTTATAGGTTAGAATAACGAGATTATGGTATTATATAGACTTTAAATACACACATAAGCTTACATCTGTATCCTCAAAGGGGTAGGCAGAGGCGAAGTAGAACACTCACATTTCGCCGAGCTTATTTCCATCCCAGGTGTGATAGGGGGCGAGTCTATCGCCATATTGGGCACAAATTCCAGACTCCGCGCTGATATGGAAAAATCCAATATCGCTTTGCCCGACCCGGGAATCGAACCCGAGACCTCAAGACGGTAGGCGCATCGAAATACAACCACGCCAACGAGGCAGTCAAAATATATTTGAAATCATTATACCAGTAATTCCAATGTAAACAGAAAATATACTCAAATATTTAATGTCATTGAACTTGCTTTTAACCTTGTCAAAAGTCTATCGCCATTACATGGTGCTCAAACTCTAAACTGATACTAAGCAGAAAAACCTAATACCTATTACTCAAAAACTTGTGCCCCGTGCCAAACACACAACGAAGAACCTTTTTAAAAACCAAATGTAAGACTGTGTAATTTAGAAAAATTCTCATTCTACTACTTTTGTGTTGCCATTCTCGAATACATTTTAAAAGAGCGATGAAAGTTTAAGCAGCTGACCTGTTGCACGAGCTCCGCCATTGGGTTCAGTTTTGGGTTTCAGAACGTAATTTGAAACTTGGTGTGCATTATAAGGACATTTACCCTATAGTATCAGTGGCTAAGGATCCCTATAACACGAAACTTCCGGCTAACCTTTTCCGAATTGTCTATTATTAAACAGGTGTTAATTCGAAGATAAACTAGCCTCCTTGGACTAGTGGCAGCATATATGGGCTGTGGACCGAGAGGTCCTAGGTTCGATTCCCAGGTCGGGCAAAGCAAATTTTCTAATTTAATTTGCCCGGGACTGGATCCCTCCATGGGGCTTGACGTCAGGCAGGCTTGAAAAAGATGGAATAAGGACAGATAGAAAGAGATAAAGAATTCAAAGATAACCTTTAATTGATCCCACAGTCAAACTGTTTGTACAGTTTTGTGGGACATTGCTGACAGACATTGCATTACATTGCTATTGACAATGTTAGCTTATAAGTTTGTATTGTATGATTAAATATATAATTAAATAGATAATTAAATAAATAAATAAACCTAGCATCGGATTCCCTTTTTGAAATTTTCACCCTTTTTCACTGTAAAGTATAGAATAGGGGAACTACATTTCCAAAGAATGAGTCATGGACTAGGTAATGCTTTTTATACCGCCTGGCGTCAAGTCATGATTGAAAATTATTTCAGTGAATAGTTAATACCTATTATAGTATACAGAATTCAATATTTATAAATCTGAAATTGTACTGCGTCGGTGGCATGGTTGTATTTTGGTACGACTACCGTCCTGAGGTCTCGGGTTCGATCCCCGGGTCGGGCAAAGTGATTTTCTATATCAGCCCGTAGTCTGGAATTTGTGTCCGATATGGCGATAGACTCGCCCCCTATCACATCTGGGACGGAACTAAGGCCGGCGAAATGTGGGTGCAGGGTGTTCTAGTTCGTTAGTTCACCTCTGCCTACCCCTTCATGTATATGTGTGCTGAAATTCGAATGACTAATTCAGTTCAGTGTCATTTCTAGCAAAGTGAAGGATAATCTTGCAGGTTTTTTTAATAAAAAACCCAGATAGAACTTTAAATATATTATATTAAATCGATAAAGGATTTATTAAAGGTGAAATTAGAAACCTAGATTAACATATTAAAAATAATTAATTGTGACATTTAAAGTTATAATACATTGTATTACGTTCGGTGGCTTTATATTTAAAACCAGGCTCTAATATAATGTTAGCGACTAAACTATATTTGACATTATTATTGGACAACCATGATCTTTTAATAATTAGATCAATGTATAATTTACAATTTTAAAATATAGGTAGATATTGTAATACTAACATTTTTGGACAAATGACATCTCGGTCCAACCCGGGACCACGCAGCCTGCAAAGCCTTCGAAACGTCGGGCATAAAAATATAAAACAAATCGTGATAGAATCCGTAAAAATTGTTTTGTTTCAATAATTAGATCAAATTAATAAATATAAATCGCAGTTGGTATTATGTTAATAACATGTGAAATGCCATTGAGGCATTTAACAAAGGGGCACTTACAGCGCTATTACTAATCTAGAGTTACACCTTATCTCGATTTATCATAGCTCACTCCTATCTTTAAATCAAGATCTGGGATAAATAGAGATTTACCGCGGAGCTGCAAGTGGCCCTTAGTGTTTAATAAAATTGAGTTTTTTTTTAATATCATATACTAAACAGTGCCTACTACAGATTAATAATTCATTACTACACTGAAGAATTTAGACATGACAGGTTTTTTGTTCAACACCAATGGCAGATTGTCGACGAATATTAATAAGAAGATGATTAAACATTATGACAAATATATTTTAAACAGCACTTCACTGGTTAAGTATAGAAATTTAACAATTTCAAGCTATTTTATACGTTGTAGCCTAAAGGAACTCTTGGTGCATTGATAAAATCTTTGAATGTTTTTTTTTCACACTATAATATTATAAAGCAGCGATATGATTTGGTATGATTTGGGCCAGACACATGCGACCGACGTACTCCTGTGGTTACTGTGGTACTCTGCCATGTTCAATCTAACAAGCAAAAATAATTTAACAAAAAATACATTTGTTAAAGTGTCTTACAATCGTAGGCGAATGAAGTCATACTTTTGACAAGGTTATGCGAGTTCAAGGACATTAAAGATTTGAGTATATTATCTGTTTACATTGGAATTACTTGTATGATGATCTTAAATTCTTGCTGTGGATTTATGCATTATACGTCAACCATAAAACTGAGATTGAACGCGGCGCCGTAAAGCTATATTTTACTAGATTTTCTGTCTGGGTTTTATTCGTGTGCATGTTACTGCGGCCTGAGCAGGAAAATTTCTGACGACCGTAAATCTATTAGAACTCGATGCGCGTCTATGAAATTTGTATGAAATATTAACCAAACGTCATCAGTGCGCAGCGAACTCGAATACATTTACATTTACATTAGTTTTTCGTGCTCGGGCTACTGATCTGTTACCGATATCGTCGATCTTAGGTACTATAATCACAAGTTTAAAAACTTAACAGATCGACTTCAAATCCGATCGTGAAGAAATTTATATGGGACCACCCTTATAAATATAAATAAGCTCTATCGAATACAAAAAAAAATTGAAAATCACTCCAGATTTGGCGGAAATGTCGCGTTACATACATAAAAAAATACAGACAAATTGAGGACCTTCTCCTTTTTGGAGGTCGGACGAAAAATCAGGGTAACTAATTTTAATTTAATACGTCAAATTAAGAACTTCTTCCATTTATTTTTAGAAATCAATCACATCTTTGGTATGCGAAACCTGCTGAGACGCTGTTTTTTGTGTATATTTTGCTTTTGGATTACATACTTGTTATACATTATACTTCTGGATTACATACATACATATTACATACGATACACTTGTTTAATTTACAACTCAAAGAACTTCTATATATGTTTCCCAAGTTACATATTAAGCAATTTAAAGCCATTTACAGCGAGCAACTTACAGTGTTAGTATCTGTACATTCACCCTACGAGCACTTTTGTAATTAACTTTTGTTTGATTACATGACCAGATTCTCAAATGTAGTCCATATAAAATGTAAAACAAGTGTCATAAATCAGTTTAAGTAAATACATTACTTGCTTTATATAAATTAGGTATTAACACGGTGTTATTATCTTTATGTATGTAACTCTGTATTTTTGAGTGGTAGACAGTTGCGTCTACAGCGCGAATGGGCCGGCTCGACCGGTGTGATACAACTGTCTCACAGAAAACCGCGTAAAGTGGCAGCTCGCTGTCTCGGTTCTTTCGGTAAGTGAGATTTCCGGGGGCCCAATCCCACCCTCTGTTCCAAATCCCCATTTCCCTCCTTTTATGTTCGCAACGCACCATCATTTTTTTATGTCTTGGATGTCTATAGGCGGTATAGATCACTTACCATCAGGTGACCCATCTGCTCGTTTGCCAGTCTTTGCTATAAGAAAAATAAGGAATTGTCAATTAAACTTTGTTTAAACCATTTTATAAATTGGGTCTGGTTTAATCCACCTAATGTACGAAAAAGTTTATCTTTTAACAGATTATGCTTTCCAAAAAAACGAAAGGCACATTCTACGGTTGTAATTACTAAAACGATGATCTGGCGTTTTTACATGGGAAATATTTGTATAAACCCGGGCCCTTCCGGAGTCCGGACTGGTTCGGACCATAATCCGATGCGCAGTGTTGACTTAGGTTTTACATCTAAAATTAATTATACTCAACCTTTTTCAATGTAATTAAATTCATTAAGTAAATCAGAAATGCTGTTGATTTATTAAGCCTGGATTTAATGGAAAAATTGATGCAGCCATTTCTCGAATTTTAAAATGAGCAATATTAGATAAATACGAAAACAACAGATTAATAATTCCGCATTTTATATAGGGTATTTTCAATATTCATAATTTTCTGATACTACATAACATAACATAAGCTCACGCCTGGATCCCCGAAGGGGTAGGCAGAAGTGCATTAGCGAACTAGAACACCCACATTTCGCCTAGCTTAGTTCCGTCCGAGATGTGATAGGGGGCGAGCCTTTTGCCATATCGGGCACAAATTCCAGACTCCGGGCTGATATGGAATAATCCAATATCACTTTGACCGACCCGGGGATAGTACCCGAGACATCAGCACGGTAGTCGTATCGAAATACAACCACGTTACCGAGGCAGTCTGATACTGTTATTAAAAATATTTTTTTCATTTTGTTTATAGGCTAGTGACTCTAATTATATCTAGAATTGTAGCTAGAACTTGGATAATAATAATTAGGATTTAACAGCCTTCTCTTCTTGGAACTTGGTTGAAAAGTTTACGAAACAGTCTGTAAGTCTCTAGCACCGAACGTCTATTCCAGTAAAAGTTAATTAAAAATCTTTGTGGTACAATTATTTATTTACTCCACGATTCATTCCAACAATAAATATTTCATATTTTTCCTTAACATACAAACTAAGAAGAAACAAAGCAAATATTTTATAAAAATGTGATGTAGAATATTAAAGAACTGTCGATTTCCCAAGAGAATCAATGAAAAGCTCGCTTGAAACTTTACCCTTGCGTAAAACTGCTGTAACTTGTAACTATTGAGATAAAGTTGTTGGATAAATTGTTTCATAGCATCTCGTTACCGAATGAAAATTAGTTTTAGCATTTTCTAAGAATTGCTTTGTATATTTTACTACATAGTAGAAAAATTAACTAACATAATATACATATATAAGAACATAACGTCAGTAGTACGTCAAAAACTTTTAATTTTTCACTTACATTGAAATATAACTATTAAAATAATATCTAAAGAATTTTTAAACAATGTTTTTGAAACTATGACGTATTTTTCTTTTGTTTATTCTGAAAACAATTGAAGTTTTCAATAGTTTTATATTAAAGCAATGACGGATCGTGTCTCTTATTTTTGAAATGATTTTGTTTTATTTCAAACTAGCTCTTGCCTGTGGTTTTGTTCGTGTGAGAAATTAACTAAATAGTGGTTTATGTGCTATTTCGGACTATAATCTATCACTGGGCCAAATTTTATCCAGTTCCGTTTTTCTTTTTTTTTAATACCAATGTAAGTGTAAGTGATCTCCAGCGCCCATAGACACCCAAGAGACAAAAAGAATCATGGGTGCGCTGCCAACCTAAAAGGAGCGAAACAGTGATTGGAAAAGGGGGAGGGAATTGGGCTACCGGAATGCTCACTTACCAAACAAATAGCGACAGCAGGCTGCCACTTTACTTCGGTCTTCTGTGAGACAGTGGTATCAAACCGATTGAGCCGACCCATTCGTGCTGTAGACGTAACTGTCTACCTCTCCGTTTAGTGATTCTGACTTGATTAATTAACGTCCATGCATCCAACAATGTTTGCATGGTGGTTGCACAAATATGAATGCTAATTAACTGACGTATTGGTCCAGTGAGTTTCAGTTGACAATGCAGCGTCGAAGCTATTGTTTTAGTTGCATATACAGGCCGTTACAGAATAGTGTGATCATATTTTAACAACATGTGTTAGTGATTTCTTAGGTTTACTCGAATGTTATTAATTGAAATAATTTTTATAGAGGCTATTGAAATTAAACATACTAATTTCAATAGAGAAGATGGTTGGAAGCTTGTACAAACCTGGGATCCAATCATACATTTAATTAAACCAGAATCTAAAAGACCAGCTGCCAGACCTCAAGCCACTGTGAGCTTGTACTGCGTAGATCGGATTGCAAACAACTAACTTTTTAAATACGTATAATATATATTGTATAAATTTAAATTGAAGGTAGATATTGTAATATTAACATTTTGGACAAATGACACCATAGTCCGACTCGTGACCACGAAGGCTGTAAAGCTTTCGAAACGTCGGGACTAAAAATAAATTAAAATACAAAATAAACATGTGTTAATATTACACTTCTTTTTATGGTAAATAATGTAAAAGATGTGTCCTTGATCTAGTGGCAATACAAGTAGCCTATGGACTGGAAGGTTCGGGGTGAGATTCTCACGTCGCGCAAGATGCTTTGACAGGGGACTGATTCCCCCAGAAAACATCCTACTACCAGAAAAATATGAACAAATTCAATAATTGGTTGTCTTGTTCCTTACACTTTGTTGACGTGTGTATTTTCATGCAACTCATGATGTTTGTTCGTCTTACCCCCGAATACTGGAATGCAACTCAAACACTTGAGCTCGTGTTATGTCATTTGAGGTCGTCGTATCTGTCAAAATTCTATGGGGAAAAACATTGTATGTAGCTCTTAAAGATAAGTAGCGTTTTGGTATGTACTGTATACAATATGCTCGTCCCCTTTCGCCACGCCTTCATTTGTCAATAAAGCTTCGCAAATAGTGTCGTACCAAACATTGCTTTTATCGATACGTTTATCGATACCCTGCGGTCCCTAGTCCGACTATAGCCGATCATTCGAATTGAATACATCGGATGATCGGATGCAAATACGCGGCGATGATGCGATAATACGAAACGTTGTGAATTTTGTTTAATGTTAGCAAATACAGGGTGTATCGGTTATTCAATGACGATAATTCTATTACCAATTCGCTCTATAATAATATGTTTCGTAGCTATATTGTGAATTTATTAGAAGGAATTGCCTTTCCATATTTAGGCTGAGATCTATAGAACGAACTTCGACTAAGTCTGAGTCAAAGCAAACCAGTCAGTGAGGATTTGGAATTTTAAAATCCAACTTTGACTTAGTTCGAGTCATTTTTTATAAGAAAGACAGACTGACAGACAGATTTTCTTGTAAAAAAATGACTCGGACTAATGATTTCTTAGGTTTACGTGAATGTTATTCATTGAAATTAAACTATTTTTACGGATTATATCACGATTTGGTTTTAATTTTTATGCCCGACGTTTCGAAAGCTTTGCAGCCTTCGTGGTCACGGGTCAGCAAATAACTAACTTTTTAAATTTAAAATTGTATAATTTTAAAATGAAGGTAGATAATGTAATATTAACATTTTTGGACAAATGACACCTTAGACTGACCCGTGACCACGAAGGCTGCAAAGCTTTCGAAACGTCGGGCATAAAAATTAAAACCAAATCGTGATATAATCCGTAAAAATAGTTTAATTTCAATGACTCGGAAAGTTCTAAGTCAAAGTTTGATATAAAAATTCCAAATCGTCACTGAGTTCGTTGTTTTGACTTAGACTTAATCGAAGTTCGCTCTATAGATCTCAGCCTTAATTTTGAACACAGCAAGTACGTAACATGACCTCACGCTAATGTTCTTCAAGTGATAGGCAGAGGTGTAAATATTACGAACACGTGGGTTGGTGACCAGCATGGACTGTAAAAAACCTCTACACTCTTATCATTCATGTAAGAAATTATATATATATTAGAGTTTATTATTATATTATAATATATATTAGAGTTGTTTCTGAAGTCGATTTTTTGTATTTTTTTAAAGCCTAACATTACCAATTCCATGCAATTGTTCAGCAATTATTTTCACGGGTCCACACAATGATCAGGGCTTAAGTAACATGCCATTACAAGGGCTTAATGTTTTCATAGCGTAACTCTTAAGCGGGGTTTAAGCTAATGTTCCTTACTAAGCTATTTGGGATGCGGATTTGCGGCTACCGCGACGCTGGGTTGGATATCATCAAGATTAGTCTTGTGGCTTGTTATTAAGTGAAAGCGTTTGATTTTTAAATACTATAAATAAATGAGCATTTAAATTGTTTTTATTTAAGTATTGGTTTTGATAAGTACTAAAGCTTTAGTACTCATCAAAATCAATACTTGACCCCTCATTAGTAGAGATGGCCTTTGCCCATAAATAGGACATAGACTCTATGCTCTATGCCATAGAGGAAGGTATGAGATAACAATTTCAAAAATATAATATTCGTACTCGTGAATATTGACCGGGACGCTAATATTTAACAAAGTTCCACTTTATTTTGGAACTCCGTTTGCATCCCATTTGACAGAAATCCTATATATAAACCCCTTTAACAAGGGACGAACAAAATAGGGAGGCCCGAGCGACAACGCCATCTCCCGTAAGGGCGAATAATTCGGCAATGTCCTCGCCGTTTTTAATATTCCTTAATTATAATTAACGGTTCAACTAATTTTTACGTTCGTCGCTTTCCATGCCTCACTGGATTTAATTAAAGGGTTGTGCGAGGCCGACGCGACGGTGCGAATTTTATTTACAATATTGTGAAACCCGAACTACGAATTCAATTTTTGAAACTAAATTGCAATATAGAGCGCCCAGTTGATTTTTAACGAGTTTCATGTTCTGACTGCCTCGGAGGCGTAGTGGTATTGCGTGCGCGGTACGACTACCGTCTTGAGGTCTCTGGTTCGATCCCCGGGTCGGGCAAAGTGATATTGGATTTTTCAGTATCAGCCCGGAGTCTGGAATTTGTGCCCGATATGGCGGTAGGCTTGCTCCCTACATCTGGGATGGAAGTCGGAAACGAGTTCGGCGGAATGGGTGTTCTAGTTCTCTAGTTCACCCTTGCTTACCCTTTCTGGGATACAGGCGTGAGTCTATTTAGCGCATACAAGATTTCGATTTTTTTTTATAGCAGAGGCTGGAAACGAGCACGTAGATCTCCTTATGGTGAATGATGAACTGATCTCCACCGCCCATATAAACCCAAAACTCAAAAAGAATCATGGGTGCCTTGCCAACCCAATAGAATTATTTAATTTAGATTGGCTAACCAATGGAAAGAGATGAGGAAATTGGGCTACCGGAAATCTCACCCCCAGCGAGCTGTCACTTTCCGTAGGTTTCCTGTCAGAAAGTGGTATCAAACCGTTCGAGCCAGCCCATTCGTGCTGTCAACGTAACTGTCTACAGCGCGGCTCTACGACTCAAGATAATCAAAGTGGCTAACACGTGTTCAATAGATTGTCATCGAAGTCACGACACTCCACTCCGATCATTACGTTACAATGAATTTAAGATATGAATCGGTATGATATCATGACACAATGTGATCTAATGTTGGTTTTCCGATCGTGACAGTGGGGTTACAGGTCATGTCACTAGTATCATGAGTAACGAGTTACGCGGAACCGTTTGGATTCATACTCCTAAGTTCAGATGTGGTAATGATTTTTACGTCAAATTGTGTGTAGGTACCAAAGGTTTATCCTGTTAGGGTGGGTTAAGTCAACGAGCCAATATTCATTTCGTGGTCGGGTTATAAAATTCTTTATGTGAACAAAGGTTTTAATTGATTTTCCTCCGATTTGTATGGAAACGAATAAATATCCGAAGAGGTTTTCGAATACATTAGAAGAAATTATCCTGCTCGCAAAATAAGTATATTTTACGCACGATAGAGGCGCTGTCCAATTTTCCATACAAATGACTTTTCTTTGCCAGATTAATATATTTTCGTAATTATTCGTGCTCGAGCCGCTGAAGTAGTGCGTCTTTTGCCTTTCACGCTCATAGAAACTGACTTCAAAAAGTCAAAAATAAATTCTTACTCTCTTTAGAACTGCCTTTTCATTTGATGGCACCGACTCTGTGAATACACAAAAAAAATGTGTATATACATACATATATCGCTATTATCTGTTATTAAGTTACTAATTTGTTGAGGTTATTGCAGCAAGTATTTATTCTAATTACATAAACATAACATAACATAAGCTCACGCCTGTATCCCCGAAGGGGTAGGCACAGGCGCACCAGCGAACTAGAACACCCACATTTTGTCGAGCTTAGTTCCGTCCCAGATGTGATAGGGGGCGAGCCTATCGCCATATCGGGCACAAATTCCAGACTCCGGGCTGATATGGAAAAATCCAATATCACTTTGCCCGACCCGGGGATCGAACCCCAGACCTCAGAACCGTAGTCGTACCACCACGCCACCGAGGCAGTATTCTAATTACATCTCTTTGAAATCGCTTCTATTACTCAGCAACACATGTAATAAGTTAATTAAAACTCGAGATAAACCTTCCAGTTTAACACAGCAAGACACAAGTTTAAGTGGTATGTTACCACAGAGTAAATATTTCCAGACATTCCAGCTGTCAAAGTACAAAAGCATTTCACCTTACTTGTTTGTCCTTTGTCCTAAGCATTTGCGTAAATTGTTAAGGCACCATAAGTGGACATGAATTTCAAAAATCTGGTACAAAATCCATATAATCTAGTATGTACAGTACTACAGCATCCAAATAATCTAAATAATATCGCCTTATTTGACAGCCTCCGTGGCGCAACGGGCGAGTAGCCGGCTGTGAAACGTGAGGTCGTGGGTTCGATTCCCGCACCGTGACAAATGTCTGTGTGGCCCACAGATATATTTTTCGGGTCTGGGTGTTATGAGACCGAAAGTCTCTCGTAGTTCCTGATACCCACGACACAAGACTCGATCTTAGTGTGGAGTCAGGACTATGTGTGTATGTTGAAAAAAAAAAATTTTAGTGGAATTGGGCTCAGAAATCATGAGGTTCTGGCTTGAAATTCAAAAAACCTATATTTATAATCTAGTATGTAAAGCACCTTAACTAAATATAATTATGTCCGCTTTAGTTTCGTGGTAGTTGGGTGCAGAAATCGTGAGAGTCTACCTAAATATCTGAGGTTGAGAGATCTGAATTAGTGGTCCAGTTTTCAATTCTAGAAATCACATGTACAATGTGAGTTTTTTATAGCAGAGACTGGCAAACGAGCATATGGGTCACCTGATGGTAAGTTACATATCTCCGCTTATAGACAAAAAACAAAAAGAATACACAGAAAAAAAACACAAAAAGAATCGTGGGTGCGTAGCCAACCTAATGAGAGGGAAATATGGATTGGGAAACGGAGGGGGGAGTTGCGCCACCAGATATCTTACTCACCGAAGGAAACGCGTCAGCGAGCTGCCACTTTACGTCGCTTTTTGTGAGACAGTGGTATCAAACCGGTCGAGTCGACCCATTCGTGCTGTAACGTAATTGTTTACGGCGTGGCTTTACCACAAAAAATGTATTTAATGGAGTTCAAAAGGAGGAGGTGCATACTTCGTCGGTATTATATATGGTATATCCGGTAATTAATGTGGACTGATTTTCAATATTAGATATGTTTGATTATTAATCTATTTTATGTTCTAAAGAGTTATTCTAAGAGCGCGCCATTTTTTTTTTTTTTATTATTTGTGCCTAGTGTCACAACTTTGGAAATAAGGCTATCAATACACTGGTTTCGCTTCTGCTTGCTCATCGGGGAAACATAATACTATCTCAATACTAAGGCTGAGATCTATAGAGTGAACTTCGACTAAGTCTAGGTCAAAGAAACGAACTCACGAATTTCGACTTAGGCCGAGACATTTTTTAGAAAAAATACCGACCGACAGACATACTAAGCAAAGATTGTCTTGTAAAAAATGACTCGGACAAAGTCATAGTTCGATTTTTAAAAATTCAATTCCTCACTGAGTTCGTTTCTTGCCCGCCTAGCATGCGCGCCACGAGATATCCCAATGATCGACTGTCGAGATGTTGTCTACGTGTTGTCGACTATATTATATGAAAATAGACGAGGACGCATGTTAGTGTCCGTAGACAAATAGTGAAAACCGGTTATAACAGGACAAAAAGTGTAGCTAAAATGTTCTCGTGGCGCGCATGCTAGGCGGGCTGGACTTAGACTTAGTCGAAGTTCGCTCTATAGATCTCAGCCTAAAACGGCAACGCTCATAAAAAGAAAATAATAGGTACAAAAACGACAAAACGACAAACTTATGTCATTCGCGAACTTTGTTATTGCTTGCCTTTCTACTTGATTTGGGATAATGATGCCAGTATTGTCTGCCGTCTCAGTTTTTTGTTACAATTATTTAAAACAAAAAATTTGTATTATATTCATTTGTAATTACTAGATATATTTGGCTTATTTGACTTATGAAGACAGACGGCCCACTTTAATGGTGGTTAGCCAAGCCAAACTCAGCTCTATAATAAGGAATGTAAGAACTACAGAGAAATGTTTATTGTTATTTTAACGAAATTATTGACTTCCTCGGTGTGTGTTGTATTACGTGTGCGGTACGACTACCGTCCCGTTGTCCAGGTTCGATACCTGGGTCGGACAAAGTGATATTGGGTTATCGGTGGCGTAGTGGTATTGCGTGCGCGGTACGACTATCGTCCTGAGGTCTTGGGTTCGATTCCCGGATCCTGGAATATGTGCCTCGTCTTCATAATATCTATGACGAAAATGAGCTCGGCGAAATGTGGGTGTCCTAGTTCTCTAGTTCGCTTCTACCTACCCTTTCGGAGATATAGTGTATGTAAGGAAATATTTATGCATTTATTCTAGATGTAAGCCAGATGCTGTATTTCATAACTCTCGTGAAAACAAAATAATTAATCTTACTCTGTTTACCAAAATGGCTCGGAGCGTAAAATTTATTACAGTGTACAGCGGCACCAGTTTATAAATACGTTTTGGTTTTGAATAATGAGTGGGAGAAATCTTAAAATTATTTCGGGTCTCAACAATGTCCTTGTTCCTTGTAATTGTTTAATTAACTATTTAATTAAAATATTATCTTTGTAAAGTTGGGCATGTTTTATTAGCAGGTTCAATTTATTTCACAAAATAATTGTTTCTTTATTATACTTTGACTGCCTCGGTGGCGTGGTGGTATTTCGGTACGACTACGATTCTGAGGTCTCGGGTTCAATCCCCGGGTCGGGCAAAGTGATATTGGATTTTCCATATCAGCCCGGAGTCTGGAATTTGTGCCCGTTATGGCGATAGGCTCGCCCCCTATTACATCTGGGACGGAATTAAGCTCGGCGAAATGTGGGTGCTCTAGTCCACTAGTGCGCCTCTGCCTACCCCTTCGGGGATACAGGCGTGAGCTTATGTTATTATACTTTGGCCTTATATCTTTTTATTATTTATGGCCAGTGGCCAGCAGTGGGACAGTAATATTACAGGGCTAATATTATTATTATTTATTATACTTTGTTTATTCTGTTCATTGTCAATAATCACAAGTTTAAAAACTTAACTCATGGAGATGGAGATCACTTACCATCAGGTGACCCATCTGCTCGTTTGCAAAATAAAATTGATTTCAAACTTGATCGTGTAACTAAATTTAAATGGAACTACCTTTGAAATAAGCTTTATCGAACACAAAAATAATTTTGAAAATCGGTCCACATCTGGCGGAGATATCACGTAACATACATAAAAAATACAGACGAATTGAGGACCTCCTCCCTTTTGGAAGTCAGTTGAAAAGTAGTGGGATTGTATAATATAATCACAAGTTTAAAAACTTACTGATCGACTTCCAACTTGGTCCAACATTTATATGGGACCACCTTTGAAACAAGCTTTATCGAACACAAAAATAATTTTGAAAATCGTTCCTGTGGAAAAAGTTTTTAAGTATAAATAAAATAAATAAATAAATAACACCCAACAGTCACACACATAGTCCCGACCCCACACTAAGATACTAGTCTTGTGTCGTGGGTATCAGGAACTACGAGAGACTTTCGGTCTCACAACACCCAGACCCGAAACAAATATACATATGTAGGCCACACAAACATTTGTGAAGAGGGCGCCCGAAACGATCCTATATGGATCAAATAAGCGATCTCCTTCGTAAAGGGCAAGTTCGGAGTACCCTCAACCGGCGGAAATGTATGAAACGATGCATGATGTGTGGATGAGGCAAAAGAGGTGTGTCAGGATCGTAGCTTGTGGCGCTCAATTGTCTCTGCCTACCCCTATGGGATACAGGCGTGAGTGTGTATGTATGTACAAACATTTGTCTCGGTGCGGGGATCGAACCCGCGGCCTCTCGCTTCACAGCCGGCTACTCGCCCGCTGCGCCACGGAGGCTTGTTAAAATAAACGAAAAAAATAATATTAGCCCTGTAATATTACTGTCCCACTGCTGGACACGGGCCTCCTCTACTATTGAGAGGAGTTAGGGATTAGTCTACCACGCTGGCCTAATGCGGGTTGGTAGACTTCACATACCTTCGAATTTCTTGTGGAGAAATTCTTGGGTATGCAGATTTCCTCACGATGTTTTCCTTCACCGTTACAGCAAGCGATATTTCACAATAAAAACACTTAACATAGAAAAGTCAGAGGTGTATGCTCGATTTTGGGGTTGGTCTCGAACCTCCGCACTTGTCTCGGCAGTCCGTACCATTCCCAACCGAGCTATCGCCGCTTTAAGTATTATTATTTGGGCTAATTAATTATCTGACCTACTTGATTACAGCGCGGCGCGTTAATAATAATTAGTCAGACAGACCCTTTGTATCGATATTATACTGTAATTAAATGAATCAGGTTTAAATTAATTTAGCGACTTTGAAGTTTCAGTCTTTGTTTCGTGTTGTTGGTACGTAATGACATTTAATAAGCGTCAACAAATTTTACGACTGCCTCGGTGGCGTGGTGGTATTTCGGTACGACTACGGTTCTGAGGTCTCGGGTTTGATCCCCGGGTCGGGCAAAGTGATATTGGATTTTTCCATATCAGCCCGAAGTCTGGAATTTGTGCCCGATATGGCGATAGGCTCGCCCCCTATCACATCTGGGACGGAACTAAGCTCGGCGAAATGTGGGTGTTCTAGTTCGCTAGTGCGCCTCTGCCTACCCCTTCGGGGATACAGGCGTGAGCTTATGTATGTATGTATGTCAACAAATTTTAATATGGTGTCATAAACACACTGCGCATAAAAATAATTATAAAACTGAACAAATGTGAACACTTATTTAAGAACAAGTAGTATTCCGTCATCATCAAATAGTCTTGACAAATTTTGATAAAATTTAATATTTCTTTCTCTGTTAGGTTGCGTAGGTAAAATGATAAAATTGTACTATTATAAATGCAAATGCTTGGATGGAAGGATGTTTATTACTCTATCAAGCCAGAACGGCTGAACGGATCTCGATGAAATTTGGCACAGAGGTAAATTATAATCTTTTTTTTTATTAGCAGAGACTGGCACACGAGCAGATGGTTCACCTGATGGTAAGTGATCTCCACCGCCCATAGACACCCAAGACACAAAAGTAATCATGGGTGCGTTGCCAACCTAAAAGGAGGAAATGGAAGGGGAGGGAAAAGGGGATTGGGAAAGGGAGTGGGGAAATGGGCCACCGGAAATCTCACTCACAGAACGAAACGCGACAGCAAGCTGCCACTTTCTGTCGGTTTTCTGTGAGACAGTGGTATCAAACCGGTCGAGCCGGCCCACTCGTGTTGTGGACGTTACTGTCTACAGCGTGACTACCACTCAGGATCTCTAATCTGGATAGGACACACTGTACATCTCAGATAAACGTACGGTTCCAATGAGATATATTGGTTCATAAACCACGCGAACGAAGTCGCAGGCGACAGCTAGTTAATAATTAATTAGTCAACTGACCTATTGACTTACAGAGCATTATACACTAAATTGAAGTAACTGTATTATCCTCATTTATTTCACGAGGATGCGTGGACTACAAGCTGCATTGCTCAGAGTCTACAGCGCATACAAGTACCTATGACTTCACCTACTAATCCAGCTGTTTCTATACAACATATGTAGTATACACGTGCATTTGGATGTTTCTTAAGCGCACACCTATAACCCCCAAAAGACAAGGCAAAGGCGCACTTTTTGGCATAATTCCGTCTCGTGATGATGAGGCGAACACTACGCCATATCGGGCACAAATTACATATGACTCTGGTCTGTGCAAAAAAACATTTTTTTTTGTAGCAGAGACCAGCAAAGGAACAGATGGGTCACCCAATGGTAAGTGACCTCCACCGCCCATAGACACCTAAGACACAAAAAAAAATCATGGGTTCGTTTCCAACCTAAAATGAGGTAAAGGGGAAAGGGGGGAAGGAGGGGGCACCAGAAATCTCACTCACCAAACGAAACGCGACAGGAAGCTGCCACTTTACGTCGGTTTTCTGTGAGACAGTGGTATCAAACCGGTCGGGCGGGCCCATTCGTGCTGTAGACGTAATTGTCTACAGCGTGGGTCTACCACTCAACATATTGGGTTTTATATATATTAATAGTGAAATCCCCCAGAAGGGATTGACGTCAGGCATGCATCCGGTCGTAAAAATAAGCCATATTCTTTCTGGAACATGCTTGAAAAAATGTTGCGCGCTGACCCTAGCTTAGGTAAGGATAAGGGCAGGTAGAAATACATTTATAGAGACTATTATGACAAAAAATAAGCTCACGCCTTATCCCCGAAGGGGTAGGCAGAGGCGCACTAGCCAAATACTACACCCACATTTCGCCGAGTTTAATTCCGCCCAAATGTGATAGGGCGCCGCCTATCGCCATATCAGGCACAAATTCCAGACTCCGAGCAGAAACGGAAAAATCTAATATGACTTTGCCCGACCCGGGGTTGAACTAGAGACCTCAGGGCGATAGTCGTACGAGGCAGTAGTATTGTAAAATTTATGTTAAAAAGACTTTTTGTTTTAACTAACTTTTTCCACAAGTAAAATACATTATTTTCCTTAAATCCGTCTCAATTTAACAGCACGTTAAACTACAATAACGAGAACAGATATAGAACAAGAGGGACCATTGCAAGTTGAAATGAGCTCAAAGGACCGGCCCGAAAAACCTTTCGGCTACATGGAAAATCTTTTAGCCGAAGGATTCCATTTAGCCGGGAATTTAACGTACGTCCCGTGAGCAAACGGATGATTTGATTAGTATTTTAAACGTTCCATTCCATTACCTAAAAGGGTGTATGTTGGGTATATGTTAATTATGGAAAGTGAATATGAGGGATAACTAATTCGGGTAGACACGTAATTGGTATTCAATATAGACAGAGATCCGGCTGCAAGATCACTACGTTCATAAAATTAATATTATTTTAATTAAAAAAATAATCTGCGGGCAAATTTTGATTGGCACCTTGGCAAAAATAGATTCCCCCATTTATAATTATACATTAAAATTATATTTTAACTACATACATCCAAAATTATGTAAGTAGTCCAAATATAATTATTATGTACAATTGGGTACTTGACAAAATGTTTTTAAATTAATTTTGTATGAAATTTACGTCGTCTAAAATATAAAACATAAAGAAATATTGAAATATTCTCAAAAATACAAAAGTTATGAGCCTTTGAAATTTGGGCTAACCGTCAAACTGTGGGAAAGAGAAGTATCAGTAAAATCACGTCACGCCATAACGGTACGTGCGTTGGAAAAGGATAGTAAGATAGCTACAATATTCCCCCACTCCAATATTTAAAATATGAAGAACTGACTCATTTTTCAACCAATTTCGATGCAGTTTTTACAGAAGGATTTCTTTTTATTTTATTTCCTATTACGTATAAATATGTGTATCAAATCAAACATAGGCAAGTACCCAATTATAAATGGGTCAGGTAGCTGGTTGTAAAAACTTAGCCAAATCTGCGACGTGCTTGAAAAGGATAAATCTTATAGGCACAAATATTTGATTATTTTAATGTCGAGCAAAATCTTTAATTTATTGGCAAGCCAGCTTTGAATTCCTGCAAACAAATCGTGAATTAATTTGTTTGGTTCTGTATTATGTTGTATCGACCAGTTCTACGTAGTGCTAAAATTGAATTGTGGGTTTCTGTTGCAATCAAGATGAAACGAAAAATACCGTTCGTTACAAAATGTACGGGTAAACAACTGGCGCGGCGTATCGCGTAAACGATCAACATTTCTGGAAAGGTGGTAAAATAAACTTTCAATTGATTGTAAAATGATTTTAATAACACAACTGTGGGATTTGAAATTCCAAAACGTTTCACGCTTATAACGCCAAATTGATGTGATATTTAATAGATGTTGCGTTGTGGCAACCCCACATTGAAGTAAGAAGAAAGTAATTTCAAAAATTTTCAGTCAATTTTGACACTGATCAGTTTTTAAGTAGCCGAGCGCAAAGTATACAGAAATAAACAGAAGTGTTAAACAGTTGAATAAACTATGTATGAAAATACTCGTGCCGTTCGTTTACTCGTGAAGAGGATAGATAATGGTGGTATACAATGCTGACCTCATTACGCAACACAGTCTACGTAATATTGTAGACAAGCCTTTATTTCCATCGGATTTCCTCGTGCAACAGTATTATCGATACAATTTGCGATTTTCCAGGTTAAACCTACATTTTAGAATATTACTAGGGAAAGGTACAATAATTGCAACATTCGATGTTTGTTTATTTGATTGAGTAGTAAATTAGATATTTATTGTTAACAGAACTAGCTGTTGCCCGTGATTCCTTTCGCTTGAAATTGTTTCCGATATACAGTTTATTTTCCGGAATAAAGTTCATTTTGCGGGATAAAGTTTATTTTCCGAGAAAACATAAGATATTTTCCGGGATAAAAATTATCCTATGTGTTAATCCAGAGTGTCAGCCACCTTCAAATTTCATTAAAATTGGTTCAGCCGTTTCTGCGTGAAGAGGTAATAATCACACACACTTCCAAATTTTCATATTTACATTGTATGATTTCTAATTTCATTAAATTCTTATCAAGAAAATACGAAATGAACTCACGCTTAAAATCCATGTAAAAAATGTTCCACCACTTTCAAACACTTTCCACTTGATTTTTGAATTCTACGTAAACTGTTCGTGAAATAGCTTCACAAATCGCTACATAGGAAATAACTTTTCCGATGACATCGTGGCTTGTGGAATCGACCAATTTCTACGCGTTTTTTTTAAATGTTGGTTTAAGAAGCTGATATTTTTATTTATAAAGAATAATATGCTCATTAAATATTCCTAGAACATTTTCTTACTTCATGACTTTTTGACGCTTATACATGAATACATAAGTAGACATTACAAATAATGCGTTGCTAAATCATAATATTGCTCTTATTGTTGCAATAAGTTACCAACGTAACCTTTGTCTCTATTATCATAAAATATGTCTTTATGTGCACAATTTGTGTTACTAATGTCAGCACTTCATGACTCATTGAATAAATCGTCATTAGCATATACATAATGTATTTATCACATTAATAGGTATTACTGATTGTTCTAAGGACATATTAAACATGTAAGTTTAATGCATGATATTAAAGAGTTAAACTTTATTTTGGTCAATTTTATTGACAAAGATTTTTATTTCGCTTAATAACGTAAGACCCAAGTTTCTTACTCATGGCGATACTTACGCCCCAATAAAAATTAAAATAGGCCGCTGTAGTAACCGTTTAGAACATTGAATAATAAAATAAGCCATTACACTACACCCCCATTAAACAAATAAATAACAAACAGTAAACAACAGACACGCAATCATGACCAAACAGTAATTTTTGAGTTTGGTAACGTAGGAGGAACTCCGAAAGGCTTTTGGTCTCATAGACCCAACACCGAAGCAAATATGTGTATCACAAGCATTTGTGTCGGTGCAGGGATGGAACCCGCTGCTTCTCGCTTTACAGCCGAAAAAGAATTGTATTGACAACCTCTGTGAAGAGGCAGCTTCACAGAAACTGTCAATAGCAGTGTATCTCAAGTCTCGCAATAACCTTTAATTTCACAGACTTCATCTCTAAACCGGACCTATGTGATTATTGTGGGAGATTAGATTATGATCCAAGAAAATTAGAACTTTCACTTTGACACAAGTCGTTGATATCAGACGAGTTTTTGTAGTGTTAATATAAAGTAATAATTTGACGGAGAATAAATACTGTGACTGATTTCAACATACAGTTCAATGTAAACTACAAGAAGGTAAGTACTACTGAAAGGTATATTTTTGAGTGGTAGAGCCACGCTGTAGACAGTAACGTCTACAGCACGAATGGGCCGGCTCAATGGTTTGATACCACTGACTCACAGAAAACTGACGTAAAGTGCTTGCTGTCGCGTTTCGTTCGGTGAGTGACATTTCCGGTAGCCCATTTCCCCCCTCCGTTTCTCAATACCTTTTCCCTCCCCTTCCATTCCCTCCTTTTAGGTTGGCAACGTACCCAAGATACTTTTGGTGTCTTGGGAGTCTAGGGGCGGTGGAGATCACTTACGATCCGGTGACCCATCTGCTCGTTTGCCAGTCTCTGATATAGAAAAAAAACATGAATGAAGGTTTTATTAACCATCTTGAAAACTTATACTACCTCTATACTACTCTAATATCGAGAATGCATCGTCTGCAAAAACATCAGTAAGAATATTTTAAACGCAACGAATGGATTCCTCGAGAATCTAAAACACGATCGAGCGTACAGAACTGCTTCGATGTAAAAATAGCACTTTGTGAAGTAAAATGAGACAAAGTAGTGAAAAGTACCAGATACAAGGGAACACTCTCAGGGTCGCAATGCCCGGCCAGTTTGCGGTTAGGGTTGCTAACACCAAATTGAGATTTTTGGAACTTTTGCGGTCACCGACTCTTAACAGTACAGTTACTTAGTTTTCCTGTTATCGATTACTCTACTTAAAGGTGTGTTGTAAAATGTGATTAACCGACGTGCCTAACAGATTGTTTGGCCATACCGTTGACTGGTTAAGTATATTTACTTAACTATGTTTGATGAGCAAGTTCTCATCTCGTAAAGTCGCCTCCTTGGTCTTGTGACAGCGTATATGGGCTGTGACCGGGAAGTTCTGGGTCCAATATCAGATTGGGCAAAGTGATCTTTTAACACGATTTTCCTGGGGCTGGATCCCCCAGAGCGGGTTGATGATAGGCAACCGACGGCCTGTCGTAAAAACTAAGCAGAATCTTTTCTGCTTGCTCATACGCCTGAAAAAGTTATTACCTATATTATACCTATTGCGCCGATCACTCATTAAGTAGGAAAAGGACAGATGAAAAAATATGTTAATACAATTAGCAAATATGTTACCGACTGCCTCGGTGGCGTGGTTGTATTTCTGTAAGACTACCGTCCTGAGATCTCGGGTTCGATCCCCGGGTCGGGCAAAGTGATATTGGATTTTTACATATCAACCTGGAGTTTGGAATTTGTGCCAGATATGGCAATAGGCTCGTCCCCTATCACATCTGGGATGGAATTAGGCTCGGCGATATGTGAGTGTTCTAATTCGCTAGTGCGCATCTGCCTACCCCTTCGGGGTTACAGGCGTGAACTTATGTATGTATGTAATACAATTAGCTGACGGTCTCGCCAGCGCTGCAGCGTCTAAATAATTCTAGAAAATTCTTTCTTTCATATTTTTCTTTCTTCGTTTTATCAATTTTTTATCATAAACCAGAGGTTCATTAGCTTCTACAAATAAATTAGTTTACAAAGCTTATCACTTTATTGGTATAATTAGTATAGATAGAAAGAAGAGGTATATTATTGTGATGAATTGTTGATTCATTTTGTGCATTGTTTTTTAATTATTTGCAATGAGTCATCTGCTGCATATAAATTAGTCAGTGAAACATATTCAATAATGACACATATACAGCTGTTATCGTACTCTGGTATTCTCCGTGATGAGCGGTAATAAATAACCAAATAGGTAATACAACATACGTACATAAACTCGCCCCGAATCACATCTGGGACGGCAATGGACTAGGCGAAATGTGGATGTACCAGTTCTCTAGTAGGTGCCTACACCTTCGGGGATTTAAAAACGGGTAAACTTGGGCGCAACAATTTACCTGGAATAACAATGTGCTGAGAGGATAAGAGACCAAATTATAGCTATATCTCAGGTCAGTACTCAGGTCGAAAAATCAAAAAAATATCAGAAGATAATTCATAATGATTAATGTGATTAATAACACATAACATAAGCTCACGCTTGTATCCCCGAAGGTGTAGGCAGAGGCGCACTAGCGAACTAGAACACCACATTTCGCCGAGCTTAGTTCCGTCCCAGATGTGATAGGGGGCGAGCCTATCGCCATATCGGGCACAAATTCCAGACTCCGGGCTGATATGGAAAATTCCAATATTACTTTGCCCGACCCGGGGACCGAACCCGAGACCTCAGAACCGTAGTCGTACCGAAATACCACCACGCCACCGAGGCAGTCAGTCAGTAATGTGATTAATGTATTTATACAAATGGTTTGTATGAAATTTTATTCTAACATATGGGTCCATTGTTACCTGAATTAAATAAATAAATAACTCGATAAATCGCGGAATATATATGGGGGTGATTCGGGTACTCCAAGGATGCTCTATCTCTGGACATTATTTTTTGAGACACCTGTATTTACCAACATGCCATTAACAATTCCATGTCTATAACAAACCTAGAAAAATAAAAGAAGATTCATATTTCTCTTACGACAAAGTTTTATTCCTATTAATTCGAAAATAAAGGCGTAACATACAACAACGAAAATTGAATGTTTTTGAGTATCCACCTCGTAGAAGTTGATGAAAATCAACAGTACATAGTCTCCACAAAGGCTCCTCAACATAAAAACATTTAATAATAGACTTTATGAACAATACTTCTACGCCACAATTTCAAAGTTCTGGGATATCTTTAGACGTTGCAATCCTATTTGCGGTCACACCGAGGCTATAAACAAAGCGAAGGATTTGTTGAGTAAAATTTTGATGTTACTTTGAAGTATCGTAAAGTTACTTCCATTATGCAGAGTTTAAAGTTAGCATGATTGTTTTTTGTGTAAAACTGTATAATAGACAGCAAAACTTAGTTTTTGTTGGTAGTTGCTACTTAACACTTTTGAAGATATTTACGTGAAAAGGAAAATTGAAATTTATAATCATATATGTAGGTAATCAAAATATATGTATAACTTTCTTTCTACCTGCCCTTATCCCACCGTAATGTGGGGTCGGCGCAACACACTTTTTCAACCATGTTGCAGAAAGGATTTGGCTTAGTTTTTACGACCGGCTGCCTGCCTGATGTCAACCCCCTCTGAGGGATCCAGTCCCAGGCTAATTAAATCAGAAAATTCGTTTTGCCCGACCCTGGAATCAAACTTAGGACCTTCTGCTTCATAGCCAATATATGCTGCCAATAGACCAAGGAGGCGACCAAAATATACATATATGTAAAACGCAACAAATAAATAAATAAACCATATACAGACCCCATACTAAGTTTAACATGTATCGTGGGTATCCGAAATACGGGAGACTTTCGATATCTACGGGTGTTTGTGGGTCACCCATTTGTCTCGGAGAGGGAATCGAACCCGCGGCTTCTCGTTCCACAGCTGACTACAAGCAGATGCGTCAACTGAGCATTCTCCACCGCCCAAAGAAAGATTGGGATTGGAAAGAGGTGAAAGAATTTTTACCACCGGAAATCTCACTCACCGACCGACTTCCAAAAAGGAGAAGGTCCTCAATTCGTCTGTATTTTCGACCGACTTCCAAAAAGGAGAAGGTCCTCAATTCATCTGTATTTTTTTATGTATGTTACGTGATATCTCCGCCAATTAATGAGGTCCGATTTTTCAAAATTCTATTTGTATTCTATAGAGCTTATTTCAAGGGCAGTCCCGTGTCACGATCGGTTTTGAAGTCGGTCTGGTATTATCGGCTGTGGTCGTATCGAACTGTACCACTCAAAAAACCTTTTGCCAAAGAATAATAATAAACTAGTGGTCGCTCAGTGACCGAAATTCGACCATAATTCTATAAAGAAAGACCATAGTATGTATGTTTATGTTGTTTGTCATTCAAGCAGTAGTGTTTATATTAATAAATTTAATTACTAATGCGTTTTTATTATAAAAAAAAAATATGCACCTTATAAACTTTAACTATGTCTTTCGCGTTCATCCGTTCGTGCAAATATCTTAAAAAGGAGTACAAGCTTCGGATAACAAAATATTGATTGATACCTATTTCTATTTCCTGCTACGGAAATAAAGATACCTATAATGTAAACCAACATAATAATTATTATCGTTTGTTAATAGCTTGATGTAGACTACGAAGATAGCACTAGTATAAATCTTAGTGATTTCATAGATGCTATATAAAACTCAAATATGTAATAATATTTTTAATAATAATAAAAAAAAAAAAAAAAAAAATAATATTCTTTCAGCATGGATGCTTTATTAAAGAGGGAATTAACCCAATTAATAACGGGATATAATACATTTTCCGCTAAGATAATCCTTGATTCACTTTATTACACCTTGTAAACAGCGTGTCTTATGTTTTACTACACTTAATCTGGCGTATATGAATATCTGTAAACGATCGTAAAACATAGTGTATGAAGTCATATAGCATGTCTCATTAAAAAACAATACTTTATGATTATGACAGCCATGAATTATGTTGTCATAATTTACCATAACTTAATCTTCAATTAGTAAATCTACTGTAGGCTTTAGTAATGTTGCTTATAATCACAAGTTAAAAAACTTAACGGACCGATTTCAAAACTTATCCAATCGTGACCAAATTTATATGGGACCACCGTTGGAATAAGCTCTATCGAAGAGAAGAATCTTGAAAATCAGGGGAGTAAGATCACGTCAAGTGGACCCCCCATTTACCACTTGATCATAAAAATTTTATCTATATATATTTTTCATAAGTACTTATGATGGAAAAATGATCCCCCAAACGATTTTTAAAAATTTTGATTTTAACAACATTATTTTTTACAATGAAAATTTTAAGCACTTTTAATTAAAAAATGGATTAAAAATCAACCGTAAGAGATAAATTCATGAAATTTTCAGCATCCATGGTCAAATGTCTATACTTTAAGAATATATTAACGACTTAAGATTATTTGTTTATTTTCGTATTGTTAACTAACTTTTAAGTTAACAAATGAAAATTTAACTCATTTCTTGGTAAAAAAATGCATTTTTTTTCCATCGGTCACATGCTTTATTCATTTAAGTTTAAGATTCCGGAAGAAAATTTCACTGCTCGCCATTAGTTTAAACAAAATGAATTTATTTATGACAGCGCGCCAGCCGCCGAGCGCTGTGGAAGCGCCGCGCTACCGAGCGTCTCGTACTGCATTGAAGCTTTTATCAGTGATAATTTAAAATAATAATACAAAATATTATTATAAAACAAATTTTATTATTATTTACGTTATATTATTATAATTATTATCAATAAAATTTTATTTTTTGTTAACAATATCATAAAGAATATAATCAAATTTTTTAATTATTTTTACCAAACAGCGTAAATTTAAAAATAAATAATCAATTAAAAATTCGCGAAATTTAATTATTTTTCGGATACGCGAAAAACAAATGAAAATCGTAACGGAGCGGTTTTTCTTTTGTTAACTAAAGATGGAGTGTTGACTAGAAAATTCATAAATAATAATTTACTGAATTACCTAAAAAAGTGAATACAGACCATAACAGTTTTAAGAATTTTTAATTGATTATTTATTTTTAAATTTACGCTGTTTGGTAAAAATAATAAAAAAATTGATTATATTCTTTATGATATTGTTAACAAAAAATAAAATTTTATTGATAATAATTATAATAATATAACGTAAATTATAATAAAATTTGTTTTATAATAATATTTTGTATTATTATTTTAAATTATCACTGATAAAAGCTTCAATGCAGTACGAGACGCTCGGTAGCGCGGCGCTTCCACAGCGCTCGGCGGCTGGCGCGCTGTCATAAATAAATTCATTTTGTTTAAACTAATGGCGAGCAGTGAAATTTTCTTCCGGAATCTTAAACTTAAATGAATAAAGCATGTGACCGATGGAAAAAAAATGCATTTTTTTACCAAGAAATTAGTTAAATTTTCATTTGTTAACTTAAAAGTTAGTTAACAATACGAAAATAAACAAATAATCTTAAGTCATTAATATATTCTTAAAGTATAGACATTTGACCATGGATGCTGAAAATTTCATGAATTTATCTCTTACGGTTGATTTTTAATCCATTTTTTAATTAAAAGTGCTTAAAATTTTCATTGTAAAAAATAATGTTGTTAAAATTAAAATTTTTAAAAATCGTTTGGGGGATCATTTTTCCATAATAAGTACTTATGAAAAATATATATAGATTAAATTTTTATGATCAAGTGGTAAATGGGGGGTCCACTTGACGTGATCTTACTCACGGAATATATCTCTACATGAAAAAAAAAATAGAGACGAATTGAAGACCTTCAAATTTTTTGAAGTTGGTCGAAAACGATGAGTGTTTATTAGAAAAGCGGAGTTCGATGGATTTCAGCGACTTTAAGGGACTTTTTCGTGTGTGAGCTTTCTAGAGATCTGAATCGTACATTTTTCCAATCAGTCAGCCTCCGCAGCGTAGTGATTAGCCGCCTGGAAGCAAGACGCCGCAGATGCGATTCCTGTACCAAGACAAATGTTTGTGTAATCCACAGATATTTTTCTGGGTGTTATGAGACCGTAAGTTCCTCGTAGATCCTGATGCCCACAATACAGGTTAAGCCTAAGGTGGGGTCAGGCCTATGTGTTTGACTGTTGGGTGTATTTATTTATCGACGGATTTCCAAAAAGAGAAGGTCTTCAATTCGTCCGTATTTTCGTTTTATGTATGGTATATCTCCGCCAAATGGGGGAGGATTTTCAAGATTATTTTTGCGTTCTATAGAGATTTTTCCAAGGACGGTCCCATATAAATTTGGACGATCAGTAGCCCGAGCACGAAAAACTAATGTAAATGTAAATGTATTCGAGTTCGCTGCGCACTAATGACGATTGGTTAATATTTCATACAAATTTCATAGACGCGCATCGAGTTCGAATACATTTACGGTTGTCAGAAATTTTCCTGCTCAGGCCGCTGAAGTGGGTCCCTATAGTTATTAAACTTGTGATTATTTATTACACATTTATAAGCCACATTAATGTACTGCCTCGGTGGCGTGGTGGTATTTCGGTACGACCACGGTTCTGAGGTTTCGGGTTCGATCCCCGGGTCGGGAAAAGTGATATTGGATTTTTCCATATCAGCCCGGAGTCTGGAATTTGTGCCCGATATGGCGATAGGCTCGCCCCCTATCACATCTGGGACGGAACTAAGCTAATGTGGGTGCTCTAGTTCGCTAGTGCGCCTCTGCCTACCCCTTCGGGGATACAGGCGTGAACTTATGTTATGTTATTAATGTACTGTTAATTCGATATTGATATTGAACATTAGCGATAGAGAGCATTTATAACTAGGTTACTCACTTACTCGCTCGCTAGCTTTCGATCTATTAAATTCTATAAACCCACCTTGAACTAAATTGATAAGCACATTACATTTCTATACAGCGGAGAGCTATGACGTCTTATTTAATTTTAACGGTGAGTCACAGGCCACAGCCGAAGTTACATCTTTGTACGTTGGACTTAACCTGAGTGAACGTATTCATAAAGTTCACTCGATTATGAACCATGACGTATGCGTTACCTCACTCTTATACATATGCGTTACGCGTATTTATTTCTGAACAGAAGAAGCGTTGTATCGCGACGAGAAGCAAAAAATATATGACGGAAAATTAAATGTTAAAGTAGATTATGAATGTTTTATTGTATTATAGGGGCTTAATCAAACTGCCAGCGAAGCGAAAATGTGGCGGAATATCACCTCTGTATAATAATTCGGTTTATCAACGGGCTTCTCAACAAATGAGAGGAATCCGCTTTTTGTCCACAACGCTAAACTAATTCGGGTTGATAAAGTTAAATTCCATTGAAATACTTACGGAGAATTAAATTAATTAATTAAATTAATACACCCAACAGTCACACACCTAGTCCTGACCCCACACTAGGTATAACCTGTATCGTGGGTATCAGAGACTATGAGAGACTTTCGGTCTCACTACACCCAGACTTGAAACAAATATCTGTGGGCTACACAAACATTTGTCTCAATGCGGGAATCGAACCCGCGGCCTTTCGCTTCACAGCCGGCTACTCGCCCGTTGCGCCACGGAGGCTGCTAATTCTCAGATACGAGATATTATGTAAGTTTTCTTACAGTGCTTCTTCGGTATATAATCACAAGTTTAACACTTCAAGAATCTACTTCAAATTTTTGATTCACCCTTGGAATAAGCTCTATCGAACACAAAAAGTGTCTTGAAAATAGGTCAACATTTGGCATAGATAACATACATAAAAACGGATTGAGTACCTTCTTGTTTTTTGAAATCGGCTAAAAAGTAAGCGATAATTCACAATGACGCAATGAATGAGGTGTATTAAAAGTAATCAACCGTTTAAAAGTCCCCTTAGGGCGACTTGCACCGCTATTACTAACCTACAGTTAGTCCTAACCTCAAGTTAAATTTAAAATGAAATATATGAAGGGCATGTAATTCATTACATGTAATGTACTACATGTAATTACAGATAATAAATGATGACATTTAATTAATTACTTGTAATGAATTACATGTCCTTCATATATTTCTATTTCAATTTAAGGGTTGAGGTTAAGGCTAACTGTAGGTTAGTAATAGTGGTGCAAGTCGCCCTTAGTTTTATAGTGGTTTATTGCGCTTATGTACGGAGCATATTAGAGGTAGAACTTGCGAGTCCTATATGGTCTCCCATCTATGACGAGTATATAAACCGAATTGAGCAAATTCAAAACAAATTTCTTGACTTCTTAACATTTAAAAACAAGGCATTCTGAAAGATAACGACATTCCTGTGTGAATCATTATCATTCATCCAACTTTAAACTATGTATAAAAATAAACACGCCTCGCCACGTCCTAGCTTTGCTGTTACTTTAACACAGACCTAACGACTTATTATGCAACATTATGCCCATGGTTCTTTTGGAAAATCCGACGGAAACTGTGACGGACTTTAATTAGCTAGCGCCGCTAATTCCAATTTGGTTACAGAAAATTAGCTTATCAAGTACCACACCCTTAAGTAACGCGTGTTTTATAAATAACTGCTGTACTTTGCGATAATGCACTTGAGTCAACACTCAACACACTCGACACACGTGAGTAACGTAGCAGGAAACGATATTGATAACATACGGACATGCAAATAGAATTGAGGTATTTTTGAAGCGTATGCATTGATAAATAATGTATATGATTTTTTTATCGCTTCGACACACAACATAACATAAGCTCACACCTGTAGCCCGAGCACGAAAAACTAATGTAAATGTATTCGAGTTCGCTGCGCACTGATGACGTTGGGTTAATAATTCATACAAATTTCATAGACGCGCATCGAGTTGGAATACATTAGTTTTTCGTGCTCGGGCTAATGTATCCCCGAAGGAGTAGGCAAAGGCGCCCTAGTGAACTAGAACATCCACTTCGCCGAGCTTAGTTCCGTCCCAGGGTAATATGGATTTAGCTTTGTTTTTACGACCGGCTGCCTGCCCGGGCAAATTAAATTAGAAAATTCGCTTTGCCCGACCTGGGAATCAAACCCAGGACCTCCCGGTCCACAGCCCACATATACATTTATTTTGTACATATGGTTACTAATTCGTAACAGTCATTACGTTTTCTATCTTGTCATGTATCACGTTGTAAGAAGTATTAATACTGGTTTTACGAATATACTACGTCAACATGCGTCACACGTGCGTGCTAGACTATGTACTATCGGATGTAGGTAGAACTTTCGAGAACAACCTAGAACATTCGAGGTTTTTTGATCGCGGCGATAGACAAACTTTATAGGCCTGCGTCGTTCTAATAAGATATTTTGATAATTTAAAAACCCAGTTTTGGGGCAAGTGAGTCACATAATATAGCGATAATCTCTACCTTAATATATGAACGCAATGGGCGAGTAGCCGGCTGTGAAGCGAGAGGCCGCGGGTTCAATTCCCGCATTGAGACAAATATTTGTGTGGCCCACAGATATTTGTAGTCTGGGTGTTGTGAGACCAAAAGTCTCTCATAGTTACTGATACCCACGATACAGGTTATAGTGTGGGGTCAGGACTAGGTGTGTGACTGTTGGGTGTATTTAAAAAATAAAGCTACCGAACTTTAAGAAAATAAGTATTATGTTCCCACTTTCCTGTTTTCTTACAGGCTAATGTGCTAATGCAGTTGAGTTTACTTTTCAACCGATTTAAAAAAGGAGGAGGTCCTCAATTGTTTTTATTTTCTACGTATGTTAGGCGATATGTCTGCCAAATATAGACCGATTTTCAAAATTCTTTTGGTGTTTGATAGAGCTTAGATGATGTTAATAGAGTTTACTCCAAGGATGAATATAAATTTGGTCACGGTCGGATTAATTTTGAAGTCGATCCGTTAAGTTTTTAAACTTCTGATTATTAATTCTGTAGACCAAACTAAAACTGGACAAGTTTTCCTTTCTTCTCTGAAATCCTAGATACATAAACGCAAACAGCTCTGTCAATTTTGTTTGTTGCAGGATGGATTCGGCTTAGTTTTTATAATAGGCTACTTCAACTTCTCTCTGGGGGATAGTTTCAGGCAAATTGGGTTACGGAACCACTAGACCAAAAAGGGTCCTATATTTAAGGCAGGGCATTGCCCTTTCCAAACTACGCCCACTGTGTTTAGCAAACGTGAGTCAGTTAACGATGAATTACTTATTTATGGTTGGAAAAACCATATGGAAACCCAACAGCTGCCGACCCAACTGAGTGTGTAATTATAAAAACGTATGGAATTGCGTGTATGAGATAAGTGATTTCAATAATTTATTTTTATGTAGTTAATAGCTGTAAGGATGTAAAATATCTATACGTAGTTACTGCCTCGGTGACATTATTTTGCTGTACAACTATCGTCGTGATGCCTCGGGTTCGATCCGCGGGTCGGGCAAAATAATATTGTTATTTCGATCGCCTTCCAAAAAGAAGAAGGTCCTCAGTTCGTCTGTATTTGTTTATGTATGTTACGCGATATCTCCGCAAAATGTGGACCGATTTCCAAAATTCATTTTGTGTTCGATGGAGCTTATTTCAAGGATGGTAGGGTGGTCCTGTCCTGTGTATGGTGGTTTTTAAACTTATGATTATTTTTATTCAGTATCAGCTCGGTGTCTTAATATGTGCTCGATATGGCGATAGGCTGGGACGGAAATGTGTCGCGAACTGTCTTACAGAAAACCGTCGTAAAGTGATAGCTCGCTCTCGCGTTTCGTTAGGTGAGTGAGATTTCCGGTGGCCCAATTCCCCCCTTCCCTTTCCCAATCCCTTTTCCCTCTCCTTCCATTCCCTCCTTTTAGATTGGCAACGCACCCATGATTTTTTTTGGGTCTTGGGTGTCTATGGTGATCATACCATCAGGTGACCCATCTGTCCGTTTGCCAATCTCTGCTATAAAAAAGGACACAATTCTATACGTAAATCTTCTAAAAATATAAAATCCCCGATAAGCTTGCCTACGAACAATTGTTTCCGAGTCGATTGTTTCGAATGATGGTCGGATCAGCAAGATGCATCGAGTGCTCTTAAGATTGATCGCTAGAGTGTTGCCAGTGAAATATTGCTGTATCCAGTCGCATCTGCACTTGGCTATAATTCAGAAGTAAGTCTGAAAGTTGCACTATATTTTTTACAGCATTGTGATTTGTGCAATTTAAATCGAAATAAAAAAGGGTCTCAAATCCCTTCTTTTTAGGGTTCCGAAGCCAAATGGCAAAAATGGAAACCTTATGTCCATCCGTAATGTCTGTCTGTCTGTCAG
This sequence comes from Clanis bilineata, assembly GCA_036417725.1. NCBI lineage: Eukaryota > Metazoa > Arthropoda > Insecta > Lepidoptera > Sphingidae > Clanis > Clanis bilineata. The sequence continues at coordinate 5,779,159 of CM071145.1, read as the reverse complement.
TCTGTCAGGTTTAGCTTGAACATTATTATTACTAGAAAGCTGTAATTTGGTAAGGGTATACATATTGATGACACCGACATAGTATAAAATAAAATCTTTATAAAAACCCTCCCTTACACTATTTATGTATGGTGTCGGGTGGATAGGTCCTTCAAGCCACTGTGAAAATCATTTTACGATTCAAGGATCCGTTTGCCAAAAAAAAACTTAAACTGTTAATTTTTGTAAGAATCAAGGTCCTCTCGATTTTCAGCCTACTCGCCCATTCCGCAATGGCATTGTATGTAAGGACTTCTTCGAATAAAGGACCGCAAGATAAACGTTACCAGAATTTTGTTTTTAAACATTTAAGCACTTCTTATCTTTAAAACTAGTTTGTCATTTTTTTCCTTGTGCCACATTCTTTGAAAATTAAAGGGACAAATCAGTTTTAAAATTCTTTTTCTTCTTTTAAAGATAATGGCTTCCACGCATGTGGGATGATTTAGCCAATGGCAAGGTAAGTATAGCAATTATCAAGTTTTCAAAATGACCATGAGGCTAAATGTGGATGATCTCAAGGCCCTGCTGGATTATGGCGGCAATTCCTTCCAGCGCGGTGCCCCTCAGATGACCTTCACTTAGCGAATCGACCGAACAAAGCCAGCCAACGCACCAAGCAAATCTCATCAAAGATCGCCGGATAAAAAGTTTCCAAATTATACTGTCCATCTTTGCTGAATTTTGGTGAATAAAACCACATCACATTTAATCAACAAACACAACTCCAGTCAATAATATAAAATCATTTTAACAAGCGATGCCACCCTGTCAGACTTCCGTCAAAATCCAAAGTTTTAAAGTTACAGCAGACATAATGCTCAACCGTGAATAAATCACAATACACTTTAGGTTCCAAAATTGGGAAACAATTATGGATGATGGGTTATTATCTACGTTATGTTAATTATTATATCATCGTAAGGCTCAATTGCACCACTATTATTAACCTAGAGATAGTCCTAACCGCAAGCTAAATTGACAGAAAATGTATGAATGACATGTAACTTAACTTGCGGTTAGGACTAACTCTAGGTTAATAATAGTGGTGCAATTGAGCCTTATTAAACTAGAATAATTGAGGTTTGTTATAAATCAAGTCAATACTAGTTATTAGCATGTGTCATAATGATTTAAGTAAATAGTAGGTTATCGTTATTGTAATTATAATTAGCACAATACACCTTATACATATTTCGTTTTATTTTGTTTCTAATAAATGATTCATGACGAGGCAGATTTTGCTGTTTTGGAAATTGATTATGATTTATTCGTTCTTATCGTATCTTTTTTAATTAACGTTATGTTATGTTTAATTAACGTTTTATGAACACTTTCTATACAGAGTTTAAAAATTATTTGTGAAGGCGCATCAAAATATTTTATTTCCAAATAGCATGAGTTAAGTATCAGTGTCCTGTTCTATTCTTGGCCTAGACGTGCGATGTTTCACAATATAAATTATTTTTTTAAGAAGATAAACATTTACCGCATCAGAAACTCGTGCCCGGATTAGCAGTCGGCATTCGTACTATATTTAAACATAGGTAAACATGTTTGGCGCGTGTTTAACTTTCGGTGCTATAGGTTTTTCCATCCCTACAAAGTTGTAAAATCTTGTCAGACTAACATTACGAGGAAATATTATTTCGACTGCCAAGTGACGTCACTGTACTAACTTATTGAATACTAAGTCGTATGCCAGGCTTAGTCAGTCCGTTATCAATGAATATATCCATATAGATCGAGAGTAAACAATGCTAGTGGTAATTGTGAGTACATAAATATTGGCGCGGCGTGCCCATGCGCATTCATTGCCATGGTCGCTCACAGTCACATAACACTCAGTCATTAACAAGACGCCGCGGGGAACGCACGCACGTGATTATAGTGATAACTCATAACGGTAGCAATTTGCACCTGATATTTGCAGTGCTAGTGGCAATAGTTTTGCAAGGATTACTACCGCTACAATAACGTGATAAAAGGTGTGTATATCTGTGGTGAACGAACTGACACAAATTAAGTAGGCTAGTTCAACAATTATTGTAAGTGTTTGTTCGCCTACCTGGAGTATTGTATCATATGAATATCTATAAATACATTGATACAAAAGCAAACTGCCCAATTTTAACGAGGCACGAAAAAAGTGCCAAATTCAACGTCCCAAAGTTTTACATTAGGTAGCTAAATGCCGTCGAAAGTTATTTATTTAGGTACTAAAGTGATTATATCATAAAGATTTCTACAATGCTTAAAATAGTAATGATTAAATTATAAAACGAGTATTGATAGCCAATAAAATGAGTCTACAAGCCAGTTTAAAACCATTTTATATCCTTGTCATATATCTTGTTAGTAGAACCTTTATAATCGACTGTAGTAGTCACTACACCAGCTTAATGTCAAATATTGTGTTTGCTTAATTAAAATTCAAGACATCCGTGATTTTCAATGTCATCCACATTACCTTTACATTTAAGTTAATAATGGTGACACTAGTACTGATCATCATATTCCACTAAACGGAACTAAATTGAGAGTAGACCATAGGTACCTAATAAATGGTTGTGAATATTTATGAATAGGAAAACATTTGAGATGTAAATAACTGCTTTTAAATTCGTTAATTGCTAAAGTAATATGGATTATCATCTACTAGAACAGAGTAAATTACTAGAACCGTAAAGTGAAATTCCTGATAAATAAAATAACATACCTATACCCCGTTTGTGAAGTACCATAACCTTCGCAAGTTATCGAAAAGCAAATTACCGTACAATTACAAGTGTGATTATACTTCCGTGTATAAGGTGGAAGGTAACTGAGTTTCCTCACAATCATTCGATTATTTCCAGATGAATAAACTCACGGTTTTGTTCGGCGTTTTGTTGTGCCTTGCGGTTGTTAACGCACGTCATTACGGAGACCGCAGCGAATCAGAGAGAAATGACGATGAGGAACATCAAGGACTAAGGCGGGACGTGGACCACACCAGTCATACCAAACATCGAAGACGGAGATGGCAAATGAACGGAGGATACGACTATCAACCATCACGATACGATTACAGAAACGACAGAAGGGATTATTATGGCAACCAACAAGATTTGATTCCACAAATATTTAAACTACTAGAAGAAATCTCTGCTTATATCAGAAGAACTCCGCCGCCGCCTCCTCCTCCGCAGCCTATCTACATTCCTTATCCAGTGCCATACCCCATACCAAAGGTGGTTATTTGCAAAACTCCTGTAAAGCCATCGCCTAATGTGACAAGCAGATTCCCAGCGATGGAAGATACGAATCAAAATTGGGGTTTTGTCACGTCCGAAGAGAATACGAATGACGATTATGATGAGAATGATGGCGCCAGACCGATCAGCTTTGAACCAATCAAACCGAAGAAGCAAATGAAGAGGCCAGCACCGTCTGTGGAACACGGCTCTAGTCAATCTATTGTGAGTATTACTTTTGTATAATCATTGTAGACTTATTCGTTCTGGACTTTGCAGCATACTTTAAAAATGTATTGCATCGACTCCATTTTTAAAGGGGATAAGGTAAGATAAGGATTGTAACCAGGATTGTTTGTTGAACTTGCGTTTTTTTACTTCTTTTAATGTGAGAGTAACAATATGTTCCAAACAAGTGAGGTTTGTGTTGTATATCTCTAAAAGTTTATGTGGCGCAGAAGACGAGTAGCCAGTTGTAAATCGAGGCTGTGGGTTTAATTTGTCTCTAGATGTTGTGCCATTAAATTCTTTTATAATTCCTAATACTCATGAATACTCATATAGAGGATGTTTCATAAAGTTGATGTCAATAATAACTACACTTAAAGGGAGGATGGCTTGCAATCTAGCGGTAAAGTTTAAAATGATGTAAGGCTCATAGTTTTTGAATAAGGGAAACTTGAATTTGTGACAAAAAAATGTTTATATATATGTATATGTATAATGATTAGCTTCCGTATATTTCCAAAGCACCTTTTGGCTAATTAATTATTTTTAGCATTCCCATGCCTCCCCATGCCTGATAATTGTTTAAAAAAATTAGATCAATTTTTATTTTTTAACTTGACCATTACGCTTTAAATCGTACCTGTAGGTCGAATTGTTATTGGTACCAACTTTATGTAACACCCGGTATACGTTGAGGGTTTATACGATTGTTGCTTTCAAAATTAAACCCAAAATACAATTCTCATAATTTAGCTAAATAACAATCTGAAATGAATGCAATTGACCCAGATTTTAGCGAGGAAACAAACATTTTACAGTAATCTATCAAGAGTAAAGTAATAAACGAAGTTATTCGTCATTGCTTTTACTGCCAGACGTTGTTTCCACTTTCTGATTCCAGTTCGAGCGCACTCCAATATTTTTAAGTGAGCTAAGAATCATGTGGCTCTATTTAATGTTTGCTTAAAATGTCATTGATGACTAATTAAACGATGGCCGTTGGTTCGATTCCTGAATGTTATTGTGACCTACAATTGTTTATTTCGCGTCTAGGTGTTATGATACCAAATATCTCAATAATTTTAGTACAAAACCCGTATCTTAGTATGGGAATGGCAATTTTATTGTTGAGAGTTCTTTAGATTTCACCTTTCAACTTTCAAGAAAATTCAAGGTCGCAACAACTTGTGTTCTTCAAATGGAACGAGAAGCACATGGTTTTATTTTGTTCCAAACTTAATTAAATTACAATATAATATTGTACATATTTTTGTATAATTCGTTTTGTATAAATGCCCACGTTCTTATGTCACATTATCGATATAATTTATGGTTTATTTCCTAAGATTTTTCTTCCCAAATTGGTACTGATTTGTAACTTTATGGTAGTTTCTGAAGCATAATATTATGAACAACATCATACAATTGCGGCTGAATGACTTCACTTGGGACCAATACAAAAGTCACTACTTAGTGATCAAAGTATCAAAATACATATTTAATGTAAATTATCTTATATCCTTTCCAGAATCCAATAACGACGCAAGCTCCATTTTTGCCCGAAGGCCGTACACCAAACATGTGTAACGCAGCAGTGCTATCATGCTGCGGGATCACAGACCAAGCGTCGCAGAAGCAATGCTTCATAAACATCGGCTGCCCATCTCAAGTGGAAGGGAAGATGTGCACATCCGAAGCTATCGCCGAAGCGTTGGAAACCTTCAAAAGGACGTATGCGCCAGTTAATTAAGTATTGAGCACGTTTCGGATTCATTACGGATTACCAAGTCAAAATAAACGGTAATAGTAGATCACGATAGCAACGCAACTGCAAAACAACTTGGTAATGACAAAGTTGTTGCGGCGACGTTTGAGCACATTAATTTGTAGTGGCTATTAATCCGGTTAAACGTGCTATGATTCAGTATTTTACGTATATTGTTGATGTTATTTAATACTAAATATCTTCTAACGAGCCCAAATTGATACGTGAAGTTGGTTAAAGTATCCTCTTATAGAAGATGCTGTATCAACAATTCCACTGTATTTAATCACTCAACCTACCAATCTACTATAATTCATAAGAAAAGAGTAATCCCTTACTAAAAAGCTTTTATATGCTTACGGCTTCTTCATAATTATATTGATAATGATATAATTTTATTATCCGAATTGATAATAGAATTTAAAATCATTTGAATTTGAAAGTAAATATTCCCCAATAATGTATCACCGTAGTAACATATTCCATTCTCTGAACTCCACCGTTTCTTAAACATAAGAGACCGCTTTATTAGTGAGGCCCTAACTAAAATGTGGGAAGTCTAACGTGTTTATAGTCTTGCCTCAGTAGTTTCCGTAAATTGTAAAACATCTATCTGATTTTGACAAAGATTTGTTGGCGAGACGAGCAAAAGTACATTGTAACTTATTGTTTTATTTGCGAATATAGACCTTGTACATAAGATATTCAAGGCATAGTATCATCTGCCGGTTTTATACAAATCCAGTCGAACCGGTACGCACAATGTCTGTTAACATTTTGAAAGTCATCTTGAGGCGCCGACATTTAATAATCTAGTTTCAAGCAATGTTTAAGAGTGTAAGATATCCCTTTTATACATTAACCTGAAACAGCGGGGAGATTTATTAAGTTAAGAATTTACGTTGCCATATTCCTACTAATACTTATTTAATAAGATTTGTTAATTCACTTTATATTTCTTTGTTTTGTGTTGTCAAAAGGTTGTCGTCCCCTATACTAAAATCACAAAATTAAGGAGTTATTCTTATCGAATTGTTAGACCATTTACGTTTATCTCTTTTCTTAGTCGATAATTTTCTGTTATTTTAATCTTGGATAACTTTGACATAGACAGAATTATCGCAAATGCGTGGATGGCAGTACAATTCCGCACTGAACTATTCTTGCCCTCTGATGATCATTTTCTGAGGTTAATAAACGTTATTAAAATTTTAATAGATCTATATCACTATCACGCTTTTGTATGTCCAAAATTAAGAAATTCTGCCAAAGCGTTTGTAGTACTTTGACTATATACCTGTTTTAACTAGAATAAGCTGGAAATGTTTATTATCTACTATTATTTTGTTTTACTTTGATCATTTTTCTAAACACTGGTATAAGTTATTCAGCATACACAAATTCAATTCCTACATTAATTAGTGCAATATTCAAAATAGAATCAACTGTGATTTGTGTTATATTAATGTCTTCATTTATAAGTTAGGAGGTCAAACTGTTATTAATCGTTTATGATTATGAACCACGAAAGGTCAGAAAAGCAATATTAGCATTTATTCCTAAAACATAAGAATTAAGTTTGATAAGCTACTGGCAGCTTAAAACTCTATCTTAAATATCTAGTCTAAAACTAATAATAAAATATGCCTGTATTTATTGGGTTTTATTTATTTACTAAACACAAAACAGGTAACAATCAAGTTAGCTTCAAACACAATATAAAAATGAATAAGATTGAATAAAGATTGTTGAAATAATTTAACAATTTCTACAAGATTCTCTTTAACTTACACAATGGTTGTAAGATGCCCTCAATAGATAACACTATGGCACGCAAAATATGTTTGAACTTGTTGTAATTTTACCAACATCCATAGTTGTGCAAAGTTACACCGTTTGAACCTAAAGAGTAGAACATTCTTGACTAAGGTAAGAATTGTAATTTCGTACATTTACGCGAATGTTATACATTGAATAATCACAACTTTAAAAACTTAATGGTCCGACTTCAAATTTATCCGATCGGGACCAAATTTATATGGGACCACCCTTGAAATGACCTCTATCAAATACAAAAATAATCTTGAATATTAGTTTACTACATTTGGTCAACCTCCTCTGGAGATTCTAGTTCTGGGCAAATTAAATGAGAAAATTGATTTGCCCGCCCTGGGAATCGCATTCAGGATCGCCCGGTCCACAGCTCATGTGCTACCTACTAGATCAAAGAGGCGAGTATTACATAACAAGTTTAACTTAACGGACCGACCTCAAAACTTATTCGATCGCAATCAAATTTATATAGGGCCCACCCTTGTAATAAGCTCTATCGAACACAAAAATAATCTTGAAACTCAGACCACATTTGGCGGAGATATCTCGTAAGATACATAAAAAATATATCCTAATTGAGGACCTTCTCCTGTTTTGAAGTCGGTCGAAAAGAAATGGCAGCTAGTTGTATTTCATGCAGTGCATGAGATGTATGAAAGACCAAATCCCCCAAAATAAATATAAATAACTACTTCGGTGGCGTGGTGATATTTCGGTACGACTACGGTTCTGAGGTCTCGGGTTCGATCCGCGGGTCGGGCAAAGTGATTGGATTTTTCCATATCAGCCCGGAGTCTGGAATTTGTGCCCGATATGGCGATAGGCTCGCCCCCTATCACATATGGGACGGAACTAAGCTCGGCGAAATGTGGGTGTTCTAGTTCGCTAGTGCGCCTCTGCCTACCCCTTCGGGGATACAGGGGTGAGTTTATTTTATGTTATGTGTTAAATATAAATAAATAAATGTACCCAACAGTCACACACATAGTCCCAAAGCCACACTAAGATCGACTCTTGTATCGTGGGTATCAGGAACTACGAGAGACTTTCGTTCTTACAACATCCAGACCCGAAACAAATATCTATGGGCCACAGACATTTGTCTCGGTGCGGGAATCGAATCCGCGTCCTCAAGACTCAGATCACAGCCGGCTACTCGCCCGCTGCGCCACGGAGGCTGTCCTTATTCCTATTGCAGTCTATTAATTATTATTCTGATGTTGTGCTGCTCATAGATAATGTTACTAATACTAATACCTAGCGGTCAATTTGGTGCTCCTGCTCAAATATGCTTCAATCGGCATGATCGGCAGATCTTGGATTCGAATCGCAACGAGTAGCACAAGTGGTATTTATAACACGATTTGTCCAGACTGGATCACTCAGAAGGAGTTGATGTCTCGCACGTAGCTGGATGCAAACACTAAGCTGGATTTTTTCTGAAGTGTGTTTCACAGAACCCCAAATTAGATTAGGATAAAGCAGGTGGAAGAATGAAGGTGACAATTAGTAGGCGTTTTTATGTATTGTAACGCTAAGTACTGCATAATAGCGGTACCTATTTACCAAAAAAACTTCTCGCCCCACCGCATTGTAACAATCAAGGATAAATTAATGTGTGACAAACGAGATAATAATATCGTTACGGGCTAATTGCTTCATGTGGGCGAAGCAGTAATGAATGTACATTCAAACACATTAAGGCCAAATTATAATTCAAGGCCTATAGAGGAATTTGAAAATCTATGAGGAATCTTTTTATTTAGGTCATAGCAAGGCAAAATGATAATAATGTATTTTTTTTTTAAATTGTACCCGATATGGCGATAGGCTCGCCCCTATCACATCTGGGACGGAACTAAGCTCGGCGAAATGTGGGTGTGGTAGTTCCTTAGAGCGTCTGTGCCTACCCCTTCGGGGATACAGCCGTGAGCTTATGTTATGTAATGCCTGTTTATTGGCATTTTTTACCTTTTTACCTTATCTTTTTCCACAACATGCTACTGTAGAGAGTCGGCGCAACACATTTTTCAGTTGGAGGCGTAATCAAATCCAAACATTCGTAATAATCATCAGCCACAAGAGGTCCATTGCTGGACACAGACCTCCTCCAAAGATTTCCAGATTGACTTGATGGAAGCGGCCTGCATGTAGATTAGCAAGTAGATGTGGCAGTGGGCAGAGCACATATCTCATAGAACCGATAGCCGATGGGGCAGAACAGTAGCTCAACCATGAGTTTATTGCACGTATTTACGCGAGCGAGGACGTAAAATATTTGTATGGAAAATGTCAGTTCCCCGCGTAACCGCTAGGCGTTTGGATGTTTGTCATACAAATATTTTTGAGTCGCTAGCCAGTAATGTCAAAAAATCTTGTGGTTGGCCTACAGTTCTCGAGTAGAGATCACGTAACGGTAAATACAGCGTTGGACCTCCAGCTACAAGATGGACAGACGACCTGATAAAGGTCGCAGAAAGTCGTTGAATATCATCGTTTCTGAGTGGTAGTGCCATGCTGTAGACAGTTACCTTTACAACACGAATGGGCCGGCTGGACCGGTTTGATAGCACTGTCATAGAAAACCGACGTAAAGTGGCAGTTCGCTGCTGCATTTCGTTCGCTGAGTTTGGTTTCCTGTGGCTCAATTCTCCCTCTCCCTTTGCTATTCCCTATTCACCTCCTTTAAGTCGGCAGCGCACCCATGATTATTTTATGTGTCGGGTGTCTATGGGCGGTGGAGATCACTTACCGTCGGGTAATCTACCTGCTCGTTTGCCAGCCTCTGCTATAAAAAATAATCAAATATTACGTCTTATCAATACCCCAATGACTCAAAAATGACACACGTTTTTATTGTATTAGTTCCTATATCATTTCCTTGACCACAGACTGGTTATCAGATATCGTGACAGTGCGACAAGCGGAACAATTTTTTTTACACATTTTATTTCCAGTAAATATGAATAGTTCATTATTCGCCGCAGCTCTTAGAAGAAATAAAGTATTTAAACGAACCTACATTAGTACGTCCATAAATCAAGTGAGGAAGGCTTGTGTGGCACGAACATGTTCCTCAACATAAATCAAAACGAACTCTGTTTTTCCTGCATTTTGGAATGTTGTTCGAACGTCTTCTCTTTTAATGCAATACTTGTATCCAAAATTTTTTTTTTTAAAACTGGGTGTATATATTGAACTAGTCAGTCAGGAGTTTATTCGCAGCGCACTAAGACCAAAAATTTTCAAATAAGTAAACAAACAAAAACACCCAACAGTCACACACATAGTCCTGAACCCAAATTAGGTATAACCTGTGTTGTGGGTATCAAGAACTACAAAAGACTTTCGGTCTCACAACACCCAGACCCGATGCGGTAATCGAACCCGCTGCTTCTCGCTTCACATCCGGCTACTCGGCAACTGCGCAGCCGAAATGTCGTCAGTCAACCACATATGCGTTGCTTGGGATTGGAATTTGTACTCGGAATGGCTCGCCTATCATATGAAAGAACAATATAAACCATGGAATAGGAAAAAATATCTGCAAAATGTAGGTGCGCTAGTTATGCTTTTGTATACCCCTTCGAGAATACAGGCATGAGCTAACATCAGTTAACTTTGTCTTACGACAATTGGATAGGCGCCTACCATTTAAACAATGAAAAACCCTCAATTCAATGATTTGTAAACGTTTGGTCATCATCAACAACACCACTGACAATTGTACAAATTAACAATTTAGTATGTGTGACTAACAATCACAGTTTATTAATTAAGATTTACAACCATACAATCATCTCAACGACGCACATTAATTGAACTAATAGAAACCTCTGACTCGTATTACATTCTATTACATGGCCTTTTCATCATGGATTGGGGTTTGACTTGACAAAGTACCTACTTAGTTGTCTCTGTAAAAACTGGAAACCAAAGAACCGAAACCAGTGCCTACCGTCCATCAGATGACCGTCTACTCACCTGCCTCCATAAGCTTTAAAAACATCAGCTCATAAAAATAAAAAACTTACCCCTGTAATATTACTGTCCCACTGCTGGGCACGGGCCTCCTCTACTAATGAGGGCCTAATGCGGGTTGGTAGACATCACATACCTTCGAAATTCTTCTTGTTTCGAAATTATCGGGTATGCAGATTTCCTCACGATATTTTCCTTCACCGTTACAGCAAACAATAATTCACAAAGAAAACACACATAACATAGAAAAGTCAGACGTGTATGCTCCACTTTGGGGTTGGTCTACCAGCTCATCCACTTCCTCAATGGCTAGTCTGTCATAAATTGATCTATTAAATATGAAGATTTAAAAACATCGACGGCTTTAAAACGCCTCGAAACAATCACACAATATTGCGAATAACAGAATAAAAGTTTATTATGATTGATGTGCAGACCCTGACATTTAGTGGTCTTCTAGTAAAAGGCGAATGCACTAGGAACAATTATATCGATTTAAAAGATTAACCTGTAATTGCAAAAAGTGAAAAGAGAGCGATCTTGAAACTTACATTCACTGGGATAAATTAGTCTCAGTTGTCCAGTCGTTGGACAACTCAATTGGACAGGTGGGATATATTGGGCCTTACTTATAAAAACTGTTTTAACTGAGCAAATGGTAAAGAATAGCCTGTCCCTTTTATTTTCAAACAATGTGACACAAGGAAAAAAGTGACAGGCTATTCTTAGCCATTTGCTCAGCTAAACTGCTTTTATAAGTAAAGCCCATGAAAAACATTCAACCCGCAAAATGTTTTGGGTCTGGATGTAGTGAGACCGAAGTTATTTCGGAGTTTCTGTTACTACCATGAGTTTTTATTTATATTTCTCGCTAGCGAGCTATTTTACGTAGGTAAAATTATTTGTATGATATTGAAATAATACTATTTTTTACGGATTCTATCACGATTTGACCCGTGACCACGAAGGCTGCAAAGCTTTTGAAACGTGGGGCATAAAAATTAAAACCAAATCGTGATAGAATCCGTAAAAAATAGTTTTATTTCAATGAGTAACATTCGCGTAAACCTAAGAAATCATTATTTGTATGCTAATAATTAATCAATCTGGAAATCTTTGGGGGAGGCCTATGTGGAGGCCTATAGGCCTACGTCCTATGGCTGATGATGATGATGAATCATTAATCACCATTCAACCATTTAATATTGACCTTGGGGCCGATGTAGATTAAACAAAAAGGCACCTACTCCAAAGACTGTTAACTATTGAATTTTAGCAGTCAAAAACCGACTGATACCCTCCTTCAATTTTGAAGTCGGGTGAAAATTGAATAACGTAATAAGTTTTTATAGTACTTGTTACTTTTATATTTCGAGGAAGAAGAGGTGGCAGTTGTTAAACTGATTGCGCCGTTGTGTAAAGTCTTTGTTAAACTTTTTATTTCAAGTTTCATTCTGTTAACGTAATTGAAGAAAATACAGAGGACTGAGCGGGAACTTGCGAAAGAGGACCAAATGGCAAAAAAACATCTGAAACTTTACACAAAGTTATAGAGAGCGCAGTATTCCCTATTCGAATACTTTTTCGAAAGTTGTTCGTGCTACGGCCTCAAGATTCATTTTTACTGCCTCAATGCTTTCGTTTTAAGGTGATTTGCTTCACAAAAATAAATTTCGAGATACAAATTTCCTTACTTCCAGATGTTTTCCAAGTTTTAGGAATACAGACCGCCAAATTATAAAAAGAATATTTTTTTCTCCGTTATTTACATGAACTTACTATGAAATTATTTGTATAAAACATCGGACACCACCAAATATTATCACGGTATTCGTTTTTTCACGCTTTATATTATCTTTACCAGTATGTATAATGTACTCGTTTCTATGAATCTATGTAATGGAATCTTTCGACGTGATTTGTTTTCATGAGTTTGATTTCCATGTTCCAGACGTCTGATGAATTTGGCACACGTATCGAGGACCGATGAAATTAAATTAAATACGATTCACTGAAAATGAAGTCTCTGGTAAGATTGTATGTAGGTACTGATAACGCTTTTGCAGAGACTAAAAATGTAAAAATAAATAATAAACTTTTAAAAATAAAGTTGTTTTAAATAAAGTTTAAAAAAAACTAAAACATGCTTTTATAAGAAATTAAAATAACTCAGTATAAAGCGGTTAAGAGCGATATAAATAATTGTAAAAAGCGTGGGGTTCCAAATATAAAATGTTACATATATTCTATTTTCTAGATAGCAGCTATTCATAAAAATAAACTACTTTTAATAATGTTGTAAAAGCACCCCACGTTTTTTACAATGATTTATATCGCTCTAGAACAAACTAATGTGGAAAGTTATTTTCATTTGTTTAGAGTGGTGTGTACAATTCTATATTATGCTTCTAATACCGCGTACCTATGTGCTGCCATTTCGCAAACCCGTTGAGACTAAACAAAGGAACCAAGTTCCAATGAAAAATAAACCTCAAACTGTACCGTGCGGTCTGTGACGGAGCAATGACCTTCGTAAGGTGACTGTCTACGAGATGATCAGGCTTGTGCCCTTTAGAACTAGATGCTGAGATGGAATAAGTTGCTAAAGATCAAGGCATTTAACAATATTTCATTGTATCTCATTATAAGATTTGAGTGGTAGAGCCACGCTGTAGACAGTAACGTCTACAGCACGAATGGACCGGTTTGACTCATTTTGACCACTGTCTCACAGAAAACCGACGTAAAGTGAAAACTTGCTGTCGCGTTTCGTTCGGTGAGTGAAATTTCCTGTGGCTCATTTCCCTCCTTTTCCCTCCCTTACCATTCTCTCCATTTAGGTAGGCAACGCACCCATGATTCTTTTTGTGTCTTGGGTGTCTATGGGCGGTGAAGATCACTTACCATCAGGTGGTCATTGCCTGTCTCTGCTAAAAAAATTCTTATCCATCTCAAACGTGGGGCCAGCGCAACATACTTTCCAAGGAAGTTGCAGAAATGATTCAGCTTATATTTTTCATAATCAGATACGTCAAGACGTCAACGCCCTCTGGAGAATCAGAGCAATCATGAATTGAGTGTTAGTTTCTAATTTAAAAGATTAAAAATGATTTCTTCGGTTTTGGAATATAGCAGACAGGCAAACGAGCAGGCACCTGATGGTAAGTGATCTCTACTGTCGATAGACACCCATGATACCAAAATAATCATCAGTGCATTGCCAACCAATGGTGTATAGGGATTACGATGAGGAAGGGGTATCGGGGGAATTAGGATGAAATTTTGATTTTCGAAGTATCTAATACGTTTAACATCAGGTGACCGACCTGCGCATTTGCCAGTCTCTGCTATTAAAAAAAAATTGACTCAGCGCGACATGCAACAGCAAGTTCCTACCTCATTTAGCTTATTTCAAATTCCGTAGAGACACAGCCTTCGTGCCGCAGTGGGCGAGTAGCCGGCTGTGAAACGTGAGGTCGTGGGTTCGATTCCCGCACCGAGACAAATATCTGTGTGGCCATAAATATTTGTTTCGGGTCTGGGTGTCGTGAGACCAAAAGTCTCTCGTAGTTTCTGATACCCACGATACAGGTTACACCTAGTGTGGGGTCAGGACTATGTGCGTGGCTGTTGGGTGTATTTATTTAAGAAAACATGATACAGTATTAACTCAAATTGCTAAAACGTCACTAAAAAATAATACGGTATAATGACCGTTTAACTTTAATTATTTCTTATTCTTTCCCAACAAATATACCACAAATGACGCAAGAATAATGTTATAAGAGTCCAAAAGTAGGTTATAATTAATATTACATTCAATATTTTACACAATACACGCCTTTGTACTGCATACACGCATTACATTTCTTCATACATACAAAATCCGGATACTGTTTAATCGCTTCACAAATGTATATTCGACAGTCGTCAAAATGTCTTAATTTGGCATTAAGTTTAATGTTTACACACCTGTGAAGCGATAAAGTCAGGGCCATTCGGCATAAGTTTAGTCAATTCAAGACAATACATTCATAAAGTCACGCCTGTCTCCCACTGTGGTAAGCAGGGATTATGGACTATCAAATGCTTCGATTTAAGCACGCGTTTTTCGTATTATAGAACAGGCAATTAGTCTTTTCATACACGCTAGTCGGTTACAAGAACTTCTTATTTTGCCCTTTTTTAATATATATAATTAATAATAATAGCCCTGTAATATTACTGTCCCACTGCTGGGCACGGGCCTCCTCTACGAATGAGAGGGGTTAGGCCTTAGTCTACCACGCTGGCCTAATGCGGGTTGGTAGACTTCACATACCTTCGAAATTACTGTGAAGAAATTCACGGGTATGCAGGTTTCCTCACTATGTTTTCCTTCACCATTACAACAAGCAATATTTCACAATGAAAATACACTTAACATAGAAAAGTTAGAGGTGTATGCTCCATTTTGGGGTTGGTCTCAAACCTCCGACACTTCGACAGTCCGTACCATTCACAATTGAGCTATCGCTGCTATATATAAATAAACATTCTTAATTTTTAACAGACTTCAAAAAGATGATTATCAGTTCGACGTGCGGCCCGAGTAGGAATATTTTTGACAATCAAATTCGTATCGAGTTCACTGCGCAACTGCTCAACCATGAGATTTCATGACATTTCTCGATAGCGATTACGTACAATATTTTGTATGAAACCTTTAATTCTCCACGTAACCGCTAGAGGCGTTCAGGTGTTTGTCATACAAATATTTTACGTAAACACTAACGTCAAATGTCAAAACAAACTCGTGCTTGAGCTACTAATGACGTACGAGCTCGATACGAATTCGATTGTCAAAAATTGTCCTGCTCGGGCCTCTGTATGCATTAAAACTATAATATAAGCACGGACGTAAAAAAAAGATGGACGGAGCGCTATGAACATTGAAAGTAAAACAGGGTTTTCGACTCGTTCGATCTATCAACACGTAATGGCGTCGACTGATCGAAGGACCTGGAAACCCTGCTTCACTTTCAATGTTCCTAGCGCTCCGTCCATATTTTTTTTACGTTCGTGAGTATAAGTATGTAGGAACACAGGTTTAGCTTAATCAGCTAAACATGTGGATTCGCTTGGCGGCAGCATTGGCGAGGCGAACGAGTTGCCCTGTAATATCCGTGCCGCGCGCCTGTGTCGTACCTCAACCCTCTACTTATTTAGTAGTAGTTGTATTAATTGTAACTTAACCAGTAATAAACAGTTTAGTGACAAAAATAACTTTTATTTGTGCGCAGTCATTATACACGCTTATCTGGAGTCAGAACATTAGTAACACCCGTAACATTAGCGTAACATTGGTGACCCCGACGTGATTAGCATATTACTACTATATTAGCGTAACAAGTATAAGTATCAGAATACTATGCAACCATCAATTTACCAATATATTACAGGAAGGAATTCTTCCAACAAAGCATTCCGAGCACGGCGACAGAACTGCGTACTGTACATCTACGTGTATCATTGAACACGATTCGAACATTCTCAGCTTAAACTGATGCCTAATTTCACTGTCACTGTTCACTTCCACACTGTCTCGGTGGCGTAGTACAACACGCCGGTCCGGTTTCAGAGAATTTTAATTAATTCCATTGATTTAAATGTACAAAATACTTATATAACAAGAGACGTATTAACAATTCATCACTCATAAACTTCCATACAAACAACGGAATGTTAATCACATAATTGTGGTTTGTATTGTGTGTTAATTAATGCTTATTAATCACTACGATGTTCGTTGTGACAATCGAAGAATGTTAACTAAAAATACTAGAAAAAAATGCATTATAATGCGTTCTACTCGTGTGAAAATATGTTTTTTACTTTAAGAAGCCTTGTTTTCAGTCTAACAGTATCCACGTTGTTAACTTAGCGGTAGTCATGTGAACTGGTGCTTTAACCGACATAAAAAGAAGTACTTTATAGTTTTTTTTTATCCAAACATATCTTTTCTTGTGAATGTACAATAAAAATACAGAAGAATTTAAATTGACGGTTTCCAAAAGTATTTAATGTTACAGTTCAGTGCATTTAAAACGATATAATTTTTTAATTGGTTTTAGGTTGGCAACGCACCCATGATTATTTTTGTGTCAGGTGTCCATGGGCGGTGAAGATCACTTAACATCAGGTGACCCGTCTGCTCGTTTGCCAATCTCTGCTATAAAAAAAATTTTGGTTGTATTAGTTTCTTGGTTAAAGTTGGGAAAAATTCCCGGTCAATGAATTTAATACACAATAATCATGACAAGCGCAGCGTAGGACGTCCACCTACAAGGACCGACGACCTGATAAAGGTCGCAGGAAGTCGCTGGATGCAGGCCGCTTCCAACAGGTCGATCTGGAAATCTTTGGGGGAGGCCTATGTTCAGCAGTGGACGTCCTATGGCTGATGATGATGATGATGATGAATCATGACAACAGACATATGTATAACATGATCTTGAAATAATAATTCCATTACGGTATGCCTTAATTAACCAATTAATATATGTATCAAACAAAATAATAAAACAGTGGTTATTGTAAGGGTTATTGTTATATTTTTAAATGGAAAAACTACAATATTACTGTATTTATGAATATTTGAATTACAATTTGTTATATATATTTAAATGCTTATATTTCCTCAGAAAATATTTTTAAACAGTTTATTCGTAAAACTGTTAAGTGGTATATACTTTATGCAAAAATAATAATATTTTTGAGACATTAAGATACATTAACATAAGCTCACTCCGGTATCTCCCAAGGGCTAGGCAGCGGCGCACTAGCGAACTAGAATACCCACATTTCGCCGAGCTTAAGTCCGCCCCAGATTTGATAGGGGGCATTTTCTCACAAAAAATCTATCTACAAGTTGACGAGACCATTGTTTATTCACAAACAACGTACGTGTATATAAAATTTATTTTTTACCTTGTTATCATGTTTGTGTACACACTGGCGCTTTTCCTGATTCATACTGAACTGGGAAAGTCTCTTTCATTCACAAGTAAAGTTTTATTCATCATACTATGACGTCAAGTTACGCGGTGGGTGTGTGTTGAAAATCCCTATCGAGCGTGATTCAGAAGGAAAATGAACCACATATTAATATTTTCCCAAGTTGTTTACTTGCGTACATGATAAATACACTTTCATTTAAGTCACACACCCCTCTCCTGAGGCCTTAGCACGAATAACTTTCGAGTACATAATCGAATCGAGTCGCTGTACGCTTAAAAACGAATATAAATTATACAAACGTCATTTATACTTTTCTATTTTTATTCATACTTTATAAACAAGTATTTTTCGATGCCTAGTAATCAACGTCAGTGAATCTATCACAACCAACGAAATAAATCAAATAAACGAAAATTAAATATAGGTATAGAGAAGTTGGGAACATAAACGCACTTCCTCCATAAGTTAGAAAGCTATAAGGAAAATAAAGCGTGTAAACAGAAATTAACTACAGATTCAATAGCCTAGACAGAAAGAAGAAATAAAGAAATAAACTTTATTCAGCCAATGTCACAGGCAACAAGATTAGCTTCATTTCCACGTGTTATTGCCCGACTGCCGCGGAAGGAGAGTAATGTTTTCTTTAAATCAGTCGCACAATTCTGGCAAGCATCGTTGATGAGTATTAATAGAAATACGTAACTATTTATAGGTATGCTCTCACAATCACGTAGTTTTGTACACGCTTAATTTCCTTCACAGATACACAGATATACGGTTGACCAAACCAATTATACATCGCGCGGTTTACATAAATATAATAATTCCCTTGGGACCAATGATATTTTCTAGGCATTAAGATTGGAGTATCTAGAGTTCTAAAGTTTTTCGTATTATAGAACAGGCAATTAGTCTTTTCATACACGCTAGTCGGTTACAAGAACTTCTTATTTTGCCCTTTTTTAATATATATAATTAATAATAATAGCCCTGTAATATTACTGTCCCACTGCTGGGCACGGGCCTCCTCTACGAATGAGAGGGGTTAGGCCTTAGTCTACCACGCTGGCCTAATGCGGGTTGGTAGACTTCACATACCTTCGAAATTACTGTGAAGAAATTCACGGGTATGCAGGTTTCCTCACTATGTTTTCCTTCACCATTACAACAAGCAATATTTCACAATGAAAATACACTTAACATAGAAAAGTTAGAGGTGTATGCTCCATTTTGGGGTTGGTCTCAAACCTCCGACACTTCGACAGTCCGTACCATTCACAATTGAGCTATCGCTGCTATATATAAATAAACATTCTTAATTTTTAACAGACTTCAAAAAGATGATTATCAGTTCGACGTGCGGCCCGAGTAGGAATATTTTTGACAATCAAATTCGTATCGAGTTCACTGCGCAACTGCTCAACCATGAGATTTCATGACATTTCTCGATAGCGATTACGTACAATATTTTGTATGAAACCTTTAATTCTCCACGTAACCGCTAGAGGCGTTCAGGTGTTTGTCATACAAATATTTTACGTAAACACTAACGTCAAATGTCAAAACAAACTCGTGCTTGAGCTACTAATGACGTACGAGCTCGATACGAATTCGATTGTCAAAAATTGTCCTGCTCGGGCCTCTGTATGCATTAAAACTATAATATAAGCACGGACGTAAAAAAAAGATGGACGGAGCGCTATGAACATTGAAAGTAAAACAGGGTTTTCGACTCGTTCGATCTATCAACACGTAATGGCGTCGACTGATCGAAGGACCTGGAAACCCTGCTTCACTTTCAATGTTCCTAGCGCTCCGTCCATATTTTTTTTACGTTCGTGAGTATAAGTATGTAGGAACACAGGTTTAGCTTAATCAGCTAAACATGTGGATTCGCTTGGCGGCAGCATTGGCGAGGCGAACGAGTTGCCCTGTAATATCCGTGCCGCGCGCCTGTGTCGTACCTCAACCCTCTACTTATTTAGTAGTAGTTGTATTAATTGTAACTTAACCAGTAATAAACAGTTTAGTGACAAAAATAACTTTTATTTGTGCGCAGTCATTATACACGCTTATCTGGAGTCAGAACATTAGTAACACCCGTAACATTAGCGTAACATTGGTGACCCCGACGTGATTAGCATATTACTACTATATTAGCGTAACAAGTATAAGTATCAGAATACTATGCAACCATCAATTTACCAATATATTACAGGAAGGAATTCTTCCAACAAAGCATTCCGAGCACGGCGACAGAACTGCGTACTGTACATCTACGTGTATCATTGAACACGATTCGAACATTCTCAGCTTAAACTGATGCCTAATTTCACTGTCACTGTTCACTTCCACACTGTCTCGGTGGCGTAGTACAACACGCCGGTCCGGTTTCAGAGAATTTTAATTAATTCCATTGATTTAAATGTACAAAATACTTATATAACAAGAGACGTATTAACAATTCATCACTCATAAACTTCCATACAAACAACGGAATGTTAATCACATAATTGTGGTTTGTATTGTGTGTTAATTAATGCTTATTAATCACTACGATGTTCGTTGTGACAATCGAAGAATGTTAACTAAAAATACTAGAAAAAAATGCATTATAATGCGTTCTACTCGTGTGAAAATATGTTTTTTACTTTAAGAAGCCTTGTTTTCAGTCTAACAGTATCCACGTTGTTAACTTAGCGGTAGTCATGTGAACTGGTGCTTTAACCGACATAAAAAGAAGTACTTTATAGTTTTTTTTTATCCAAACATATCTTTTCTTGTGAATGTACAATAAAAATACAGAAGAATTTAAATTGACGGTTTCCAAAAGTATTTAATGTTACAGTTCAGTGCATTTAAAACGATATAATTTTTTAATTGGTTTTAGGTTGGCAACGCACCCATGATTATTTTTGTGTCAGGTGTCCATGGGCGGTGAAGATCACTTAACATCAGGTGACCCGTCTGCTCGTTTGCCAATCTCTGCTATAAAAAAAATTTTGGTTGTATTAGTTTCTTGGTTAAAGTTGGGAAAAATTCCCGGTCAATGAATTTAATACACAATAATCATGACAAGCGCAGCGTAGGACGTCCACCTACAAGGACCGACGACCTGATAAAGGTCGCAGGAAGTCGCTGGATGCAGGCCGCTTCCAACAGGTCGATCTGGAAATCTTTGGGGGAGGCCTATGTTCAGCAGTGGACGTCCTATGGCTGATGATGATGATGATGATGAATCATGACAACAGACATATGTATAACATGATCTTGAAATAATAATTCCATTACGGTATGCCTTAATTAACCAATTAATATATGTATCAAACAAAATAATAAAACAGTGGTTATTGTAAGGGTTATTGTTATATTTTTAAATGGAAAAACTACAATATTACTGTATTTATGAATATTTGAATTACAATTTGTTATATATATTTAAATGCTTATATTTCCTCAGAAAATATTTTTAAACAGTTTATTCGTAAAACTGTTAAGTGGTATATACTTTATGCAAAAATAATAATATTTTTGAGACATTAAGATACATTAACATAAGCTCACTCCGGTATCTCCCAAGGGCTAGGCAGCGGCGCACTAGCGAACTAGAATACCCACATTTCGCCGAGCTTAAGTCCGCCCCAGATTTGATAGGGGGCATTTTCTCACAAAAAATCTATCTACAAGTTGACGAGACCATTGTTTATTCACAAACAACGTACGTGTATATAAAATTTATTTTTTACCTTGTTATCATGTTTGTGTACACACTGGCGCTTTTCCTGATTCATACTGAACTGGGAAAGTCTCTTTCATTCACAAGTAAAGTTTTATTCATCATACTATGACGTCAAGTTACGCGGTGGGTGTGTGTTGAAAATCCCTATCGAGCGTGATTCAGAAGGAAAATGAACCACATATTAATATTTTCCCAAGTTGTTTACTTGCGTACATGATAAATACACTTTCATTTAAGTCACACACCCCTCTCCTGAGGCCTTAGCACGAATAACTTTCGAGTACATAATCGAATCGAGTCGCTGTACGCTTAAAAACGAATATAAATTATACAAACGTCATTTATACTTTTCTATTTTTATTCATACTTTATAAACAAGTATTTTTCGATGCCTAGTAATCAACGTCAGTGAATCTATCACAACCAACGAAATAAATCAAATAAACGAAAATTAAATATAGGTATAGAGAAGTTGGGAACATAAACGCACTTCCTCCATAAGTTAGAAAGCTATAAGGAAAATAAAGCGTGTAAACAGAAATTAACTACAGATTCAATAGCCTAGACAGAAAGAAGAAATAAAGAAATAAACTTTATTCAGCCAATGTCACAGGCAACAAGATTAGCTTCATTTCCACGTGTTATTGCCCGACTGCCGCGGAAGGAGAGTAATGTTTTCTTTAAATCAGTCGCACAATTCTGGCAAGCATCGTTGATGAGTATTAATAGAAATACGTAACTATTTATAGGTATGCTCTCACAATCACGTAGTTTTGTACACGCTTAATTTCCTTCACAGATACACAGATATACGGTTGACCAAACCAATTATACATCGCGCGGTTTACATAAATATAATAATTCCCTTGGGACCAATGATATTTTCTAGGCATTAAGATTGGAGTATCTAGAGTTCTAAAGAAACTTGGAAATTAAGTTTTTTCTATTCTTAACAACTTCATTAACTACACCATTATTAGCACCATAGGTAGACAGGGGCGCACTTTCGAACTAGAACACCCACATATCGCCGAGCTTAGTTCCGTCCCAGTTGTGATAGGGGGCAAGCCTATCGTCACATGGCGCACAAATTGAATTTCCTACAATTCACAAATTAGCACCATCGATCGATATATCGGTAAACGGTAATAAAATATAAAACTGCACGCCACTTTTTTTTTATTTTTCTTATTCATACATTCATTATATGTATGAGTTAAATCATTCTTTCATCTACCTTTTCTAATTTTCGTTATCCTGGGACCAATGTGGAGTTGGTGCAACAAATATCTCCAGCATGTTGCTAAAAGGAATCGTCTTTTTATAAAATATATTAGTGAAAAGGACAGAAGTCCCGCGAAAAAATAGCTTTCAAATACATAGATTAAAGTAAAAATTACTCTAGATTTATAAATTTATATCTTGACAAGTTTAAAAACTAAACGGACCGACTTCAAATCCGATCGTGACCAAATTTATATGGGACCACCCTTGAAATAAGAATTTTGAAGATCGGTCCACATTTGGCGGAGATATCGCGTAACATACATAAAAAATATAGACGAATTGAGGACCTTCTCCTTTTTTGGAAATCGGTCGAAAAATATAGCAAAGACGAAAGAATAACGACATTTACCTTGAGGCATTATTAATCCCAATATTAAATTATATCTCTATAATATTTGCCTCGAGTGAGATTCCTTGTACATACAGTTTGGTACCCGCAATACTAGTGAATGTAAATGTTTTACAGCGCTTTTTGGGCCGTCCACGGGAATGCACCCCTGGAATATGATACCGTCCAAAGACACCCATGATACTAAAAGAATCATGGATGCATTGCCAACCATAAAATAGAGGTTGGAAACGGTTACGACAACAAACAAAAACGTCATTTTCTGTGAGACAGTGGTGGCTCATCGAGCTGGCTCATTCGTGCTGTAGACGTTACGTTGTCTACGGCGCGGCGTGACACAGAATTTTTTTACTGTTAATGTACACACACATCACACCACGCATACACGTGTGATGAAACCGTTCTATTGAGATTCGAGACGCACACGGCACAACTAACAAGCGTGAAGGTCTTAGATCTTTTCATATATAAATAATAACTTTTGCCTATGCCCGCGTGAGAGTCTTGACAAACATTCTTCTCCCATTACATCCCTTTAGGAGATGCATTTATTCATGTATTATACATATAAACGTTTTTTTTATGGCAGAGACTGATAAACGAACAGATGGGTCACCTGATGGTAAGTGATCTCCACCGCCCATAGATACCCAAGACACAATAAGAATCATGGGTGCGTTGCCAACCTTAAAAGAGGAAATAGAAGGGAGGGAAAAGGGATTGGTAAGGGTAGGAGGGGGGAGGAAATGGTCCACCGGCCCAATAAACCAATAGCCAATAAACCTTCCTCTTGAATCACTGTATCTATTAAAAGAACGAATCACAACCCGTTGCGTAGTTTTAAAGATCTAAACATACAGACAGACAGACAGCGGGAAGCGACTTTGTTTTATATTATGTACTGATTGGTAATAACACAAAACACAATCGTAATACAATATTTTTTTATCGATGGTATGTTATTTTATGAAATACGCAACATTCTTAGATCCACGTACAAGTAAAATCGATTCGACCTTGTGAATATCCGCGTTATCTTCAAACTCGAATGTGTGCTCCTTTTTTTATAACAGAGACTGGCAAACGAGCAGATGGGTCACCTGATGGTAAGTGATCTCCATTGTCCATAGACACCCAAGACACAAAAAGAATGGGTGCGTTGCCAATCTAAAAAGACGGAATGGAAGAGGAGGGAAAAGGGATTGGGAAAGGGAGGGGAATGGGCCACCGGATTCGAACGAAACGCGACAACGATTTGCCACTTTACATCGGTTTTCTGTGGGACAGTGGTATCAAACCGGTCGAGCCGGCCCATTCGTGCTGTAGACATTATTATTTACAGCGTGGCTCTACCACTCAAAACAACATAACATACACATCAAAAATATCTCACATATATATCCTCAAACTATAATGTGTATAAACTATCCCTGAAGGTGTAGGCACAGTCGAACTTTAGTATGACACGAAATTCTTTGATTATATATTATTGGTTTTTAACAGTATTTGGAAGGCTTTTAACATTAAATTAATAAGATATCTAGAATCGGTCGTAAACGCGTCAGTGGCTATATAATATGCGTAAAACGACCTTCTGCGCATGCGTACTGGTTATAAGGATCTATGTTTAATGTATTTAAAATATACTACACACATATTGTTTTTAGGCTTCATACATAGCCTGTAATTCTTTTGAGATTAAGTCGATCACTCGAGTTTTTACCAGTTAGCAACAGAGCTTTGCTGGCGGTAGGGTATTCGTATCCGACCGGATGGCGACTACATATGGTGCTAAACCCAGCTATAGTGATCCGCACTCCGAGTGTGATTCGCGTTCCAACATCAGCCAGTGTACTTCCAGTTCTCTCAAGTGGCTTGCGGCATGACTGGATGATGGTTGGGACGGGTATGGGGTATTCCTGTATCTACATCGGTCATCCGCCTGTCTTGTCGCAAGCCCCTCGATTTGGTTCTTCCCTCTTTGGATTTGGAGTGTTAAGAAGCATAAATAGGCCGGTATGAGTGGCGATCACTGATAAACACATTGTTTGTCGGTAGTCGTTAGTTTTCTGGACTGCACTACGCTTATCATCAGGTGCAGTGTGGTCACTTTGCCGTGCCCATATAAAAATCCTATACAAAAAAGAATATTGTAGCAAAAACGTGTTAACTCAAAAACGGCTTACCCGTAATATGGGATATATTACGTATTAAGTAACATACATAACATAAGCTCACGCCTGTATCTCCGAAGGGGTAGGCAGAGGCGTACTAGCGAACTAGAACACCCAAATTTCGCCGAGCTTAGTTCCGTCCCAGATGTGATAGGGGGCGAGCCTATCGCCATATCGGGCACAAATTTCAGACTCCGGGCTGATATGGAAAATTCCAATATCACTTTGCCCGAGCCGGGGATCGAACCCGAGACCTCAGAACCGTAGTCGTACCGAAATACCACCACGCCACCGAGGCAGTCCGTATTAAGTAATGTATTAAGTAATCGGTTAACATAGGCCTTTTATATTTCCTAAACACATGAGCCTCGAGAGCGTGGTAATAGAACGCCTCCCGAACATATTACATGTAATCGTATGGGAGGTAATCGAAAATCGAGATTGCGAACGAGTCGGTAATGTTCCAATAATCCGATAAATTTCCCAACACACGTATAAAAAGAAGTATCCATTTTGTAATAAATTGATACTTGTACTCCTTTTATTTTGCTGAGAAAATTATATTCTTCAATAATATATCAATTAAATAGCCTGGTTTGTAAGAAGCAAATTGTTAGGCAGTTCTTATATTATTTTAGCACATAGAATACGTTCTTGTCATTATCCTTCTAGAAAATTTGGATTTCTCATGAAAAAACTTGATTCCCCGAACTGTGAGGTATGTGAAGTTCTAGATGATGTGCAACATAATTATCTTAATAGATTGACTGAATACCACAAAGAAAAAAGGGAATTGCTTATTCTTAAACTTAAGTTAAATAAATATTACATGGGTACTTTCATGGGAACCTTATTCCTACTTCGGAAGCAGCTACTTCATTATTTGAGATATTTTTGAATTTATTATAAACTGTCGTCAAATCACTTTATCGTTGAGTACTAATGCAGGTACGATGGGACTGACATGCCATGGGTAACAGTCCCTAAAAAAGAAGGGAAAGTGTCATAACACCGAGACACGCAGTGTGCAATTTTTCAATTTAGTTTTATAACAAATGTTTTGTGCTTTTTAGTTAATACATTGTTATAAAATTGCACAACAAATGGTACTTAACATTCCATTGTCAAATGACATTGAATCTAGTGTGTATTCACATTAGATAAGAATGTATTCACAGTTCAGTATATTTGAATGTCGTTATATCTATGCATATTTATAGATTGTGTAATAACTGACGGTCTGTCAATCCTAATATACTCGTATTTATGAAGGTGTATTAGTTACCATTGATATGATGGATAAAAATACATTGATGACACCAACGTCTGTATGAGGCCTACCGACTTAAAAAAGTCGGATGTTCTCAATTCCGACTGCCTCGGTGGCGTGGTGGTATTTCGGTACGACTACGGTTCTGAGGTCTCGTGTTTGATCCCCGGGTCGGGCAAAGTGATATTGGATTTTTCCATATCAGCCCGGAGTCTGGAATTTGTGCCCGATATGGCGATAGGCTCGCCCCCTATCACATCTGGGACTGAACTAAGCTCGGCGAAATGTGGGTGTTCTAGTTCGCTAGTGCGCCTCTGGCTACCCCTTCGGGGATACAGGCATGAGCCTATGTTATGTGTTATGTTCTCAATTCTGTTTATAATGTTAAGCGATACATCGGAAATATACCCATATTAATTTTTATACTAATATAATTTAATGCAATAATACCCGACCCGGACATCGAATCCGAGACGGCAGTCGTCGCATGCAATACATAAGTACATAAATACAAGTACGCCATCGACGATGCGAGCGATGAATTATTCCACACAATACCATATTGCTAAAATATTATTCACAGGCGCTATTAGGACTTGCATATTATTATTACTGATGATTCATTAACAGCCGTAAAACAATCGAGTTAACGCGTATTAACATCTGCATACAATGTTACTTTAGCTTTAGATCATCATAAGCTATTAATATCCAATCACCTTGACAGAAGCCTTCTTCCCAAAGAGACATATTGCACGTTGAGAACGAAAGTGACTTAATACAAAATTATTGTCTTTTGGATAATGAAGAATATGGCAGTGTTACACAGACCACGCGAGTTGTGGAAAGTAGAATAATGAAACACTTCTTGAGTGGTAGAGCCACCATTTATTAACATCTACATAGAATTTTACTTTGGCTTTAGACCATCATAATCTATTAATATCCAATCACCTTGACAGAAGCCTTTTTCCCAAAGAGACATGTCGCACGTTGAGAACGAAAGTGACTTAATACAAAATTATTGTCTTTTGGATAATGAAGAATATGGCAATG
Source organism: Clanis bilineata (assembly GCA_036417725.1). Lineage (NCBI taxonomy): Eukaryota > Metazoa > Arthropoda > Insecta > Lepidoptera > Sphingidae > Clanis > Clanis bilineata. The sequence continues at coordinate 5,751,203 of CM071145.1, read as the reverse complement.
TTACACAGACCACGCGAGTTGTGGAAAGTAGAAAAATAAAACACTTCTTGAGTGGTAGAGGCACGATGTAGACAGTAACGTCTACAGCACGAACGTGCCGGCTCGACCGGTTAGAGACCACTGTCTTACAGAAAACTGACGTAAAATTGGCAGCTTGCTGTCACGTTTCTTTAGGTGAGTGTGATTTCCGGTGGCGCAATTCCCCCCTCCCTTTTCTTATCTCTTTTACCTCCCCTTCCATTTCCTCTTTTTCGGTTGGTAACGCGCCTATGTTTTTTTGTGTGTTTTGGGTGTCTATGTGCGATGGAGATCACTTACCATCAGGTCACCCATCTGCTCGTTTGTCAGTCTCTGCTATAGAAAAAGAGATGAATGCTGATAAGACCTTGTTTAGAATTGATGTCTGTTTTTGGAAGTTTAGTTGACGAAGTATTGTTGTTTATTCGATGTAATAATTTATGCATTTAACTCAATTTTCCAAAAATTTGGTTTGAGTCACTTTAGTTGTCACCGTGCGATGTATCAATTTTGTTATTCGAGCCCGGCAAAGATTTTCTATTACAAGGAAGTCTATATTAAAGTAACCCTATTCATCTTCGCCTTCAAATGCCTTTCTACATTCCGTATTTCTATCATTTAACTTAGTTTAAAGAAGACACCATACAATACTATATGAAAACTACCAAGGGCAATAGTACTATCGATCCGACGTCGAATTTGTATTGACTTAGTTCCACAGTCCACACCCTCTTCACACGAGAGATCGCTCTGCGCGGAGTATAGAACAAAGATATTTATGTATGTTAGAACTAACATATGATTGTGTTTTTGCATCTGCCTGCGAACGTGTGGTATCAAAACATTTTCTTTTTACCTGGCGTTATCCCATACTTATGACAGGATCTGCCTTCCCGGTTTTTTCGTCCGACTTCCAAAAAGGAGAATGTCCTCAATTCGTCTGTATTTTGTTTTTATGTACATATGTTACGCGGTATCTCCGAAAATGTGGACCGATTTTCAAAATTTTGTGTTCGATAGAGCTTATTTTAAGGGTGGTACCATATAAATTGGGTCACCTTCGGATTTGATGTCGGTCCGTTAAGTTTTTAACCCGTTGGAGGCGGCACATACATATATATGTTACATAAGCGTAAGGGCACCGGAGGCCGAGCCGCCTGTGACTATCTAAACTTGTGATTATTTTAAACGAACGGAAATAAAAAATAAAGCTACTACCGAATAAAGAGAATAGTAGATCACAATACAACTCATGACTCATGGTCTACCTCTGATCTAAACCTGTTTAACGCTAAGTCAAATTAAATACACAAACAAACATCCTAATTACATTAGCATTAGTAGCATTTTCAATACAATTGTCTGCGGAATCTTGTTTCTACAACCTTCACTATCGCTTAGCATTTCCTAGTTCGATTTCATGGAAGCTATACGAAATTGTTTTCAATGTGTTAATAATTTGCATAAAACTATTGTTTGTTTATTGTCCATTATTTATTTGTTGTATTGTATTTTTACTGTGTATTAAATTACAGACCATTTTGGATGTAAAATAATACCTATTCAATAATCATAAGTTGAAAAACTTAAAGCGACTTGCAGCGCTATTACTAATCTATTTTTTTATATATGGAAGAGGGGGAAAACGAGCAAGTGTGTCGCCTGATGTTAAGTGATCACCGCCGCCCATAAACATCCAACAAACATAAACTCCATTTATCCTACAGCTCACACAAACACACACATAATATATTGAAATCGAATTTTGAGGTAAATCGAGATTTATTTAAATGCAAGTCGCCCTTAAAAACCGACTCCAAAGAACATACTTCAAACCCAAATTTAGTTCAACAAACTTTCGTTTTGCTTACAAGGTGCCTCTTTTTGGATTTGACAATGACTAATCTCAAAGGACGAGGAATAATAATGAAAATGTGACTAATGTGAGTACACCCATTAGTCATGCACATAGTCCCAGCTCCACACTAAGTTTATCGTGTATCAAATATTTATTAAGAACGCCGAGACTATCAACCACAACACCTAGCCAAAAAAAATCTATGGATCACTCAAACATTTTGTCTCGGTGCGGGAATTGAATTGGAATTGAATTACTTGACAATGTTTTTTTTATATTAAAATATACGTCATCTAAAATATAGAACAGAAAAAAATATGTATTGAAATATTCTCAAAAATAACATAACATAACATAAGATCAAGCCTGTATCCCAGAAGGGGAATTCTCACTCACCGAACGAAACGCGACAGCGATCTGCTACTTTACATCGGCTTTCTATGAGACAGTGGTATTAAACCGGTCGAGCCGGCCCATTCGAATTCAAATACATAACAACAAATACATTTTGACAGCATTCGTGGGGCAGCGGATTCGATTCCCGCATAGAATCAAATGTTTGTGATCTACAGATAATTGTTTCGGGTCAGGGTGTTGTGGGAGCATGTTACTCCTAGTTACTGATACTCACAGGTTCAACCTAGTGTGGGGTCAGCATTATGTGTGTGTTCTATCCAAAGATATTAAATATTACTATTACTGAATACTGTTGAATTTCTTTGACTCTATCATTTATATTTTAATACTTTTAAATGCGGATAGTGCCAGAGTATGTCGTGATACGTGACTAAGGATAAAATCTGCATCAAGGGAATCCTGATCAGAGTGACGTCATCATTAAATGTTTTATCATGCCTTTATTCATGTATTAATTAATATACCTGCTATGAAATCATGATAATGTCATGTCTTAAGTATGCACGATTCACACCTACCTGGTTATCATTATTATTATCAGCCGTATCTACATTCCACACTTGATTTTAAATGCAGTTTAAGCTGAATATAAAATATAATATACATTACCTCAAGCCTGTATCCCCAAATAGGTAAGCAGACGCGCTAACGAACTAGAACATCAACATTTCCCCTAGCTTAGTTCCGTCTTAGATGTGATAGGGGGCAAGCCTATCATAATATCGGGCACAAATTCTAGACTCCGGGCTGATACTGAAAAATCCAATATCACTTTGTCCGATGGGGATCGAACCCGAGACCTCAGAACTATAGTGGTACCACGCACGCAATACCACTACGCCACCGAGGCAGTCTACCAATAGTAACCTAATGTAAGTTTTCATCGGCACGAAGGGATAGATAGAGGTAAAAAACGCCACAGCATTTGTTTTGCCAAGATTATTTTCCCTACTAGTCACTAAAACGCCGGTGGTAATTTAACGGATATCAAAATCAACACTTTGACGTAAGGAAATAACTCGTTTACAAAAATTGAGCAAGTAAAAAATATGTATCTGTTTTTATAACTTCAATAAAGTTTGTAAAGTGTATTCGGATGATTACCAATCTAATACCAGAGACAAGATACTCTGCTAATAGTATGAAATATGTAAGTTTACCTACCGTCTTTGTTCGGTAAGTCATAAAACCATAATCAATAATTTCTACAGTAACTTTAATAATGTAAATTGTGTACTCGATCTTTTTTCCGCTTGTCCTAATCCTATTGAATATGGGGTTGGAACAAAACACTTTTATTTAACTTCACTGCCTGCCTGACGTTAACTACCTCTAGAGCAGGGGTTCCCAAGCGTTTTGTTGTCACGCCTCCCTTCTACCTAAATTGCATGGGCTCACGCCCCCCCTCGATTTATGCAAATCTGAAACCTACTACCTAAGTTCGCAGGAAGTCGCTGGATGCAGGCCGCTTCCATCAGGTCGATCTGGAAATCTTTGGGGGAGGCCTATGTTCAGCAGTGGACGCCCTATGGCTGATGATGATGATGGTAAAACCTACTAGCTTGCCTGGTGACCTCTTTTTTTTAGTAGGTTTGACCTTCAAGATGAAGTTTGTAGTAGTGTAATGCGCGAGAGACACTTCAATCGCCCGCGCGACCATCCGCTTGTATTGCACCCGCGTGTGCTTCCAAAAGCTTACGCCCCCCATGGCACCTTGCCACGTTCCCCAGGGAGGCGCGCCTCACCCTTTGGGAACCCATGATCTAGAGAATTGGATCAACCTTGGATTAAAATCCAGTACCTTCCGGCCCACGGTCCATATACGTTGCCACTAGACCAAGGCGTCAATAAAAATGAGATCTCGGTATTTATTAAAATTTTTGTTTTAGCTACAAAACCTGTTAAAGTGACTCATTTGACCAGAAAGTAAAACCAGCTTTCGTTTTGTGAAAGGAGAAATTAAAAATGGCACAACTCTTGTTTACATTACCAACACACTTAACAGTAAAAAATCCTCATTCGGAGTTCTGCAGCCCGAGCAGGAAAATTTCTGATAACCGTAAATGTATTCGTGCTCGATGCGCGTCTATCAAATTTGTATGAAATATTAATCAAATGTCATCAGTGCGCAGCGAGTTTACAATTACATTAGTTTTTCGTGCTCGGAGTTCTGACCTTGTTACATTGACATAAACATTGACGATCACATGAAAATATTCACCATAACAGATCCTAGTATTATAATTACACAAATAACATTGTCAAAGTGCCTCGATTTGGCTCTAGCCCTATGCACATTATAATTCTTATATTACTTTATATTACTACTATATAATTCTTATATTACTACACTGCACCTGATGGTAAGCGTAGTGCAATCCAAAAAACTAGCGGCCACTGACAAACACTGTGTTTATCAGTGGTCGTCAGAATCATGCTGGCCTATTTATGCTTCTTCATCCGAATCCGAAGAGGGAAGAAGCAAATCGAGGGGCTTGCGACAAGACAGGCGGATGAACGATGCAGTTACAGGAATATCCCCATACCTGTCTCAACCAACCATCAAGTCATGCCGCAAGCCCTTCGAATGGAATGCGAACCACACGCGGAGTGTGGGTCACTATGGTAGGTTTTAGCACCATGTGTACGATGGTCGCCATCTGGTCGGATACAAATATCCTACCAACAGCTATATCCCCTACCATCAGTAATGCAACAAAGATATACCAATTAATCTCAACAATACATACTACAAAATGCTTGGTAAAACCAGTACTTAATTGTATTATATCCGCTCCATGCAGCGTGCGATCGTGGCGGTGGTACTAACGGTTTCCGAAGCCAGTGTAGTATGGAAGTGGTATTCATCGGAGAGGCATCGTATAAACAACTCGGTCTGGCCGACGCTCCACGCCAGTCACGGACTCGTGAGCCAACGACCCTGCCGTCTAACAATGAACAATTCCAATAAGTGAATACGCAAACGTGAAAGTGTGGTTTTTTAAGGTGAGGATTATTGAGTGATATTGACGTGAAGTGTTAAATTAAATTATGATTTTCGCGTGGAATGATTCTATGTTGGACGGATATCACAATTTCCACAGTATTTGTGTTTGAACACAAACAATTGAGGTATTTAATTTATCACGCAAATTGCAACGCGAGCGTCACAAACGAACTCAAAATGCATTAATTACGAGTATCAACTATAATTCAGCCATTTATTTCTGTGTATACTAATAGAACAAATAATAATCTGTTTTAAATTAATTCATGGTATCGATAATCTTTTTAACATAAAACGTCAAACACAGTTAAAGATCTCGTATCATTAAATAAATTCAGAAACAAAGAAAGTGAAATTTGATTAAATTATTTTATGCTATACAAACATTTTTAAACAGTTACGATGATACAGTTATAAACAGTTTCCCTACATTTTTAAACAGTTACGATGACTAACGTAACAAAGTATTTGTGCTTAATATATTCTTTTCAAATAGTTTGGCATATTTTCGACACAACATTTAAAGTTGTGATCAAGATCAACCTTTATATTGATGTCGGAGGAATGCGCTTAGGATTAAGGCTGATATCTATAGAGCGAACTTCGACTAACTCCAAGTCAAAGAAACTAAGTGAGGATTTGGATTTTTTAAATCGAACTTTGACTTGGTCCGACTCATTATTTACAAGAAAATCTTTGCTCAGTCTGTCGGTCAGTCTCTTTTTGTTCTAAAAAATGGGTCGGACTAAATCGAAGTTCGATTCAAAAATTCCAAATCTTCACTGAGTTCGTTTTTTTGACTTAGACTTAGTCGAAGTTAAGAATCTTAGCCTAAGACTGAGTGATTGAGTCAGAGTCTTTTTTTTAAAGAAAATCTTTGTTTAGTCTGTCTGACAGTATGTTTTTATTGTAAAAAATAGTTCGAACTAAGCAGAAGTAATATGTAAAAATTCCAAACCTCACTCCTCACTGACTTAGTTTCTTTTATTTAGATTTAGTCGAAGTATCGCTCTGTAAATCTCAGCCTTAGTACCTGCTGTAATAAAACACACCTTTATAGTATAGTTACATACATACATACACTTATATATATTTGTGTAATTACTGTGCATAGGCTGTGTTGTAATTCAACTCGACAGCCTCCGTGGCGCAGTGGGCGAGTAGCCGGCTGTGAAGCGATAGGCCGCGGGTTCGAATCCCGCATTGAGACAAATGTTTGTGTGGCCCACAGATATTTGTTTCAAGTCTGGGTGTCATGAGACCGAAAGTCTCTCATAGTCTTTAACACCCACGATACAGGTTATACCTAGCGTGGGGTCAGGACTAGGTGTGTGACTGTTGGGTGTATTTATTTATTTTTTATAACTATCATGCATAGGTACGTATAAATTATTTGTTATAATTATATTAAATCGTAATGTCGCCTCTTTGGTTTAGTGACAGAGTATCTATATGGACTGTGGATCGGAAGGACCTGGGTTCAACTCCAAGGTCGGGCAAGTCTAACTTTCTAGTACGATTTTCCCGGAACTAGATCCTTCAAAGGGAGTTAACGTCATATCGCATGCGGGCAGCCGGCCGTAAAAATCAAAGCCGGATCTTTACCGCAACATTTTTTTTCTTATCGAGTTGGCATCATAAGCACTGTCAAAATGTGTTGAAATCACTTTATATTGAAGGAAAATTATTTATAAAAATGTTTTCCTCCAGTTTTAAGAAATCGTGTAATTGAATCGACTGCCTCGGTGGCGTGGTGGTATTTCGGTACGACTACGGTTCTGAGGTCTCGGGTTCGATCCCCGGGTCAGGCAAAGTGATATTGGATTTTTCCATATCAGCCCGGAGTCTGGAATTTGTGCCCGATATGACGATAGGCTCGCCCCCTATCACATCTGGGACGGAGCTAAGCTCGGCGAAATGTGGGTGTTCTAGTTCGCTAGTGCGCCTCTGCCTACCCCATCGGGGATACAGGCGTGAGCTTATGCTATGTTAAATCGTGTAATCCCTTGTATTATTAAGGTAAAATAATCCATATATTTATAAAAAAAGCTATCTCCTAACTGATAATTAAATATTAATCTAATTTAACCGCGATTAGCCTAACCTTCTCATTAGAGGCGGCCCGTGCTCAGCAGTGGGACAGTTATATTATAAGGTTAATATTATTTATTATTATTATAAACAGCATATTATATCGCCTCCTTGGCCTAGTGGCAGTGTATACGGGCTGTGAACCGGGAGGTCCTGGCTTCGATTCCCAGGTCAGGCGGGGTGTTTTTCTACCACTATTTTCCCGGGATTGAATCCCCCAGATAGGGTTGACGTCGGCAGCCGGTCATAGAAACCAAGCCAAATCCTTTCTGCAACATGCTTGAAAAATGTGTTGCGCAGACCCCACATTAAGGCGGGATAAATGCAGGTTAAAGTGGAATAAAGAAAGATTAACCGGATATATTCTTTAATTTGCCAAAAATATTTGAGTTTGTTAGAATGAATGAACAGACGTATTATTATGACTTAAGTATTGGAAACCTAGGGAGCTCTTCTTTCAAAGTGGCATTGCATTTTAAGTATCGTATTAGAAACGAGTCAATTATTTTAATATGCCAATGTCAAATCGATCATAACAACAACACGAAAAGCTTATACAGTTTAAGACGAAAGGTTATGCATAAATACAGAACATTTCGGTCTTTAACTTTTAATAATTTAACGATAAGTTAAATGCGAAATAATTTGATATAGATAAAGAATAATATATAATACTCAAATGGAGCGATCGGATTCCTAATCCCCTTAAGATTCGTTATTAAGGCCCTTGGAATATCTGGGCTCTCAAGAAAATTGATCATACCATTTAAATTACATTTGAGGAATGCAAAAGATTTTGCTATAGCCTATTAAACATGAACTCGTATGCACCATGTCTCTTAATCCCCATTACGAGCCGGTAATTAATACTGAATGAATAAATAAATACACCCAACAGTCACACACATAGTCCTGGGTGTCTATTCTATAAAACGTTTTCGGATGAACGATATCGGACCAATACTCTACCGCACAGACTAATATAGATGCACGTGGATCAAATAAATGTCCAACACCGAAGAGTGAGCTGTCAAACGGTTTACAGCATGGCGTTCTCCGAAACGAAACATATAGCACCGATATCGGTCGGACACGTGAGCCACATAGAATAGCAAAACGTGCGAAACGAAGCCCGCAACTGCGGATTTCGTTTTACAAACTAGACCCCCAGACCCCACATTATGTATCGTGGCTATCAGAAACTACCAGAGACTTTCAGTCTCACGACACCGAGACCCGAAACAAATATCTGTGGGCCACACAAACATTTGTCTCTGTGCGTGAATCGAACCCGCCTCGCTTCACAGTCGGCTATTCGCCCACTGAGCCACGGAAGCTGTCGATACTGTATCAACTGAATTCTTCCTCGAATGAAATATTTTTTGAGTAGTAGAGCCACGCTAACACAGTAACGTCTACAGCACGAATAGGCCGGCTCGACCGGTTTGATACCACTGTCTCACAGAAAACAGACGTAAAGTGGTAGCTTGCTGTCGCGTGTCGTTGGGTGAGTGAGATTTCCGGTGGCCCATTCCCACCTTCCCTTACCCAATCCCTATTCCCTCCTCTTTCATTTCTTCTTTTAGGTTGGCAACGCACCCATGATTCTTTGTGTCTTGGGTGTCTATGGGCGGTGGAGATCACTCTCCATCAGGTGACCCATCTGCTCGTTTACCAGTCTGTTATAAAAAAATCAGATGAATATGCATAACATTACAAAGCTAGTTATAGAAGAAGTGTCATTTCCTGATTTAAATTGAAGTTGAACCATTTACACGTTAGGATCATTATCTATAGTAGAACACGAAGCAATTTGTTAATGCACTGTACCTTGAATGGCGTGAACAGACGGACAAAACCACAGTTAGTAATCACTTTATAATGGTTGTTTCGGTTTGTGTGAAATGTCATATTTGGTATTATCTAGTGCTATACGACTGCAGTATTATCTATATGAGAAGGTGGGAATTTAGGTAGAGTGTCTAAAGAATCAAGGATGGAATTTAATATTAAAATTACTTCTCTAACATAACCTGTGCCGTGAACTTTTACACAATAGATTCTAACCCCCTTACTTATAAAAATATTTAAGCGCTGCTTATCTATACCCATTGGGTTTCTCTTTTAGTTTTAAACATTGTAACGCAAGGAAAAAGTGATAGGCTGTTGTGAGCGAAAAGATAAGCGAAAATGTTTTTATAAGTAAGGTCCTAGTTATTGCTCGCGGTTCCACTTTTGTGATAAGAAAAAGTAACCTTACTGTCATGTCACTTAGGTATAGTATTAGTATACATTTGAACCGATAGCCGATGGGGCGGTAAAGTTCTCGAGTGGAGACTACCGGCAAGCGCAGCGTTGTACGTCCACCTATAATGTGGACAGACGACCTGATAAAGGTTGCAGGAAGTCGATGCAGGCCGCTTCCAACAGGTTGATCCGGAAATCTTTGGGGGAGGCCTATGTAAGGCAGTGGACGTCTTGTGGCTGATGATGATATACAAAACTGTATTTTAATGCTCGTATGAATTTTGCTTATTTTTAATGCTCCCGTAAACATTTTTAGTATACTTAATGTTAATGTAAAATTCAATATAATATATTAATTCCCCACCAGGCATTAATGGATCCTTCTGGTAGAGAAAGCTAGTGGAATAGTGTATTATATAATAACAGGGTTAGTATAATAATAACAAAGAAACATTAGCGGCGATAGCTCAGCGGCCTGAGCAGGAAAATTTCTGACAACCGTAAATGTATTCGAACTCGATGCGCGTCTATGAAATTTGTATGAAATATTAACCAAACGTCATCAGTGCGCAGCGAACTCGAATACATTTACATTTACATTAGTTTTTCGTGCTCGGGCTACAGATCGAAATGGTACGTTTTGCCAATAAGTGTGTCGGAGGTTCAATACTAAGCCCAAAACGGCATGGACCTCTGACATTCCTATGTGTAATTATTATGAATGATCGCTTGCTATAATGGCAAGAAAACAACGGCAGGACATTTGAACTCATGAGACTTACTTAACAAGAATTTCGAAGTATATGAAGTCTACCAACCCGCATTAGGCCAGAGTGGTAGCCAAGGTCTAACTCCTCTCATTAGTAGAGGAGGCTCGTAGGGGATAGGTTAATTACAGGGCTATTAAATAAATAAAAAATATAATTAATATTGGCTGACTCAGCCGAATCGGCAAGATTATATAAGCCGGTATAACTAATTACAGTGATCGTCGAACGATGCTCTCGCCTTTCGTGAATTTTTTTTTGGATACATTTAATCGGTACCCGTACCTGGAACAACTTAAAAAAACTCTTTATCGATTTAAAACCTTGGGTACAGTTTATGGATACGGGGTCAGTGATCCTCGCAATTTTTTTTATGTTTTGTGTTATGGTGGGTGCGTTGCCTTTGTATTTACTATTGTAATTTCCCTCCACTTGTTGAACACTGTGATATACATGAATCATTTTATTAATTAAATTGTGATTTATTAGGTTTCTGTATCAAATGATTCAGAAACGGGATATCCTTATGATCTCGTATTTTAAAAGAATTTTTTAGAATATTGGACAATTATACATGTATAAGCTAACGACGTTATGATAACTAGTTTGTTAGATAATATTTTAATACTAGCTGACCCGCGCAACTTCGTCTGCGTAGGAAAGAGAGGGTTGAAAGAATGAGTCGTAGGCACCTATAATCAAATAATTCTAAAGGAGGTAATGGGATGATCTACTTCGGTCCGGTTTCGTCAGTCACCCCGTCCATCACCCTGTCGGTTACCCCATCAGTCACCCCGTCCATCACCCCGTCGGTCACCCAGTCTGATACTCCGTCTGTCACCCGTCTGTCACCCCGTCTGTCACCCCGTCTGTCACCCGTCTGTCACTCCGTTTGTCACCCCGTCTGTCACCCAGTCAGTCACCCAATCAGTCACCCGTCTGTCACCCAGTCTGTCACCCCGTCTGTCATCCGTCTGTCACCCCGTCTGTCACCCGTCTGTCACCCCGTTTTTCATCTCGTCGGTCACCTGTATGTCACCCCATCTGTCACCGCGGTTGTCACCCCGTCGGTCACCCGTCTGTCACCCGTCGGTTACCCCGTCTGTCACCCCGTCTGTCACCCCGTCTGTCACCCGTCTGTCACTCGTCTGTCACCCCGTCCATCACCCTGTCGGTTTCCCCGTCTGTCACCCCGTCTTTCATCCCGTCGGTAACCCCGTCGGTCACCCTGTCGGTCACCCCATCAGTCACCCCGTCGATTACCTCGTCATTCCTCACTCATCATCATCATCATTCTTCATTTCGAACCAGTAGTTTCCCGATTTTGCAACATTTTTCATTTCTGCTCCGCTCCTATTGGTCAAAACGTGATTTTATATAACCTATAGCCATCCTCGATAAATAAGCTACCCATCACAAAAAGATTTTTTCAATTCGAACCAGTAGTTTGTGAGATATCAACTTCCCTGCTTTTCAACATTTTTCATTTCTATTGGTCATAGCGTGATGTTATATAGCCATCCTCGATAATTGGGCTATCTAACACAAAAATAATTTTTCAAATCGAACCCGTAGTTCCTGAGATTAGCGCGTTCAATCAATCAAACAAACAAACAAACGAACAAACTCTTCAGCTTTATAATATTATTAGTATAGATAATTAAAATAGCATCGTATTATGACAGCCTCCGTGGCGCAGTGGGCGAGTAGCCTGCTGTGAAGCGAGAGGCCGCAAGTTCGATTCCCGCGTTGCTGGCCCACAAATGTTTGTGTGGCCCACAGATATTTGTTTCAAGTCTGGGTGTTGTGAGACTGAAAGTCTATCATAGTTCCTGATACCCACGACACAAGACTAGTATCTTAGTGTGGGATCAAGACTAGGTGTGTGACTGTTGGGTGTATTTATTTATTTATTATTAGCAATTAGCAATGAACGTCCTGTGGCTGATGATGATGATAGCACCGAACTCCTGCATATTATTTTGCATAAAATACGCTGCATTAAGTTTTTTTGAGTGGTAGAGCCACGCTGTAGACAGTTACGTCTACCTCTCGAATGGCTGGACCGGTTTAATACCACTGTCAAATAGAAAACCGACGTAGTGGTAGTTTGCTGCTGCGTTTTGTTCGGTGAATGAGGTTTCTGGTGACCCAATTCCCCCGTCTGTGTGACAGATATTTGTTTCGGGTCTTGGTATTGTGAGAAGTGAGACATAAAGTCTCTCGTAGTTGCTGATACCCACGGGGCTACGACACAAGACTCGCACTTACTATGGGGTCTGGACTACGTATGAAACTGTTGGGTGTTATTTATTATTATTTTGTATATAAATAAATAAATAAATACACCCAATAGTCACACACCTAGTCCTGCCCCACACTAGGTATAACCTGTATCGTGGGTGTCAGAAACTATGAGAGACTTTCGGTCTCACAACACCCAGACTTGAAACAAATATCTGTGGGCCACACAAACATTTGTCTCAATGCGGCAATCGAACCCGCGGCCTCTCGCTTCACAGCCGGCTACTCGCCCGCTGCGCCACGGAGGCTGTCATATCTTAGTAGAAGATGTCTTAAGACATACCATAAACTTATCACATTAGTAAAAAGCAACGACGATCCATATTAAGAGGTTAAAAGAGTCAATAGAGGTAATTAACCTTGATGGATACGACAATCGTTAGCATCAATGTGTTTCGTCATTAAGCGATGATTTCAAAACAGCCTATACTCAACAAAAACTAACACCGAACAAACAATAGCCAAATACAGATGTGTAAAAAATTGCGTAAATAACGAATCGTGTAGTTTTTAGTTGCTGTTGTCAAATAATGCTAACGACTTTAACATTTTTCACAATTCAACTTTGTCATAATGAATCGATTTTATAATCCATCGATTATGAACTCAAAATAATTGCTGAATCGATTATGGTGCTAAATTATTTGCTAGTATAGTTAGTGCTAGGTGCTAAATTATATGTAAGTATATTATGCAGTTATGCAGGCCGCATATTTTTTATTGGTCATGGAAGGACGCAATGTCTCTTGATTTGTTAAAAACATAAGTGACTTTAAATGTTATTTCTGCTTTTATTGTTTTGTAATATTAAACAACTGATTCCTTTTTATTTATTTATAAGGCTATAAAACTTGTTTTTTTTAAAAGAATGGACACTTGGCTGATAAACAGAGGAGAAAAATGTTTTGTCGTTGCCTTTTTTTTACCGACTTCAAAAATAGGCAAATGTCCTCAATCCGTCTCTATTTTTTTGTATATGCTACGCATATCTCCGGCAACTATGGACCGATTTTCAATATTCTTTTTGTGTTCGGTAGAGCTAATTCCAAGGATGATCCCATATCAATTTGATTTACGATCAGATAATTTTTGAGTCGGTCCGTTAAGTTTTTAAACTTGTAATTGTTATATAGATAAAATAAATAAATACACCAACAGTCACACACATAGTCCTGCCCCCAAACTAAGTGTAACCTGTATCGTGAGTATCAGAAACTGCGAGAGACTTTCGGTCTCACAACACCCAGACCAGAAACAAATATCTGTGGGGCACACGGACATTTTTTTCGGTGCGGGAATCGAACCCGCGACCTCACGTATCACAGCCGGCTACTCGCCCGCTGCGCTACGGAGGCTGTCAATAGATAATAATATATCAGGCCTTAGTGCAATAATCGGCGAACAAAGTGCAGCGTAGTTGCGACTTGCGACTAATATTCCAAACAGGGGGTCTAGTTTGTAAAACGAAATCCGCAGTTGCGGACTTCGTTTCGGACGTTTTGCTATTCTATGTGATCACGTATCGGACCGATATCGTTGGTATAAGTATCGTTTCTGAAAATGCTATTCTGTAATCCGTTTGACAGCTCATTATTCGGTGTTTGACGTTTATTTTATCATAGCTAAATGTCAAATACCGCAGTTGCGGACTTCGTTTTGCTAGTCTATGTGGTCACGTATCGGACCGATATCGGTGGCATAAGTTTCGTTTCGGAAAATGCTATTTTGTAATCCGTTCGACAGCTCAATATTCGGCGTTTGACATTTTTTTCATCGGAGTTTTATGTCATATTCTACGATAGACCTAGCGGTATCGTTTGTGTATCGAATGTGCTTTAAAATTATATGATTTGTAGTTTTTTGTTAGATTTCTATTGTAATTAACTTCCTAAGATACTTTTTATTGATTTGGTGAGCTTTCCACCGTGCTATGGAAGACCATTTATTTGAATTTTCACTTGATGCCGTTAAACTTTCATTCCTGTATATTTATTTTTCTACCTGCCCTTATCCCACGCCAGTGTGGGGTCGGCGCAACCCACTTCTTCATGAAATTTGCAGAAAGGATGTATCTTAGTCTTTACGACCGGCTGCCTGCCTGACGTCAACCGCCTCTGAGGGATTCAGTCCCTCCCGGTTTACAGCCCATATATGCGGCCACTAGACCAAGAAGGCGACAATGTTTTCCTTATTCTAATAAAACAGAAATGGAGTTCATCATACTCGCAGAAAAAGCAAGAGGAGAAAACCTCATTTATAACGCCGACGAGCAAGGGATACCTTTTGCTCACGAACTCTATTGGACGTTCGAGGGAGTTTGTGGCGAATTGCCGATTCTTCGAAAGTCTGTGCATTATTACTATACATAATAATATGTACCTAGAATAAATATAAATACTCCTTTATAATTATTATAAATTATTTATTATTTATTTGTATAAAATACAGAAGTTACATTTTTAATGCATTCCTTAAACCACTAGGCTTGTTATGGATGCGCGTGCTTCCCCTTCTTTAATCCTGCTGTATCGGGTTCCGCCACCACTGTCTTCATATTGGGACTTCGGATGTTTATTTCCACCTACTCCAATGTGGGATCTGTGCAACACACTCCAAGAATGTTGTGTAAAGCTTCGGCTTAGTCTTTAGGCAAACTTCTTCAAAGCGGTACTAAAAGCGCAAAAATATAGTACAAGATAAGATATCTTCTTTCTTTTAAAAACACGACCCCTTCAAAATATTGATGATTTTGCCAACAACGGTAATAAATAATAATTCCATGTTTTTACTATCAAATTACTTTGTCAAACTACGATAAATTCACAAGGTTCACTTTATAATTTCACTTTATTCTTTGTTCACAAGTATAATATGTAGGTATCTCTGATTCACTAAAGAAAATGTAATCACTTTCCTAAACTACCTACTACAAGTAAAAACAAGGACGTTATAAGAATGGACTCGCCTCGCATCTATTACTCTGAGGAAAAATTCTGTCACTTTTTGAGGGGGAACCGAAAGGAGAAAGAATAAAGAAAAAGGACAGACTACAGTCGATATTTACAGTCCATAGTTGTATCAATAGTCTGAATATAAATTTTAACTTTCATAAAAATAAATAATTGTTATTATTTAAAATCGCTTTTATACATCAGTGATTTAGATTGATTAAAAAATTGATTCGTTTATTCCCGTCTGTGTTGAACTATATTGGTTGTATGAACAATCATGATATTGCGCTCACTCATTGTTCCTTTCGGTCATCTCTATCTATGCACACGATAGTGGTGTCTATGGTGCCCGAACGATGTAAGTACATCCGATGGTGTTATATGCTAGCATTTTTGCACGATATCGTTGGAGTATCGGACCGCATAGCGTTCCTCCGAAACGTTTTGTACCGAGGAGGCGAGACTATGAATACTAGAAAGCTGTAATTTGGCATGGCTATACATATGTATAGCATTGATTATCAATCACACTTTGTTGGTGTGGTCGGTGATCGGTGTGGCCCCCTGCTCGTAAAATGGGGGATAATTTTTTTTCGGTTATCCTATGCTGAGGTATCGTTAGAAAAAAATCTTGGGTGTACGGTATTATAACGAGTTTAAAAGAAAAACTATCATGGCTAAGTTCACACGTCAACGATTTCGTATAAATTCTACTGAATACCTACCACCAACCAAATGAAGTTGTTAGTTGTTTAAAAGAGGTAGTGAATATAAGTTAATGGACCATGGTCACCTTAAAGTGTTACTTAAGGTCTTATGTGTAATAAAATTATATTTCAGTAACATTTATCCCTACCACGGAACCCTGTAGCGTGTACAAACATGCTTCAGCCCCTGGCCGTGTTTTCTAAACCTTTTTTTCGATCGATGTGCCAGCAACCCAAAGAGATTCCACTTTCCGACAATGTACCTCTTTCTTACAAAAACAAGAGAATTGTCTCATAAATAAATAATTATTGACAAAAATAATAAAATTGTTATATTAATTGAAATAAACATTTAAATATCTATAATAATGGCAAATAAAGACATCGAGTGTGGTGAATCAATTTTCAAACACGTTTTAATACATTAGTAAATTGGATTGATACAATATTGTCGATGATTCCCGTGTGTGTTGAAGCACCTTTATAATAATATTGCATTCACTCATTGTTCCCTTTAGTCATCTCTAGGTTCTTCCGACAGTGGTGTCTATGATGCCCGAACGATATACGATGATGTTATGTGCTAGCATTTTTGCACGATATCGGTAGAGTTTCAGTCCGATATCGTTCGCCCGATAACGTATCATAGAATAGACACCCAGGTACCAAGATTATAAATAGGATGAACTTTACAGATTCAAGAATAATGCCGTGAAGGGCACCAGATAAATTTAATGACGCATTTAGTAAACAGTCACGACAAAGCAAACCATCAATAAACAATTCGAATGCATTTAATGAATAAGAGCTAATGAGTAACTAAATTAAGGCCATGACGTTAGTTAATCGGAGAGTAGATCTGGTCACGTGTATATTATACTATTGTTATAAATACGAACAATATAATGACCACTTTAAAAACTTAACTGACCGACTTCAAAACAACTCCGATCATGACCAAATTATATTTGACACCTTTAAAACAAGCTCTATCGAACACAAGCTGGTCACGTGTATATTATTTATGTTATTGTTATAAATGCGAACAATACAATTATAAGTTTAAAAACTTATTATTACTTATATTGACTGCCTCGGTGGCGTGGTGGTATTTCGGTACGACTACGGTTCTGAGGTCTCGGGTTCGATCCACGGGTCGGGCAAAGTGATATTGGATTTTTCCATATCAGCCCGGAGTCTGGAATTTGTGCCCGATATGGCGATAGCCTCACCCCCTATCACATCTGGGACTGAACTAAGCTCGGCGAAATGTGGGTGTTCTAGTTCGCTAGTGCGCCTCTGCCTACCCCTTCGGGGATACAGGCGTGAGCTTATGTATGTATGTATGTTTAAAAACTTAACGGACTGACTTCAAAACTTATCTGATCATGGTCAAATTATATGGGGCCATCCCTTGAAACAAGCTATCGAACACAAAAAGAATCTTGAAATTCGGTCTACATTTGGCGGAGATATCGTGTAACATACATAAAAAAATACAGAGGAATTGGGGACCACCTTTTTTTTATATTGGTCGAAAATAGATGAATGTTTGTTACTCAATGACGCCAAAACGGGCGGATTTGGATGAAATTTGGTACAGATCGTAGTCTGGAATAGCACATAGGTATTTTTTTATCCCCGAACAATTGTTTTTTTGATATCGCATGTTTAATGTGGACAAATTTTCAGATTGTTTTTGTGCTCGATAAAGCTTACTCCAAGAAGGTCCAGTTTGATCAAAATAAGATTCATTTTCAAGATTTTAACGTGATTATTCGCTTTTAATAAGCTCGCCGTACAAAATGGAATAGCGAGCTGCTACATCATGTCAGTTGTCTGATACGTTACTAATAGGGGCCTCATTTATAAAAATATTTTCGCTTAACTTTTTGCTAAGAATAGCCTGTCACTTTTTTCCTTGCGTTACATTGTTTAAAAATGAAAGGGACAACCTATGGTTAAAGATAAGCCGCGCTAAAATATTTTTATAAGTAAGGGGTTAGATATATAAATATTATTGACGAAGTTAATACAGTATAGTAGAGGCAGTTCATTTAAAAAGTATCGTATTATCGTATATAATATTCGCTTCAGTTTTTTACCAAGTCAATAGATCATTAATGATCTTACAAAAAAAACTAATAGACACACTTGATGATAATAGTTTACAAGTGGCTTTAAAGAAACAAACTGAATAGTACAAAAAGTATAATAATAAAAAAATCTAAAGTGACTTAAGGGGGCGTCCATAAATTACGTGAGGTGTTTAAGGGGGGGAGGGGGTCGAGTCAAATCTCATCTAATCTTACGTTGGAGAGAGGGGGGGTCTCGGCAAATATCACGCAATTTTTTTTCTGATTGAAACAAAAAAAAAATACTATTTTGGTCCATTTAATCCAGATTGTACATGCGTTTACGTAAGAAACTCACATTTTGAAAAATCTCACGTGAGATTGGGGGATGGGGGAGGGGGTTGAATAAAATCTCACGACATCTCACCACGGGGGGAGGGAGGGGCAGAAAATTTAAAAAACACCTCACGTAATTTATGGACGCCCCCTAAGTTACATGTATTATGTATACAATGTTATAGCAATTAGCAAACATTGTCAAGTAATCTATATATCCAAGAATTATCACCACGTTTTTAAAGATGTGTATAGGTTACCTCTAAATAATTATCTTTAATAGACGAAAATCTTATCCCATCCATTAATAGGGAAAACCCGGAGCCAGTAATAGATCAGTATTTAAATATTGAAATATTATTTTAAATAGCAATACTACTTTCAAAAAGGAGTATTTTTAATAGTTAATGTCAATTCAAACCAGTATAACTACAGATAAAGTGAAAGAAGATCTTGCTTCAATTCCAGGAGCCATTGAACCCAAATTAAAAGCTGTCCCTTTTATTACTGACTTGGTTAATTTAATTACGTAAATAATTTCTTTCATAAATGTTATCTAAGCAAATCATCATATTGTTCACGTTCAATTTCTCCTACACTGGCTGGACTGGAAAGTAGGAATGAAATGTAATGTTTTTAACAAAGATTAGGTATCAAATCAATTTTTAATATCGCTTTATATGAAGATATTAACTACGATGCCTAAAAGGGCAAATGATAAAGATCGATCGGCTGCAATTGATGTTTTATAATATGAACTAATGAAGCTTAAAGGTTGTGTCACGATTCTCATTTGTAAGGTTTTTATTGCTTGACATTGTTGAAGCCATACAAACCTGATTACATACAATTATCTATTTGTTTAAGTGATTTTTTATGCGATATACGCTTACCAATAGTTGCTAAACATCAAACCAATTGGTACCAAGCTTATGAAACCTATATAAATACACATTAATATTGTACTGTCATCGATTCTGCCTCCCTGGCGTCAACCCCTATTTGGGGGATCCAATCCCGGGAAAATAGTGTTAGAGATTTTTTTCCGGGAATCGAACCCAGGATCTCCTGGTTCAGAGCCTATATTAACTGCCACTAGACTAAGGAGGCGACTATTCCTATATTATATCCATATACTTAATTTAAATAGAGATACATCAGTATGAGTCGTTAGTTGATGATTTATACGTACTAATCATATTTTGTGTATATGTTAAGTTTGTAGTTGCTGAGTGGAACAAAATTTTTGAAACGGATGTATTATAATTATATATAGATTAAAATTATTAATTATGGATCAGAAAGTGACATTATTTTAGATTATTTTTTCGTTTATGGCTATTGTGATGTTGTAGGAAAATAACATATCATCCATCTATCGAAAAACACTAATAACCGGAGGAATCTCCGCGCAAACGAAGTCGCGAGCGAAAATTTCAGTACTAAATGCGACTGTTTGCATGGATGTTTATTACTTAATCACGCCAGAACGGCTGAAGGTGTCTAGATGAAATTTGGTACAGAAATAGATTATAGTTTGGAATAGCATATAGATCACATTTTATCTCGGAAAATGTACGATTACCGTAAAATTTCTACGCAAGTCGTAAGCACAATTATTTTTATTTTCGTTGAACTGTGTTACACTGGATGACACAAGAAAACAAACATTACAAAAGTTACTATCGTAATATGCATGTGCAAATCCAAAGCAAATAATAGTAAATGCTTAGATGTAATGGTAATGTGAGCAAACGAAATGGTAATATTAAAGTGATTTGTGTCTTCATCTTACATTTACAGAAATCCTGTTGTGTGAAATAACATGTTCTCAGTGGGTATTTAGTATTTACTGATATGTACACCCAACAGTCACACACCTAGCCCTGACCCCACACTACCACACACTAGTCGTATCGAGGGTGTCAGAGACTATGAGAGACTATTGGTCTTACAACACCCAGACTTGAAACAAATATCTGTGGGCCACACGAACATTTGTCTTAATGCGGGAATCGAACCCGCGGCCTCTCGTGTCACAGCCATCTACTCGCCCGCTGCGCCACGGAGGCTGTCAATCTAATAATCCTGAAGGGTATTTTCGACTGACTTAAAAAAGTAGGTACTCAATTTATCTGACTGCCTCGGTGGCGTGGTGGTATTTCGGTACGACTACGGTTCTGAGGTCTCGGGTTCGATCCCCGGGTCGGGCAAAGTGATATTGTTTTTCCATATCAGCCCGGAGTCTGGAATTTGTGCCCGATATGGCGATAGGCTCGCCCCCTATCACATCTGGGACTAAGCTCGGCGAAATGTGGGTGTTCTAGTTCGTTAGTGCGCCTCTGCCTACCCCTTCGGGGATACAGTCGTGAGCTTATGTTATGTAATGTTATGTCAATTTATCTGTGTTTTTATGTATGTTACGCCATATATCCGCCAAATATGCACCGATTTTTAAGATTATTTTGTGTTCGATAGATCTTATTCCAAGGGTGGTCATATAATTTGTGGAAAATCGGATAAAGTTCGAAGTTAGTTCGCTAACTTTTTTACAGTATATAGAGACTGGTAAACGACTATGATATACATTATAGACACCCACGATACCAAAATAAACATGGGTACGATACCATTTTAACCCGTCGGAAGCGGCACATATAATATATGTTACATAAGCGTATGGGTCACTGGAGGCCGAGCCGCCCGTGACTATTTAAGGGAAGGGAATAAGAATTGGAATTTGGGCTAGTGGAAATCATTCATCGTACGTAACGCAACAGACAGAGCTGTCAGTTCACGTTGATTTTCTTGAGACAGCATTATTGTACTGGTCGAGTCACTATGTCCATTTAGCCTATAATATATTTTATGTAATAAAATACACATTTTCGTATGAAATGAAGCTGCTATACATTAATTGCTGAATTTAGCCTTTCGCTTTGGAAACTAGAGTGAAAAAATGTCAATTTAAAATCTAGATATACCTACGGTGTAGTTTGCTTTACCGACTGCCAACATTGATTCAGGAATAATATTTCTAGGTTGCTGGTCCGTTAGAATTTTTAAACAAAGCTTACTCCGGCGTATGGAATTTAGTTGATAGCTGACAAAATATTTTAGCAAAAGTTAGCAATACGATAGTGGCAAATTCTAGATAACTTTAAAAACAAATACATACTTGTTTTGAATTTTGTATTAATACAGTTGAACCAACTTTCTGATCAATATAGTTTCAAAACTCAAAGAATTGCTAATTAAAAACGAAATTTAGGAACAAGTACATATCTCATTGAAAATTGGGAGGACTAAAACTGAAATAAACCCAAATACCGTAAAACATCAGACCGAAGGTAAACTAAATAAAGACCACGATCGTGAAGTTGATGGCATCAACATTAAAATGTCAATGCCCTCGATTTCAAGGATGCTATAATTTGAACGAAATGAAAGAGTACTAAAGGGATTACAGGCGTATGTAAACAGCATTATGAAATACTAATTAAATATAAAAATAGCAGATATGGCTATTATGTTTATAATTTTATTGCAACTTGGTTATCTAGGAAATAACAAATTGAAAAACCCAATAACTTCTGTAGATTTCGTATCAACAACACAAAAAAATTTCACGTTTGTACCTATATAAAAGCGATAGAGTTTACTGTTAGAGATTTCTGGAGGGCCAAATATTCTTTCCTCTTTAAAACTCTATTCCTTGCCATTATAGACAGTACTTGGTTGTGCTCCTAACATTGTCAATGCCTTGGATCGTCTTTTCATCTAAGTGGATAAAAATATCTTATTTTTGTGGATTAGCTGCTCTAATCTTATTTAATGAAATGCTTTCTAGAGCAACGTCAGATTTTCTTGCCCGTTCTTCTCATGGCGGGTACACACCGGCTGAATGCAGGCGATCGAATCTATACCTATTGCGTTCACACAAACAAACTTTCGCTGTTGTGGGAATGGACAGGCATGATTCGTTCGCCTTCGCTCGGCCCGATGTTTACGCGCCATCTGACGAACCAGCATTCCGAATCGGTGGTAGAGAAAAATGTTGACGGAATTTAAACAATATATAGCATTTTATGGCTTCAATAAATGATTTGATTTGAATACAAAGAATTCGGCTTAATATTTACAAATCCACCTGCTTCACAGTAACTGTCGGTCTGAGAGATTGATCACTTGAGACAACGCGGATAATCATTTTCCATTACAAAAACGATGTATTAACAAAACTAAAATATGTATATTTAAATATGATAATTGTAGTTAAAATTCCTTTTTGCTAAATGTCCTCTAAAGTATCGATCTTGTGTCTGTGTCATAACGTTACCTGATGATCAAAAATATCGTTTCCAAACAACAATATTGGCAATTTGTTGCTTTTATCCTTGGTAAGGTCGAATGTTTTGAATATTTTAGCTCAAAATCTACTCACACAATCATGTGTGCATACTGCTAACGTAATAATATTTTGTGTTTTGTTTGTTTACTCTAATGTTATAAATATTGAGATAATAAAAAAGAAATGTTTTGCCCAAGTAAAATTATTATTTTTCCACAAACCTGAATGCTAGATTCAAATAAAATTTTGTTTGGACGTTAATTCTTTCTACTGGCCTTATCCCGGCCTAGTGCCAAGGTCCGCCTTCCTAGTTAAACGCTTCCACTTCGTCCGGTCTTGAGCATCCTCCACAGTAAGACTATTGGCTCTTATATCTTCCTCTAAAACGTCCAGCCAGCGCTGTTTGGGCCCTCCGCGAGAACGCACGCCGCGGTACGATCTGCGCCAGATACTGCGACTGACGTACTCCTGTGGTTTCCTCCACCACAAATTGTGGTTGGTCGTTGATTAATTAACTTTTTTTATAATCAGAGTAATCTAAAATATTAATGCTATTCTTCTAAATAAACTCAATAATATTTTGATTCACTCACATAAGGATTAACAAGTCATTTAAAGTCGTCGTCGTATTTTCTTACTTTTGTGAATACCTAATGATCAAGTTTATATTCCGGAAAATAAAGATATTTAATATTACTGACTCATATAGAGGGGCTATCAAGCAAGATTCCATAAAAAAAAATCTCAAACGTCAATAGCGCCATCTACCTACCACTTAATACAATTCAAGGGCGCTTATTACAATTGACACCCTAGAAAGTTATATCAATGTTCTAGAATCACGTAAGACAATTTTACTGTCTAAAGTCTAAACATTATTACGCTGGCACGACGTGTCGCGGGTCTGATCCAAATACGACTGAGTGACTTATGACCACGAGGTCATAACTTTTGGATTACAAGTTTCGAGCTGTTGTCCCGTCTACGTACCTTTGAAAGTCTTTGCCGTAAAAGATGTTTGCTTCCTCACGGTTATAGCCGCTCTAGTTTTTACAATGTCCTTTTAAGAGCACATCAAGTCCGTGACTTAGGCGCTTGTTTACAACCTTGTTCAAGAACACGATGTGTTTCTACCTACACACTTCTCCAAATACGGTGGACTTGTTTATGACGTCAATGAAATCTTAGTTCGTTGATCTTGATCCAATTAACTTGACATGACTTTTATCTGTCAAAATATTATGTGCATGTGGAAAGGAATAAAAGAGGCGAAAGAAGAGGCCTATACCCAGCAGTGGGTGGATAAAGGGTGATGATGATGATGATGATGATGATGAAAGGAATAAAGGCCAGAAAACTGGAACGCTATTCAACCTTAACGGCGTTTTGTATTGTATTTCGCCATACACTTTTGATAGGTAAGGGGGCCTTAAACATGACACGATCTCAAGTGTTTGAGTATTCGGGAGTTTGCTTGTTTGTTCTTGCTTGTGTTTTCGACCGCTTCCAAAAAGGAGAAGGTCCTCAATTCGTCTGTTTTTTTTTAAATGTATGTTACGCGATATCTCCGCCAAATATGGACCGATTTTCAAAATCATTTTTGTGTTCGATAGAGCTTATTTCAAGGGTGGTCCCATATAAATTTGGTCACGATCGGATTTGAAGTCGGTCCGTTAAATTTTTAAACTTGTCATTATTCATTTACTACAACCAAGCTTCTAGATATGGTGTAGCAGAATAAGGATAAATATTTGGGTCTCCTCAAATCTCAGTAACACTATATTTTTTGTGAAACAGCGATAATAATCAGACCACGCCTTCCCATTAACGTAGCCAAAATTGGCTACAGTTTTACGACTTTTAGGGGACTTGCAGCTCTTAGATAATCTCTATCTATAATCTCGATTTAAATATACGAATGACGTGTAGGCTAAATCGAGTTTAGAATCTAGATGAGTAATAGAGCTGTAAGCCGCTCTTAATAAGATATAATCTAGCCTAATCTAAACTAAATACCTATATACATACTACCAAATCTTGTCTCACGACAGTGGACAATTCACTTTTGCATATATAATTACGCGTCTGCAGTGTGACCTTCAATTGAGGTTTAATTTAGTAGCAAAATAGCAATGGCAATAGTTGAAAGTTTTTTTTCATTTAACATTTTCCTTGAAAAGTGAAGGGTTTAGAGCAGAGATGAATAAACAATGTACATAGCTTCAATTTCTCGGTGTCGGCACGCATAGTTCGACGTTCAAGTCTGTGCTAGGCCGCGGACACGAACTCAGCGGGAACGGAGCGGCGGCGGCGCGGGGAGCGGGTAGAACTTGCCTCGATGGCAGCGGCGCGGAGAACGGCGTGACGACTAGTCTAGCAACACGTTGCAGCGACGCTCCGCTCCCGCTGAGTTCGTGTCCGCAGCCTAAGTGCAATGTCTATTACTGATCTGATGAATGTCTATTAATGATACGTTGATCATCTGGAGATACTGGTACTTGTGTCTCCGTGACTTTTGTCTCGTTTGAAAATGTATGGAAATGTATCGAAAGTCACGTCACGTCCAGTGACATATCTTTAGACAAGAGTGATAAGTAAAGTTTGACAAAAACCTTAAACCGACTTCACCATTTTCAAAAATTGTCCATGTCGCAAAGCTATTGAACCGATTTGATGAAACTCACACTATTCCCTAATTTGGGTCCCATCGCAATCCGATTTGTAGTGTCTGATATATACGTGGACAAACGTACACATATACATACACTAATGGAATTTGGCATATATAGATTAACTAACCTATGCGAATATCGTGCAATTCTAACAATATTACATACATAGGAGTCGAATTTATAACCTTCTTTTTTTGAAGTCGGTTAAACAGTCATGGTGACTGCCGTCTCTTCTCCCCTCTCTCATTAAAACCAATTTGTGTTTTTTTTTTTCAATTACGTTCTCTACACTAAGCAACAACGTCACTAGAAGTTAATAAACTCTTGGATTTTCCTACTTTTTATATTAAGTATAATTACATACTACCTATCAATGTTCATTTATTTGTATTTAATATTTACAAGGTCGCGTTATATGCAACAACTTATTTAATGTAGATTATATTGACTAAATATAATTCTAAATGTCTCTTAGGTAGTTTTCCATACAAATATCCTGTTCGACTGACTTCAATTATACGCAATATTAAATACGAAGTCATTATAATACAAGTATTAATATCACTGGGTGATTGTCGTTCACTACTTGTAATAAATGTTCAAAGCTTAATTAAAATTGCTCCCCCCCTAGGCCAACTAGGCCCAGGCCTAGGGCAGTACCATTAGGGGCGACCAACCAAGAAACAAAAACTTTTGCAGCTTTCACCTTACTAACGAAGTTAAATCCATTACCTACAATAAAATTGGAAACTTTCGCCCTTTTTGAAGTCGGTTAAAAACAAGGGGCCACAGCTAGTACCGGACCTAGGGCGGTTAACTCTGCAAATCCGACACTGGTCGCCCCATTTACACGTTGATTTGAGTTACAACTGACCGTAGGTCGCAGGAAGTCGCTGGATGCAGGCCGCCTCCAACAGGTCGATCTGGAAATCTTTGGGGGAGGCCTATGTTCAGCAGTGGACGTCCTATGGCCGATGATGATGATGATGACCATAGGTTCCCTTCATTAATCTAATGGAACCTTATAAGTATTTGACAACCTTTGTAGTGCACCGGGCGAAGAGCCTTCTGTGAAACAAGAGGCCACGGGTTCGATGATATTCTGATAACTGAGATCATTTGACAGGTAATTTTGGGAATGTGGGGTCGGCGTAACACCCTTTGCGTGTTGCAAAAAGGAATCGGTTTAATTTTTACGACTGATCGCCTATCTGACGCGTCAAAAGGGGGATCCAGTCCTGGGCAAACTGTTTAAAAATACAGCATGGTCCTGTGATCCGAACCCATGACTTCCCTGTCCACAGGGAGGTTACCACAACGTCTTATAGCAGTATTATTATAATCTTGCGACATTTCTGCGAATTTGTTATTAGATGTTGGCACTTCACCGGCATCATTTTAGGTATCATCGCCTTATCGATGACTACGAATACCAATCATTTAAAGTGCCTGCAAAATACAAAATGCAAAAGGTGTCTTTGTCAACATTTGCTCGAGTATGACGCACAACTTCGGCCGTATTTGTATACGATTAATTTGGCGCGCTTATTCATGCCACACATACGGTGAGTCTACGAAAACATGAGACTTAGTTCGTCCCAAAAACGTTTTGGCAGACCCCAATGATCCCATCACAGTTGCTGTCGAAGCAGCCTTTTCCCTTCTCAATACCAATAATTGTAAAATTAACACCAGATCTCGACATTTGACCCGTCCGAGAGTCCGAAAATCTTCCGCAGCAGATCCTGGCATACTAGTACGCAGAGACGATCTTTAATTTTTTTCTAGTCCCCAGCGATAGTTCGATATGAGGTCTGAGCCTTCAAAAAGGCACCTCTGTGTTCAATCGCAGTGAAATGAATATATTTCTGGCTAGCGCGCCATAAGCGCCAGCTATAAATTCAGGTGAAGCTGTAAAAGCAATTTTGCTAAAAGCACAAGTCCCTTCGAAAAAATGATAGTACCTACAAAAATGTAATTTATAATCTTAAAAAATAGCCTGTAGATTTTTTTTATCAATGGCGTAGATACCACAATATTGAAGTCACCATTTTGAAATCACATTTGTGGCCCTAGCACGAATATTTTTGACAATCGAATTTGTATCGAGCTTGATGTGCGTCTGTGGTAGGTCTGTGGCATTTCTATGAAATATTAACAAAACGTCATTAGTGCGCAGCAAGCTCGGTATGATTTCGATTGTCAAAAATATTACTACGAGGGCCGCTGTTCCACGTTGAAGGTGTAGTCAAGTTTGAAAGAAAGAAGCCATGTAAACATTATTTTATTTGTAATAAGTATATTACAAATTATTATTATTGTCTCCGCCTACCCCTATGGGAAAAAGGCGTGAGTCTATGTATGTATGTATGTATATTACGAACATGAATTCGAATCTTTGTTAATAATTCTATAACTACTAATCTAACATCTGTTCACGTACATTACATATGATAAATGCTTATTATATGAGAAGAAACATAGTTTTGAAAGCTTTATGCAACTGACGCTGTTTGCAGAATAAACAACGTCTGAAGCAAATGTAGTTTAATCACGTGAGAAATGATATATGAGAATTGTTTGAGATTGATATCATATTATCAAAAGAACCATTTGAAACTCTATATTTTCCGTAATACTGTTCAGTTTACAAAATGTACCAATATGCATTTACAATTTCAATTCTTAGTTAAAAACTTAATACAGACTATAATCATTCGCAAACTACCTACTGACCACTGTTCTAATTTTGTAGACAATGGTCTGAACACCCAAAATTAAGATTTAATTATGGTACTGCATTTGCAATATTAATATCTATGTTTTCAGTCTTAACATGTAATAAAGTTCAATAAATGTAGTCAATTCGAACATTAACCTAAAACATGATTTACAATCTCACAAAAATATATACGAAATCTTAAAGCCTGAGAAACGCCTACATCACATAATACCCCATTGTTTTAATTCTTACTGTAATCTATAAAAAATGAGGTAATCTGTGATGCGGGAACAGAGTTATTACCTAATAAACCACTCGCTGTAGATAAGTGGCGGACTAAGGAGGCGACGGTTTTATTTAAATATTTAAACTAAAAATTTGAAACCTAAAATATTCCACTGAAATTAATCAGTTTCAAATAGGAAATAAATAAAATTGCCTCTTAATTGTAATATGGAAAAAGGGGTTATACTACTTCTAGTATGAAGGTAAAGTAGAGGGTGGATAGAAATTTTGCGTGGTAGAGCCACGCAGTACACAGTAACGTCTACAGCACGAATGGGCCGACTCGAACGGTTTGATACCACTGTCTCACAGAAAACCAACGTAAATTGGCAGATTGCTGTCGCGTTTCATTCGGTGAGAGATATCCGGTGGCCCATTTCCCCTACACCCTTTTTCAATCCCTTTTCCTTCCCCTTCCATTCCCTCCTTTTAGGTGGGCGACGCACCCATTAATATTTTTGTGACTTGGGTATCTATAGGCAGTGGAGATTACCATCAGGTCACCCATCTGCTCATTTTCCAGTCTCTGCTATAAAAAAACATAGGTATGCACAGGTATGCCACTGCAGTAGGCGTTGCTACTCGTAATCATTACGGTTTTAACTGAGTTTGGTCACTCGTAAGTACTTTGAACAATAGCTATGTGCTTACTTTTCATCTCTATTATAAGAGGTATGAAGCTCTTACTTAAATGTTCCATGCTAGTGTTATTATGACACGTACGACGTAGATCCATGGTAACTACCGTTTTATCTTCCTTTGAGATGTTTCATATAATTTAAGTAAAGCACAAAGGAAAGATTTCGGTCTCACGATTTTGGTACACAAAAAGCGAATTGTTCCAAAAAGATAAACAATGAAACGTTCCATGCCATATTTATGAAATATTTTGGTTTTATGGCAACTACACCATTTGGGAATATAATGAACTTAAGCCTACTTTTACCGTCCTGAGGTCTCGGGTTCGATCCCCGGCTCGAGCAAAGTGATATTGGATTTATGCATATCAGCCCGGAGTCTGGAATTTGTGCCCAATATGGCGATAGGCTCGCCCCCTATCACATCTGGGATGCAACTAAACTCGGCGAAATGTGGGTGTTCTAGTTCGTTATTGCGCTTCTGCCTACCACTTGGGGGATACAGGCGTGAGCTTAAGTTGTGGTTTGTTTATTCATGAAATTATTTTGTATCAATTGCCAAAAGTTCACGATATATTATATGATAATGTATTAATGTATTTGCAACACTGGCCGCGTGTAAGAAGTCTTTAAATGGTGTCAATCTGCGGATCTACGTAATTGCGCTTAAAAATTTGTTAGGCGTTTTTGAACCACTATCATCTCCTATTTCGCCCTCGTCAGATTTTTTTTACATGCCAGGTCTGCATCCAATGTTCCAGTTTTCTTTATATTATTTACCTAAAATATCATAAAAATCGGGTCTGTATCAGAAGACAGATGAACAGACGGAGTTAATTTCGTCGCAAATACTCCTAATCCATCAATATCCATCTCCAAACACTAGTTATTGCTTTCTATTTTAGAAGCTTCCAGTTCAAGCATCAACTCGAAAGTCAATTAAGACCACCTTTCAAGCAACGTAAACATTGTTCACGTCTAGGTCACGCGTGTGACACGTGTCACATTTTCCTGACCGACTTTGCATAATGGGCGTGAAGCCAGAGGTTCCAATAGCCCGGTTACATTCGGCAGTAATGAGAACAAGAGATGGCGCCGATTGTGCACCGCACAATGGCGAGATGTAAGAAAAACTAGGAAGGCACCGTGTCGCAAGATGATGCAGAAACACTGCCTAGCATGTAAGAAATTTAATAGATGTTAGAAATGATAGAATTGAGAAATGTTATGTAATCATACTGTAATTTGAAAATTAAGTTAGTATATTTAAGAATGCTAAAGTACATCAAATTATATTTGAAAATTGCTTCAGAATTTCTGCAGCAGTTTCAGATACTTTCATAAAAAATAAATTATATTATTAATCTTCTAGAAATCTATAATGAAATTTTATTGCCTAGTAAACCTTTAAAGCACATGTAATGAAGTTAAAACTTACACGCATCTAACTGTAACATTTTACTCAACGGTAAAACACTGAAGAGTAAATAGACCACGCAATAGACCACGCTCAGGTATCAAAGGTTAGCGGTTGCTCGTTAGCAGCAATTATTCCACCTTTATATCGCTCCACGTTGTATTATTAATTAATACGCTAGATAAGATTTGACTCCCACATTGATATTCTTTAAAGAAAACACTATAACCTTTTGCTGCCTTTTGGAATTTTTAGGCGTATTATTTAAAAATGATTTTTTTTATAGTAAAACATGATTAGTGCTTGACTAGGTCAGTGTTCACACTGTAATATCTAGCTTTCGAATAATATCAACTAAGAGATTAGTTTTATATTAAAATACTAATAGAACAACTTAGTATAAATATAAACAAAACACCACTCGAATATCATTTGAAAGAGTCTTTAAACATTTTTTATCTGTAATAAGAACAATTAGTTATAATTGCGATATTGAACATTAACATTCCTATAATTGAAGGTTAATTCTTGTAATTTTGGCATCAGTAGTTACATAAATAAAATATAGAAAATAAATAAACATCATTTTCAATTACAGATGGCGAGAATACATCCTGTTGTCCTTGGCATGCTCATCTTGCAAATGTATGTGCACGCTGCACCCAGCGACATCAGCAAGCTAGAAGACATCGCCACGGTAGAAAAAGCTGATGCTAATCAAGAAATAAAGCCAGAAGAGAGTAAAAGTGACAATACAAATCAAGGAGCAAGACAAAAGAGATATTTTAATTATTATGGATATGGATTTCCCCCAATGAATCCTTTAATATATCCTAATTATGATCGAAGAGATTCCACTAGTGCATACGGATATGAGGATCCACTTGTTAATATTCACAGAAGATTACAAGAAATAGCTAATGTTGTAAGGCAGCCCACACCACCGCCCTCTCTTCATTTTCCTTTATTATTTCCGGTTATATTTATACCACAGGCAGGATGCCAATGCTTTCCCGAGACAACAACCAGCCCACCACAAACCCCACCACAAATTCCACCACAAACCCCACCGGCAGATCAAAACCAAACCAATCCCGATGTCGTCAACAGATTCCCAGAGATGGATGACGAGAGACAAAACTGGGGTTTGGTAATAAATGAAACTGAGTATGATGAATATGATGAGAGTGATGGTAGTAGGCCGATTTCTTTTGAGCCTATTGGGATCAATAGAACTATGACTAAGCCCCCACCGCCTGTGGAACACGGTACCGTACAAAGCAACGCACAAGCTCCGGTGACAACGACCACCACTCGATCTATTGCAAATCCTGGCTTCAATGTTATGGGTGGTTTCGCTGCACCAGCCTCACCTCAAGCTCCAAGTACTTGTGACGGAGCTGTTCTGACTTGCTGTCATCAACTTACAGTCACGTATGACTGTTTCGCCGTACAGGGATGTCCTGATCCTACTTCATACGGCAATCCTTGTGACCCTGACGTCATATTGAAAGTGATTGATAGATTTCAGCAGTACTACGGTCGGAAAGACTAATGGATAACGTATTGACAAAGTTCTTTGAGATTATTTAAGTATCTTTGATAGTAAGGATAAGCATATTTATTCTTCTAAATAAAAAAGAAATCAATAGTAATAGATTAATGAGTATCTATTTATACTTACATAATCTATTCAATCAGTGTACAAACTGACTTTTCAATAGCAATAATAAAACAATTAGTAATTGGAATATCTGTAAATAATATTTGTTATTTTTATTTTAAAACATTAAAATATTATTTGTACAAACAATAACAGGTTCCTATTGAAATAAATAGATTAACTTTTGTATACATATATCGCTTTTTATTCGTTTAAACAAAACTTTCAATGACTTGGCGAATAAATAAGTATTTATCCTTAATTGATTAGCGAGAAATGTTACTACGTGATAAGCTTGAAGAAATAGTACTAAGTAAATACTAATAACTAAAGAAAATCACATTATAATACGTCGTATTTACTTATCAAAATGGGGCTAATAATAATTGTTTTATGTTAACTGCCTATCATTATGTTACGAAAGTAATATAATTCGTCTTTGACCTAAAGGTATGAAGAAGATCAAGCAACAAAAATCTCAAACCAGGTACAAATTCAAATAAATGTTATGAAACTGATAAACTACTTACTAGCTTATAATCTCCTTAAAAAGTTAGTCCTGTGTACAGCAGTAGAATACTTTATAATAGAAGGATGGATGGAAGGATGTTAAGGATGTTGATTGATTGATTGTTAAGGATGTTAAGGAAGGATGTTATTTCATCATCATCATCAGCCATAGG
This sequence comes from Clanis bilineata, assembly GCA_036417725.1. Taxonomy (NCBI): domain Eukaryota; kingdom Metazoa; phylum Arthropoda; class Insecta; order Lepidoptera; family Sphingidae; genus Clanis; species Clanis bilineata. The sequence continues at coordinate 5,717,994 of CM071145.1, read as the reverse complement.
ACGTCCACTGATGAACATAGACCTCCCTAAAAGATTTCCAGATCGACCTGTTGGAAGCGGCCTGCATCCAGCGACTTCCTGCGACCTTTATATTACTTAATTGTTTGGTATTAAGACTGATAACTCGGTTGTAGATCTAAACAAACCAGTTACATGACATCACGTGGCAGCCGGTTATCGGGGGGCCTGCGTCACGAGCTATGTACGTATATCTATAATGGTTACGCTTAACGAAGATTACGCTTCATCGATGTTTAGGAAATACCTTTAATAAAAGGATAAAACCTCATCAAAACTTTTTTAGATTGTTACGTCAAAAGAAGATCCTGTAGCTGCCATAAGCACGCAGATTGACTCAGTAATTTATAAAAAGTTGTCTACGCTTCTGGAAAACCCCAGAAATGATGTTTACTTTAAAAGATCTGTTGGAGATAACTTATTAACAAATTAGATAAATGAATGGAATTGTAAGTATCCAAAATGTTGGCGTGATTGTGAACGTCGCGCCGTTGAATAGACATTTGTTAATTGAATCGAACCTGCGGGCTTTCGTTGCACAACCGACTACACCAGTAACGCTGTAGAGTCTAGAGGCTTTCAGGTTATTTCCCAGAGGTACGTCATCGTTGATACAGAGGTTTAACTTGCAATAGGAGCACTGGAGTGCTTCAACGTCTTCAGAACCAAGATTCTCTGTCAGATGGTGAGTTTGATCTACGAGATAGCACTTTAATGGCAATGGACAGTACGCAACCAAAATTTGATGCAAGTACTTAATTTGTTCTATTTATAATAATATAAACAATGGTTTTACGCTAAATTAAGTATTTAATGAAGCTAATGTAAACCGTGTAATGTAAAGGTAAGCGGTTTTTGTGTAAGAAAAAATTTAATTGATTTTGGAAAAATTTTGGCAATCGAATTCAAATCGAGTTCGATGCCCGTTTTTGACATTTATATGAAATTTTTACCAAACATCATTAGCGCGCAGGGAGCTCTCTACGATTTCGATTGTCAAAATTATTCTTGCTAGAGCCGCTGATCTAGATGCCGAATCCTTTCTGCAGCAGGTGTAAAAATATCTATTGTGCTGATCCTACATTGGAGTGTGATAAAAGAAAGTGGAAAAGATTTGTCTTATATTAGAAATTTAAGAATACGTAAAAAATAAAGTAAATGCCATATCTTTAAAAGTGCAAAATCACAGATAAATTACTATAATGTTACCTACATAAAAGTTGAGTTTGTTACAAAAAGCCGCATCTTGGTACGTGAGAACAATCGCAAACAGTAATAATAGGTTTAAATTGTCGGTTATTGTTGCTCAGTTTAACTACAACCTTGGAAACAAATGTATCTTAAGAATTTATCCTCAAAAGTGTTTGGCAGATTATGCAGTCACTGGAATCAAATTGCGCTAATGCTATTTTATTCCCCTGAGAAATATGAGAAAAGGCGGTGATTAACATATTTGGTTGCCTTAATCCTTCCATCTGACATTCCCAATCCCAATTTTCTGCTAAAGCAGACCTTAAAAAGTTGGCAACACAATAAATTAATAAAATAAATACATGCTGCCCCGGTGGCGTGGTAGTATTTCGGTACGACGAGGGTTCTGAGGTCTCGGGTTCGATCCCGGGTCGGGCAAAGTGATATTGGATTTTTCCATATCAGCCCGGAGTCTAGAATTTGTGCCCGATATGGCGGTAGGCTCGCCCCCTATCACATCTGGGACTGAACTAAGCTCGGCGAAATGTGGGTGTTCTAGTTGGCTAGTGCGCCTCTGTCTACCCCTTCGGGGATACAGGCGTGAGCTTATGTTATGTTATAAATACATAAGTGCCAACAGTCACACAATTAGTACTGATCCCACACAAGTTGTGGTTTTTTATTTTTATTTATTGGTTTACCAACAACTCTTTACATATTCACTTACAAATAATACAAACTGATTAACATCACGAATGCAACAAATACTTAAAGGTAAACACCACATAGATGTAACACTAATATATAAGCAACTTCAGTTAAGAGTTAATAACCGAAAAAATAATTTTAAAGTAGTTAAACAGAATTCTAGACACTGTTATGCCCAACAATTTATATCATAGTGGCTAATAATAATTGCACTTGGCTATTCAATATCAGTTAAATAGTCAGTGTTGCGTCGTGACTCGTGAGTATCAAAACTACACGCGACATTCAGTTTCAAACTCCTAATAACATAACATAACATAAGCTCACACCTGTATCCTCGAAGGGGTAGTGCACTAGCGAACTAGAACACCCACATTTCGCCGAGCTTAGTTCCGTCCCAGATGTGATAGGGGGCGAGCCTATCGCCATATCGGGCACAAATTCCAGACTCCGGGCTGATATGGAAAAATCCAATATCAAATTGCCCGACCCGGGGATCGAACCCGAGACCTCAGAACCGTAGTCGTACCGAAATACCACCACGCCACCGAGGCAGTTGTTTTACCGCCGAATGTTCATACACTTAAGGTCGTCGTTTAAGGCCGCCTTATCTGTCAAAAGTGTATGACGAAAATCAATATAAGAAGCCGTTACAGTTGAGCAGCGTTTGACCATTGGGCGTTAGTATCTCATATTTTAACCAGTGGTGATCACTTCCGACGATCAGGTGACCCAACAGCTCGTTTTCCAGAATCTACTTAATAAACCTAAGACCTCAGAATTCTCAGTTTAGAATGTGCCTGATTATACAACTACACTAGATTGAAAACAATACGTAGGTCAAATAGATAAACCAATCATGGTCATTAGAAATGAAATGACGATACGCAAATATTTGTATTCGTCTAACTAGAAATATATCTATCTTAGTTCATCGGAACACATATCGCAATGTGTAAAAATCCCGTTTCCCAAAGTATGTGTGAAGGAAAAGACGATTTAAATCAATATGATGTAAACGCAACGATATAAACGCAGCCAACTCAGACGTGGGTGAACCAATCTGAGATACAGACGTATAGTGACCGTGACAAATATCAGAAGAAATATACGGAATTGATACAAGTGAGTTTTATATTAGTGCTATAAAACTATTATCAAGGCTGGACTTCATATTATTGGCAATAAAGTATCTGTCATAGTTAATGATAATTATTTCAAGATTAGCGACGAAAACAATGAATATCTCAGTGAGTTGACCTTTTAATACCATTTGTTGACTTTTTGATGTAATTATAATATGCATAAGATAAGCAGAATTGGGAAAAAATTTCTCAATCATTAGTGATATTTAAATTTGTAGGTCTTTTAAAATGTAAGGAGTTGTTTATTCTACAAAAACATTTTATAACATTCATTATTTATGTGTTATGGTTAAGTTATAAATTACTGTAGTATAAATAATGTGATAATCGTAAATTGATAATACCTATACATCAGCTTTGTGGTAAAATTGTATGCAACTTTGCAGAATTGGCATGCTACTTGTTATCATCAACGTACATACTACATAACCTTATAATGTTAGCAACAAAATAACATAATAACGCGACGTCAAATGGTTTGTTGACTTAAAAAAATAACATTGAAGTCAGTAAGGAAAACGTGTTAAATTAGTGTTATTAAACATAGATATACATACTTATTAATAGCATTAATATTGTTAAAATTTAATATAATATTGTAAACACGCGATATCTCGTAATCGTCTTGCATTGGCCTTCATGGTTTAAGTGACACAGTTGTTGGTATAATTGAGCTATTTTTTTAATTAGGACCATTAAAATGTTATGATATTCTTAGATTAATGATATGCAACCTATCTGATATTATAATATTCTTGCCATTGTCATACGATGTTTTACGAATTTACTACTATAAAGTTCATCGTACGAGATGTCTAGCCCCTTACTTATAAAAATATTTGAGCGCTGCTTATCTTTATTCCATAGGTTGTCCCTTTCATTTTTAAACAATGTAACGCAAGGAAAAAAGTGACAGGTTATTCTTAATCATTTGCTCAGCCAAAAATGCTGTTTTAAATAAGGCCCCAAATGTCTAAGTAATTTAGTAGTTAAGAAACACAAGGCTGGATGGCATTATACAATCAATGATGTACTATGGAAAAACCAACTGAGTAATGACAATGACACCTAGATAGATAGCCTTTGAATTTCCGTACTGACTACTGGTACTGAGTGAATGTTAACTGACATTGAAGCATGTAAAATTACGACGCATTATGATATTTATATAAATAAATAAATAATAAATAACGCCCAACAGTCACATACATAGTCCTGACCCCACACTAAGATCGAGTCTTGTGTCGTGGGTATCAGGAACTACGAGAGACTTTCGGTCTCACAACACCCAGACCCGAAACAAATATCTGTAGGCCATACAAACATTTGTCTTGGTGCGGGGATCGAACCCGCGGCCTCTCGCTTCACAGCCGGCTACTCGCCCGCTGCGCCACGGAGGCTGTCAAAATATCCACCTAATTAAACGATACGTTTGAATATGATATATATTATAATATCCCGAAGGGGTAGTCAGAAGTACACTAGCGAACTAGAGCACTCACATTTCGCCGAGCTTAGTTTCGTACCAGATGTGATAGGGGGCGAGCCTATCGCCATGTCGGGCACAAATTCCAGACTCTGGGCTGATATGGAAAAATCCAGTATCACTTTTCCCGACCCGGGGATCGAACCCGAGACTTCAGGACGGTAGTCGTACCGAAATACAACCACGCCACCGAGGCAGTCAATAAATTCGTCGTTAATAAATTGATACACGAATAAACAACTGAAATAGAATTCAAAATAGGTTAACATATAATTTTCTGTGATCTCGATGTTATTATCCCTTAACACTCTTTCAAACTCCATTTTGCTTGTGATGATCAACAATTATTCTCCGAGCATTTTTCTACTACTTAGGTAATACTATTATCTTCCATTTATGGAGGTAACTTACTCAATTAGAATAGTGAACGTCTTCCGGCTGATGTAACCACAAAACCATTAATATCACGTTATAAATTGTTGAGCATTACATGGACTAGATGCATTAAGATTAGTCATACAATGTGAGTTGTTTGGATGTACATATATGTAAGACAACTACACTTTAATACACTGCAGTAGCATAACTGTTAGAATGTTAGGACTCTTGACATTCAATATTTGTCTACAGTTCCGATCTCAATGGAATTGGATGATTATTTCGAACTCCTTAAGACTGAATTTAATATTACTCCTTAAGATTGAATTAACTTCGTTAAGATAGATTCTTTTTACAAGTCAATTTTCCACTCACTATTTTCCTATGACTTTACATTGACTATATACGTATACTCGCCAAGCTAAGAGCTTGGGTACTCGATGTCATTCTCAGCACATGTTATTATCGATTCTGCTCTACATCAGTTTTATATGTGTATTGGTAGAATAAGGAAAGTTGAAAAGGATTTGATATTGATAAAAAATATGCATAACATCGGTGTAGCAGTAAAGTCGACTCTGAAATTGAAAGCCACGATTTCAATCCTAGTAAAATAATATTAGCCCTGTAATATTACTGTCCCACTGCTGGGCACGGGCCTCCTCTACTAATGAGAGGGGTTAGACCTTAGTCTACCACGCTGGCCTAATGCGGGTTGGCAGACTTCACATACCTTCGAAATTCCTGTAAAGAAATTCTCGGGTATGCAGGTTTCCTCACGATGTTTTCCTTCACCGTTATAGCAAGCGATATTTCACAATGAAAATACACTTAACATAGAAAAGTCAGAGGTGTATGCTCCATTTTGGGGTTGGTCTCGAACCTCCGACACTTGTCTCGGCAGTCCATACCATTCCAACTGAGCTATCGCTGCTGCTTCAATCAATTCTTCTTCTTCTTCAATCCTAGTACTAGGACAAAATAGACCTACGAAACCATAGATTTCATTAATTAATCTAAGTTGACCCATAAAATATATTTCACTCAAACCTGAAACTGTTGGGTCAATAAACCTCTCGTAGTCCTTGATATTTGATCTTATGTGCTGTCGTTGTTTTTATTATATTTCGTTGTCTTGTGTTTTTCGCAGATGGCGGCGTCAATAGTCCTAGTAATGACAATGCTTCTCGCAGGAGCACTAAGCGCACCTCAAGGAGTCAGCACAGTGAAATCACCAGTCAACATGACCTTAGAAGAGTTAAACTACATAATACAAGCAAGGAGCGGCCAACCCCAACCACAACCCAAAGTGCTTTCTCCATGTGCGCGTGCAATTTTAGGATGTTGTCGAGGCAAGATAATGAATCCAAATTGTTCAGAATCACTGAACTGCGGGGCCCTTTTTTTCGACGACAACCCTTGTGAAGATAAGTTTGTGAACGACGCTTTGAAGGCAGCTAGGAGTTTTTACGAGCAATTAAATAATGTTTCGACATAGTACAATGATGGATTCGTTTTAAGAATGGCTGTGTTCTGGCTAGCGAGTGATGACTCGTCAGTGCCAAGTTTTTTGTTATATCAATTAAGTAGTAAGGGATTTATATTAAGAACAAGTTAAAACCTGTTTTAAACTACCTATTAGTTAACGAATTATGAAGTAGTTTTCAAGCCATAAAGAATCTAAATGTTAGATATTTATTTCCAATAGCAGCAACATAGACAGTCATTTAGATTATAGTTTTGATTTTGCCAATTATAAGCCTAATTGCTGCAAAGATTATTATATTATTGATTTCAGCTTTTTAAAGTTGGATTTAGATTTTATTGTCAGTTTAAGAATTTTGTCACTCCGCTGTTGCTAGTTGTAAAGTATGTGTTTTTGTAAAAACAATATGTTTACTGTGTAAAATATGTAATTACAATTCTAAGTAACATTCGTGTTGTTGTAAATGTATATTACATAGTTCCTTCCCTGGCATTCGAATCCACTATTATACATCGACCTGCATCGTCAAGCCGGTACCAAGAATCACGTGACACATCACCTCACCTTCAACCCGGCCACTAAAGTTAAAGGGTCGTAATATTTACCACCGCAATGATATAAAGACGTAGACCTTGTCCTTGTCAGCGTTCTTTAAAGGTAATAAACTTTAACAATGTTGAGCAACTGACTTTCTTTAGGAGTGTGCGAAAAATTCACAGTATTTTAAGGTTGTTTTTTAAAATACGATTGTACTCGAATGGGTTTTATGTTTAATGTGCATTAGTAAGATTTTTCTTTCATTTATTGCTTTTACGAGTACATCTAAAATCTAACCCCCTTTTCATAATAACTTAGTAGAGCGTAATAAGGCCGCAATAGTACGTTTCATAAAAATTGTATTCATAATCGTTCAATAGCGTTAAAACGTTCCAACGTTCGATAGCGAAAACATGGCCGATTCTGATCAGCTGTTTTAAGTTTGATGTTCTTTCTTAATAACATTAATTTTGTTATAGTCTAGGACCCCATATAAGGTTGATATATATATATATATATATATATATATATATATATATATATATATATATATATATATATATATATATATATATATATATATATTTTTATTGATTGTTTCCAGCCAAGACTTCCTATTGGTTTCAAAGCTTGCCAGAAATAAAAAGTAATTTTTTTTCTGTAACCAGCAACATTGAATTGTTAATTATAAAGAACTTATTACTTTTGGGGATAACAAGAGCAGGGCTTCTTAATCTAGTACATAAAATTGAATACCCGGACTACATTATTATAAGTTTCGTTTAATAATCATGAGTAGACAAGTATCTACTGTGTAAATATGCCTTAAATATTTGTATAATTAAATTTGCTCTGCATTAATGTCTATTCAAACTCAGCAACTGTTTTAATAGTATTACCTAACTAGAACCACAAATAACGAGTAAACGTAATTGCATTTGGTTATCATTTAGTAATTAAATCATGTAAGAGATGTGCCTAGCGAAGCTGTTCATTTATGTTGGCCAGTGTATTTGAGTAAGGGAAAGTTTAGAGGTAAATTAATGAAATATTTTAAACGCAATAATTGTCCTTATGCTTATAATGAATAAGGACTCTAGACAAGTAGATTATGATTTCTGATGGCGGGTACACACCGGCTCAACAAAAGCGGAAGAATCTAAGCCTGTTTCATTCATAAAAAGTGATATTGGAATCTTCTATGTCAGCCCGGGGTCTGGAATTTGTGTCCGATACGGCGATAAGCTCGCCCTCTATCACATCTGGGACGGAACTAAGCACGACGAAATGTAGGTATTCTGGTTCGATAGTGCGAATCTGCCTACCCCTTCGGGGATACAGGCATGAGCATACATATTTGAGAAAAAAAAACAATATTTTAAAAATCTATATTTTATGTAAGAATAAATAAACTCAATCCATAATGATACGTACTCTACTATGTGGTTAGTTATACTATTTCCTTATTTGTCATATACAATAATATCGCGTCTCTGTGTAAAGTACAATATGCATGGCATAATTATTATTTTCCTATGTATAGGCGGACGTAATGCTAGACACCTTATGTACCAGTCTACCGATGGGGCAAAAGATATGAAACAATCTTTCAATGTGGGGTCGGCACAACACACTTTTACAAGCATGTTGCAGAAAGGATTCGGCTTTTTACGATGGGTTCCGGCTGTCAACCCACGGAAATTAGAAAAAAATGCTTTTCCCGACCTGGGAATCGAACACAGGACCTACCGATCTACAGCCCATATATGCTGCCCCTAGACAACGAGGCAGATATGAAAAAATATATTATTAAAAACACGGCGACATAAAAAATAATAAAAAAGAAACAATCTAAAATACTTTTTCAGTCAGACTTAATTCCTTAAGCGGAACAACCGGGATTTAACAAGGACTTAAAGAAAAGAAGGACCCTATCTCGCCTATAGTTAAACGGACGCTACAGAGAAGCCACGCACACAAAGGTACCTGTACTAAAGTACCCTATGCACACACACGCCATTACATGTCTATAGATCCAATTCGGGTCGAAAAACCCTGATTCACTTTCAATGTTACTAGCGCTCAGTCCATTTTTTCTTTTACGTCCGTGGAATGTAATTAAAATTTCTTCACAGTGCCACTGTACATAATACCTCTTTAATTTTGTACGGTTAAAGGGGAAACTTTTCTTCTAATACATTTTCTTTGTCAGACGACCAACTGCGTATAATTATTACTGGCTTGAGGCTTACAATAGCTAAGGGCGACTTGCAGAACTATTACTAATCTAGAGTTAATCCTAAATTCAATTTAACCTACATATTATTCGTATATTTAATATTATTGAATAGCCGACAGTAGCTTTTCAGTTATGTATTTAACAACATAAGCTCACGCCTGTATCCCCTAAGGGGTAGGCAGAGGCGCACTAGCGAACTAGAACACCCACATTTCGCCGAGCTTAGTTCCGTTCCAGATGTAATAGGGGGCGAGCCTATCGCCATATCGGGCACAAATTCCAGACTCCGGGCTGATATGGAAAAATCCAATATCACTTTGCCTGACCCGGGGATCGAACCCGAGGCCTCAGAACCGTAGTCGTACCGAAATACCACCACGCCACCGAGGCAATCATTATTATATTATTTATACATAATATATATTTATATAATACGTTATTATAATGTTATACTGATATGTTTTCACGACACAATTACAATTGTCAATTTTGCAATGATAAGACGAAAGGAATCGGATTATATGGATCCATCATATGGATAGCCTCCGTGGTGCAGCAGGCGAGTAGCCGGCTGTGAAGCGAGAGGTTCGATTCTCGCATTGAGACAAATGTTTGTGTGGCCCACATATATTTGTTTCAAGTCTGGGTGATGTGAGACTAAAAGTATCTTATTGTCTCTGACACCCACGATACAGGTTATACCTAGTGTGGGGTCAGGACTAGGTGTGTGACTGTTGGGTGTATTTATTTATTACTAGCTTTTGCCCGCGGCTCCGCACGCGTATTTTGTAGGGCCAACGGAAAAAGCTTTTGATTTGTCGATCCGCCCTGTCGTTTTAGTCTAAATATGGGCGACTCAGATATCGACTTTGAAGTCAATTGGCCCAAAATGGCGGCCACTTTTGACAGGTTTGACAGCGGTTCTGTCGTTTGGAACCACGGGGCGACTCAGATATCGATTTTGAAGTCAATCGGCCCAAAAACAAAGAAAAATAAAATGGCGGCCACTTTTGACAGGTTTGACAGCGGTTCTGTCGTTTAGAACCACGGGGTGACTCAGATATCGATTTTGAAGTAAATCGGCCCAAAAACAAAGAAAAACAAAATGGCGGCCACTTTTGACAGGTTGACAGCGGTTCTGTCATTGGGAACCACAGGGCGACCCAGATATCGATTTTGAAGTCAATAGGCCCAAAAACAAAGAAAAATAAAATGGCGGCCACTTTTGACAGGTCTGACAGCGGTTCTGTCGTTCGGAACCACAGGGCGACTCAGATATAGATTTTGAACAATCGGGCCAAACACAAAGAAAAACAAAATGGCGGCCACTTTTGACAGGTTTGACAGCGGTTCTGTCGTTTGGAACCACGGGGCGACTCAGATATCGATTTTGAAGTCAATCGGCCCAAAAACAAAGAAAAACAAAATGGCGACCACTTTTGACAGGTCTGACAGCGGTTCTGTCGTTCGGAACCACGGGGCGACCCAGATATCGATTTTGAAGTCAATCGGCCCAGAAACAAAGAAAATCAATAAGGCGGCCACTTTTGACAGGTCTGACAGCGGTTCTGTCATTGGGCACCACGGGGCGACTCAGATATCGATTTTGAAGTCAATCGGCCCAAAAACAAAGAAAAACAATATGGCGGCCACTTTTGAGTGGTTTGACAGCGGTTCTATCGCTCGAAACCACGGGGCGACCCAGATATCAATTTTGAAGTCAATCGGTCCAGAAACAAAGAAACAAATTTGCAACCCCTATTTCATCCCTTTGTAGGATAAAAATATATCGCACCCCATTCCTGTCCTTAGGGCTAAAACTATCCTCATACCAACTTTCTTAAAAATCCGTTCAGCGGTTTCTATATTCCCATAAAAACTTTCATCCCCTATTTCATCTTATTAGGGGTTGATTTAAAAAAGTAGCCCATTTGTGTCTTTAAACTCAAAGACATGCACTATCCCATACCAAATTTCATAAAAATCCATTAAGTGGGCCTAAAATTCCTATACAAACGTTCATCCCCTATTTCATCCCATTAGGGGTTGATTTAAAAAAGTGGCCCATTTGTATCCTTAAACTCAAAGGTATCCACTGTCCCATCCCAAATTTCATAAAAATCCTTTAATTGGACCTAAAATCCACATACAAACTTTTAACCCTTATTTCATCCCTAGAGGGGTTGATGAAAAAAAATGAAGTACCCCATTTTAATCCCTAGGGTCAAATGTATCCTCATACCAAATTTCATCAAAATCCATAAAGCGGTTCCAAAATTCCCATACAAACTTACATCCCCTATTTCATCCCTTTAGGGGTTGATTTAAAAAAAATAAAGTACCCTATGTCCGTCCTTGGGGTTAAAAGTACCCACATACGAAATTTCATCAAAATCGGTTCAGCGGTTTAGACGTGAAAACGCCACAGACAGACAGACAGACAGAGTTACTTTCGCTTTTATTATTTAGTAAGGATTATGTATTTATCAACACTGTCGGCTTCAAATAAAATTTGTCTCGTTAATTCCAGTTGCAAATCTATAGGGATTTAGGATTTGCGTTGTTGAATCAATCAGACAGTCAATCAATCAACCAGCACGTGATATAATATAATGTATAGAAGAGAAAGCACGCAAGTTAAATTCGCACGTCATGTCACATTAACCCGTTTCCATAAAAGAGTTTAATCCGTCCGATGTTCAGCCAATAGCTCAGTGACCGGGCTGTTTTGACCAGAGTAAAACAAATTGTTTAAAAACCATCGATCAATCAAACGGACATTTTGGTCAAAGCGTGGCATCGCTTGCGGCAGATTGACGCTTTTGTCTTTATTTTATCAAAAGTTTATTTAATCAACCTTTTCTATTTGCAAATATCACACATATTTGTGCATATTTAGGTCTATCGCACGCATATGACGCACGTCACCAATGGCGAAGGGTAATTAATATTAAACGGAAGCCGACGCTAATTATTTTTAGTTGACTTCCTCTTATATTATTTTTTATAGATCACTACAATATAATTATTAATTGGACGTAGCTAGCCAACAATAAAATAAAATGTTTCCTAGAGGGATTTTGACGCGAAGTCTGACAGGGTGGGCGTCGCTTGTTAAAATTATTTCACACTATTTTCTAGAGTTGTAATTTTAGGTTTTAAGTGATGTGGTTTAATACATCAAACTGCAGTGAAGATAGCAGTATAATGTGGAAACTTTTTAACCGGTGATCTTCGATGAGTTTTGCTTGGTGCGTTGGATGGCTTTGTTCGGTCGATTCGCCGAGTGAAGGTCATCTGAGGGGCACCGCACTGCAAGGAATTTCCGCCATAATCCCAGCAGGGCCTTGAGATCATCCACATCTGGGTCTCATGGTTATTATCAAAACACAATTGCTCTATCTCGCATATGCGTGGAAACCATTATTTTTAAAAGAAGAAGAAGAAGAAATGTTACCTATTACTGCCATACTCATCTAAATAATCATAACTCCATACTGTGGTGGATATATTTTACGTGTTTCGGGTAAGATCATTTGCATAACCACCAATTACGACAGATATTTTTATTAATTACGACATGAAACATTCGTATACAATAAAATTATAAGGAAAATCACAATATTTAATGTTCGGCAAGTATACAAAGGGAAGCCGATTTGATTGTGCTGTATGGAGCCTTTGTCACTATTATTAAATTTTAAGAACGTGGGCATCGATGATCAGTAGCAAGTAGACTAACAAGCTAATGCAATTGATCTATGGGTATTATCTTACGGATCAGTAAACGTTGGAAAAGTTTTTATTATATTGTTATCACTACATAGTATAAAATAATCACAAGTTTAAAAACTTAACTGACCGACTTCCAATTTACCGATCGTGACCAAATTTATATGGGACTACCCTTGAAATAAGCTCTATCGAACACAAAAAGAATTTTGAAAATCAGTCCACATTTGACGAGTAACATCGAGTAACATACATAAAAAAAATACAGACGAATTGAGCACCTCCTCCTTTTGTGGAAGTCGGTCAACAAAGATGCTTCCCGCTGTCTGTCTGTCCATATGTCCCTATGTATGCTTATATCTTTAAAACTTCGAAACGGATTTTAATGCGTTTTTTTTAATAGAGAGAGTGATTGCGTAACATACATAAAAATACATACGAATTGAGGACCTTCTCCTTTTTGGAAGTCGGTCGAAAATTAGGAAATAAATAAATACAACCAACAGTCACACAACTAGTCCTGACCCCACACTAGGTATAACCTGTATCGTGGGTGTCAGAGATTTGAGAGACTTTCGGCCTCACAACACCCAGACTTGAAACAAATATCCGTTGGCCACACAAACATTAGTCTCAATGCGGGAATCGAACCCGCGGCCTCTCGCTTCACAGCCGGCTACTCGCCCGCTGCGCCACGGAGGCTGTCAAATATTTAACGAATATTTAATAATTACGTCATAGAAAATGTGGTGGTTTGGCCACGTGGAAAGGATGGATGAAAGTAGAGTGACGAAAGAAATGTATGTAGCGGAAGTGAATGGTAGTGTCGGCCGAGGACATCCTAGACGTACCTTTAAGGACCAAATTGGCGATCTCTTGAAAAAGGGTCAAATAAGGAGTTCTCGTATCCGACGAGCGTGCATGAAAAGACTGATGACTGTGGAAGAAGCGAAGGAGGTGTGTTTGAACCGAGGCAATTGGCGCTCCTTAGTCTCTGCCTACCCCAACGGGAAACAGGCGTGAGTTTATGTATGTATGTATGTCATAGAAAATATTTATTCTATTAGTTTCAACGAATATAAACCACACACCAACTATCATACATCCATAAAGTAAGTCCCTCACGCAGAATTATTTCATGCCAGTGAGTTAGGCGTTGTTAGAAAATTAATTACATAAAACGGAATTAATGTTGCCATATTAATTCCTCAGCTCAGGACCCTTGTTAACGTTATAAATAAATAAATAAATAACACCCAACAGTCACATACACAGTCCTAACCCCACACTAAGATCGAGTCTTGTGTCGTGGGTATCAGGAACTACGAGAGACTTTTGGTCTCACAACACCCAGACCCGAAACAAATATATGTAGGCCATACAAACATTTGTCTCAGTGTGGGGATCGAACCCGCAGCCTCTCGCTTCACAGCCGGGTATTCGCCCGTTGCGCCACGGAGACTGTCAAATATATAACTAATATTTAATTGTTACGTCATAGAAAATATTTATATTCTATTAGTTTCAACTAATATAACCTACACACCAATTATCATACATCCGTAAAGTCCCTACGCAGAATTATTTCACGCCAGTGAGTTAGGCGTTGTTAGAAAATTAATTACATAAAACGGAATTAATGTTGCCATATTAATTCCTCAGCTCAGGACCCTTGTTAACGTTATACTAACCCAGTAGTAATTGAATTTAAAACTTTGCACCGCGTTCATTACTGTAGTTCAAAGGGAAAGCAACTATTTACGTGACAAAGTAAACTCAATTACGCAAATGTTATATGCTAACATTGTTACGGTTGCTAATGAATGATGAATTCATTAGATTGTGGGATGTTAGTCAATTTATATTGTTCACACCGAAGCTGCGGATTAGGTATATTTAATCTTTCTACCTCCCTTTACTCCACTTTAATGTAGGCAACTTTTTCAAGCATGTTGCAGAAAGGATTTGGCGTAGTTTTGGGCGACGGGTTTCCTGCCTGACGACAATCCCCTTCTGGAGATCGAGCAAATTAAATTAGAAAAGTCGCTTTACCCGACCTGGAAATCGAATCCAGAACCTCTCGGTCACAGCCCATACCATAGGTAGATATCTAATATTATGTATCAGGCGCTGTGAGTTGTTGTGACGCGTCGTCGCATTGTGTCGCGTGCCGTGTCGGGATACTCTTTTTAACGGACTTCAAAAAAGAGGTGCTCAATTCGTCTGTAATTTTTATTCTTTTTGTGTTCAATATAGCTTATTCCAAGGATGGTCCCATAAAGTGGTCATGATCCGATAAATTTCGCAGTCGGTACTTTAAGTTTTGAAACTTGTGATTATGTACTATATTTATATGCCACCTGTAAATAGATTCAATTACTTTCAACGACGTGTTTACGTTTAAACAATAGAAATCAATTGGAATGGGACGGCATCGTCATTAATAAATCAAATCACATTAATAAACTTGTAGTTCAAACAAAATTGTAAGTTAATATAAAAGAGTTGTAAAGAAAACTCGCGTCCCCTTTCTGGGGTCTTATTTTCCAACATCGTCCGTACTCCCTAGAGAAATTTTTGTTTCATGAAACGTTTGACTCAAAGCCCCTTTTACAACGGCGCATACCTATTTATGAAGTAAAAGGGACAAATTATATTTTCATTAAAAGACAACGTCTGTATCCGTAAAAGATAATGTCACAATTCGTGCATTCAAATTGAACCCAGCTAACTTCAATCTCACCGTGCGACATCCGCTATACCAGGCAAAAATCTGAACGTAAATTTTCTAAAACCCAAACAAAAATTCTGGATACCGACCTGGAATTGGAAACTTCCTACTTCGCCCTTCGCTACGTCTGTGCGCCTGGTATATATAATATTTGTACCTGCTCTTATCCCACCTTAATGTGGGGTCGGCGCAATACACTTTTTCAAGCATATTGCAGAAAGGATTTGGCTTAGTTTTACGACCGGCTGCCTGCCTGACGTGCCCCTCTGGGGGATCCAGTCTCAAAATTAAATTAGAAAATTCTCTTTACCCGACCTAGGACTCGAACCCAGGACCTCCCGGTCTACAGCCCGTACATATATGCTGCCACTAGATCAAAAAGGCGACCCTGGTATATATAATACATATTATAAATAACGTTTCATTTCGACAGCCTCCGTGGCGCAGCGGGCGTGAGCCGGCTATAAAGCAAGAGGCCGCGGGTTTGATTCCCGCATTGAGGCAAATGTTTGTGTGGCCCACAGATATTTGTTTCAAGTCTGGGTGTTGTGAGACCGAAAGTCACTCATAGATTCTGGCACCCACGATACAGGTTATACCTAGTGTGAGGTCAGGACTAGGTGCGTGACTGTTGGGTGTATTTATTTATTTCCTAATTTTCGACTGACTTCCAAAAAGGAGAAGGTCCTTAATTCGTCTGAATTTTTACGTATGTTACGCATTATCTCCGTCAAATGTGGACTGAGTTACAAAATTCTTTTTGTATTCGATAGAGCTTATTTCAAGGGTAGTCCCATATAAATTTGGTCACGATCGGTAAATTGGAAGTCGGTCAGTTAAGTTTTTAAACTTGTGATTATTTTATACTATGTAGTGATAACAATATAATAAAAACTTTTCCAACGTTTACTGATCCGTAAGATAATACCCATGGATTAATTGGATTAGCTTGTGTGGGGTCAGGACTAGGTGTGTGACTGTTGGGTGTATTTATTTATTTATTTATTTCAATGGTCTGTCCTCCGTGCGACATGGCACTCATAACAGTAAGACGCGTTTCGTTCGGTGAATGAGTTTCCGGTGGCCCATCCCCCCCCTCGTCTTTCCCAATCCCTATTCCCTCCCCTTCCATTTCCTCTATTTAGGTTGGTAACGCACCCATAATTCTTATTGTGTCTTGGGTGTCTATGGGCGGTGGAGATCACTTATCATCAGGTGACCCATCTGTTCGTTTGCCAGTATCAGCTATTAAAAAAAGAAAAAAAGACGTCATGTACCTATAATGATGGTCAAGACACAAAAACAATCATAGGTGCGTTGACAACCCAAAAGGAGGGAACAAGGGATTGGGAAAGGGAGGAGGAATTGGGGAATTATTATAAAATATACTACAACATGTGTTGCTACACGTATATACTGACCCAAAAATGTACTTGATTGTCTGTCGGTGGCCATTTTATTTATTTTATTTATTTATTTATTTTATTTTAATGTAGATCTACAGCTATATTACAACATAGGTATTAAAGTATTTTATAGTATAAGCCAATTACAGATCTCCATGAATAGTTAATGGGTTAGTAAAATAATAGCGCAAACATACAAGGAACACGCGAACAAATATTAAGTTGTTACATTTTTTTTTTTTTTTTTTTACTACATGTAATTTGGAAAATAGAAAACGGAGATAGGTGGAGAAACTGACATGAATATAATATAGTAGTTGGTAATTATTAATGTGAATACTGTTGAAAGAAGTCAAGGTTGAGCTGTCTTCTAGCCGAACCAATACTGGTAAAAAACAAGTCAAAATCAAACTTTCTGCTCAATGAATTAAAGGTTTTGCTTGCACGAACCGCAAAAGAGTTCTGTCTGTAATTGGTGTGGACATTCGGTACAGAGATAGCACAATGATGTCTCGTAATTTTATAAGGAACATTGAAAGTAAATTTCTCTAACAGGTCTAAATTTTTTTCCGAGTTCACTGCGCTTACCATATGTCACTTTGCTGTGTTCGGATAAAAAAGTTAGTTTTTACTACACGAAAAAATAATAACTCCTAATACCAATCAAAGTGACTCTAAAACAGTAATTTGTGGTGTCAGCTGATAAAGTGTTAATTACTCGAGATAATTCTAAAGTGCCTAATCAACTAAAGGAAAGCGGATTCAAAAGGTTTGATTGACGTGCCTGAATCAAAAACAGTGGCGGCCTTCAGAGACAATTCTGCGAAAGGCTCGGGATTTGAGATTTATCTCTAATTTTTATCCGAGGACCTATTAGGCTTACTTCGAAATATTTTAATTTCACATTTTAACTTAATTGCTGATGAAATATTTTTCCGCCGCCAAGCATGAATAATTTTCTACTACGTATACGAAAACGTAGTAGTACCGATACGAATCGGTGGCGTAGTTGTATTTCGGTATAACTACCATCCTGAGGTCTCGGGTTCGATCCCCGGGTCGGGCAAAGTGATATTGGAATTCTCCATATCAGCCCGGAGTCTGGAATTTGTGCCCGATAGGCTCGCCCTGGGACGGAACTAAGCTCGGCGAAATGTGGATGTACTATTTGGTTAATCCGCCTCTGCCTAACCCTTCGGGGATACAGGCGTGAGCTTATGTATGTATAACAAACGCTAACTGTATTTGAATAGTAAATAAATTAAGTGGTATTTAATTATAGACGCCTCACTTAGTAAGGGAGACGTTTAAATTCAATTTACTAAGTTATGCTCAACACTTCAGTGATATTATAAAGTATTTTACGAAGTACTAAAATATAATTTTGAATCAATTGTTTCAGACTGCCTGACCTCACGCTGGGTGGGTCGTTAACTTTCTGAAACATTGGAAATTAATATTTAACGAGGTCGTTCCGAGAAGCCTGTGGAGACACCAGGAGGATCCAGCGCTTATGCTCGGAGCTAGGCTGGCTACATCCCTAGCTGGCATTAATGATACGCACAAAAGTTCGATTCTTTTTAACGAACTAAGTGTGGAGAAAGGAGTCCACAACCAATACCAATACAAAACATTTAATTAACTGTCCTTTCATTTTGACACCTCATGTAAAGGCACTTTTCCAAAAAAAATTTGATTGACATCGGATTTGACATGGAATTAATGATCCTCAAGAAAACAGGGGTCTTTGATTCATATTACGAATTAAAACTAACTTTACTCGTGTCTTAAGTTCGACAACTCTTAATTTGACTCCAAGTGTTATTCAACCGAATGACAGGCAATTTTTCCTCTAACAAACTACAGAGTCGGTGCAACTCCCTGAGGACTGACAGACGGCGCTCGCCTTTCCGAAACTGACGCGGGATTAATTGCCTTCAATGGTGTAGATTGGCATCGTTAAATACAGTCTAGGATTTAGCTAAAAACTAAAATGTTTTTGCGAAAATAAATTGAGATATCCTCACATAAGTTCGCACATTTATCTCGAAGTGGTAAGCAGAAGTTTATATGAATAATTTGCAGCCACTCTTCGGGGAACCAATTTTTGTCCCTGAATATGATAGAAGACAAGCCTATCAACTTAGACTTGGTTCACACGACACTGCTTTCGTACAGTATAAACCTTATGGAATAAATAGTGATGTATACTTTGTGCATAGGACCAATTAGAATAATATGCGCCACTATGTATTCCATAAAATTTATACCGTTTAAAAACGTGAAGCAAGGCATTACATTTCGTGTAAACCAAGGCTTAACATAACATGAGCTCACGCCCGTATACCCGAAGGGGTAGGCAGAGGCGCACTAGCGAACTAGAACACCTACATTTCGCCGAGCTTAGTTCCGTCCCAGATGTGATAGGGGGCGAGGCTATCGCCATATCGGGCACAAATTCCAGACTCCGGGCTGATATGGAAAAATCCAATATCACTTTGCCCAACCCGGGGATCGAACCCGAGATCCCAGAACCGTAGTCGTACCGAAATACCACCACGCCACCGAGGCAGTAAACCAAGCCTTAGAGCAACAATTTGAAGTTTCATGAAAGTCATTGTTATCTTACCTGAAACTAAACGTAGCTTACGGTTTCCCAGTATTAGAAAGCTGTTACTAGATAAATGAGAGTAAAAATATTCAATGTTTACATCTAACGCCAGTAGAGCAGTCTAGCTTATTCTAGTATCCACTCATGAATAAAATATATTTGAATTTTAGTGCAAAGTACCCGAATACGAATGAGATGGCTATAAAAATAGTTTGATTTTAGTTTTACGATAAAACTATGTAAGAAAGGACATAAAACGTAACAGCACTAAAAGTTAAGCAACCACATTCAAAAGCTCCTTACGTGTAATCCCTCGTTTAGCTTAGTTGCAGTTTTTTACCTTTATAATTAGAGCCACTTGCAGCTCTGCGATAAATCTCTATTCATCTCAAATCTTGATTTAAAGACAGGAGTGAGCTGTAGGATAAATCGAAATAAGGTGTAATTCTAAATTAGTGATAGAGCTACAAGTCGCCCTTAGTCATCAGAACTTCGTCACATTTAAATAACACGACACCTTAGGTAACGCCTATCGAATACAAAAAAGAATTCCATTTGGCGAAGTCTACGTGTAACAACAAACAATCCAGAGGTTTGATTCATCATCATCATCATCATCAGCCATAGGACGTCCACTGCTGAACATAGGCCCCCCCCAAAGATTTCCAGATCGACCTGTTGGAAGCGGCCTGTTTGATTACCCATTCCTTATCATTTCTTTCTCGTTTGCCTTCTTAAACATTTATAATAGACTCATTGAGATACGCCTTTCTTTAATGTCCATTAAAACTGTATAAAAAAAAAAACACTAGAACTAAACACACATACAATGAAGGATGCGTTTTTCCTTGATCACTTACTTATCTTCGTTGTTTCGTCGTTAATGATCATCAATCTTTTTCCTCTTTTTCCCCTTACTTGGGTAAATCCCTAATAAATTGCTTTTATGGCAATATCATTAGTAGTACAAGGGATAAATAAAATAACTTTACGCCTGTATCCTTGGGGTTAGGCAAAGGTGAACTATAGACGTAGAGCACCCATATCCATGGCATATCACAATATACCGGGTGTTTCATAAAGTGTGTACCAATAACAATTCGACATACAGGAAGAACGATTTAAAGCATAATGGTAAAGATAAATAATAAAAATTTAACTTTTTTTTTTCTATCAATTATTAATCATGGGGGTTTTAAAATCAAAATGCGACCTTTAAATCGTCGCAATTACTATAGGAATAACTTTGTGTATGCGAAAAATAATAAATTACCCCGTAGGTGGTTTGCAAATGCAATGCAGCTGACACAATGAGCCAGAAAAAGTTTTCGTCACAAATTCATGTTTCTTTTACTCAAAAACTATGAGCCTTACGAAACTTTACACTTTACCGTTAGATTGCAAGCCACCCCCTCATTAAGTGTAGTTATTATTAATACCAACTTTATGAAACATCCTGTATAAGAAACAATCTCGTAACGAGATAAATACAGTTTTGCATTTCCAGAGACTCCCCGAGCTTCATTGTTCGGTGCCGATAAATGCGCGCCATTGTTGATCCTGGCTTACAGGAGTTACAGTGGCGGGATAGTCTCGTAAATCTGAAAATCTGATTTACCCGACCTGGGAATCGAACCCACGACCTCCCGGTCCACAGACCAAGGAGGCGACTAATACGGCGAATATATAGTAAGTAGTACTACATTATTAATACTTTAACAAGGCAGTAAATGGTTATTTCATTAAAAACGTATATAGCAGCTACATTACCACAGTACAAGTACAGTAACCATGAAATTAAATTGTCTTATTTCGTCTTTTACGAGAGGCGAAATTTATGCGAAGCTTTTTTGTAATTGACAGTAATGTAATTAAAAGTAATACTCATGGCTTTATGGATCTTGATTACTCGTTAAGAGCAATTTTGAAATCGACATTGTAATGGTCCCGCTAGAGAAACGAGTAACGAGTACCAATGACATGTTTTGTTTTAGACACTAACCATCAAAATAAATACGATTATTTATTATAGAGAAAAAATTAAAACCAAATCGTGATAGAATCCGTAAAAATAGTTTAATTTCAATGAATAAAAATCATTAGGGAAAAGATGTTATGTCATATGTGTAATTATATATTTATACCTATAAATGTTAAAAAATAATATACTATAAAGAATTGTACTATTCAGAATGGCATTATCCAGAAAGCTCAACTATATTATAAATGCAAATGTATGTAGTATTTGCGATTCCTGGAGAGTACTTTAATTCGTATTATGGCTGTGACTAGAAGCTTGAATTTCTTTTTTTATAGATTTTTTTCTACGAACAATTTGCTTCGTCATTTTCAAGCAATTTCACAAGTCGGTCGTTCAAGTTATTTCGTTCTAGTGTTTATTGCCATGAATGACTGTGTATAATCGTTTTGTTAACCACTTTATTTTTATTTTTTTGACAAGAGACAACTACAAAAACTTAACGGACCGAAATCAATACTTATCCAATCATGACCAAATTAATATGGGACCACCCTTGAAATAAGCTCTATCGAACACAAAAATAATCTTGAAAATCCGTCGACATTTGGCGGAGATATCGCGTAAAGTATATTTAAAAAAACGGACGGACCTTCTCCGTTTTGGAAAGCGGTCGATAATGAAAAGAGTACGGACTGTAGCCCGAGCACGAAAAACTAATGTAAATATAAATTTATTCGAGTTCGCTGCGCACTGATGACGTTTGGATAATATTTCATACAAATGTCATAGACGCGCATCGAGTTCGAATACATTTACGGTTGTCAGAGATTTTCCAGCTCAGGCCGCTGAACAGTCAAACAGGTAATTTTTTTAGTATTGTACTCGTACTTAAACTTTTTCATATGTTTTCTTTAAATAGTCACGGGCGGCTCGGCCTCCGGTGGCGCATACGCTTATGTAACATATTATACCTATATGTGCCGCCTCCGTCGGATTCATTCTAACTCCAGAAACGAGTTCCTGGCTACGTGCTCGAGGATAAAATGAACACTGTTGACCTTAGAGATATTAAATATTGCGTGAACGTGTACAATTGATTTGAGCGAAGACGAAAGGTCACGCGTGATTGGTCAATTTAGCACGTGTAATGACAGCTTGAAGAGCCAAGGACCTCACGAAATGTTATTGAAGCGCTGTCAAGGACAGGGCACGACTCTTTGGACCACAGGTCAATATATACAGATACTAATTAAACAGTCTGCCTCGGTGGCGTGATGGTATTTCGGTACGGCTACGGTTTTGAGGTCTTGGGTTCAATACCCTGGGTCGGGCAAAGCTATTTTTCTAATTTGATTTGCTCGGGACTGGATCCCCCGCAGGGGTGGTTGATGTCAGGCAGGCAGTCGGTCGTAAAAACTAAGCAAAATCCTTTCTGCAACTTGCTTGAGAAAGTGTTGCGACGACCCCACACTAAAGTTGGATAAGGGCAGATAGAAAGAAAAAATATACTTGTAGAACTAGACTCGTATCATCTTTACTAATATTATTTGTGTGTTATGAATACTGAATACTAGCTATTTCTCGCGACTTCTTTCGCGCGGAAATTTATTAACAAATATATCCTTCGAGAACCTAGGCCTCCCCCATATATTTTTAGATCGAACTGTTGGAAGCGGCCCGCATCCAGCGTCTTTCTGCGACACTTATCAAGTGACAATAAACCTATTCCTTACAAACAAAAACACACATTTTCTCCTTATTATATTAGTATTGATGATAAGGCAATCATGATAATGTGCATGTGTTGATTTAGCGAAACGATGATGGCCGCATCTTCGCATTATAAACTTTATTAACCTCATACATAGGTGACAGGTTATCTTATATTTTAAACTGGCAATTGTATTCAGCATGTCGCGGTAATCGTCGTACAATATACCATATAAAAATAGTTACAACCACGAAGCAGAAAATCGTAATTTTGATATACGTTGAACCTAGGACAAATGCATTTGTTGAATGAAATTATGTTATAATCTTAGAGTAATGTTATAATTGATTATAATCCAACCTTTTTTGGTATTGCTGATGTTTATGGGCGACGGTAACCACTTACCACCAAGGTACCTATTGAAGTCAAGTTTAAGTCGTTGTTTAAGTCAAGTAAAAAAACTAGAAAACCGACTTTCATCCGAAATTTTATCTTGAACAAATAAATATATTTAAACCACTTTTGTAACAAGCTCTATCGAACACAAAAATAATATTGAAAATCAGTCCACACTTGCCGTAGATATCGAGTAACAGACAAAAATATAGAATTTAGAACCTCCTTTTTTCAAAGTCGGTTAAAAAATAACCTCTGCCTGCCTCGGTAGCGTGATTGTATTTCGGTACGACTACTACTGTCCTGAGGTCGCGGGTTCGATCCCCGGGTCGGGCTAAGTGATATTGGATTTTTCCATATCAGCCCGGAGTCTGGAATTTGTGCCCGATATGGCGATAGGCTCGCCCCCTATCACATTTGGGACGGAACTAAGCTCGGCGAAATGTGGTTGTACTAGTTGGCTAGTGCGCCTCTGCCTGCCCCTTCGGGGATACAGGCGTGAGCTTATGAGCTTAGGTAAAAAATAACACACACATCCAAACTTTCACATCTAAACGTATTAGTAGTATTTTGTTCCCTGACAGTACCTACAGTCGCTCACCGAGTACAAGTAATTGAATTTGCAGATAAGACTGTGTTTAATAGCTACGTATCTCTTCATTACGAACGTAAACGGTTGAGATTGCTTAGACCTCGGAGGACGGTTTTCAGAGAATTCATTTTAATTTCATGGCTTATCTCGCACTAGGTTTTTTATAATACGCATGATACCGATATTACGCAGCTCTATTATACTGAGTTCGGTAAGAATATAATTATAACTAACAGTATAAATAAGTTCAAGATATGTTTGTCGTATTGTTTTTATATTGTTCTTTCTGTCTGTCGTATTTGAGGTTAATTAATATGCAGAGCGTAATGAAACAAACACGTCCAACCGAAAGCCATTTATTTGCGAGAGAGAGACAGAAAGAGAGAGAGAGAGAGAGCAAACCAAAAACGTACGACACTTGACATGTGTCACTATGCATACATTACACTGTCAACATCCCTTTCCTACGATAAGGTGAGGCAAGGTGGTGAGAGATTGGTCCAATATGGGCGCAACATACATACATATAACTATGTTGCGCATACGTAGAGTCATGAGTTTAACATTTAGGATCATATGTATAATTTGGGTTGAAACATTGTTTTAATATAATAATCACAAGTTTAACAACTTAACGGACCGACTTCAAATCCGATCGTAACCAATTTTACATGGGACTCTTGAAATAAGCTCTATCGAACACAAGAATTTTGAAAATCGATCCACATTTGGCGGTGATCGCGTAACATACATTAAAAAATACGAACGAATTGAGGACCTTCTCCTTTTTGGAAATCGGTCGAAAACACAGTGATACATCAAAGGTACAGCATATTTTACAAAGGATCTAAAATTTTATACTGCTATTAAATTAAAAACAAATCAGAACAATTTTGATTTTCCCATGGCGCAACGCAAATTATGTTCCCTAATTCAGCTTTCAACGCGATCGTCGTAAAATTTTATGCCCAAGCCGCCCCATTCTCTATTATTTCCATCGTACTATTTATTTTGTTTTTATTAATATAGCTCTATAAAATGGGCTTCACGAATGAAATTTGCCAACGTTATTAATACTTGGGGTGTCGTAACTCTCGCATAATATTTGAGAGTGTTATAACAAACACCTACTTATGTTTATTTGCTGAAGATAATAATGACACGTTTCGGGACTTAATGTTATAAAAGATGACTTTTCCAGAATCGGCGGTAATATAACCAGTAGGCAACCTTATTAAGTCATTTCCTTTCTTCACTTATCTTGTATAAAATGGTCGTAGCACTAACTATATTTTTTAAATCTTTATTAAATAGTAGTCAAACTAATATAACCAAACCAATATAAATAATAAACAGCATAATTTTAATGAAGAGAGGTTTCCACATGACAAAGACGAGAATGTAACCATAAATTGTTATTTTCGAGCGTGCATCTTTCAATTCCAAATAAACATCTTGTGACGCGGGCTTGTAAACAACGGCTAAGATTCTTGACTTATCATACGAGAAACTAGTTCCATCTAAATGGAAATTTACATCAGACGTTCACTCACGTAAACAGATTATCTTGGAAAACAAAATACAGCAACTTTAACAACCAATAATTCTGCTGAGTCCCCGCAAAAACCCGAACGCTGACTCTCTAGAGCTTCTTAAGCTAACGAGTCAGTGTATAATTGTTTATATTCCACGAGAGTCTTCATCTTGTTCCCGGCCTAGATCATAAAAAGCTAAAAGATTTAAGACGAGAATAAAAGTTGAGCACCGTCATTCTCAGCCATTGTCTCTCAACATTTCACTTTGAAACGTATCTTCATAAATAAGATGTTATACAATGTTGCCGCCAGTTTTATCCTTATACCTCTCTATTTCTTTATGATTGATTGAATGATTAAGTATTTAAAACAAAGTATTCCGATTATTTATAAGATCACATTTTTTTGGATTTTTGGAATCAAACCACCCAAAAGCATCGTGAACGTAAAGTTACACGACCATGAATTGAGAAACTCTGAAAATGGTGGTCGAGGCTTTTAGGTAAATTAATTATTATCGTTATGACCAATAGTGAAAACTGCATAGTGGGTTTCATAACATAATTTAAGTTTGTCTAACATTCTACATAAAACATCAAGAAAAAAAAATATGAAGGATTTATAGATCTCCTTCGTCTAAACTGAAACACTGAATACAAAAAGTTTTACGCCTACATTTGGAAACCGATGTCTCATCGTAAATCAATCCGTCTTCAATCTGCTGAATACTTACGTAAAGCATTCGCACGACGACTCGTGATTTGAGGCCAATCCGATTTCGTTTTTATTTGGCGTATAAAACGACTATCCTGTCTTATCTTTCTTTTTACCTGGAATTATATCGACCTAATGCTTGGACCTGTAAATTAATGCCTTTCTACTTAGACACTTACAGTTCGGGATCTTGAGAATTTATAGTTAAACCTTAGCTCTAATAATTTTATCTTTTCTGATAAGCTGTACTGTATTATTAACGAATAAGAAATATTCCTTGTTTGCAATAGCGTAGTACGAATTATGCAGAAACCATCATAACTACTATTAATGAATTACACCATTTATGCTCCTATTAAATGTATTTAAATGGATTTATATGTATTACTGCTACTGTATTTTTTCTTTCTTCTATTATTATTAATAAGGGTACTTACATTTCTGCGAGTCGGTCTTGTGCGGTTTCTTGTCGCGCACCATGTTTGCAGGGCGGTGCGGACTGGGGTGCCGGCGCGGACGCGGCGCGCCGTGGTACTATCGACCCCGACCGACTGTCAGCGCCAACGTGTTCTCGTGGTTGTGCCAGATACCTGCCGAAACATGCGCTGGTGAGGGAGGGTTGTGCTCATGATCTCGGATTACTATCATTCCTAATTAGTGCTGTATTAAGACTATCACTATACTAAAAGTCAAAAATATTTTACCGAGAGGAATGCAAGTCGTAATTTCTATCAACATTCATCATTTTAAGTAGTTAGGGATTGGTAACTACCTAGTCCACTTCGTTAAAGATATTTATGGATCAAGGCAAAAATTAAAACTCAAGAGATTTTCGTATTTTTATGAATTTAAAATTCTTGATACATAAGATGTTGCTTAATAATAATAATTCTTTTCTAATAACTCTTCTGATTGAATTTACTTTTACCAGTTTTTCATCTATTCTAATTTCTAGACATCTAATAAGTCTGTAACTCTACTATATTTTACCTAATTATGATTCTAAGGATTATTATTATCTAAGGATTATTATGGTCTAAAATTATACAAGTGATTGGTATTATCTATGATTGTGTTGTAATCTACAAGATCTATTTTCGTCTATTCTATAAAATAGCATTGGGATGATACAACTAAGTTACGATCCGGTAACTACTAACTACTAAACAAACTAGCGAAGCTTGTTCCCAGTCTCCAAAGTTATGGTGCAAATCTTATCTGGAACCGATGTTACAAAGCTTCCGAAAAGGGTAAACTTTGCCAAATTAGTCACTTTGGAAGGGTTCCAAATAATACTTATACATACGTAGAGGTTTAATTGGGGAGTTAGTATTAGTTACACAGACCGCGCGCTCTGAGCGCTTCGGATTATTGGACCGAGAAATTCATTAGCCTTCCGGAAAAACGATCAAAGCAATTTAGAGGCCATTACGTGGATGTGGCAACAGACACCCGGCTGCGAAATCATGTGGCAAAACTGAGCTGTGGTTCACTCAATTGTGATGCATTAATCGCGCTCTGGATTATTGCTAATGGGAATTCAAATGGAGTTGTATCGACCGGTTTAAAAAAATGAGGAGGTCCTCAATTAGTCTGTATTTTTTATTTTAATTTATGTTACGCGATATCTCCGCCAAATATTTTCAATATTCTTTTTGGGTTCCGTATTATAGCTCATTCCAAAGGTGGTGGTCCCCTATATATATATAATTTGTTTCCGATCAGGTAAGATTTTAAGTTGGTCCGTTAAGTTTTTAAACTTGTGATTATTTGTAGTACTTACGTTAGAAATGTTCTACTGTAATTTCCTAGTACTTTAGATGCTGTGACGAGAATTTATTTTGCTTAATTTAAAGCTAAGAATAATAACATAAAACATAACATAAGCTCACGCCTGTAAATAGTAGTTGGTAAATAATGTATAATTTTCGATACCTAGTACCTACAAATATGCTTAGCGTTTAGCATAATAACTAACAAGTTGTTCAGAATGATACAACAACTCTTCAGTAATCCGTGTAATGTGGCAACGTCACAGCGTCAAAATTCAATGTATTTAATCAAAAGTTTAGGCAGGCACACGTGCTCGTTACAAAGTTCGCATCGGACGGACCCATAGGGAACTGCTCTGCTATTTAATCCCTCAACTGACGCTGATCCTCTTGTACGTGTGCTTTGATAGATTGATCACGATATTGTGTTGTAAATTCGATTTTGTATCCTCGACATCTTAGGGTGTTTATAGCGCGCTCTTTGATCAAACTTAGCTCAAACATACCGTAAGATTTTTCTTTGGAAACAGTTATGAACACTACTATACTATTTTCTTTTCAAATGGAAAATTTAAGTATACAAGTGATGTTAAATATTAGCGCGTAACTTTGAGTTGAGTCAGAATAAAGTCTAAATGCGTTTTATAAATTTGACTATAACGACTGCCTCTTGAATTTAAGGTTGGCTTTTTTTTGGGAAAGCATAATTCAATTTATACGTAGTTTATAGGTATCCTCCTTTTAATCATAAGCATTGCATTAAAATGTATTTGCTAATAAAAAACACGATCGGAAATCTAAATCTAATATTTTTAGGGAACGCTTATGTTCAGCAGTGAACGTTCTATGGCTGATGATGAATAACTACACTATTTGTTCATGTCATAGAAGTCAGGTTTTCTGTAATTATTTGAATGATATACATGAATTTGATTTGAAGATTGCTGAATTTTCTTTCAAATTACACATAGTGTTATATTAAAATACCGTTAAGTTCTGCTGGATGCACTCAGGGCGAGGTTAGCTAAAGTTCTGCATGACGCCGGCATGTACGAGTAGTTTACGAAGTGTGAACAAGCATTCTCCAACCAGTTTATCATACAATACATGCATTAAGGAATGTCAAATGCAATGCGAGTCTGTAAGCGCTAACTGATTGCTTTGTGAATATTTAGGATTCCTACGATTTATTATCAAAATTGTTGTGTAGGTACAACACAACAATTTTGAATTAATTCATTTTTCTTTCTCTGTTCACTTAATTAGCTTGATCACAAAGTGAATATAATAATAATAATAACAATAGCCCTGTAATATGACTGTCCCACTGCTGGGCACGGGCCTCCTCTACTAATGAGAGGGGTTAGGCCTTAGTCTAGCACACTGACCTACTGCGGGTTGGTAGACTTTACATACCTTCGAAATTCTTGTGGAGAAATTCTCAGGTATGCAGGTTTCTTCACGATGTTTTCCTTCACCGTTACAGCAAGCGATAATTCACAAAGAAAACACACATAACATAGAAAAGTCAGAGATGTATGCTCCATTTTGGGCTTGGTCTCGAACATTCGTCCTCCGACATTCATCTCGGCAGTTCATACCATTCCCAACTGAGTTATCGCTGCTAAAGTGGATATATCGCTTAACAATTCTAGAAGAAAAAAAAAATTTTATATATTCAACTAGTTGATGCCCGCGCCTTCGTTCACATGGCTCATTAACAAATCTATCTCATGGGGGCCGTACATTTTTCCGGGATAAATAATGTGCTAGTCCCGACTAGAATCTATCTTTGTCCCAAATTTCACCTAGATCCAGTTAGCATTTCTGACGTTGACTATTAAATAATAGCACCAGTAGAATATGACTACTTTGGTGGTATAGTGGTATCGCGCGGGCCATACGAGTATCGCAGTCTCAGGTTCGATCCCCGGGTCGGGCAAAGTGGTATTGGATTTTTCAGTGTCAGCCCGGAGTCTGGAATTTGTGATATCTTTATCTATGATTATCTTTGGGGGAGGCCTATGTTCAGCAGTGGACGTCCTATGGCTGATGATGATGATGATGGTAATAGGCTCCCCCCTAACACATCTAGGACGGAACTAAGCTCGGCGAAATGCGGGTGTTCTAGTTCGCTAGTGCCTTTGCCTACCCCACCAGGGATACGGGCGTGAGCTTATGTATTTATGTACTGTCACGATTGATACCCACATCAGGTTTTGAATAAATCGATTCGGTGCGATACCATTTACTGTTAGATTCTCTCCTACGGTCTTCGAGAAACTTTTTCCATCAATATGTTTGTAGGGGTTCTCGCGAAATATAGGACTTTCCACAACTTTTTAATTAATAGCATGTAACACAATCTCTAAGTAACCTAGGCTAATTTTGACCCCTTAACTCTTTGGGGATAAATATTTTTTGTGGATAAATACAATCATTCATTTTTAAGTAAGACAGTCTTTACATTCCTAGATGGGTTTAGAGATATACAACTCTTTTATTTTACTCATAAGCTCACGCCTATATCCCCGAAGGAGTAGGAAGAGTTGTATAAGCGAACTAGAACACCCACATTGCACCGAGCTTTGTTCCATCACATATGTGATAGGGGCGAGCCTATCGCCATATCGGGCACAAATTCCAGACTCCGCGCTGATACTGAAAAATCCAAAATCACTTTGCCCGACCCAGGGATCGAACCCAAGACCCCAGGTCGATAGTTGTACCGCGCATGTAATACCACTGCGCCACCGAGGCAATCATCAGAAATAAAAACTTATGCATGTTTTTGTATAATTACCTAATATTGTAACCTTTACACTTCTTTGAAATAGCAATACCTTGATTCTTATTTCGCTATATATCTTAAAAATAATAATGAAAAAATATGCAAATATTTCACTCGGTATATATGTATGTGTGAACACAAAATCGCACATAACAATTTTTTACCCATATCGTTTCAAGTTCCATGAGAAGAAAAATGGCAGTTAGCAACAGGCACGTATCTAGGAAGCAAAGAAACAAACTTACACACATTTTAATAATAGTTTCATAATGTTGTAAATTTTGCTTAAAACATGGCCTGCTTCATCGATTTATGACCATAACATAACATAAGCTCACGCCTGTATCCCCGAAGGGGTAGGCAGAGGCGCACTAGCGAACTAGAACACCCACATTTCGCCGAGCTTAGTTCCGTCCCAGATGTGATAGGGGGCGAGCCTATCGCCATATCGGACACAAATTCCAGACTCCGGGCTGATATGGATAAATCCAATAACACTTTGCCCGACCCGGGGATCGAACCCGAGACCTCAGAACCGTGGTCATACCGAAATACCACCACGCCAACGAGGCAGTCTATGACCACTGTCTCCAAAAACTGTCATGAAGTGGCAAATAGTTTTTGCCTTTTGTACACTAAATGAGATTTTCGGAAGCTCAAATACACTCTTGGCTATGAAACGACATTGTTGATGTCCATGGCTGTGGAGTTAACGGTAACCACTTATTATCAGGTATGCTATCTGCTTGTCGGCCTCAATGCCTGTACAAGAAGGCGTATATCTATTGCAGTAGTCATACAATTCTATAAGAATACTACGTCATTTTTTTTAATTTTTTTTATAGTAGAGACTGGCAAACGAGCAGATGGGTCACCTGATGGTAAGTGATCTCCACCGCCCATAAACACCCAAGACAAAAATAATCATGGATGCGTTGCCAACCTGAAAGGAGGAAATGGAAGGGGAGGGAAAAAGGGATTGGGAAAGCAAGGGGGAAATGGGCCACCGGAAATGTCACTCACCGAACAAAACGCGACAGCAAGCTGCCACTTTACGTCGGTTTTTTGTGAGACAGTGGTATCAAACCGGTCGAGCCGGCCCATTCGTGCTGTAGACATAATTGTCTACAGCGTGGCTCTACCACTCAAATTTTACGGAATATACTTTTAATTAAAGTAGATATGCTACTGTACCCCAGTTTTGCCGATATCTATAGTCTAAGATAACCTTTACTATCAGATAGACCGTCTGCTCTCCAGCTTTCGTTATCGTACAAAATAATCCTCTCAATTATCATCTAATAGTGACTGCCTCAGTGGCCTGGGTATATTTCGGTACGACTACCGTCCTGAGGTCTCGGGTTGAGATCCCCGGGTCGGACAAAGTGATATTGGATTTTTCCATATCAGCTCGGAGTCTGGAATTTGTACCCGATATGGCGACAGGGTCGCCCCCTATCACATCTGGGATGGAACGAAACTCGGCGAAATGTGGGTGTACTAGTTCGCTAGTGCGCCTCTGCCTACCCCTACGGGGATACAGGCGTGAGCTTATGTTATGTTAGTGATAAAATTACTTCAGCTTAAATTAAATAAGTATTGCCTCTAACCCCCTCGGCGACGTCTTAATCCGGCCCTGTTTGTAAAGTAAAGTACGAAACATCGATCAGTGTTATCTTATCGCGACTCTACTCTAGCAGGCACTTAACCTTACGTGTATCGAGTTCATTTCAACATCCGAGACGATGCAGACATGGGGGACGTTGTGTCCTTGGAAGTTTCGGCTGATATATCTTCATCGCATTTTCTTTAGTGTTGATGTTTTGGGATTTTTCTAATATGATTTACCCTGTACTGGAACCTCCAGAGCAGTTGACGTCAGAGAGGAATCCGGTCGTAAAAACTAAGCTGAATCCTTTCTGCAACATGCTGGAAACTGTGTTTTGTGCCAACCTCTCTTGTGGGACAGGGGCCGGTTGGAATTTGATGTTTTGAGATATTATACAGTCTTTTAGATCCTTTTTTCACTGACTGCCTCGGTCGTGTAGTTGTATTCCGGTATGACAACCGTCCTCAGGTCTCAGGTTCGATCCCTGGATTGAGCAAAGTGATATTAGATTTTTTTCAATATCAGCCCGGCGCGGAGTCTGGAATTTGTGCCCGATAGGGCGAGAGACACGCCTCCTATCACATGTGGGACGAAACATAGGCTGAAATCTACAGAGCGAACTTCGACTAAATCTGAGTCAACTACAGACAGACTAAATAAATATTTTCTTGTAAAAAACAACTGTGACTAAGTCAAAATTCGATTTATAAATTCCAAATCCTCACTAACTTCGTTTCTTTGAATTAGACTTAGTCGAAGTTCTAGTTCGCTAGTGCGCCTCTGCAACCCTTCGGTGATACAGGCGTGTTTCCCAATTACATTAATTAATTGATTTCTTAAGTTTACGCGAATATTATACATTTAAACTATTATACATTATCAGTCTGACCCGTGACAACGAAGACTGCAAAGCCTTCGAAACGTCGGGAATAATAATTAAAACCTAATCGTGATAAAATCCGTAAGAATAGTTTTATTTCAACATTAATTAATATTAATTCTTTCTATCTGCCCTTATCCCACCTTAATGTGGGGTCGGCGCAATACACTTTTCCGAGCATGTTGCAAAGAGGATTTGGCTTAGTTTATACGACCGGCCGCCTGCCTGACGTCAACCCCCTATGAGGGATCCAGTCCCGGGCAAATTAAATTAGAAAATTTACTTTGTCCGACCTGGGAATCGAACCCAGGACCTCCCGGTCTACAGCCCATACATGCTGCCACTAGACCAAGGAGGCGACAATAATTAATTAATATTCATTATTATTAATTTTCCTGTTATTATTTTTTGTTTTGTACCGAACAGCCTGTCTAGTAGTATACATAGAATTTATTTTGTACCGAACAGCCTGTCTAGTAGTGTCTAGTAGTATAAATAGAAGTTGGCTAGCGCCGCTGTGGTCGCGGTTTATCTGCTGGAACTTTTCCTATTGTTGCCGACTGCGGCGCGATATCTCATTTTACCAACCGCGGATACGACTCTGACGGCTCAGCAAATCTGGAACGACGGAGTTAACACTTCGAGCTGCAAGTTTAACGCCCGAATGGTCAAACGCTGCTCAATTTTAACGGCTTCTTATATTGATTTTCGCCATACAATTTTGACAGATAAGGCGGCCTTAAACGATATAAGGCGACCTTAAGTGTATGAACATTCGACGGTTAGGGTTAAAATGTAAAGTCGTACTTATAATAATGATTAAGCGGCGCTAAACTTAAACAGTGTATTATCGAAAGACTTCAATAAAGTTCCTCAATTTGACTGTATATTTTATATGTATGTTACGCGATATCTCCATCAAATGTGGACCGATTTTCAAAATTCTTTTTGTGTTCGATAGAGCTTATTTCAAGAGTGGTTACATATAAATTTAAGATAAGTTTTAAAGTCGGTCCGTTCAATTATTTTCTTCCACTTGTTTGAACTCAAACACTGCTTAAACATATTTTACCTGCACGTAATAAATATAATGCTCACTCCGTTATTTACAGGTACGTTGCGGATAATGAAAACTGTTATCCAGTTATGTGATGAACAAAGAGGCGATTATAAAATGACTTAGTAATAAATAGATGTAATCTTAATATCCTTACTATGTACTGATTTCTTAAGTTTACGCGAATGCTATTCATTGAAATAAAACTATTTGTACGGATTTTATTACGATTTGGTTTTAATTTTTATTCCCGACGTTTCGAAGGCTTTGCAGTCTTCGTGGTCACGGGTTGGACTGAGATGTCATTTAATAAAATTAAATAAAAATTAAAACCAAATCGTGATAAAATCCGTAAAAATAGTTTTATTTCAATCCTTACTATGCACACCATATGTCCTAGTTTTGTTCTCTTCTGCTTACCCCTTCTGGGATAAACGCACGAGTTTATTTAACTTTATACACATAAACACAAAAATCAAGGACCGCAAACATTTTATCAGTCTTTGAAAACCCCTCATTCAACAAAAACGACCCTAATACATAATGTACGCTAAGTTGTTAAATCAAAGATTCACGGAACCGCCTGAGTGATGGCGATGTCGATTATCGTAACCACGGTCAGGGTAGTCAGGGTTCCCTTGAATAATAAACATAACGCACCTTCCTTCGGCAACACATTAGTTAACTGGATTTATCCGCCCCAATCCGCCCCTACCTGGTTATACTGATTACATTCGGTTTCGGTACGGAATCTTGCTGGTAAATTGATCGCCGTTGTATTGTCGACCCGACTTCAAAACGGTGAAGGTCTACATAACGATTTCTTAGGTTTACGCGAATGTTATTCATTGAAATAAAACTATTTTTACGGATTCTATCACGATTTGGTTTTAATTTTTTGTCCGACGTCCGACGTAAAGCTTACAAAACGTCGGGCATAAAAATTAAAACCAAATCGTGATAGAATCCATAAAAATTGTTTTATTTCAAGGAGAAGGTCTTCAATTCGTCTGTATTTTTATCCAAATCGTGATATAATCCGTAAAAATAGTTTTATTTCAAGGAGAAGGTCCTCAATTCGTGTGTATTTTTTTATCTTTTTATATTTTTTATGTATGTTATGCGATATCTCCGCCAAACGTGGACCCCTAAATTATTTTTGTATGCGATAGAGCTTATTTCAAGGGTGGTCATATAAATTTGGTCACGATCTGATTTGAAGTCGGTCTGTTAAGTTTTTAAACTTGTGATTATTATCTAGTAGCAAATGCTTGAATCTATATTTTTGATTATTCTCTATGTTTCCTTCTTTTCTATTCTTTCTCCAACCATCCCAAAGCTTATCTGACTTCGTACTTTATATTATTTTCTTTCTACCTGCCTTTATCCCACCTTAATGTGGGATCGGAGCAACACACTTTTTCAAGCATGTTGCAGAAAGGATTTACTTTTACTAACATTCATATCTAAGTATCATCAGTCAGAATTCCCTTTTATATATAAAGATAAATGAGATCCAGATAGATAATTTATCTCAAATGTTTGTATCTTTATCACGAAAACACCAAAGATATCTGTTTTCTTTATAATTCGGCAATGCACCTACAATTCCTTTAATATTGTGGGTTATCACTCCTTCAAGAAATTAAACGTCCCTAACAAAAGGCAATCAGTTTTTTACACAACCCTTACAAAGTAAATTAAGTTTGACTTCCAACTAAAAGGTACGGAGTTTGGTGTATTACTTTGTAGATTTCGGCGACCGTGACCAACACCGCTCTCTGAATAATAAACGGTGCGGTCTAGGCATCAGTTTCAGAGAATTATCCTTATTCATGAACCCTGGTCTGATTTTATACAATTAGATCAAACTGGTTTCATTGTCTCGAATTAAATTAGCTGATACTTTGAACTCGTTTTTAATGTTTCATCAAATTATTATTTAAATTTGTAGAAGCTTTATTGTTGTGATGAATGCTAAATTGTACCATGAATATAATATGTAGGTAAATTCTGTCAATGATTAATTACTATTTAATTATTAGTCTCCTTGATCTACTTTCTTTCTACCTGCCCTTATCCCCTCAATGTGGGGTCTGCGCAACGCATATACTACAACAACACAATCTCACGCCTTTATCCCGAAGGGTAGGCAGAGGTAAACTAGCGAAATAGAACACCCACATTTCGCCTAGTTTAGTTCCGTCCCAGATATGGTAGGGGGCGAGCCTATCGTCATTTCTGGCACAAATTCCAGACTCCGGGCTATGTATGTATGTACATATGTTATGTTCCAGGCTGATATGGAAAAATCCAATATCACTTTGCCCGACTATGGGATCGATCCCGAGACCTCAAGTCGATAGTCGTACCGAGATAGAACCACGCCACCGAGGCAGTCCGAGTATTAAGTATATGATAATGAGTTCTAATCTTAAACGAACAAAAATCAGGACAAAGTTTATAGGGCATAAATGTCCAAAAATCATCAACTGCTTTTAATATATCTTACAGTAAGCAAGTAGCGTTGAGAAATTTAATTTAGCCGAGAACCTTCAGCCGAGGACGTAAGCTGATTATTAACGTTGCCTCCTGCAGCTATTCTGAGAGTACCACATCCTAGAGAGATGCAATAAAACATTGTACGAAACTTACATTATATTTTACAAACTGTTTTTGACGTGGCATTTTTATTTTATTTTATTTCTGAAAGCACCATCAACGTAAATTACAATATTATCCTTATAGCTCAATATAATATACCCTAGATCTTAGAGTAATTACGTTATTTCTATGCCCTAGATGCACAGTTCTTTGAAAATATCGTCCTAAAAAGTGGTCTCAGGAATAACACAAATAAAAAGATCACAAGTTTTAATTAAATCAAATACAAATATAACCTTATGCAAGTATTATAAAGTAGCTTTTTAAACGAAATGATCAAGCGTTCTTAAATTCGAATTTTCAAATTTAGAATTCTATCGGCGTCCAACTGTAGAGAAAAGGAGTGCTTAAGCACTTCTTTGCTGTCCCATCTTCCGAGCGTCAACTGTGCATCTAGGTAAATAATATATCGATGTTATAGCTAATCATTTTGGGTACATTATTTTTATTGCATCCGTAATAAGAGATGGTTACAGCATGACCAAATTAAACAGAAAACAATTGATCGAGAGAAAAATAAAATGTGTCGCAGTTTGAGTAGTAGAGCCACGCTGTAGACATTTACGTCTACAGCATGAATAAACCGGTTTGATACCACTGTCTCAAAGAAAACCGACGTAAAGTAGCAGCTCGCTGTGGTATTTCATTCGGTGATTGAGATTCCGGTGGCCCATTCCCCCCCTTCCTTTACCAATCCCTATTTCCTTCATTTTAGGTTGGCAACGCACCCATGATTCCTTTTGTATCTTGGATGTCTATGGGCGGTGGAGATCACTTATCATCAGGTGACCCACCTGCTCGTTTGCCAGTCTCTCTCTCTCTCTCTTTCAATGGTACACACATAATAATTAAGAACGTATGTTTTTTTTATGTATTAAAGTACTTGAATTATTATCGTAAAATTAGTTTTAAATTTAGGTTATAACTATTTATTGTACACACACATATTAAAGTACGTTTTAAAACATAAAAACATAAATTAGTGGGCGGTCTTATCGCCATTAGCCATCTCTTCCACACAACCTGGGGATGGATTTGTTGCAAATACTGATTGGGGGTGTACCAATAATGATTGATGTTATAATTTATGCAGCTAAAAAAAACGATCGACCAGAATCACTTGAATCATGCTGATCTGGATAAAGCTTCTTCACACGAAGACTGACAAAGCAAATCGAGAGAAATTGGACAGAAAATACGAATAACCGCTGAGGACACAGGGACAAAACTATATATATTTTAATAGATCAAGTTGACTGCCTCGGAGGCGTAGTGGTATTGCGTGCGCGTTACGGCTATCGTCCTGAGGTTTCGGGTTCGATCCCCGGGTCGGGCAAAGTGATATTTGATTTTTCAGTATCAGACCGGAGTCTGGAATTTGTGCCCGATATGGCGAAAGTATCTCCATATCACATTTGGGACGGAACTAAACTCGGCGAAATGTGGGTGTTCTAGTTCGCCAGGGCGCCTCTGCCTACACCTTTGGGGATACAGGCGCGATCGTATGTTATGTAAATCAAGTTGAAACAAAGGCAAACCCCCTTTAAATCGTATAGACAAAACATAATGATATGGAATTCTCTACTACTATTATACGAGTATACATTAAGATAATATAGTTATACTGGACCGTCATAATCCCAGTAAGTGGCGTCATTAATCCCAAACTTGAAGGACCCGAAACAATTAGAACTAAGCGTAGTGCTTTCAGCGCAAATAAGTCTGGATATCGGTACTAAAATTAAGTACGGTACGAATAAAATAATACCTCTATAGAGCCTAGGTATAGAGAGAACACTAGAAACATTGTAGATTACTGGTGTTGTAATAAAAAAGTAATTGATTCGAATAAATAACGCCTCATTGTTTAAAAGTTTTTTATCTAATACTATTAGGCTGCGGACACGAACTCAGCGGGAGCGGAGCGGCGACGGCGCGGCAATGCAACGTCCTGCTAGACCGGTCGTACGCCGCTCCGCGCCGCTGCCTTCGAGGCCAGTTCTATTTAAATCTATGCATTGAAATGCGCCCGTCCCCGTGCCGCCGCCGCCTGCGCTCCGCTCCCGCTGTGTTCGTGTCCGCGGTCTAAAGCCCGTATTATAGAGCGATACTCAGACATGTACCTAGTTTTATAATAAGATTTAGGTATGTAAAAACCGGCTTTAAACATAAATTTATACCTGAATTAGTATAACAAATTAAATTTCCATTATTTTTGAAGTACAGAAATTCTATTTAACTTTTTTCGCTAGGAAATCTTCTTACAGGGTAAGTACTATTTGTGAGTTGTGTGCTAATTTTAAAAAGAAATGTAACACATAAAACATTTTTAGGACGCAGTCACTATTAGACTTATATTAGAAAGAAAGGGAAAAATGACATTACATGTTTGTTTTTTTTAAAGATTTTACTTATATACAAGAAACACCTCAATTACATACACATACATACATACATAAGCTCACGCATTTATTCCCGAAGGGGTAGGCAGAAGCGCACCAGCGAACTGGAACACCCACATTTCGCCGAGCTTAGTTCCGTCTCAGATGTAATAGGGGGCGAGCCTATCGCCATATCGGGCACAAATTCCAGACTCCGGGCTGATATGGAAAAATCCAATATCACTTTGCCCGACCCGGGATCGAACCCGAGACCTCAGGACGATAGTCGTACCGAATTACAACCACGCCAGCGAGGCAGTCATAAAATATATTTTGATCAATAATATATGTAGGTAGAGGTGCAAATTGCGACACTTCAGAATTGTACGAAGTCGCAGCCGAACAAAAACCCACACGGCGACAAACTGTTGTGACAGTTGAGCAGCGCCGGCAATTATTACGTAACACGTTAGTTATGAAGTATGAACTTCACGCCTCAAACAAACCGCATGCTGGCGCATATATTGCATTTGACATGCTAGGGACAAATTCGTCGTACTTGTTAGTGAATTAAAACAGAGTTTTAAAAAATTAGGATGAGTTTGATGTTTGTAGCCGATGGAATTACACTTTTAATTGGGGGTCGCAACAGTGGCGGATTTGCCAATAGGCTGAGTACGCTGAAGCCTAGGGCGACAGATTTTAAGGGGCGGCAAATTTAGCAAATTTTTTTGTTTTGCTTTACAATAATAAAAAAAAGTCTTCAGACACCTTCCAAAGGTAGTTCGAAGTTCTTAGAACTGACATAACGGTACCCTAGTTCTCAATGATACTAATCACGAGAAAATTGATGTAATAAGGATTATAGAGCACGAATCATAAAGTTGCAGTTTTATTGATGGAAAAATGTAATTAAAATAATTGTGGAATAAGTTTGGAATTTCAGATCTCAGTAGAGGCGGCAAAAGTTAAATAGCCTACTGTCGGCAAATGTGTAAATTCGCCACTGGGTCGCAACACTAGAAACTGATGCAACGCGAACCACACAAGGAGTGTGGGTCACTATGACAGGTTTTATTACCATGTGTACGGTGGTCGCCATCCGGTCGCATACGAATATCCTACCACCAGCAAAACATTACACTGGTATTGACTATTAGGAGGTCAATGTTCATTTCATATTAGCAACGCTGACTCCTGTTACTATTCGAAAATAAGTGACCAAGCCCTCGCATATGAATGGTGTGTGACATCTAAACTTGCTCTATGTATGGAGATTTTAAGATACTAAAATATTAAACGTAATAGCTCCCCATACGGAGTTTGAACTGTGTTCCTGTGACACTGTTTTCAAAACTACAAGAGCGTTATAAATATTGAAACCGATGTTAATATTAATTACTTTTGTGATTCAGTATTTAATTTAATACTTTACATTCAACTTGTCTAAAAGTTCTCATACAA
This sequence comes from Clanis bilineata, assembly GCA_036417725.1. NCBI lineage: Eukaryota > Metazoa > Arthropoda > Insecta > Lepidoptera > Sphingidae > Clanis > Clanis bilineata. The sequence goes on along the minus strand of CM071145.1, from coordinate 5,676,779 downwards.
CACACACACATATATAAGCTCACGCCTATATCCCCGAAGGGATAGGCAGAGGTGTACTAGCGAACTAGGACACCCACATTTCGCCGAGCTTAGTTCCGTCCCAGATGTGATAGGGGGCGAGCCTATCGCCATATCGGAGATAAATTCCAGACACTAGACTGATACTTAAAAATTTGCATATCACATAGGAATCGAACTCGGAACGATAGCCGTACCGCGCATGTAATACCACTACGCCACCGAGGTTAGCACAATTTCTAGGTAAAAAGCTACACATTATATGGGACAACATTTTTCTGTCCTGTTCTAATTGTATCTTGCTGTTTCTAATATATTACTACAAAATACATAATTATATACTAGGTACAAAATAGAATCCACAGCACTTTTAAATAATGGCCTCGTTACTTTTTTGTACAAGAAAAATGATTCCCAAGAAAGCCTTGAGTTTGTAAAATATAATTTTCAGAGAGGTGCGAATTGCCTCGGGGGATTTACAGCGCATTTTATTTAATAAGATTACCCTTATAGGAAAATCCCGAGACAGCATGTTTGCAACTTGCTTGCCTCCGACTGCGAAATAGAGCTCAAAATTGAACGAGATGTTTAAGTACTGTTTTAAAAGTGCATATAATGGGACAAGTAGGGCCTTCAGTAGGGCGACGACAGAATTCTAAATTTCAGATTTAAGAACGCTTGCTAATTTCAAAAATGAACACTTAAAAGTAACAAATAACAACAATTTCTTACTTTCTTTGGAGTCCGTGCTGAGGCCGAAGCAGATTAATTGAAAAGGCACTGTCCCCAAAAAGAGTAAGAAATTGTTATTTTTTTAGTTTTAAGTGTTAGCTTTTGAAGTTGGTTTTCAGTTTTGTTAAAATGTAATTATTATTTATCTATTTTTAGTGTAATATTGAAAGAATTATCCACCAACTCCTAATAGTTAAGGAGTTATATTTTCCAATCATCAGCTCAGCAACATGAGATTATGAGTACCAGACGCAAATACCTGAATAGTTTTAAAAAAATATTTATAAAACACACTATGGGTCCCTATAAAATTTGAGGGTTGCCCTCGATTTTCCAGGATCCCATCATCAGATCCTGACCTGCCCGGCTAGCATGCGCGCATCGAGAACGCTTTCTCAACGCCTTTTCTCTGCGAGTCGACGGACGCTAGCATGCGTTCTCAGTTATTTTAATTAGATACGCCAAAAATCGAGAATGCTGAACGTTTTGTCATCTGTGGTAATATTTCTCAACAGTTCTCAACAAACCCTAACATGCGTGCTTATTTTTGGCGATACTGAACACGATTTTTGACAGTTGGCAGTAGTCTGATTCTCGTCGGTGCTTTTGTATGACGAGTAAATGTGGCTACCATTACAAATGATTAAAAGTTGAAATTAAACAATGAAACGGAGTGAATAACAAATTGCGGCTGTGTAGAAATAACAGATCTTGTGTTTTAAAACTATTTAACAACAATAAGTGAACAATGCAATTAATTTTGAACATGGTTATAATATGTTGAGCCGTGAGCGTCAAACGCGGAAAATGCAAAGACCAAAGTAATCTAAGGTAAAGACGCTAATGGGATATATGACATCCCTTTGATGTAAGCAAGTTTTGACAAAATAGAAAAACTGGCCCCTAAAATTGAACCTCAAGCCGCAGGAATGCCCTTCCCAATAAAAGGTAATACATAATTCCTTTTCAACCATTTTCAATATCCACTGAAATAATTTTGATGCTGACGATAGGTCTTTAATCTTAGTTTGATGCTACATAAATTATTAGTCTAAGCTATTGTTTAAAACATAAGTAGTTTTTATTTTTATGTAGGTGCTCTGTAACATCCAATTCCTTTCCATAAATACTTTAATCTTTTTAAAACACATTCAACATTTATTCATATTTTGTTTTATGTAGGTACAACATCCCTTCTAAGTACAAAATAATTAAACAATATCTTTTACCCTTGTAAAAATAAAGAACCTTAACTTTAATAATATAATTATATTGAAATTCAACAGGTTTATTTATTTTTACAGATGATTAGGTATGTTTTTTTTATAATAAAAAATAATTTGTTTTTATAGATGATTAATGTTACTCCTCAGAACCATGACTTACTTCCAGCCTTAGATGCATAACCTTAAACACCGGAGCAGAGTTACACTGATTGGCATTGCCAAGTATGCAATGCAGTAGAACAAACAGGTGTAAAAGGCAACCTAAAGTGCTTGGGAATCAACAGAATTCTGCAATATATACCATAGAAAGCAAACATAATTATAAACATGTACTACAACATCTATAATGTTATGAAATATTTTGGGTAAGTTATTTACACAATTGTTACATAACTGTGAAGACAGGAATAAGTATATTATATTACAGGGTCCCAATGGGTAGGTACCTGTTATAAATGAGAACTGAGATGAGCCAATCGGAACAGAAGAACCGATGTTATTATGACTAATAATATTACTTATAACTTATAAGTAATTGCATGACTATCTCAAGTCGGATGTGTACAATTAATGATTAAGTAGATATTTTTATATGTAAAATTGTGTTAGAATATATGAATAACTCTTCTTCTTGGGCTAGTGGCAGTATTATGGTCTATAAACTGAGAGGTCCAGCGTTTGAATCCCAGATTTTTTTAATACTACTTGCCCGGACAAGTCAGCCTTAAGGCAGACGGCAGGTCATAAAAACAAATTCTTTCTGCAACATATGTATCTGAAAACAAGTGTTGCGCTGCACATTGGATCTTTCCATCTGGAAAGAAAGAATACTATAACACTTTGTTATAAAATACTTTGTCTAAAGGAGAAGTTGAAGGTCACAAATTAAAATCATATTAATTTATTGGCCAGCATCAGCAGATAGATTGTCGTATGTCCACTAATGTGTTTTAAAATCTTTGTTGCAGTATGGTGTCATGCACACCGGTGAGGCGCCGTGAAGAAAACACTGCCTACAGAAACCCATTGAGACTCTATCTGATGTTTTGTGCATAGTTATGTGATTATTGTAGAATATGGTCTTTTTTCATTATATTGTGTAAATAAAATGAGGAAATAGTGTAAAAGTGATCAGTAGTGAGATGAGCCAAACATTTAAATTGAAAAAGAAAATTGTAAAGCATTAATAAAAAAGCATTATTTTATTATATAGTTTTCTTTATGACTGTGGGCAGGGTTCGATTCCCAGGTCGGGAAAGTCGATTTTCCTTATTTGATACCTACCTCTATTCCTCTGCCTACCTCTTCGGGGATACAGGCCTGAGCTTATGTTATACATATATAGACTCACGTCTGTATCTCCGAAGGGGTAGGCAAAAGCGAACTAAAGAACTAGATCACCCACATTTCGCCGCGCTAATTTACGTCGTAGATACTTATATTATGTTATAATAAAAAAAATACGATTTCTTTCTTTTTACTTTGATCGTCTATTACACATTAACTTACCTAAGCAGGCTTAGCCTTAGTAAATTTACTATTTATGCTACTACGATTTTTTTCACATATATATCCGGAACCAACCGTTTAGGATACAGGGGGGGGGGGGCGACGCCCCATTCTACCAACAGCTATGTAGTATTAATCGTCTCTCAGATAAACTGTAATCAGACAGAGAGCCGGACATGGCGAAACTATAAGGGTTCCTCTTTCGCCATTTGGCTTCGGAACCCTAAAAACCGATCTCAGTTTCAGTCTCAAGTTCGATATCAACTGATACGCTCTCAAGATGAGGTTAGCATCTTAAGATCGTGTCTGTACAATAAACACATATCGACACCATCTCAAATGATATCGGTCTCAAGAGCAAGACATCAAATTACGTTATTTGAGCTTGATCTTGATAGCGCCTTACGTTCACAGACGGAAAATGAACTAACTAATTTGTGTAATTTATTTAAGTTTTGTTATTACATAGCGAAAGTGTAAAGCCGGGTCTTCCGCACTAAAACATTAAACAAAACACCTACACAAAACATGTATTTTTTATCTATGGTCCATTGTTCTACAAACAGGTAACAGCTAAAATGGTTGTTTTGCGTATGTGTTTTTAGTATTTTGTTTCGAAAAAGCTAAACTAAGCCGAATCCTTTCGGCAACATGCGTGCAAAAGTGTTGCGACCCAACATTAAGGTGGGATAAGGGAAGAAGTAGAAAGAAGAAAGAATGAATAAGAAATGTTTAATGCACATAATTAAAAAGTACAGCAGTGGCGAATGGTAAAAAATTTCAAAAGGGAAGCCAATGACACTTTCTCCTTCAAATTAATACCTAGATAATACTTATTTATTAGTCTACAATCTGGCAAAGGGAAGCCGTTAGGAATCTGGTTGTACGGACCCTTCGCGGCAGAAGTACATACATACATAAGCTCACGACTGTATCCCCGAAGGGGCAGACAGTGGCGCACTAGCCAACTAGTACACCCACATGTCGCCGATATTAGTTCCGTCCCAGAAGTGATTAAAACACTAAAAACATCTACACAAAACACTAAAACATCTACACAAAACACAAAAACATCTACACAAAACAAAAACATCTACTTAAAACACTAAAAACATCTATACAGAACACTAAAAACATCTACACAAAACACCAAAAACATCTACACAAAACATTAAAAGCACCTACACAAAACATTAAAAACATCTACACAAAACATTAAAAACATCTACACATAACACCAAAAACGTCTACATAAAACACTAAAACGTTACACAAAACACTAAAAACATCTACTCAAAACACCGAAAACATCTACACAAAACATTAAAAACATCTACACAAAAATTGAATGTTTTGTGTAGGTGTTTTGTATCATGTTTTAGTACACGCGGCTTAATATAAACTTGTTTAACGATAGTGGAGTGAAGATCAAATAAATTGTATTTAGTCACCTACTTGTTCTAGCGGCATAATATATGTATGGGCTGTGAACCGGGAGGTCCTGGGTTCGATTCCCAGGTCGGGCAAAGCAGTTTTTCTAATTTAATTTCTCCGGGACTGAATCCCCCAGTAGGGGTTGACAGGCAGGCAGCCGGTCGTAAAAACTAAGCTAAATCCTTCCTGCAACATGTTTGAAAGATATGTGTTGCGCCGACCCCACATTAAAGTGGAATAAGCTTGGATTCAACTTCAGCAATAATATTTCTAAATTCCATATTTACCACTAATAATACACTTTCACGGTCTTAAGTCACGAATCGACTACTCTCAACAATCGCGATCTTAAGATACATCTCAAGAGAGCACTTGAGATCTGAGTTTAATTTATTAATACGCGCCTACTCAACTGATAACGGGTGCTTAAGTAAACAGCTCAAGTTTTATTTATTATATAGTCCAGCATCTCAAGTGTGAACTCAAGACTTAGCTCAAGGTTGAGATCGGTTTATTAATACGGGCCTCAACAATCGCGATCTTAAGATACATCTCAAGAGAGCACTTGAGATCTGAGTTTAATTTATTAATACGCGCCTACTCAACTGATAACGGGTGCTCAAGTAAACAGCTCAAGTTTTATTTATTATATAGTCCAGCATCTCAAGTGTGAACACAAGACTTAGCTCAAGTTTGAGATCGGTTTATTAATACGGGCCTAAGACCCGTCCTGTTAGAGAAGGGAGTGAGTTATTCTAAACTCTTTCAGGGCAAAACAGTGCAAAATGATCACCATAGCAATTTAACCGGTATTGTATGCCCTATCGCCATATCGGCCCCAAGGATCGAACCTGTGGCCTAGCGACGTTAGTCGTACTGCAATATAACTACGCCACAGCTGTCTAAATGTATTAAAAATACTGATAAACATGTTCATAATGCTTTCATTATTATTAATAGAAATTGCAGTTTATAAGTTTATTAGTTATTTTTTTGCATCACAAGAGGGGAATAATAATTAACGTAGATTGACGCAAGGCAGGCAACCGATCGTAAAAAATAAGCCGAATCCATTCCATTTCCCTAACCCTACATTTTGGTAAAGTAATAACGAAAACACAAAAAATATAAGTGATTAGAGGTAGGTGTTATATGCTATTAGTTGCCTCCTTGGTTTAGTGGCAGCATATATGGGCTGAGGACCGGGAGGTCTCGGGTCCGATTCCCATGTCGGGCAAAAGCGAATTTTCTTATTCAATTTGCTCAGGACTGGATCCCTAAGAGGGGGTTGACATCAGGCAGGCAGCCGGCTGTAAAAACTAAGCCCAATCCTTTATGCAATATGCTTGATAAAGTTTGTTGCGCCGACCCCACATTACGGTGGGATAAGGGCAGGTAGAAAGAAATAAAAAAGGGTTGTATGCTTTTTATTTTTTTTATTTATATAACTTCGTAGTTAAATTTCTAAGTATACATAGGTATTTAACTCTGTAACTGGTGTCCCAAGATATAGGCTTTGCCTATTTTGGGAACCTCTGGTAATTTTTAGAAGATCATGGACTTAATTTATTTAACCAACTTCTATTATGTTTATATTGTATTGTGTAAAATAAGTCTTTGTAAAATCGGATATTTTTTGTTTTAAAATAAATAAATAATATTACTTTATTCTTACAAAGGGGCCTAACTCAACATGAGATAAGAATAAGAACTAAATGATTATTATCATACAATATCAACATTTTGACGCAATGCAATTAATTACAAACATTTTTCTTCTTAATACTGTTATGTAATTTATGTTTTAAAACATACATATTACTTTTAAATACCACTTTGTCACTTAAGAACTTACAATTAATTAAGCAAACTTATAAAAATAACAAATTATCACTTTTGAGTTTGCTGTCATTAACAGTAATAATATTTATTTATTTACTAAGTTTCTACAAAAAGGCTTACATTTCTATGAACCTAATATAACCTATACTCACTTATGCTAAGTACAAAGAACAACATTTCTATAGTTTTTTAACACACTGTCAAAAATTATTCATGCTTACTGTCCATCAACTTTTCTTCTTCATACAAATAAATAAAATTTTAATTTCCTATTACCGATACTTCTTATATCGAAGGCAGACATAGTTGGGTCACTGCACCACCATAGTTTGTTTTAGTTATTACTGGTGCACCACACCTATAAAAAGTAAGAAACTTATATTTATTACATATCTATATAGTATAATAAACAGGTCGATCTGGAAATCTTTGGGGGAGGCCTATTTTCAGCAGTGGACGTCCTATGGCTAATAATGATGATGATGATGATGATAGTATAATTTGTATATTTTAGGTGAACCTTGCAATTGAACTTGTTCTGCATTATTTCACAAATTGCATTTATGCTAGGTGTATAATTTACAATTTACATAAACATATAAACATAAGCTCACACCTGTATCCCCGAAGGGGTAGGCAGAGGCGTACTAGAGAACTAGAACACCCACATTTCGCCGAGCTTAGTTCGGTCCCAGATGTGATAGGGGGCGAGCCTATCGCCATATCGGGCACAAATTTACAATTTGACCACACATTTTAGGCTATTTACATTTTCAAATTATACTTCTACATGATATTATTATTGCATTATTATAGGTATAGAGGTAGTATACAGACACTGATAGCATTTTATAGAAACTGTTCAATGTTAGTACAACAAATTTACTGCAACTACTGTCATTGAACTGTAATAATAATCGAAATTAAGGTTTGATGTGATGGGGGCAGGCCTATCATTGTTATTATGGTGTAAATATTGACAGTTTTACAAATAGGTGACCACTTACCTACTTGTTAGAACTACTTCACAACTTAACTAACAAAATCCTAATAACGCTTGTGCTGTTATGATCTAATATCTAGTAAACCTAAAATAAACATGAAGGGTTGTTAACTTACTATTTTCCACTGGTCCACTGAACTTTTTTAGATTTCTCCACTCAGCATTATGTTTCATAGTCTCATTTAGAGAGCAGTCTCCCGACGTAGAGTTGAGCCGCCAATTATACTGTCAATCATGTACCTACGTAATTTATTTATGCCCCGGTACTTTGTAGGCACTCTGAAACGGTGCAAGGCAGTTATTTTGTTAGTTTCGTTGATATAACGTACAATACATATGTAATTGTATGTCATTCATTAATTTAGGTACTTACTTTAGGTTATGTAGGATCTTTTGTATTTGCTCAACATTATGCATAACTTTATCGCTATCCTTTATTCATATTCTATCCTTGCTGTTCGTACAGGTCATGAGAGCTATTTATTAGCTTAAGAGGTAAGTTATTTCATTTATTTTCAGTGTTTGGTTAGGACGATGTTGATATGAAGCTACTTCGCCAATAAGTCGTAAAATATTTTCAAAGCTTGATTAACGATAGTATAAAGTTAGCCGCCTGCCACGTAAAGTATTTTCAAAACTAATTTTAGTAAAACGGCTTGTTTTTCACCAACTTCCATTTTAATGTAAACAAACGTTCAAAGACAAACATAGACTAAACTGTCACTTGTAATGTCAAAATCAATTAAAGCAGAGGGATCATAGACAATCTAAGGGCAGAACACACGATAATCCAGCAGATTTGAATGAACGAAAACCATTGTTGCTATACAAAAGAAAGAACGGTATTTCATAGGGCAACATTGATTTCTCGCCCAAGTCGTCGTCGAGGACCTTGTCAATTGTAGTACGCATGCTACCACAATCGAGATTTTTGGCATCATCGGCTTGATCACGATACTCGATGATTGTGATATGTCGTTGCGTGCATGCTAGGCGGGCTGGTGCCAATGAGACCACCTGGGAAGTAAACCCTTTTAAACAAACAAATAATTTCTCGAATCGACCCAGGCGTCTTCGAGTAATCGAGGAACATACATTAAAAAAAATCCGACGAATTGATAACCTTTTTTTGAAGTCGGTTCAAAAAGGCTACTTGCAAGTGCATGGTTATATTTGTGTTAATTTAATAGAATTTATGATTTTTTTCTATTTTTTTTTTATTACGACATCAAGAATAAACGCATTAATATGTCATTTCGTGTTTTTTATACAAAAACTCCTCATAAAAGATTCACAAAAAGACCTATTTACTAAAGGATCAACAACTTATTTTACAGGCGGCTATCCACTTTTGCTGAGCTCGTAAAAATCTACTAAAGGGTTTCGCAACGAGATTTTCTTTTCAAAGGAAATGTTTCAAGGTTTTTACCTGTCCTCACTATACAGAATCTAAAGATTATTGACTAGAACTACACAAAAATGATAAAAGCTTGACGATTTTTTAAAAGGGTTGGCTAATATTTATACATAGCTGTATTTATAAAACCTACATTCTTCCACTTGCCATTATTTATCTACACCAATGTGGTTTGGCAACATATTGCTAGCATGTTGCAGAATGCATTTGGCTTAGTTTTTACGATCGGCTGCCTGCCTGACGCCACCTCTATGAGGGATCTAGTCCCGGGCAAATTAAATTAGAAAATTTACTTTGCCCGACCTGGGAATCGAACCCAGGACCTCCCGGTCCACAGCCCATACATGCTGCCACAAGACCAAGGAGGCGGCAATTAGTTTTTACTCAAATTTGTAGTAAATAATTGAGACGAATTGAGGACCTTCTCCATTTTAGAAATCGGTTGAAAAGGAACTTACAACCATTACCAATACCAAAACGCCTGAATATAGCTCTATAAAATAGTAGGTACTAGTGTTTATGAGATAACACGAAAGCGTCGAGTCGTTCGGCGTTTATAGATAACACCGCGATTTACCGCCCGCAAACTTTCACCTAATAAATTCTAACTGAAGACAAATCGAGTTAGCGTTTCGCCTAAATATTAATTGGATGTGGCGTTTATCAGATTTGGTTTTCCTCATAAAACCTTATAAAATTTCCATCTTTAGTTAATATTATTTGTATGTTTTTCATCTTTTGTAAACAATTAATTCGTAGTTAACCGCCGAATGTTCATACACTGAAGGTCGCCTTATGTCGTTTAAGGCCGCCTTATTTGTCAAAATTGTATGAAAATCAATGTAAGAAACCGTTAAAGTTGAGTAGCGTTTGTCCATTTGGGCGTTAGTCTTTCTTTCTACCTGCCCTTATCCCACCTTATTGTGGGGTCGGCGCAACACACTTGATTAAGAACGTTACAGAAAGGATTCGGGAAAATTATTACCGGCTCCCTGCCTGATGTCATCCTCCATCAGAGGATCCAGTCCCAGGCAAATCAAATAAAAATCGCTTTACCTGACCTGGAAATCTAACCCAGGTCCTCCCGATCCACAGTCCATATATGCTGCTACTATACTAACGAGGTGACTAAGATAAGGAAAGAAGAAAAAATAAAGAAAGTTTATTTGTCAAACTATAAAAGGACAGGCAACAACTGACATAAAATGATAATACATGATAGTACATGACCCTATGCAACATAATTTCAATACGTCACCATAAGATATACTTCTACATATATGAATAAATAAATAAATAAATACACCCAACAGTCACACACCTAGTCCTGACCTCACACTATGTACGTATAACCTGTATCGTGGGTGTCAGAGACTATGAGAGACTCTCGGTCTCATAACACTCAGACTTTAAATAAATATCTGTGGGCCCCACAAACATTTATATCAATGCGGGAATCGAACCCGCGGGCTCTCGCTTCACAGCGGGCTACTCGCCCACTGCGCCACGGAGGCTATCAAACATAGCTTTATGATGTAAATAAATACAGAAAGATTATATTTGTGGTATTCCATCGATATACCACAACTTCTCGTAACTACGCCTTTGTTACATAAAGACGTAATATATTTATTCCACTATTTGAGCACAAAGAATATGTCTACGTATTTCGGTCGTACCCGGCCGCGCCACTTGTCTCCTTTGTACGCCTTTTGCTCACTGAATTACTACAGAACAGACCCACCTGTTGTTTTCTACGACAGATGTCACAGAGTGCGAAATTCGTATCTAAGAATTTGGCTGAACTGGATAAAACTACGTGACTTTCTTTGCGAAAAATGTCTTCAATGTCCCAATAAGTTGGGATCGCAGCTAGATTACAGGGCAGCCAAGACTAGTGTAAGAATATTATCAAGTGTCAGATTTTTTTTATAGCAGAGACTGGCAAACGAGCAGATGGGTCACCTTATGGTAAGTGATCTCCACCGCCCATAGACACCCAAGATACAAAAAGAAACATGGGTGCGTTACCACCTTAAAGGAGAAAATTGGGGATTGGGAATGGGAGACTGAAACATTACACAAGAAGACATAGGTGACCCATCTGCTCGTTTGCCAGTCTCTGCAAAATTCTCTCTCTCTCTCTCTATTAAATTCTTTAATTTTATCCATCCGTTTAGTTTGTCGATTATTCGCCGTGCCTGTGGGAGTGGCTCAGCAATCTAGATTGTACGTTTTATTGTTTTTATTTTATATGGAGGTTACGTTGTTGTAAATTGGCTGCTCTAATTCAATGTAAATTATTGAAATTTTTTGTTTTCTTACTTTGGTTGTATTTTAATATCTGACTGTAAACTGGTTATTATCTTACTACTTCTTAAAAAATTACTTAACTTACTCTTCTCAAAAAGAGCAACGTCAGAGTTTCTTGCCCGTTCTTCTCTGGCGAACCAGCTTTCCGAACTGGCGGTAGAGTAAACATTTTAGACGGAATCTAAACAATGTGTAACATTTTATGGATTCAATAAACGATTTGATTTGATTTGCTATAAAAAAATATACGCAAAACAACGATTTTAGCTGTCTCCTGCTCGTAGAACAATGAACCATAGATAAAAAATGTACATGTTTTTTGTAGGCATTTTTTGTAATGTTTTAGTATAGGAGACGGGGTTTTAAGACGGACACACACACGGATCTTATTTTATTCAGTCAGTAATTTATTTTGACAGGAACATAGCGATCGACCTATACATGAGATGTATCGATATCCTCGTGAGAGGAATCTCACGAAAATCTATTTAATCGGTCACGATTTGATCATGACCCTTGATAAAGGCTTATAGAATATGCTTTTATTATTGCTTAAATACTATTTTCATAGTTATAATCACAAGTTGGACTTAATTTATCCGATATTGACCTTTTATGGAACCTCCCTTGGAACAGGTTCTATCGAATACAAAAATATTCTTGATAATCACGAGTTTCGGACCGGCTTCAAAATTTATGCCTGCCTCGGTGGCGTGGTGGTATTTCGGTACGGCTACGGTTCTGAGGTCTCGGGTTCGATCCCCGGGTCGGGCAAAGTGATATTGGATTTTTCCATATCAGCCCGGAGTCTGGAATTTGTGCCCGATATGGCGATAGGCTCGCCCCCTATCACATCTGGGACGGAACTAAGCTCGGCGAAATGTGGGTGCTCCAGTTCTACCTACCCCTTCGGGGATATTATGTTATGTTCAAAATTTATCCGAACGTGACTATATGTACATATATGGGACCACCCTTGAAAGAAGCTCTATCGAACACAAAAATAAATTTGTAAATCGGTCCACGGCGGAGATATCGCGTAACATACATAAAAAAATAGTGACGAATTAAGGACCTTCTCCTTTTTGGAAGTCGGTCAAAAATACAGACAAATTGAGGACCTTCTCTTTCTTTGAAGTCGGTCGAAAATCAATCAACATTTGCCGCAAATATCGATTAAAATAACATACATAAATAATATCGATGAATTGAGAATCTCTCTTTTGCAAAGTCTGTTGAAAATAAAGTATTCTCAAGGGGGTTACCAACACCTCTTATAGCAGTATTATTATAATCTTACTTGTACCTATTCCCGTACAAAAAAAGTAAGATTATAATAATACTGCCATAAGAGGTGGTGGTATCCCCCTGGAGTCTTGATTTCGATCCAGTATTAACCCGGAGTCTGGAATATGTACCCGATATGGCGATAGGCTCGCTAAAACGGAATTGAAAAACTATATTGTGTACAAAATTCATAATATTAATTTTCGTTTACTTATTCAATCAATCTACTGAATCAAGCATCATGCAATGAGTGATCGTAAACTCAGGTCGAAGATTATCCTATTGGCAGAATAAATAATTTGAATTGAATTTGAAGAGCTGAAAGTCGCTTCACTTTAAAGTCATAGTCACGTTTTAATTGGCACATTTCGTTTCAAAACCCAAAATCGAAGGACAAAGGTCAAAAGACATTAGTCCCAGATGTTATCGGCTATGAATGTCGAAATAGAAATTTCGTGAGGAAGCGACAGGGATGTCAACTGGACCGTGAATTTCAATAATTCAAAAGGGATCTCCATCGATATAATAATATACCTAGATGCACAGTTGACGCTCAGAAAGTGGGACAGCCAACGAGTGCTTAAAATGTATGTAAGCACTTGTTTGCTGTCAGTCGGGCGCCGACCGTTCGCCTGTGAAGATGCCTAAATGCTCTGAGAAAGAGTGCAAAAATAACACTCTTACAAAGCGCAAAACACATGGGATTTCATATTTTAAGTAAGTATAATTCCCTTACTTGATTCTTAAAACCTTAATCATGTTAAATTAAGTATTAAACGTGTATAAATAATTAATTTAACGAATTCAGTTAATAAAATATTTTGTCCCTTTTGAAATCATGATTTGGAACAATGAAATACATGAAGTCGTTATTTTTTGTAAATATATTATATTTATTTTAAATTTATAATTTTTTAAATTAATTTTATTTATTAATTACAGATTTCCATGAAATGAAATAGTAAGAGATAAATGGCGTAAAATTATTTCCGAAGAAAGGAGAGAAGAAAATTTTAAACCCAATTACTCAAGTGTGGTTTGTTCAGACCATTTTGCCGATTCCGATGGATATTATACAGAAAAATGGATTAGGAAAATTAAAAAGAATGCTGTACCAAAAATAAAGGTGATAAATTGTCATCAGCTACATTGTCCTTAACTAATGTTTACTATTTAATTTAACAATATGTATGCTGTTGGTGTACCTATAAATAAATAAATATTGCCACATTCATTGACTTTATTTTAGATTGTCGTAACTACAAGTTTAAATGAGGCAGGGTGCAGTACAAGTGTAATAGCTGAAAAATATTTGATACAGAATTCATCAATAGCAAGCATATACTAGGTACATACTGCCATGTAAAATGACTATTTAATAATTTGCGGCTAATTCTAATAAATGTTTTCAATCAAAGTGTGCAGATCATAAAAATTTGCCAACATGAACAAAGTTGAACATTCCGCTGTCAAATAATAATTTTAATGGTTCATTCTCCCGATTTTTCATTTTTTAATTTTTCATTTTTATCTTTGATTCTCGGATTGAGATCATTTATTGGAACCGGTCGTTAGGCATAATTACTACAACAGTAATTGTGGCGTCATCATTTATTGGAAACATATTCATTTCCAGGAACCAGCAATTGAACCAATAAATAATGAAGGATCACCAATACCATCAGAATTTTCATCAATCTTTAACACACCTAAGACGTTATTTTTTACAGTTAATTTGAAAGAACGCAACCAAAAATTTAAACTTAAATCTAATTTAGTGCGAAACTTAAAAAGGCAGAACAAAAGATTAAGAAAACGAAATGATAGTCTAAAAGAAATTATTAAGAATCTAAAGAGCAAAGGACGATCTTAGTATGGGGCCAGGACTATGTATGTGACTGTTGGATGTTATTTATTTATGAATCACGTTAAGGCAAAACAGTGCTTATTTCATATTCATAACTAATAAGCTTTGTTATCTTCTAAACATTTATACTCTATCTATCTCTTAATGTAAGTAAAATTATTATACAGATATCGCCAATCTCATCTACATTGTACGCCATGTGGTCAACATTTCTCACAAATAAATACAATAACTATTCGACTCCATTCAATCTTTATCCAAGTGACTAGAATGTTTCTTTAATAATGTCAAATTATTGTCAAATTCAAAAACTATTGGAAATTCAAAAATTTCGAATAAAAGAACGTTTGAACATGCAATTTAAAAAGCTTCTTTATGCCGCGTCTATAAGGTCATATTTGTGTTAATTTAATTAAATTTGTGATGTTTATTTGTTTTGTCTGTCGAGGACACTGTTTACAATGATATTTGTATGGAACTGTGCATCTAGGTATATTATTATATCGATGGGGATCTCACTTGACACATTGTCATTGGTAGCATGCGCGCCACTAGAAAATGTTGTAGCCGCTTTTTGTCGTGTTATAACCGTAATTATTTCTCAGGTTTAAACAAAAACATCGGGATTCACCTTACTGACGAAGTGAACTCCATAATTTAGAACCTTCTCCGTCGGTTAAAAATAAGGGACGGCAGCAAGTACCGGACCTAGGGCGGCCAAAATTGCAAACCATGGTAGACAACTGTTCTTTGGTTTTAAGCTATAAATTATTACATATAAGGCAAGACCCAAGTCCTTTGTTCTTTCATTGTGTTTCGAATCTATTTCGTTCAGTCTTCAACAAGGGTATTCATATTTTAAATCGACGAAAAAATCCATCTCATACATACCGTCCAACTGAATATCTGCACATTATTCGTAAAATTAATAAAGGTTTCTTAAAACCTGCAAGTCTTGTGTCCTTAGGGCGACTTCCACCTCTATTACTAACCTACAGTAAGTCCTAACCTCAAGTTAAATTGAAAGAGAAATATATGAAGGACATGTAATTCATGGTGCAAGTAGCCCTTAGTTTATTGTATCACGTCATAAACATATAACTAATTAACAAATATATTTAAGAAAGCAATTGGTGGGACGGACCTACATTCATTTTGTCACTCAAAGATTTATTCCGAGTATGATTTTATTTAATTAAGGTCTGTTAAGCACTTTTAAAATACATTGATTTTAAAAGTACCTACTCAAAGTAACAACAAAAATGAACAACAAAAGAACAACCAATATAAAATAAAATATCAATTACACGACTAAAGAAACAGTTGAAACTCACCAATCATTATCAGCAAGCGACTTCTAAAACCCGCACACCTTAACTCTTCAAAAGTTCGTATAACAAATTATTTCAAAGGGGAGAAAATTAAGAATGCACACGAAAGTTCTGTATACGCGGTAACTACTAACTCTGAGGCAACTACAAAGTACCGCCTTCTGGGAAAAAGAGAAGGGAGCCAGGGAAGCAAACCCGATGAGTGTCCCGAACCGACTGAATTATATCCAGGATGGCTTTTCCCGATTTCACATTTTCCACCTAAGTATAACTTGATAATACTCGAAGGCTGTAGTACAGCGCCATCTAGTACGGCTGTATAGCAATGTTTTGCGTCAAGTAGCGCCATCTGTGGGAATTTTCCGTAACTACATCAACGTGCGAATGTGTTTAAACATAGAACAGACGTAGTTACAACGTTTTACAAAAGATGGATATTTTCACCAAATATTTTATAAAATTTTGAATTTTCAATCGAATTAATTCAACAAGAAAAACGTCCCAAATTTATTCATCTACATAATATTCTATAGTTCCTGTGCGTTACTATATCTCCTCCAAATCTGGATTGAGTTTGATATTTTTTGTATACAGATTTGGTTCTTTTATTTTTTAAATCCAGTAAATTATTATAAATAAAGAAAAATACTTACTGTCTTGTTGGCGTAGTAGTATTGTATGCACAGTACGTACCTACTACCGTCATGAGATGTCAGGTTCGAACCCCGGGTCGGGCAAAAGTATATTGGGTTTTTGTGCCCAGTATCCACCCGGAGATTGAAATTGATGCCCGAGATGGTGATAGGCTATCCCTATCACATCATGGGACGGAAATAAGCTTGGCGAAAAGTGTTTGCACTTGCTGCGCTTTTGCCCACCCCTTCGGGGATAACAGGCGTGAGTGTGTCTGTATAGATACGTCAATCACGAAATCCTCTCGAAAGATCGAAGAAATATGTAATACAATAATAAAAAATAACACCCAATAATCACATACAATATGCTATAACGGTAAAGGAAAACATCGTGAGGAAACATGCATACACGAGAAATTCTTCACAAGCTTTTCGAAGGTATGTGAAGTCTACCAACCCGCATTAGGCCAGCGTGGTAGACTAAGGCCTAACCCCTCTCATCAGTAGATGCGGCCCGTGCCCAGCAGTGGGACAGTAATATTACAGGTCTAATATTATTATATTATTATTATTAATTATAATCACATACATAGTCCTGACCCCACACTAAGACACGACTCTTGTGTATCAAGAACTTAAGAGGCTTTCGGTCTCACAAAACCCAGACCCGAAATAAATATGAGTGGCCCATACAAACATTTGTCTCTGTGCGGGGATCAAACCCACGGCCTCTAGTTTCACTGCCGGCTCGCCAACTAAGCCACAGAGGCTGTCACATAATATATGTAAGGTGTCATCTAACGTGTATTGTTTAATATCATTGTTATACTTGAATTATTAATCTAAAGTACTGTAATACTGTAGATTCAATTCAATTAAATTCAATTTTATTGCTCTCCATAATTGTTTACAATGGTGTTAAAAACTAATTACAGTACATAATTATGGACCCTGTGGGGCACGGCAAAAATAGTGAGAGAGGGAGAAACATAATATATATATATATATATATTATAATTATTATATTTGTTTATTATTATTTAATATTATTTTACTTTAATGGACTATTATAATTCAAATAAATTTTAAATTAAATTAAATTTAATTGAGTTGGTATTCAATTTGTTACATAACATAAAATAAGCTCACGCCTGTATCCCTTAAGGGGTAGGCAGAGGCGCACTAGCGAACTATAACAGCCACATTTCGCCGAGCTTAGTTCTGTCCCAGATGTGATAGGGGGCGAGCCTATCGCCATATCGGGCACAAATTCCAGACTCCGGGCTGATATGGAAACATCCAATATCACTTTGCCCGACCCGGGATCGAACCCGAGACCTCAGGACATAGTCGTACCGAACTACAAACACGCCACCGAGGCAGTCAATGAGTTCAATTTGTTGGTACAATAAATAAATAAATATGATATCCGAGGAAATAATCCATGTTTCCTAGTTCCATATCGTTTCCGGATCGGAACTGTATGACATAACGGTCACGAGCCTCGGACGCAATAAAATATTTCAGATACAGTCTCGCAGTAGGCATAATCGTCGGTTATGGCAAAGTATGGTCATAAGTTGTCATGGTTTACTGAATAAGTACTCGTAGTTCATTATCATCATTGTCAGCTTCTGCGGCCTGAGCAGGAAAATTTCTGACAACCGTAAATGTATTCGAACTCGATGCGCGTCTATGAAATTTGTATGAAATATTAACCAACCGTCATCAGTGCGCAGGAACTCGAATACATTTACATTTACATTAGTTTTTCGTGCTCGGGCTACTGTTTTCATTTTCAATGTTCCTAGCGCTCCGTCCATCTTTTTTTTACGGCTGTGCGTTTGAGATTATTTTTTTCGACAGACTTCGACCGACACAAAAGGAAGAGAGGAGGAGGACAAAGAGGAGGTCCTCAATTCACCGTTTTTTTATGTATGTTACTCGATCTCTCCAATCTCCGCCAAATGTGGACCGATTTTATTTCTTTTTGTGTTCGATAGAGCTTATTTCAAGGGTGGTCCCATATAAATTTGGTCACGATCGATAAGTTGGAAGTCGGTCAATTAAGTTTTTAAACTTGTGATTATTGTATGGAAACTTGCTTAATAGTCCGTCTATAATACTTATTTCTTATTAATTCCCATTACGAAATAAAGTAGTGAATCTTCCTTGTGACGTCATAAAAGTAGCGTTATAACAATGACGCAACATTAATGTCCAATATTGTAAGTAATATTTTTTAAATTAAAACTGACGCCAAATAGATTTCTGACGCAGGTTTAGCGTGTAAAACTACATAAGTACCTATTTATTAGTGGTTCTTGCTAACCACAAGCCTTATTAGTCTCAGTAGGTTAATTTTTAAAATCAGCATACCTACCTTAAGTACGTCATTATTTTAATTGTAATTTGTAACTGGACTGCTTCGGTGGCGTGGTTGTATTTCGGTACGACTACCGTCCTGAGGTCTCGGGTTCGATCCCCGGGTCGGTCAAAGTGGTATTGGATTTTTCCATATCAGCCCGGAGTCTGGAATTTGTGCCCGATATGGCGATAGGCTCGCCCCCTATCACATCTGGGACGGAACTAAGTTCGGCGAAATGTGGGTGTACTAGTTGGCTAGTGCGCCTCTGCCTACCCCTTCGGGGATACAGGCGTGAGCTTATGTTTGTAACTGGAATCCCGTCCGCCCTGGTTTTTCTAATCGTCCATTGAAATAAAACTATTTTTAAGGATTCTATCACGGTTTTTTTTAATTTTTACGGTTCGGAACCATGACCACGAAGACTGCAAAGCCTTCGAAACGTCGGGCATAAAAATTAAAAGAAATCGTGATATAATCCGTAAGAATAGTTTTATTTCAATGTATAACATTCGGGTAAACTTAAGAAATGAGTATTTTCTGGTCGTAGTTTGAAAGCGTCCCCAGGGAAATCAGCTTCCTGACTTTTGACACTCGGTTCAATTTCGAATACCATTCGGTATTTTAACTTGACATTAGTGAACTTTTTACCTAGATTTCGGTGGAATTAAACGAAATCGAATCGTATTCGAAATCAAATCGAGTATCAATGTTACCCCACTGATTTTATACTAAACATAGTTTTAATTTCAAAATTATAATTGAGTCCTGTGGAATATTATTCCGGTTGAATATTTTCTAGTGTTTACTATGTAACTCTTTTACATAACTAACAACTTTATCTAAATGGTATTCAATAGAATTTGTACGAAACTGTGCTTTTTACTTTGATGCACTAACCGCCAAATGTTCGTACACTTAAGGTCGCCTTATGTCGTTTAAGGTCGCTTTATCTGTCAAAATTGTACAGCGAAAATCAATTTAAGAAGCCGTTAAAGTTGAATAGCGTTTGACCATTCGGGTGTAAAACCAACCGTTTGGTGGTAGGTCTACCAAAAATTAGAACTATAAAGCAACAAATCTTTGGATCAAAAACGGGATTAACAGATCCGCAATGTTTTTGAACGATGAATGCAACGATATTCCATACAATGGGATAATAGAGAAAAAATTTCGTCCCCGACTTTAGTGGAGGTACCCATTTTTTTCATAATTTTATTTTACCATTTTGTCAGTGTGATTTATATGTATACCCATGCAAATTACAGCTGTGTAGTACCTACTAAAATACTGAGCTGAACCGCGGTCAGTTGACAGAGGGACATGTCGAATAAGGGTTTTTGGGATTTGGCTTCGGAACTCAAATAATCACAAGTTTAAAAACTTATGGACCTACTTTAAATTCGATCGTGATGATTTATATGGGACCACCCTTGAAATTAGCTCTATCGAACACAAAAATAAATTTGAAAATCGGTCCACATTTGACGGAGATATCACGTAACAAACATAAAAAAATACAGACGAATTGAGGACCTTCTCCTTTTTGGAAGTCGGTCGAAAAATAGGTAAACACGTTACTGTGATATAAATTATCACACAAACAAACTATACCACAGCGTTGGTTTTCAGTGGTCAAAATTAACATAAATAACATACTCATATGCTTTTAGAAATCTCAATTACGTAAACAAACTGCCTCGGTGGCGTGGTGGTATTTCGGTACGACTACGGTTCTGAGGTCTCGGGTTCGATCCCCGGGTCGGGCAAAGTGATATTGGATTTTTCCATATCAGCCCAGAGTCTGGAATTTGTGCCCGATATGGCGATAGGCTCGCCCCCTGTCACATCTGGGACTGAACTAAGCTCGGCGAAATGTGGGTGTTCTAGTTCGCTAGTGCGCCTCTGCCTACCCCTTCGGGGATACAGGCGTGAGCTTATGTTATGTTAATTACGTAAACAAGCTTATCTATTACTCACTACTTTGAAAACTTGTTTTTGTTAAGTTTTGTATAAACTAATAATTAGTTAATTATTGTTCATTAGATATTATTGTAAACTTCAATTTGTCGATAGTTTGTTAGATGGCCCGATAGTACCCGAAGGTCAGGAAGAAGGAAAGAAAGTAGAGGCAGATCCCCTACTCGCTGGACTGATACTATCAGGATTACGACAGGATCAGGATCCTCAATAATAAAGTACACGCATTGCTACCAACCGTCAAACATGGAGAATTACAAGAACTATTGTCGCGCCCAAGAAGACTGATGATGTTGACAACCTACCACGTACCACCATCTCAACAACCACGACCTCTGCCAAGAGTGCACGACTAACAAAACTCGAAGGTAGCGTCTAGTTGCGCGCAGTATAGACAAGGAGTCATTGTATAAAATCATGATCAAAAACAAATCTTCAAAACAGCAGCGTACTACTGATACTTTAAAGCGAAATGAGGATGATGATAGCATTGTGATGCTTGGCTTAGTTTTTACCACCGGCTGCCTGCCTGACCACAACCGCTATAGAAGAAAAATACAGTATATGACGACTGCCTCGGTGGCGTGGTGGTGTTTCGGTACGACTACGGTTCTGAGGTCTCGGGTTCGATTCCCGGGTCGGGCAAAGTGATATTCGATTTTTCCATATCAGCCTGGAGTCTGGAAACTGTGCCCGATATGGCGATAGGCTCGCCCCCTATCACATCTGAGACGGAACTAAGCTCGGCGAAATGTGGGTGTTCTAGTTCGCTAGTACGCCTCTGCCTACCCCTTCGGGGATACAGGCGTGAGCTTATGTTATGTTGTTATGTTACAGTATATGAAAAATAAAGAGGATATAAAAAGTGGAAATCGTTAAGTGCTTTGTAACAAACGCGCTAATAGCAAGATTTTCCCAAAGAAAATGAACACGTGCAGTCAATAAATCGTTCGTAATGTCCCTAGGAACATTTAATTGTTAACCCTTGAATTTATTAGGAGAACTTAACACCTGTATCTGAGTGAAAAAATATTACCTACAGTGGTAAAATAGCGGGATACATGGACGTAGATGTGTTAGCTTTTACCCGACTACATCGGAAAGCAGTGCTTTGCTTGGTGCAAGTTTTGCTTGGTGCGTTGGCTGGCTTTGTTCGGTCGATTCGCCTAGTGAAGGTCATCAGTAGCCCGAGCACGAAAAACGAATGTAAATGTAAATGTATTCGAGTTCGCTGCACACTGATGACGTTTGGTTAATATTTCATACAAATGTCATAGACGCGCTTCGAGTTCGAATACATTCACGGTTGTCAGAAATGTTCCTGCTCAGGCCGCTGAGATGCATCGCACTAGAAGGAATTACTCGTCTCATAGTGATTGTGAAAACATAATTACTCTATTTACCTTGACATTGGCTAAGTCATCGCCTATGCGTGGAAGTCATTATTTTTAAAAGAAGAAAAAGAATCTCACCAATTAAATTGTTTGTCTATTTTGACTGGATTATTTAATTATGACTTAATTTTATTGATGTAACTAAAGTAAATACATTTACGTAAAGTAAACAAAATACATCAAGTCAGAAATTTTATTGAATCATATTTTGCTGAAACATCCCAGTGACATCACAGGAAAGTGTGTAGTTTACGATAATTATTTTATGTAAGTAAATACGTTGAATACAAATACTTACGTCATATATTCAACACACAAAACTTGTTTTTAATTATTATAACACGTCATGTAATGACTATACTCATCCACTTAATATAATAACATTTATTTATCAAAACATAATAATAATCAAGTTGAACAAAAACTTAGAACTCGTTGCGATAATTACTAATTTTATGCAGGGTGTTTCATAAAGTTGGTATCAATAATATATATCAACTAGACTTAAAGAGGGGATGGCTAGACATTATGCCCCTTACTTATAAAAATATTTGAGCGCTGCTTATCTTTATACCATAGGTCGTCCCTTTCATTTTTAAACAATGTAACGCAACGAAAGATGTGATAGGTTATTCTTAACCATTTGCTCAGCTAAAAATGCTGTTTTAAGTAAGGCCCTATGTTATCTGCTAATTTTAGTTCGGATTTAATGTATTTACATGTCCATGTCATGAATAAACATTTCCTTCTTTCCTTCTTTATTAAAGTGTAAAATTTCGTAAGGCTCATAGTTTTTGAATAATGGAAACATGAATTTGTGACGAAACATCTTTTTTCTGGCTTATTGGGTCCACTGTAGTTCATTTGCAAACCACCTATGGGGTAATTAATTATTTTAGCATACACAAAGCCATTCCTATGCTAATTGCGACGATTTACAGGTCGCATTCCTATTTTAAAATATTAATTCTAATCTAATCTTATTAGCTTAATAATTCAATAAAAAAATTAAGTTCCATTTTTAACATACATAAGCTCACACCTGTATCCGCGAAGGGGTAGGCAGATGCGCACTAGCGAACTAGAACACCCACATTTCGCCGAGCTTAGTTCCGTCCCAGATGTGATAGGGGGCGAGCCTATCCCATATCGGGCACAAATTCCAGACTCCGGGCTGATATTGAAAAATCCAATATCACTTTGCCCGACCCGGGGATCGAACCCGAGACCTCAGAACCGTAGTCGTACCGAAATACCACCACGCCAACAAGGCAGTCCATTTTTATTTTTTAACTTTACCATTACGCTTTAAATCGCTCTTCCTGTATATGGAATTGTTATTGGTACCAACTTCATGAAACACCCGGTATAAGTATATTTGCCGTCGATGTCTGTCCCGATGCCTAAATGAAAATGGATCCCAAATAATAAATAAATACACCGAACAGTCACCTGTCACATACATAGTCCTGAATTAGTCATAGTCATAAATTTACTAGTGTTGACTTGTCATAAGTGCTTTTTTACATGCCTACGTGATCAATAAAGATTTTTTTATAATCCTGACCCCACACTTAAAACGCTTTTCCCCGCGAAAACATAGCCGGCTGTGAATTGAGAGGCCGCAAGATTGATTCCCGCACCGAGACAAATGTTTGTAGGGCCCACAGATGTTTGTTTCCGGTCTGGGTGTTGTGTGTGAAATCGAAAGTCTCTCGTAGTTCTTTATACCCACGATACAAGACTCTCTTAGTTAAAGATCTTAGTGTGGGGTCAGGACTCGGGAGTCAGGACTAATGTATGCGACTGTTGCGTGTTATTTATTGGTTAATCTAGCTGTTTTTGGGCGGTCGAGATCAACTACCTTCAGCAGGCCCACCTCCTTGGTACTCTCTTTTGAAGAATATAAGCTCACGCCTGTATCCCCGAAGGTGTAGGCAGAGGCGCACTAGCCAATTAGTACACCCACATTTCGCCGAGCTTAGTTCCGTCCCAGATGTCATAGGGGGCGAGCCTATCGCCATATCGGGCACAAATTCCAGACTCCAGGTTGATATGGAAAAATCCAATATCACTTTGCCCGACCCGGGGATCGAACCCGAGACCTCAGGACAGTAGTCGTATCGAAATACAACTACGCCACCGAGGCAGTCAAAAGACTTTTGAAGGAAAATACGGTATTCAGATACTGATTGAAGGGGGGAAATGGGCCACCGGTAATCTCACTCACCGAACGAAACGCGACAGCAAGCTGCCAATTTACGTCGGTTTTCTGTGAGACAGTGGTATCAAACCGGTCTAATCAGCCAGTTCGTGTTGTAGACATTATTGTCTACAGCGTGGCACTACTACTCATAAAAATTTCCTCATAAAGATTCCTATAACGTCTTTGATGAAAATACTCAAATCGGTTATCGGTGTGTGTTCGCAATCACCTGGACAAAATAGTGATATCTTCTTATTCACATTGTGGCTAGGCGAGCCTGCTTCTAATCTATTAGGGTCATTGACATTTGCGAATTTTGATACTTAATATTTTTTCGCGCGTGGCTATGATAAGTACGTAGTTAGATATTATAGGATATTATCCTAATGATTCACAAAATAGACTGACATAGCCCAGTTGATGTGGTAGTTGCCAAAGCACATAACTTGTAGACGGTAGAATTTAGAACTGATAGCCGATGGGGCAGACAGTAATGTACTCTAGTATCATATACCAGCAGCGTTGGATGTCCATCTACAAGGTGGAAAGACGATTTTTAAAGGTTGCAGGAAGTCACTTATGCAGGCCCCTCTGGTGTCAGGTGTCTCTGGGAGCGGCCTATGTTCAGCAGCAGACGACATGTGGCTGATGATGACGAATCATTCGGAAAACTATAAATGTAATATATACGTAAAAAATTCTAGTTTAACTCCAGTGGGTTTGTTTTCTTGTAAATAGCTATCTATTTGTACAGGTACCTTCGCAAAAAAATCTATTCTGTGTTTGCCGTAACTCGTGGGGCTATTACTAGCGTATAGCAAAATACTATCAAAACAGTGTGTACATTCAAATCATTTTATAAACAAAGAATGGCACGCAACACGCATGATGCGATGCGATGCCATGCGTGATGCGCCAAGAAGACGGTGGTGTGGCGGCGGTCAGCGCCTACGCTCACACTCGGTTCGCGCGTTGCGGCGCGTCGGGAACTCGAGCGTCGAACTAGTCACCACCGTCGCGCCCGCTGCAGCTAACGACTCGCCGCTCGCATGCCACCATCAAGGTCGCCGTAAGCACATAACTTAGATTATATACCTACAGCTTACAATCAACTAAAGAATTTTGAACTGTTAAATTAGCGGAGGCAAGCCGAGTAACCACGAGTGTGGCCGAGATGGCGACCGAGTGCGGTCACACGACGCCACTTCTCTCTATCAGCGCCCTCCGCCGCCGCCCTCCGCCTCTCCGCGGCCAGCGCGGCGCCCGCCGAGCGGAATTTGCACGAGCGACGCGCCTCGCGCCTCGCGACGCGGTTCAGTGTACGTGCGACCGCTTGCGGCCGAGGACGGATTGCCGCGTTCCGCGTATCACATCGCTTATTACGCAGTAGCAAATTGTTGCCGACCGCGTGGACTCCCGCGAAACAACTTCAAGTGCTCCTCTGCCTTCCTTGCGAGGCGGTACGGCGGATAACGTCCGATCGAGCCCCCCCAGAACCCCAGTGATAACTCTTATCAGTGTGGAAAAGTTGTAAAGTGCGTATGCAACTCGGAAGGACGCCGGAATTTGCGTAGTGGCGAAGTCTTTGGGACCTTCGGTGCTCGTGACGATCGTGGGCGATACGATACTCGGTGTTCGGGCCGATTTGAGCCACGTTACAAGGTTATCGCGCCTCTAGCCCGCCAGTGATGAATTGGAAAATCGGCGCGTAGTCGCTCACGTGGTGCGCGCCCCGCCCCCGCCTTACCCGCGCTTATATTTAGCGAAAATCGCCTCTCGGGAGCGGTCCGACGGTCCGACGGCTGACGCTCTGCGCACATCGCTGTTTATGAACGTTAGTGAGACGCCACATGTTATTGGCTTCGAATAACAGAGCCGATAAGGACAAGACAGATAACCTCTGCGGATCGCGGCCCGGCATCGACCATTCTGGAAATAGAAAGAAATCTGTTAAAAATCGGAAAGGAGAACGCTGTGAGATGTTAACGGCTGGCATCGGCACGCGCCGGTGAGCGCCCGAACTGGCACACCTACCGAAAAATTCCACTGTTTGAAATAGTGACCGATATGTCTATACAAGGGGGTGGCGGTTATCAGAGTCCGTGGTCGTCTCAGACCGGGCTCGCTGAGTTAGAAGGAACCATGGGCGAGTTGGAACCGCTCGGAGAGCTCACCGAAGTGGGGTTCGAGCCACAGACGCGAGCTCGCTCCAACACGTGGCCGCTGCCGAGGCCCGACAACTATGTGGAGCCGGTGGATGACACAGGCTCCAAGAAGAATTCCAACCAAAATTTGGCTGGTAAATATTTACATTTCTTTGGCGGCTTTAATGTCCTCGATATGGCGGACGCGATCGGGATCTATTTAGGTCAATACGGTGTATCTGATACGAGCAACTACGCTACTAAAAAAACTATTCTAATGATAAGAGCCGAAACGAACCTAAAAACGTTTGACCCTATACCTATAATACAGTATTTTTTGTTAGTAGGACTCATTTGCATTGCAGAGTTGGGTACAGATATGGAAATGTTCGACATTATAAATGATGTAAAAGAAATAAAGTGGAACGCAATAAAACAGATTTCCATAGATGGTAAATAATACTTAAATGGACTTGGGTAAAAAAGACTTAAATACATAACAAATTATAATGTGTCTTTCAGCTTTAAGGAAATCATTTTGTCAGGTATACCATGAAATACATACATAATTGTTATCCTGAACGGTTTTAAACTCGAGAATTTTAGTAAATGAATTGTTTTTATACGTTTTTATAACTAACTATAAAGTCATCGAACAGTAAGTCAAAGTTGCAAAGCTTAGGAACATCGGAACGCAAACATATTTTAACAATGTAAACATTGACTGTATGTTAAGAATCGTGATAAACGCATTAGACGTTCACTTTAAAGGACTACACAAATATAGATATATATACAGGGATCATATTATTATTCTAATCCGACCTTATAAATATAATTAACATATTCTAGTATACCAATGTTGCCAATAATCACGTCACAAGATGTGGTTTGCGTGTGAGGATATTGAAGACACAAAACTTCACGAAAGTCTCTCTTTTTCTCAAAAGTGATGGAAGTACTAGTATTATTAGATGGCATATTATGTCCTCTATGAAGGTAGCTGAAAACTCGTCTATCTATGATAATATGTTAAGGCATATCAATATATCTCTGATAGGATCTTCCCGAATGTTTTCTTACAGCAATTAAAAGTTAATAATTAATCTGGAAATTATCTATATTCAGCAGTGGACGTCCTATAGCTGATGATAATGGGGTATTAATCAGAGAACGCTGTAAGATCTAATTTACTTACATGTGACAACGAATTAATCAACCTTGGAATATGCAGCAGTGGCAACAGTCCCGATTCTTGCCGGCTTCCCTTTGCCAGATTGTAGGCTAATAAATAAGTATTTCCTAGGTATTATCTACAAGATAAAGTAACATTGGCTTCCCTTTTCAAAATTGTCACCCCTCGCCACTGATATGGAGAGATGTTTTAAAAAATTCATTCGACGTATAACCTTCAGTTTCTTCATGTACAGCCAAAGTAATACTTAATCTAAAGTAAAGGCAATGTAATATTTTACTTGACATTATGGATATGTTTGCAAATAGCAGTTCAAAGCATAGAGGTAAAAGTAACGATTAAAGCAACATCTTAGTTTGCGAATTGATGCTTTCACTTTATGCCTTAGTTTGCCTTTTGCTATTGATAAAGAAATTGGTAGTAAGCCAGATTTAAAATAGGTAAAAGCGGCAGGATTCATTGCTTCGATTTAACGCCTGAGCCTTCCATAATTGGACTATCAAAGATCATTAACGTAATCACGTGAACGCGTTTTGTGTTAAACGCTTTGTATCGTGTTGCGGGGAATTCTTTGTATAAACTTATGTTACATCATAAAATTGTATACTCATAGTACTTGTAGCTTTGAACAAACCTAATTAGATTCAGTAATAAAGTCAAGTGGCTTGTAAACAAAATTATTATCATGATTCTTTACAAAGCTGCCATTTTTACTGGTGATAGGATATTCGTATCCGACCGGATGGCGACCATCGCACACATGATGCTAAAACCTGCTATAGTGACCCACACTCCGTGTGTGGTTCGCGTTGCACGATCAGCCAGTGTACATCCGGTTCCCTCTAGGTTCACTTGATGGTTGGGACGGGTATTATCCCTGAATCTTTATCGGTCATCCGCCTGTCTTGTCCCAAGCCTCTGGATTTGCTTCTTCTTTTTTCGGATTCGGAGGGTGAAGAAGGATAAACATTATTCTGGCGATGATAAACCCATTGTTTGTCATTAGCAGCTAGTGTTTTGGACTGCACTGCGCTTACCATCAGGTGCAATGTAGTCACTTTGCCGTACCCGGATAAAAAAGTGTATGGCATATTCTTCGGGTCTCTATATGTTCATCATCATCATCATTATCAACCATAGGACGTCCACTGCTGAACATAGGCCTCTCCCAAAGATTTCCATATCGACTTGTGTGTTCACACCTCATTAAAGGGGGTATTGCGAGGAATTGTTTAACATGATGCCACAATTTATTTTACCAATGAATCCCTTGACAGCGCAATGGAGTTAATCTATATCCGAAACATTTCGCAGTACGGTGTTCCAGCGGTCTTTTATACCACACATCTGCAAGCTCTGGAATTAACTCCTTGCTTCGGATTTCCCCAAGCGCTACGACCTTTTCCTTTAACCGAGTTTTAAAAAGAGTGCTTAGTTCATGGTAAGCAGCGTCTTCTCTCTGGAATTGATGAAGGGTATTAGCGATGGTAACCGTTTACAATCAGATGGACCCGACTCGTCTCGTCTGCCCTCTTAGGTATGGCCTAAATAATAAAATACTCTAAATCTAAACTCTAAAAGTTAAAAATGGACTACAAAATCATAATACAATTGACTACAATATCAATTATATGGGAACACCAAATAGAAAGACTCTTGAGAATGGTCTATATTCGCCTGAGAATTAAATATCTCGTATATTACTCAAGTAACATACTGTATAACAAAATACCGACGAATTGAAGTAAAATGGGCGAATGAAATATTTATTTACTGTCTCTATTTCATTATATTAGGTCACTTATTATACTTACTGATTTAACAAATCTCCCAATTTGAAACATAAACTTGAAACTGGATATTCAAATTAATATAATCAAAAATAATATCTACATAAAAACTTGATTATTTAAAATTTCATGGGACATAACATTTTATATATTTTTTACTGCCTACCTGTTCCATTTATACCCTGTAAATTATTTTACACGCGGCAAAATTTCATCTTGGGTTATCAAGTGGAATCGTATAATCGAATTAATTCTAGTGATGCCAAATTTTATTATAACACTGACGTGTCTGCATATTCTATAGTCATTGAAAATAATATTCTAATATAAGTTTTATGGATATCAATTACAGAATCCTTTATAACCTATAGCTTCAAATTTTCTTCCACATTTTCGACACGATTTTCTCGGTACTGGATCTTCCAGAAGTGGTTGGTCGGTTTAAAAAACTAAAGCCAAATTATTTCTGCAACATGCTTATATGTGTGGTTTAGCAAAGCTAACCCTACATTTTAGAGGAATAAGGTGGACCGCCGACCTGATAAAGGTCGCAGGAAGTCGCTGGATGCAGGCCGCTTCCAACAGGTCGATCTGGAAATCTTTGGGGGAGACCTATGTTCAGCAGTGGACGTCCTGTGGCTGATGATGATGATGATGATGATGATGATGATGATGATGATGAAGGGCAGGTGAAAAAGAAAAGTAATTTTGGCTTAGGGCGACTTGCAGCGCTATTATTACTCTAGAGTTAGACCAAAACTCGATTTATCATTCAGCTCATTCCTATGTTTAAATCGAGATTTATCTAAGTGCTGCGAGTTGCCCTTCATCATCATCATCATTAGCCATTGGACGTCCACAGCTGGACACAGGCCTCCCCCAAAGATTTCCAGATCACTGTTGGAAGCGGCCCTTAAAGTATTTAAAAAGATTAATCTTCTATTATGTAATGTAGGTCACATAATAAAAAAAACCCTGAATCACACCTCCACTTAAATAATCATATACGCAGCAATACTCGTACCTATGTGGTAATTGTACTTAGTTACCTCAGAGGTCGTTGCACTTGCGTTTCCTTGACTTTGGTATGTATCGAATTACTTGTGTTTTTATGTTATCTTGTGCGTAAATCATTCTGCACATGCAGTGGTTTTGGAAATAGGCATTCACGCACCGTGGACCAGTTTTATGAAATATAAAACATTTGGCATCTAAAATAATTAAAATTTGGAAAAAATAAAAACAAATGTTTTATATTGTGTCGTCAGCGACAAGACGTTCACTGCTGGACATTGGCCTCCCCCAAAGATTTCCAGATCGACCTATTGTAAGCGACCCGCATCCAGTGACTTCTTGCGACATTTATCAGGTCGTCTCTCCACCTAGCAGGTAGACGTCCAACGCTGCGCTTGCCGGTACGTGGTCTCCACTCGTGAACTTTTCTGCCCCTTTGGCTATCGGTTCTACGAGCAATGTGCCCTGCTCACTGCCTCTTCAGCTTACTAATCCGCTGAGCATATCAGTGACTTGTTCTTCTACGGATCTCCTATTTTCTTTCTCACTTCGCCGTGCTCAGATAAAACCTTATTTGGTACCACTGTATAAAGGAAGGTGACAGGACCATTTTGCACATATACCCTCTCTTCTATCAGGCCGCAGCGCCGTGAAAGCGTGAAACAGTTAACCTATTAGTACCTATACAAAAGTATTACATAAGCATATGTATTATAGAATTAAGAGATAATTTTTCAATAGTCAAGATATACCTCTAAGTACGTCATAAAAATAAAACATCGAGTATCGTTATGTTGTTTTTTAAATGTATAAATGTACCTCCAAAAAACAAAATAAAATCCACTTACGTCTTCGTAGTTCTAATGTTTACAAAACAATATGACTATTCTACATGACACGAGGGTGAGTCATGTTTATAGGATACCGTGTTATGCTGGTAGATGATCACTAAGATTCTATACACCTTTAATCTAACCTATAATACCATCACGTTTTAAACACCTCCGCCATTTTGTTTATTCGCAATAATGACGATATGAACAGGTCGTTCGCCTGATGATAAAAATATAATAACTTTTCTACACACATGTTACATGTACCTAAACAAAACAATCAATACTACCTAGAGTCCAGACTTTTATAATATATAAAATACATTCTGCGTGACAATGTACTGCGATTATCACTGCTACCTACATAAATGCTATTTGATGGTAGAAATGGACAAAGCGGTGGATGTAAACTACTTACCCAGTCAACCTGTTGAATACGGGAGAGCTTTGTGTGGATCTCATTCTAGGAGTTCCAGGACCAGCAGCTCGAGCAGGAAAATTTCTGTCAATCGTAAATGTATTCGTGCTTGATGCGTGTCTATGAAATTTGTATGAAATATTAATCAAATGTCATCAGTGCGCAGCGAGTTTACATTTACATTAGTTTTTCGTGCTCGGGCTACAGACGATGTTTATTCTGTTCTTTTGCTTACTAAATGACTTGATGGTACGATAGGCGGATACAGGGTTACATTCTAATGTTCATGCTGATGCAGGCACAGCTGCATCGATCATTCGCTTGACTTGACGCAGGCTTCATATTAATTCTTTGATCCTCGTAGTGCGAAGAAGCATTTAGCACGCCGGTACTGCTACTATGATGAATACCGATAAATGCATTCATCGTCGGTGGTCACTGGTTTTTATGGACTGGACTGCAAGTTATCAGATGTAGTAATCACTGCCGTGCTCGGATAAAAAAGTTCCATTATTGAAATAAAACTATTTTTACGGATTCTATCACGATTTGGTTTTAATTTTTCCCCATAATTTCTGACTTCCCCACAATGTTCTACAAATAGGATAGGACACCTTAATTTTATTACCACGGAGAACTACCAATTACACAAGTTTATCGGACAGTATTATTTTAATGCGTCTGGTTTGTCCGGTTGCAAATCAAAAGCCTCCTATCCTTCCTTCTATTTATCCCTGTAGATTGCGTTGACCAGTCTACCGAAGAGTATTTATTATTGTTATGAAATGATACTGCGAATCTGGGGCTTGGAGTTAATATTTTGAAGTTCGTATCCCTATTCAATTGATTGCGGTAAATCTATTCGACATAGCATTTTAGAAGCTGGAACCAAAATAACTCAATTGGCAGTGAAACCTGCTGTTACTATTCATCCTTCAATATAAATAATTTAGTTGAAATAAATAAGTTTATACGGATTCTATCGTGATTTGGTTTTATTCATTTCAATGTATAATATTCGTGATAACTTAAGAAATTATTATAATAATACATACGTACATGCATAAGTTCACCACGCCTGTAAGCCCGAAGGGGTAGGCAGAGGCGTACTAGCGAACTAGAACACCCACATATCGACGAACCTAGTGTGTCTCAGATATGATAGGGCGCGAGCCTATCGCCATCATTATAATAATTAAGTTACATAAGCGATTTGCCTTTATTTATAATAATTCCCGCGGTTTTTAGGTCCGCAACATAGTCCTTCTGACCTTTCCTCAAAACAAGTTCCTTTGTAAGCATATAGCAGAGGTTCCGTTTAATTTTTACGACTGGCTGCCATCCCGACGTTAACCTCTGGCAATCCAGCCCCAGACAGAACTGAGTTAGTAAATCAGTGCTGTCCAATCTGGAACGAAGTTCGGGGCTTTGGAGCGGGAGTTCTTGGTTAGAAAACCAACCCCCCATCCAATGTACGTTAGAGACCAAAAATTCGTAAGAAACCAAAAAGTACTAACTAAGAATAATTTCCAGGAGCACCTCCACTGCCTTCTGTGGGCGGTAAGAAAAACTCGTCCCGTCGGAATGCGTGGGGCAACCTTTCGTACGCTGATCTCATCACCCAAGCCATCACCTCGGCACAAGACAACAGACTCACGTTGTCGCAAATATACGAGTGGATGGTCCAGAATGTGCCATATTTTAAGGATAAGGGAGACAGCAACTCTTCGGCCGGATGGAAGGTAAGACATTTTATTTACGAAGAAAATGATAAATGTTACGTTAAAAGCTAAGATTATTCTCTACTGCTAGTTGAAGTATTTCGATCCTGATTCTTGACGATAATCACTTCAAATCTAAAAACTAAATGTATGTATGAGTTGTTTTATATCATGGAAAATTAAGAAGTTTTCGAGGTTTAAATAACACCGATAGTTTATAAACGGTTCCAAATTCCAAATGGATATACTGTTTATCCCTTAGTTGACATTATCGTTGGAATGGACGGTCACGTCAAGTGCAGTGTCATTTACTGGGTTAAATAACACTTTATAGACAATAATAATTAATTTAGGTTACGAAATTCCTTTTACTTTTAGTACATTTAAAAGTGAAGCAGTATAATCAAATACTTTGACATTTAATTACATGTTTCTTGTGATTACGTGACGCGTTAAGGCAACCTGTCATAGGGCCTATGATATTTTCTTTATACAGTTGTTGAAGTTCTTCTAAGATTTGATATTGGTCGTGGAAACTGGGTGACGTGCCTACTTAAGCCTTAAGGCCACTTTCAAATAGCTTCACTCCGCTTGCGCCTATCGCGGTTCGAACCTTAATAATCTATGCTTCAGAGCAACGTGTGAATATTCACTTTTCTATCTTTTACTATGTCGAAAAATATCCGCAAAATATTTTAAAGGGCATTCCTCAATATGAATCATTTGGCTTATGTCCATCAATATACAAAGCAGTGGCATCATGCCATGTTACAAGCCACGTTAGTTTTTCAAAAGAAAAACGTAAATGCTTTTAGAGTAGATTTTGAAAATGGCATCTCGGTGACCTAAAAGTTCGTGTCTGTGTATAAAAAGTAATTGGTTTCGAGATACAAATGTAAGAATAGATGTTGGGACACCATAATAAGGCAATTTTTTTATGTTAAATAGAACTAAGTGATTTATTACAATATAGCCTGTGACTAATAATAAATTTCAATCTAACTGAAATCTCTACCTAGTAAGTTTTATTAAACAAAAAGTAATTACTTATGTTGTTACACATTTTTCAGCGTCATTCGGAAATCTTTAGACCAATCTATGTCAAGACGGATTTTAAGCATTATAGCCAAGTCTTATTCAGGATTAAATTATTAAACATATAATAAATCTTATTAATATTAACCCGTTGGAAGCGGCACATATATATTATGTTACATAAGCGTCTCGGCCACCGGAGGCCGTTCCGAAAGTCATTATAGTCACGGGCGGCTCGGCCTCTGGTGGCCCATACGCTTATGTAACATATATATGGGCCGCATCCGACGGGTTAATAGATTATTGCTGCTGCTCCAACGTTTTATCTTATTAGTTTTCTATGTTATAGTTAAGTGCTTTTGTAACATAATATGGTGACAAAAACTATTTATGCAAGGACCAAATCGACGGTCGCTACGTATATAAAGACAACTCAAAATGTCATATTTTTTATTGCATATATGGCTTTATATTATCCATACGCTCATAACAATATAGATATATTTTTTTATTATTTTGTATTCTAAAAATTCTAATTTAAATACTAATCGAACAATATAACAAGTATGATAATTAAACTTATAAATGAACTTCATTTCGTTCTCCTGAAAACCTCAGTTTTTGACATGTCGCTTTGTACGTAGGGACCATCGAAATATACCTCTGGATGTTTGGTCCTTGCACATCAATAGGCTTCGTCCCGTCTTCATTTATTTTTAATAAATATAGATGCACAGTATAGTGCACCTTGCATACTGTAAAAATAGTAACATCTATAATAATAATTAGTGTTACTGCTAGAATACAGGTGTTAAGTTATTTTTAGAATCGTTGACTTTTACGTAGGTCTTGTGAATAGACCGTTCGATTTGCAAGTTTTTCTATGTGGATTGTTAATTGTATTTTGAAAATTATTTATTATTATTTATTTATTCAACACACACAGTCATTACAGGAACCCAATTCGTACTGGCGGGACAATTACACAAAAATACTAAAACGAAATAACAAAAACATACAACTATATACTATAACTATTACTATATAATATGACGTAATTATGTATAAAAAGATGCGTTATGTGTCATTATCATCAATATAAATATACCCTAGATGCACAGTTCTTTGCAAATATCCTCCTAAAAATTGGTCTCAGAAATAAAACAAAGAAAAAGATCATAAGTTCTAATTAAATTAACACAAATCGACCTATCCAAAGAATAAAGTTACATATGATAATTAATCGAAATTGCTTTTATATTTTTCTGAGCTTAAATTAACCTATATATTTAACTAATACTAGTATTTTTTTAAATTTATGACATAATAACAAGTTAAATTATGACATAGCTTAAAAAAATATTCACTAGTTAAATATACAGGTCAATAAATAAGCTCAGAAAAATAAGAAAGCAATTTCGATTCATTATCATATGTAACTTTATTCTTTGGATAGGTCGAAATATAACAAATATAAATTTTGAAATTTAGAATTCTATCGACGTCCGACTGGATGAAAAAGGAGTGCTTAAGCACTCGTTTTGCATACAGTCCGACGCCGATGGAATTTTAAATTTCAAAATTCAAATTTAAGAGCGATTGCTCGTTTCGTTTAAAAAGCTACTTTATTACACTGCATAGGGTTATATTTGTTTTGATGTAGTTTGAACTTGTAAATTTTTTCTTTGTTTTATTCCTGAGACCAATTGATAGGAGGATATTTGCAAAGAACTGTGCATCTAGGGTATATTATATTGATGGTCATTGTATATAAATATGTGGTCAAGACACATAGGCACAGTACGAGTACGAGTTTTGTCAATACGTAAACTCGTAAACAAAAATAGTTTTCTTTTTTTACGTTCGTCGTCCCTTTAGCCTAATGACAGTGTATATGGTCTGCAAACCCGTTGACCCCGGATTCGATGCTCAGGTTTTTTTCTAATACGATTTTCATAGGACTGCATCCTCCAAAGGAACTTTGACGTCAGGCAAATCCTTTCTGCAATATGCTTGAAAAAAAAAACGAAGAACGTTGTTTCCACATGTGAAGCTGGTAGTCTGGTATGCAGAAAACGAAAATATATAACATACATACATACACGCTCACGCCCGCATCCCATGGGGGTAGGCAGAGACAATTGAGCGCCACAAACTACGATCCAGACAAAACTCCTATGCCTCGTCCACATTCATGCATCGTTTCATTAAAAAAAACATCACGTATTGTAGGTAAACATTGCATGCCATATTATTCTGAAACCAAAGGGTTAATGCATTGTGAAAAAAATAAAATATTATTACTACTTCCTTCCTACAATGATTTCCTCATAAAGAAATATACGTATATATAAATGTATGATAATTAATAACAAACTATTTTAATTAATATGACAGCCTCTGTGGTGGAGCGGGCGAACAACCGATTGTGAAGAGGCCGCGGGTTCGATTCTCGCAACAAATGTTTGTGGGGCCCAAGGATATTTGTTTCGGATCTGGGTGATGTAAGAACGAAAGTCTGTCGTAGTTTCTGATACCCACGATACAGGTTATACTTAGTATGGGGTCCGGACTATGTGTGTAACTGTTGGATGTATTTATTTGATACTAGCTGTTGCTCGCGTGGATATCTCACGGCAACATTTATTTTCAGGTCTAAAAAGTTGCCTATGTTACTCTCCGATAATGTAGCTTTCCTTAGGTGAAAGAATTTTTAAAATCGGTTCAGTAGTTTTTGACCCTATTCATTACAAACAAAAATATAAAAAAAATATTCCTCGTTACAATATTTAGTATTGTAGACATCCTGGCTCTTAAAATAATGGTCGCTTCGGTACATTTGCAATATTTTCCTTAAACATTAACAAGCAAAGTTCACAGAAAATGATCCAATAAATGGTAGATGTATTGGGATTGGTCCAGCTCAATATGTTCTATTTCATATTAAGTTATACAACGCGTCTATTTTCCTGAATCCATAATGCATGTATAACATGTATAACTTATATTTATACCGGGTGTTTCATAAAGTTGGTACCAATAACAATTCCACATAGAGGGAGAACGATTTACATTACTATGGTAACGTAAAAAAATAAAAACTTATTTTTTTAAATCAATTATTACGCATGGAAATTTTAAAATCGGAATGCGACCTGTAAATCGTTGCAATTAGCATAGGAATGGCTTTGTGTATGCTAAAAATAATTAATTGCAAATGTACAACAGCTGACCTAATGAGCCAGAAAAAAATATTTTCGTTACAAATTCAAGTTTCCATTACTCAAATACCATGAGCCTTACGACATTTTAAACTTTACCGCTAGATTGCTAGTTCGTCCTCTCTTTAAGTGTAGTTGTTATTCATACCAAGTTTATGAAACATTCTGTATATAGCAAATGTGAATGGTAAAACTGGAAGGGAAAGACCTCATCGAACATTCTCTGACCAAGTCAGAGATATACTCGAAAAAGGTCAAGTTATCAGCATCAAAAAAGTAATGAGACTGAATGAGGCAAAAGAGGTGTGCAAGAATCGTACCAAGTGGTTATCCGTTGTCTCTGTCTACCCCTATGGGGAAGAGGCGTGTAACGTATGTTATGTTTCTTTCATGTAATTACATAAATACATAATACATATATTCATTAAACTATCTACTATTTTACTTGGAGAGGTGATGTGCCACTGTCTATAAAATTATTCATGTAGTTTTCACGGTCTTTTGACTGCATTTTAGTGATGTGGATATTCGGTTATTTTTAAAGACATATTATTATTTATCGACTTATCGGTTAACTGATTACGTCTTTAAAAATTAACGGTTAATCGGTTATGAAAAATAACATAAACTTACACGAATTTTAACGACAATTGGAATAATTTTTTGTGTAAAGAATGATCCTGATGACTAGACGTGACTACAGCATTTAGCTGCTGGCAACCTTGTTTGGGTTCGGTGTTAGTCGTATGCAGTCTTGTAGACAGTACATTGGTTCATAAATCATAATCTCTAACGCCAAGTTCCAATAAACAATCTCAAGTTCGAATATACAGATAGATTACAAAAAATAGCCAATAAGAACACCGAGACTCCGTCAAATGACTTGATTTGATTGGTTTATAATCGCGATCTATCTGCACTCTCAAACTGAGATCGTTTATTGAAACCGGCCGTTAATGGCCTACGATACCCTAGGATAAGAAGTAATCAGTAACAGTAATCCCTTAGTTAATAACACTTATTTAAGACATCTCTGTCCGTTACTATGGTTTACAGCTCGTGAAATACATAATTCATAGTTATTATGGTTCGTGGTATCTACATTTAGCATTTTCAAAGGCGTTGGCGACCGATCGCTAAACTGTTTGAACGCACGCCATGACTCGTTTTCCGGGTTACCAGTGCGTCAGTGAATATCTCGTAATTTATCCAAACGTATATTAAAATTAATTGGAATACTACAGACTGTATTTAAGTTGATGATAATATTGCGAAACTAATAATTAAATGGCATTAGGCCAGCGTGGTAGGCTAAGGCCTAACCCCTCTCATTAGTAGAGGAGGCCCGTGCCCAGCAGTGGACAGTAATATTACAGGGCTAATATTATTATTATTATTAATAATTTACATAGTACTGTATGAAATATTTTCAACTAGCTGTTACGCGACTTCGTTCACGTGGAAATATTAAAAAAATGCACATTTTTCGAGATAAAAAGTTTATAACTAAAGTTTTATCAAAATCCATTCAGTAGTTATTGCGTGAATGAGTAACAAACATATCTACTTACAAACTTTTGCGCGTATAAATAGGTTTGATGATACCTAAGTAAGATTAAAAACATGTTGCATTTCTCGTCACTACGCAGTAATAACATTCTTGCAGGACTATTTAGTTATGAAATGATGTAGAGATTATATAAACAAATGTTATAAAACTTGTAAATAAGGAAAATTAAATCAGCTACCCACGCTACGGTAACAACTGCAAAAAAGCCCGGCTCGGCGTCAAAATGCGTCTTTCTAAGAAACGCCACGCATTGGCCGTACTGCGCAGTAGCACCACGTTATCACAATCGGCTGTGACGACCGATATAAATGATAATAAAAACTATTATACGCTCGATCCACACTTTAGAAGCCAAAATAATCTTTGAAACCAGTCCATTGCTTTTACGCAACGTCCGGCCGAGTGAACTCGAGAAGCAAGGAAGCGATGGAGACCATTGCATTTGACATTCTCGAATTTGTATAAATCTCGTGGTCGCATGATTTTAGCGTCTATAAAATAAACGATGAATATTTCGTCTCGCTCTAAGTAGAATATTATTCGGTCCTAATACCCAGCCAATTGAAGTGGTCTATCTCATATATTGAGGATTCCCGCGAAGCGCCACGAACTCGGTGACCTTCACGAGCATACCCATGGCATTGATTAATGTTTACGCATACAATGCCCATTCAGACTTTACACGTGTATACACAATTATGTAAATTAAATATAACGTCATAGAGTCGAAAATTGAGTTGCACCTTGGTGTCATTGTGAGCTCTGTTAATTAGCAAACTGTTGAAGTCTTGCGTCACATTCTTACATTACACCGCGGCAGGTACGCGAATGAGATAAACGATGTGACACCTAAGTTGAATGAATTCTGAATTGCAGACATGCGCTCACTAATTTGGACAAGTTGAAATTCTTCCTGATTTAGATGTCACACATCTATTAGTGGTCGCATATTATGACCGAATAACATTATTCGTAAGTAATTTTTTTTTTTTTAATGTAGCCATATTGGAGGGATTTTGCTAATGGTATACAATTGACCCCTCCAATTATTTCTTGCTACATCATAAGACATGATAAGTATTATAGTTGCAGCGAGAGAGCTAGGTTTAAATTGCTGTGACATACTTAAGTTGTTTTCGTAAGTAAATTGCAATATTATATCCAATTCCTCTTCAACATTGACAGCCTCCGTGGCGCAGCGGGCGAGTATCCCACACATATTTGTTTCGGGTTTGGGTATTGTGAGACCGAAAGTCTCGTAGTTTCTGATACCCACGATACAAGACTCGATCTTAGTGTGGGGTCAGGCAGTGGCGAAAAGTGGATATTATCAAAAGGGAAGCCAATACTACTTTCTCTTCTATATAATACTCATTTAAAAGCCTAAAATTTGGCAAAGGAAAGCCGGTAGGAATCGGGCTGTGTGGACCCTTCGCCACTGGGGTCAGGGTGTCTATTCTATAAAACGTTATCGGATTAACGATATCGGACCGAAACTCTACCGCACAGACTAATATAGATGCACAGGGATCAAATAAATGTCAAACACCGAAGAGTGGGCTGTCAAACTGTATAGCATTCTCCGAAACGAAACTTATAGCACCCATATCGGTCGGACACGTGAGCCACATAGAATAGCAAAACGTCCGAAACGAAGTCCGCAACTGCGGATTACGTTTCACAAACTAGGCTCCCAGGACTCAGGAGTCAGGACTATGTGACTGTTTATTATTATTAATTATTTTATTTATTCATCATTCAACTCGCCATGCAGTTTGAAAGCAGTTTTCAAGGTATGAATTCCAGTACACTTTTACACTTCAACAAAAATAACTTTACGGCTGCGAAGCGAAGGTGCGCTTTGAAATCATAATTTATAAAGTAGGTAGAAGGTATAGACGTACACTCGATTGGATCTCGCGGCTGCAATAATAATTTTGCCGATGGAACTTGCTGGTTAATAGACCAGTTTATTAAGTTACGTTGAGTGTTCAATAAAGGTACAAAAAACGACCAAAGGAAAGGTATTTTATTTTATTTTATATTATGTATTAAATAAATAAATAATATTCATTAAACATATTTATAAGACCAGTTCTCGAGTGCAGACCACGTACCGGCAAGTGCAGCGTTGGACGTCCACCTACAAGGACAGACAATCTGATAATGGTCGCAGGCAGTCCTGGATGCAGGCCGCTTCCAGCAGTCCCATCTGGAAATCTTTGGGGGAGGCCTATGTCCAGCAGTGGACGTCCTATGGCTGATGATAATGATGAAACATATTTATGTTATATTTATTATGCCAAAAAATACTACTTTACTGTTCTAAATTGACGTTTAAACTGTTCTAAATTGTTCGACATTTGTTAGTGTCACGAAATGCAGACGTACTCAAGGTAGTTTTTTATATCGTTCTTTTATTGTTACGTATTTTTGGTAGAGTAAGAATTATTTGCGGTATTTAGAAAAACTTGAAGCAATTTGACAATGCAGAAAGAAAGTGTCCTTAAAATAATCGTCCCTTAAAACGTGCACGTACTATGATCAAAAACTTATCATAATTATAATCCAAAAGTTATCATAATCAAGTAGATCTGTAGGAGTAATGCAAGTCGCGTCATATCAAAACGGGTACTTCCCCGAGTTCCTTCTACAGAAAATAAGCGTTCATAGAAAAAATCTTGCTTAATACATTGCTATTTTGAAATCATGCGCGAAATGTAAGAAAACTAACCTAAACTCTTTTGTTCAAGAAAATGTTTTATGCAGACTAATATTTTTATCCATAATAACATTTACCTTTATTTTTCCTTTTTTGTCACCAAATATAACAATTTCAGTCGTAATTTTTAACAATGAACAACCATTGAAACAATATTATATTCTTTAAACCCTGATATAAATTACTTACGTTGATATAAGATTGATGATTCTTCTACACCTTACGAATACCAAACTACTTACCATATTCCTCATGCAGTGAGTGAGTAAACC
The DNA here is from genome assembly GCA_036417725.1 of Clanis bilineata. Lineage (NCBI taxonomy): Eukaryota > Metazoa > Arthropoda > Insecta > Lepidoptera > Sphingidae > Clanis > Clanis bilineata. The sequence continues at coordinate 5,634,285 of CM071145.1, read as the reverse complement.
CTATAGAGGTATACCTACACAGAGTTCAGTACATTGCAGTGATAATATGTTGAACTTCGAAAGACATTCTATATACCTACATCTTTCAATTACGTCACTTGAAATGAATGCATTTACCCATCGATATATATATACCCTAGATGCACAGTTCTTTGCAAATATCGTCCTAAAAAGTGGTCTCAGGAATAAAACAAAGAAAAAGATCACAAGTTCTAATTAAATCAAACACAAATATAACCCTATTCACGTGTTATAAAGAAGCTTTTTAAACGAAATGATCAAGCGTTATGACTTACCTAATCCCATCAATCCAGAATCACTTAAACCAATACATAGCGTGTTTTTATGGCGCGACTCCTGCACCAAAACATTACACAAAACTTGGTTTCGCTACACATTTTTGTCTATGGACCATTGTCCTATGAGCAGGAGACAGCGAAAAACATTGTTTTGTGTAGATGTTTCCTTATTTGTTTCGAGAAAAACAATATAATAAAAAAAATAGCGAAATTCTCATGCCCTTACTTCCTCGTGTAACTTCTAAGCCTACATTTACTTGTACCGTCAGCAGCGCATTAATTTCCATACATCACGGGCGGCAGTTTCGGGGTGGTCGAACTGGTCGAACCCGACATCTTGTAAATTCAGACTGCATCGGCACCTCGCCATGCCGGTCACGTCACCCAACCAACTAATCTTCATACGTCTTCGATTCACTTTCGCTGATCATTTGTAATTATGTACGGTGCTGTGTAATCAAAATTGTAAGCCGGTAAGAGATAGACTTATATTACCTTTATTCTGTTGATGGCAAACTCTGATGCTCTAAAATTATTTGGATTTAGAACATGGAATACTTAATTTGACTGCCTCGGTGGCGTGGTGGTATTTCGGTACGACACGGTTCTGAGGTCTCGGGTTCGATCCCCGGGTCGGACAAAGTGGTATTGGATTTTTCCATATCAGCCCGGAGTCTGGAATTTGTGCCCGATATGGCGATAGGCTCGCCCCTTATCACATCTGGGACGGAACTAAGCTCGGCGAAATGGAGGTGTTCTAGTTCGCTAGTGTGCCGCTGCCTACCCCTTCGGGGATACAGGCGTGAGCTTATGTTATGTTATGTAATACTTAATTTGTATTATTTCATAATATACATCTTCTTCGTCTTCCTAGTCAGTATATTCATTGCTGAAGGTCGTGTCTAGCTTGAAGTGTATCACTCGATGATATGATGGATGACACTATACTCTTCCACGCAGTTCTGTCTTCGACGGTCTTAATAGCTTTCGGTATTGACAGACCAGTGAGCGTCCTTATTAGGTCTGACCAACGGGTAGGTAAACGGTCTTTACCTAGGTAAACTATCAGAATCTTTTGTAATTTGTCAGGATTCCTACGAGCAATATGTCCGAAATCGTTGAGTATCAGCTGAGAGAAATTGCGGACAACCTTGTGTTTATTCCGAGCTCCTTGAGGATGGATACGATGGTTCGACGTGCAGTCCATGGGATACGCAACATACGCCTCCAGCACATTTCGAAAGCGTCAATATTCGCTTTTCCTTTTTGCCTTATCGTCGTGGATTCGGCGCCATAGAAGATTAAAAAATGAAAAAAATATATACATCTATGTGTATGTTAATTTATAAATGTTATTATATCGTGCAACAAGTGTCTATTACTAAATAAGCACTTTGTTCCATTAGTTAACCAATTTCCTTTTATGTAAGTGCGACAAGTTGTCTAAGTGTATTTCTATGGAAAAACGTTTGTCTTACAGGAAAATGCGACGACTAATCTGCACGTGGAAAGTTGTTAACTTATAATTCATATTAAGATATGTTACGTAAACAGTAACATATCTTATCATTGTGTCAATTTGTGTTGCGTTTTCTCCAGTATTACATTTTTCAATGACATATTGCTGATTTAACTCTCGTATATAATCAAGTATAAGCAAGAGTAATTTTCGAAAATATTTTCGAACAATTATAACAAAAATAATAATATTAAATACATCCCTATAGTCCTGACCACCCTACACTAGGTATAAAATAGGAAAATAAATTTCCACGCGAAGGGAGTTGCGGGCAACAGCTAGTTTAGTTAAATTTGTTGCTATAGGGAAAATTCTTAGCACATTCCAAACATTTAACCAAATTAAACGTGTTTGTATGTATGGCCCAGCGTAGTTAGATCATCGGTCAAAGCCATTCCATGAATACCGCTTGTATTTTGTGGGCTATTAGGGTTGCACGCCATTAACATTGGATTTAATCATTATCTTCTGTAGACTTTCTGTAAATTGACTAAAGTAATATTCTATTTTAATAAAATTATAGTTGCTTAAAAATGAGTCCAATTCTAATTAATTATTTAAATCAGTCAAAAATTATCAAAATATAACAACACAAAAAGGAACCAAAAATAATTATTAAAAAAGAAAAAAGTTTTTCAGATTTATTTTTACTTTCCCGTTTAATAGCAATAAAATATATTGTATTAATTAATAGCAGCCCTATGTATAGTTATAAAGCCATACCGGATATGCGAATAGATGTGGGTTTTGGAACAAAAATTCGTATTCGCCGTATCGATGTCGCGGCGGGTCCAGCTGAATAGCAAATGATCGCTACCGTTATGTGAGACCGTTAGCGCACCTCCGCAAAATATCTCCAGTCCTTGTAGCGAGCCTGTATTTAAACATTTTTTACCTTTGGTATCAATACTTTCTGGGTTTGTATACGTTTTCAAGTTAAAAACTGGAGAAATTGGACAAATTAGCATTTCCTTGCTGTATTTAATGTACCTAAATAACATTTATATAATGTTTGGAAGAAATCTATCCCCCACATTTTTTATATATAAATAAATAATAAAATAAATACACCCAATAGTCACACACTTAGTCCTGACCCCACACTAGGTATAACCTTTATGGTGGCTATGAGAGACTTTCGGTCTCACAACACCCAGACTTGAAACAAATATCTGTGGGTCACACAAACATTTGTTTCAATGCCGGAATCGAACCCGCGGCCTCTCGCTTCACAGCCGGCTACTCGCCCACTGCACCACGGAGGCTGTCTGATATCTGATACACATGTAAAAATATTATGTAACATACACTAAAATAACATAAGTTATCTTCACATGATTAGCATATACACATATCCATTCAGCGCAATGTACAATGTGCCCATATGTCAAATCAAGCATTATCTTTCTACGCCACATCATATATCTAAATGTACAGAAACGTTCGCATTAAACATTATGGTAAATAATATAATTACCTACGGTTTTATGGCTCCATCTTACTGTCTAATCACTGGAAAATTCCAACGGAGACCTTTCTTAATAAGTAATTGAGGTTACATTGATTTACACGGTCGCCATCTTGCGAATGTAGATAACACTGAATGTTATATTTGCACAGCGGTATATGAAAGGCCGATAACAAAACCATATGACGTTCATTCATACATTACATACGACGTATCGTTGAATAAGTAATTATATGCTATTAATGGCAATGGATATTTTGGTCTTTGGTTGTTTGTTGCATAAACAGGAAATTTTCGTTAATGCAAATCGACGGTCCCTACGTACAAAGCGACATGTCAAAAACTGGGGTTTTCAGGAGAACCAAATGAAAGTTATTTATAAGTTAAAGAATTATCAAACTTGTTATCTTGTTCGATTAGTATTTAAAGTAGAATTATTAGAATAAAAAATAATTATAAAATATATCTATGTAGTTATGAGCGTATGGACAATCTAAAGCCATATATGCAATAAAAAAATATGACATTTTCACTTGTCTTTATATACGTAGGGACCGTCGAAATGCATTGTGAAGGAATTGGTGCTTATCTTCTATTTTAAAAAGTTATATTCAAAAATTCTTACTAGACCTACCTAGATATTATTTCATTTTTTCCTAATAAAGTAAATTGGCTCGCCTGCTTGGTCTAGTGGCAGCATGTATGGGCTGTGGACCGGCAGGTCCAGGGTTCAATTTCCAGGTCAGGCAAAGCAAATTTTCTAATTTAATTAGCTCGGGACTGGATCCCTCATAGGAAGTTCACGTCAGGCAGGCGGCCGGTCGTAAAAACTAAGCCAAATCCTCACTACAATATGCTTGGAAAAGTGTGTTGCGCCGACCCCACATTGAGGTGGAATAAGGGAAGGTAGAAATAAAGAAAGAGGTTGTTTATTGCATAAACATGACAGTGTGTAGGGATAAGTGCTTGTCGTCTAGTTTAAAATGTTTCATTAAAAAATGCTTAATTTTTCCCTAATAAAGTATGTATATTGATATGCTTATTTTCAGTCTTTTAAAATCAAATAATAGCAAAATGTCTGTTTTAATACAGAGGTTTCAATACAAATACATAACATTAGCTCACGCTTATATACCCGAAGGGGTAGGCAGACGCGTACTAGCCAACTAGTACACCCACATTTCGCCGAGCTTAGTTCCGTTCCAGATGTGATAGGGGGCGAGCCTATCGCCATATCGGGCACAAATTCCAGACTCCGGGCTGATAAGGAAAAATCCAATATCACTTTGCCCGACCCGGGGATCGAACCCGAGACCTCAGGACAGTAGTCATACCGAAACACAACTACGCCACCGATGCAGTCAATACAAATATTTGGCAAAAAATCTCATATAGATGTTTAATGTTTTGTTATCTGGACCAGTGTTATAAATAATATTGGATATAAAAATCACGTTACTAATTGTGTTCATCGTTATTTTATAATATTTGCTGATGTTGGTGTAAAGTGTCTGGTTTCAAGCGCTTTCATTGCTACATCAGCTAATTCTTGATGCATATTACTTTGTATTCCAACTGTTTCATATAGGCTGTTGATTAATGGGTAATTTCGAAACGGACACATCTCAAAATATAAATTATCTATAATATATAAATTGAGAGAAATAGGGATCGGAAATCTCACTACCCGAACGAAACGCGACAGCAAGCTTTACGTCGGTTTTCTAGGAGACAGTGGTAGATATCAAACCGGTGGGGCCGGCCTGTTCGTGCTGTAGACGTAATTGTCTACAGCGTAAGTGACCCCATTTACCCCCTCTTCTATCAAAAAACTCTTCTAAAATCTACGCTCTATTCCGCAAGTAACCTTTTCTACGTTATCATTTTTTGTTACGGATGTCTACGTAATAACAATTACAAAGTTACGAAAATGTAAATAACTTGAATGAAAACATGTTATTTAACATATCAATTCCTGCAGTACAGACCCAATGAGTCATTGTTTTTTAATTGTGTTTTGTAAACAAATCAAACTATGGTTTTTACGTCATGTTCTCTTGTGACATGAGTTATGACTATGACATAATGGCAATAGGATATAGTGACGAAATCATGTGAATACCATCCAATAAGCATGCATGCTGTGGTTGCCTGTAACTTGCATGCTGTGATTGCCTGTAACTTTTTTCCGGTGGCCCCTTTCCCAATCCTCTTCCCTCCCTTTCCATTCCCTCCTTTTAGGTTGGCAACGCACCCATGATTCTTTTTGTGTCTTGGGTGTCTATGGGTGGTGGAGATCACTTACCATCAGGTGACCCATCTGCTCGTTTGCCAATCTCTGCTATAAAAAAAAACTGCATGCAGTGGTTGCCTGTAACTGGGAGCAATGATGTAAGTGTTAGTTACTTAAGTTTATTTGTAACCCCTTGGCGATCCTAAATAAATAAATAGTAAAATAAAATAACAAACAAATCTATGGTTTTTACGTCATGTTCTATTGTGACATGAGTTATGACTATGACATAATGGGAATAGGATATAGTGACGAAATCATGTGAATACCATCCCTATTGCATGTTTGTTTGTTGATCGAGACAAAACACGAGCTTTCAATACGACGGGCTGAATTGCTTTTGTCTTTATAAATTAAATTAATCTATCATAATAATAAATAGCAGCGATAGCTTAGTTGGGTGTGGTATGGACTGCCGAGACAAGTGTCGGAGGTTCGAAACCAACCCCGAAAAGGAGCACACACCTCTGACTTTTCTATGTTAAGTGTGTTTACATTCTGATTTATCGCTTGCTATAACGGTTAAGGGAAACATCGTGAGGAAACTTACATACCCGAGAATTTCTTCACAATAATTTCGAAGGTATGTAAAGTCTACCAACCCGCATTGGGCCAGCGTTGAAGACTAAGGCCTAACCTCTCTTATTTGTAAAGGAGGCCCGTGCCCAACAGTGGTACAGTAATATTACAGGGCTAATAAAAATAAATAATAAATAGCACCCAACAGCAGTGGCGACCTACCGGCTTCCTTTTCCAAATAGGATTTTGAGTGGGTACTTATTAATTAGAAGGTGAGTAGAACGCTACAGGCAGCAGGCTTCCAATGAGTTTCCCTTTTGAAAATGTTCACCCTTCGCCACTATCCAACAATCACACTCATAGACCTGACCGCACAATAAGATACTAATGTTGTGTTATGGGTATCAAGAACTAAAAAATACTTTCGTCTTACCACACCCAAATCGAACCCAGGACATGCAGCTCTGTCGCTTCACAGTCGGTTACTAGGCTATACCACGGACGGGGCGACAGAATTGCGATAATTTTTCTTTTTGTATCATGTCTACTATAGGGGGGAAGAAATTTACCATCAGGTGACCCACACGTTCGTTTGCCATAATCTGCTATTATACCCTACTTCTTACTTAGGTACAGATGTTCTTGATTGTTATTAATTTAAAAATATTTACGGAAGTAATTTCTAAAATGAGGTTTTATGCTGCTTTCAATATTTGATTTATTAAATTGCAGTGGGGACTCAACACGGCAGTTCCGTCGAAGCTAATTTTGTTATCTTGCCTGTAATTCACTTCCAGGTGGCTTACCAGCTAGAGAACATTTGATATCGTTATTTTATAAAATAATAAAAACAAATGTTAAATGATTTATAAAGTTCGGTCCCCGGGTCGGGCAAAGTGATATTGGATTTTTCCATATCAGCCCGTAGTCTGGAATTTGTGCCCGATATGGCGATAGGCTCGCCCCCTATCACATCTGGGACGGAACTAAGCTCGGCGAAATGTGGGTGTTCTAGTTCGCTGGTACGCCTCTGCCTACTCCTTCGGGGATACAGGCGTGAGCTTATGTATATATGTATGTATGTAAAGTTTTGCAAAAACGCATTATATTGCACTGTATGATAGACGTCAATTACATGCGCGGAGTAATATGAATAAATACATACGATGCATATGCATAAGTATTAACAAGCATAATTATAATATGGAGTTACAACCTTATTGACTTGTGTTGTGAGCTCACGTGTACAACCACGGGTAGTGAATCTCTTTGCAGTAAAGGAGCGTACCCATATTACGTACCAGTTCTGGGGGGTGGGGGGTCTTCAAAATACCACGCTTGGTCACGGGGGCGGGAGGGTCTTAGGTTTTCGTCACGTAGTCAATATCTTTTAGGGGAATCTCTTGCTTTTTTGAGCTATAATCTAATTGGCGCGCAACGTTTAGCACTTTTTTAAGTGGCAACACATCATAATATTTTGTTTATTAACTTTTCTTCGACAAAATTTGATTTAAAAACTATATTTATAAATTACTACATGAAAACTAGAGGGGGAGGGGGGGTCTTGGGATATACTACGGGTGGTCACTGATGGGAGGGAGGGGTATAAAAATTGAAAAAAATGGGTCACGTAATATGTGTACGTTCCCTAATGTGTGTAGTGCTTTACTTCAGTGCTTTTTGATACTGCTTTATTAAATCTAGGTTCAGCAATATCAGTAATGATCAAAACATTCAAAAATTGTATTGAAAAGTCTGTGACTCACAGGTGTAATGAAAGGGTCTTTTTGCACTCCAGGCATGTAAGCGATGATTTTTTTAGAGTTAGAACATGTCTTTGGATAGGATTTCGACCGACTTCAAAAAGGGAGAAGGTTTCCAATTCGTCTGTGTTTTTTATGTATGTTACGCGATATCTCCGCCAAATGTGGACCGATTTTCAAGATTATTTATTGGCCGACTTCCCAAAAAGGAGGAGGTCCTCAATTCGTCGGTTTTTTTTATGTATGTTACTCGATTTCCCCGCCAAATGTGGACCGATTTTTAAAATTCTTTTTTGTTCGATAGTGCTTATTTCAAGGGTGGTCCCATATAAATTTGGTCACGATCGGTAAATTGGAAGTTGGTCAGTTAAGTTTTTAAACTTGTGATTATTGATTATTAATTGTGTTCGATAGAGCTTTAAGGGTGATCCCATATAAATATGGTCACGATCATATAAGATTTCGGTCTGTTAAGCTTTAAAACTTCTATTACCAAAATGTATATTATATCGATGTTGTTATTAAATCAGTTTTTAAATTTTAAACTATAGAAGCCAGAAGCAATTATTGTGTCTTATTCAGCGCCACAGTTACCCAGACTGCGTTAACTATTTAAACTTAATGGGCCTTACTTATAAAAACTTTTCGCTAAGAATAGCCTGTCACTTTTTTCCTTGCGTTACATTGTTTAAAAATGAAAGGGACAACCTATGGTTAAAGATAAGCAGCGCTTAAATATTTTTATAAGTAAGGGGCATTATGTTTGTGGATGGTAGTAAATGTAGCTTTCATATAAGCAAAAAAGACTAATTCAAATTTTAATTGCCCATACTTTCTCTCATGAATTGAACTGACTTGGGTCAGTCACAATTATGAAACAATTATTACAATATTAATAATTGTTGTACATTGAATATCGAGCCGAGATACATTGCAAAAATGTGTCAATGTCATTTAATGCGTTATCATATCAATAATGTCAATGATAATGTCATACAAACACCCCTCGGGTCTTTCGGTAGGTACCTATTTAAATGGAACATAACTTAATTCCTTCTGTACGACTGACCTCGTAGGCCAAGACCCAGATAGCTGGGAGCTAGCCTTCTCAATTACAGATTGTATAATTATTGGCACATTCGTGTTGTAGCTAACGTAATTTAAATATGTATGCACAGTATTTTCTTTACATCAGGACCAAAGTATACATCAATTGACTGTAACTCATTATAGTGATCTCTTTTTCTTAGCCTTCAAACGTCATTTTTTTTTATAGCAGAGACTGGCAAACGAACAGATGGGTCAGCTGATGGTAAGTGATCTCCACCGCCCATAGACACCCAAGACACAATAAGAATCATGGGTGCGTTGCCAACCTAAAAAGAGGAAATGGAAGGGGAGGGAAAAGGGGGAAAGAGAGGGGGGGGGAATGGGCCACCGGAATCCTCACTCACCGAACGAAACGCGACAGCAAGCTGCCACTTTACGTCGGTTTCCTGTGAGACAGTGGTATCCAACCGGTCGAACCGGCCCATTCGTGCTGTAGACGTTACTGTCTACAGCGTGGCTCTACCACTTGCCGTAAGATGACACCATTTTTACTTCTTAAAAGCTTGTCTAGAAGTATACATAGAAGTCTTTGGACCAGGACTATGAGCGTTAAAACAGCGAAGGTCCCTCCTAGCTCCTGATAGATATGATACTAGAAATGCATCTCAGTGTGGTGGACCTCACACACTATTCAATATAAGGGATTTAATGTATTTAATAATTTTAAAATAAGTACCGTTTGTTCGTGCTTTTAACTAGAAATACTAATATTTTATTAACATATTTTATTTACCTGCCTCGGTGGCGTAGTTGTATTTCGGTATAACTACCGTTCTGAGGTCTCGGATCCCCGGGTCGGGCAAAGTGATATTGGATTTTTCCATATCAGCCCGGAGTCTGTAATTTGTGCCCGATATGGCGATAGGCTCGCCCCCTATCACATCAGGGTCGGAACTAAGCTCGGCGAAATGTGGGTGTTCTAGTTGACTAGTGCACCTCTGCCTATCCCTTCGGGCCCTCGGGATACAGGTGTGAGCTTATGTTATGTGTTATGTCATATTTTATTTCAATTGGCATTTTCTCACACGTCGTGGACAATTAATTAAAGCGATTTATATTAAACATCGACTGTAATAACTAGAAAAAAAACTACGCCGTTCGCGCAAATGTTACAAGTCACTGTAGTACATATTATAAAACTGTATAAACGCATTAACTTATGTAGGAAATAAACACGGCTATTTGATATATGAATGGATAGAATAATGAATAAAACAACACGTGTAACGTAGTAGGCGAAGTAGTAACAGCATTCTGAGAACTAGCTCCAAAACAGATCATGTTGCTTACTGCCTGGAGTGTATAGTTTTCTTTTAATGTGTTATAGCGGTTATGGGAGTTGTGTGCTACGTTTTATCTACATTATTAGTTATTATATTACAAGACTATCTTAATACGAAGTGGATTTTAAGTTTTGAAACAGGTACCTAACTACCTATACTGTAAAATTATGTTATGTCTCTATGAATGTCAAGAATATGTGAACTGAAATGGTAGCTTCATCCAACAATGTGGAGTATGCACGACATTTTTTAAGAGCCTAAACAGGCTTATAAAATGTCGACAGAAATGACTTGGCTTTCGTTTTTACAACCGTCGGCCGCTGGATATTAACCCCTGTCAACTGTCTGAGAACTCAGCTCCGGAAAAGTCGTGCCAGAATAACCCGTTACCCGACCTAGGATCCGAACCCAGGACCACCTGGCCACAACCCACATACACCGCCAATAGACCAAGGAGTTACAATAACCAAGTATTTACAAGATACCAATAACGCCGCTGCATCAATACAAGATACAGTTTCAACCTTTCAACTAAGTCGAAATAAATACGCCTTCGTATCTTATCACGGTCTTAGCAACGAGTGACGCGGGCCGATAATAGTTCCACAGTGATTTGTGTTATCACTTCGCACATTATTCCTCATGTTATCTACATTACCGCATCGGACCAACAGACGCTATACGGAATGGTACATAGCCGGTGATGAATGCCGTCATACGCAGCGGCTCGCCTATTTCATAAATAGATTATGTTTGTGGTAGAGGGTGCGACCGCTTGCTGGATACCGACTGGCCTTGGTACCGCTTATTTAAACGATACAAGTCTCTAAATTGACTTCGGAACTTGAGAAACTTATACGCGTTTTATTTAGTACATACATGGTTCTGACGATTGCTTTAGATTTGGAGAAAACTTGTCTACATAACTCAATTGTATTGGGATTTCAATATCGTTTACATATCGTTCATTTGCGACATAACATAACATAAGCTCACGCCTGCATCCCCGAAGGGGTAGGGAGAGGCGCACTAGCGAACTAGAACACACATTTTGCCACATTTCGCCGAGCTTAGTTCCGTCCCAGATGTGATAGGGGGCGAGCCTATCGCCATATCGGGCCCAATTTCCGACTTCGGGCTGATATGGAAAAATCCAATATCACTTTGCCCGACCCGAGGATCGAACCCGAGTCATTTGCGACGACAGTGTGATATCTCGAACACCCCTATTTTACTTTTTTTTTTAGATTTTTGTAAAATAAATTTTACTGTGATATCACACTGTCGTTGCGAGCGAATTATGTAGTTTTTTAGTTTAAATGTAATATATATCATACAAATTAGTTAGATGAATATGTCCGTTCTTTATAATTAACAAATATTTATCAAGAACGCATAATTTAAGTTGGTTTTTGTATACCAGCAAAGAAAAATCTAATAACTCAGTCGTGCCGGTTTTAAGAAAAATGTATAAATCAAAAGGCGAACGTAAATAAAACGTCGCTTCTGAAACTCATAACGGTTAACCTTGGCAATAAATTCTGTCGATACAAATTAGTTTAACATTTGATTCGCCCGGGATTTGAAGGGGCGAATGCAATAGAGCTTGCACGCCACCTTGCCCTGATTGATTTATACGTCTTGTTTGTCACAGAGCCGATTTATTTGAATTCCTGCCAGACCCGGCCAGCCAACGGATTAATATCGAACAGACCCCGGCGATATATCCCCGACTTTGGGCAATAATTCAATATTTCATCCTTCGGCTGGGACCTACGCTGTGAATTAACATACAAACGTCAATCGTTTCATGAATAAAAAATGTATTGGATTTAGTAAAATGAGTCGCGCGATCGACGAACGTTTACGGCGTTGCGGCCCCAACGGCCTATCGCGGAAATATAAAATGTTTCGGATTACTGGCTTTACTCGGATCGCACTATTCGTATTTGGCTACACGCGATTGCCAAGCTATTCCGCAACTGGCTATAGTAAAAATTCACAAACGTACTGATTTCTTAAGTTTACGCGAATGTTATACATTGGGGCGAACGTTATACACGGAAGCGTTATACACGTGACAACGAAGACTGCAAAGCCTTCGAAACGTCGGGAATAAAAATTAAAAACCTAATCGTGATAGAATCAGTAAAAATAGTTTTATTTCAATTCACAAACGTATGTAAACTCCATCTATCATACCCTGTTTTCCATGTTTCTTAAATAAAATAATTAAAAGATTGTTTGTAGATTTTACTAAATATATTTATTTGACCAATTACAAATTCAATCTCTCATGACGATATAATATCTTCTTCTTTATATAATTCAAAAGTACCAGTATTAACATTTCTAAATAGTCTCTTTGGCTGCATCGGTGGCATTGTGGTATTTCGGTACGACTACGGCTCTGAGGTCTAGGGTTCGATCCCCGGGTCGGGCAAAGTGATATTGGATTTTTCCATATCAGCCCGGAGTCTAGAATTTGTGCCCAATATGGCGATAGGCTCGCCCCCTATCACATCTGGGACGGAACTAAGCTCGGCGAAATGTGGGTGTTCTAGTTCGCTAGTGCACCTCTGCCTACCCCTTCGGGGATACAGGCGTGAGCTTATGTATGTATGTATGTATGCCTCATTTTTGAACAAATTTCGATGCGGTTTTTAGAGAAGGGTTTCTTTTTTGTTTTATTTGCTATTACATATAAAACTTTATATAAAATGAAACATAGTCAAGTACCCAATTGCAGTCATCAAAATCCACAGTTAACATTTAAATTCATTTACCCCAAACTTTTGCGCTAATTAGTAAACCGTGCAGTTATGATTTTTAATCCACGCTATCGTAATACGGCGAAAAGAAACCTTCCAGCGAAAAAATTCCACTACGAGCCATCGCATCTAGCAGAACCGGTTTAAAAAATTTAAACTACATAATTTTAGTCATGCGGAGCTGAGCGGAGACTCGGCGGCATGTTATGATACTATGTTCCATGAACTTTAATGGGTACGGCAGTGGCGAAGGTGCTATATATCACGATTCCTTCCGTCTTACATATGCCGATTTGCCACTAATAAATAAAGTAGCATCGGCTTTCTTTTTAGAAATTTTCAGTCTTCGACACTGGTATGTGGAAAACACCAAACAAATGGTTGTATTGCGGTACTACTACCGTTGAGGTCTCGGGTTTGATCCCGGGGCGTGTGATGTTGGATTTATCAACCCAGTACCCCACACTAGGTCTAACCTCTATCGTGATTACGAACTTCAGAACTTACGATCCTACAATCCGAAAAAATATCTCTGAATATTTTGTCTGTGTCTGGGAATCAAACACGCGCCCCTCGTTTCACGTCTTCTCGCCCACTGAGTTACTGAGACTGTCAATAAAGACATTCAGGAACTAAGTTTCTGGTTTATTAACAGTAAATTATGGCTAATTTATGAGAGTTATTTAAATATTTCATATAACGGATATTATACATTTAATTGTAAATTATTATAATAATTATGTACATTTTTGTTGGATTATTTAGTTAGTAAGATTTATTTTCGTTTATTATTATTATTTAGTTAGTTCAGTTTCATTCATTTTCATATTATTGTTTTAGTTCAACAAAAATCGATACCTATTTCACATAATTTTAGATCAAAGTTCATATTTTGATTAAAGTTTCAATTGGAAATTGTTCTGCATGTGAAAACATTAGTTACTATTCGTTTTGTTATAAATATAAACTACTAAAAATCTGATAAACAATAATAAGATACCAGTGGCGAATGGTGAAAATTTTCAAAAGGGAAGCCGGTGTTGTGTATTTTAAATAATATTCATTTATTCACTAAACAAGTTTGCAAAGTTAAGCTGATAAGAATCATATTGCTTGAACAATTCGTCACTGCACTCACGAATCTTGAGTCGTGGGTATCAAGAACTACGAGAGACTTTCGGTCTCAATACCCAGACACGAAATGTCTATGAACATAAACATAACATAACATAAGCTCACGCCCGTATCCCCGAAGGGGTAGGCAGAGGCGCACTAGCGAACTAGAACACCCACATTTCGCCGAGCTTAGTTCAGTCCCAGATGTGATAGGGGGCGAGCCTATCGCCATATCGGGCACAAATTCCAGCCTCCGGGCTGATATGGAAAAATCCAATATCACTTTGCCCGACGCGGGGATCGAACCCGAGACCTCTGAACCGTAGTCGTACCGAAATACCACCACGCCACCGAGGCAGTCAATGTCTGTGTGTCCCACAAATATTTATTTCAGTGCGAGAATCGAAGCCGCGACTTATAGCTTCACAACCAGCTATTCTGCCACTGCGCCACGGAGGCTGTCAAAATTATCGATCACACTTTATCAAAATGTGGCCGTTCTTGCAAATGTGGCTTCCGCAATTTGGCATAGGGTATTGAACTATTGAGTTTTTTTTAAACATTAATAGTTAAGTCGTATTTAGGCTTAATACATTTCGGATTTCATTATCTCTTACCGCTCACGGAGCAAAAGTAATTACATAATTGAAACAAGTTTTGGTAACCTGTGGCACTTTGCAATTACGATATTCTGTAATTACATCAATGAAACATTTCCTTATGAACAAGTTGTCAATGATCTTTTAAACCGTAATAGCACAGGCTTATAACCTTAGACAAAAGAGCATAAAGGACGAGGCATAACTACGAAAAAATGAATCATTCCTAATCTATGGAACGAAACCAAAATGGCGTCTTTACGAAATAAGGATCCTATTATTATAGCAGTTAAGCATCTTCATATTCCGAAATTAGTATTACCTATGTAAATAAATGCAGGATGGATGCAGGCCGCTTCCAACAGGTCGATCTGGAAATCTTTGGGGGAGGCCTATGTTCAGCAGTGGACGTCCTATGGCTGATGATGATGATGATGATGATGTAAATAAAACGCCGTGTTTACAATAAAAACAAAAAGTATTTCTGCGTTATATAACTCTTACGGCACGGGACCACTTCCATGTAAATAGATCGCGAAAATAAATGGCAGAACCGGCCTCATAGTAAGCACGTATTTTTCATAGTTATGCCAGGTCTTCTTAGTTTTTCTTTAGTCATTGCTTATAACGTAGTGGGTATTAATCTAATACTCATAATTGTGGGGCCACGACCTCAATTAGACAAGAGTTAGTAATCACCGTGATTATAAAATTACGAATACGAAGATTGAAGATTTCCGAGCCCGACACGTTAGTGACGTGCACTGCACAGGCCTTCAGATTAGGATAGACAAAATATTATGAAATTCTCTTCTTAATTCTTGCCAGAAGTCAGAAGTCATAACCTATACATGTGATTCACTGGGCCAACTGTGTTGTTTTAAGTGCAATCGCATTTTTAGGTCTAAGTTTGGCTTTGCTAGCCACATTCGGGCACATTCCAGGGAATAGCCAGATGTCGCCGTCGACGGATGCGTCGAGGAGGACATCATCAATTCTTGCATAATCATTATCAATATCAAGTATCGATTTATATTTTTAAGCCGAGCTATAAATAAATAATAGCCACTGTCCTTTTGTGCGATTTTTTATATATTTAATTAGCAAACTGCCTATTTGTCGCCTTCTTGGTCTAGTGACAGCATATATTGGGTTGTGAACCGGGAGGTTGTAGGTTCGAGTTTTGTAATTTAATTTGCCCAGGACTCCCTCAGAGTGTGTTGACGTAAGGCAGCCGGTCGTAAAAACTAAGTGAAACCCTTTCTACAACATGCTTGAAAAAGTGTGTTGCGCCGACTCCACAACGGTGCGATAAGGGCAGGTAGAAAGAAAGATTTAGCTAGCAAACTACCGGAGTAGACAATGTCTCTTTGTCGGTATAGACTGAACGCCCCTGTCCGTATAGCAGTAGCGAAGAGTGGAAACTTTCAAGAGGAAAGCCAAAGCTAGTTCTTATCTTCTCATTAACTCTTTTATTAGCCGACAGTATAGTAAAGGTAAGCCTGTAGGAATCGTCTTGTTTGGACCCTTCGCCACTGCTGTATAGTGACATGGCTCCCACTTGACAGACTTGAGCGACCTTTGGATGCACTTGGCTGTGTTGTTATGTCTACAATACGTTTGTAAAAAAAATCAGAGCAATGCAAATTAGTACCTATATCAAACAGAAAAATTGGCAAGCCAACGAAGATGCGCTTTCACAGTTTTATTACGCTTATTAAATACAATTTATAGTTTCTTATTTTTGAAACGCACCTGACAAAATTAGTATATATGACGATATTGCGTACTAATTTAACTTTTTTATATTAAGTATCGTAAATTACGGCTTGCTATAACAGTGAAGGAAAACAGCGTGAGGAAAACTGCATACCTGAGAATTTCGAAAGTGTGTAACGTCTACCCGCAGGAGGCCAGCGTGGTGGACAAAGTTCAAACACACCTCTTTCGCTTCTTCCACAGTCATCAGTCTTTTTATGCACGCTCGTCGGTTACGAGAACTACTTATTTGGCTCTTTTTAAGAGATCGCCAATTTGGTCCATAAAGGTCCGTCTGGGACAGTGACGTGCAGATCATACAGAGAAAGAGACGCTGTCTACCCTGTCAATATGCTAATTAAAAGAAAAATTACTATCAAAATCAGATTTACTGAATTTCCGTGCATGTATTTTACTTTAATTCGATAAGAAGATCGATCACCATGATGAAGGTGAAGATCGTGGTTATGCAATAAATGTAAAAAATTGATTTGTAACTTTTTGTCTACCCTAAGCTGAATTGCTGTGCACGTCACTGGTCTGGGATATCATCGATAGTCAAAATCACTGAGTTCGTTACTTTGACTTAGACTTAGTCGAAATTCGCTCTATAGATCTCAGCCTTACAATATACAATGATGATGACTTGTTCGCCCGATTGTACAGTGCGATTGAAACACAATTATCATAACTGGTCGTAGTGGTCGCGCCAACCGGCGATTATGGTAATTGCATGTATCGGCATAAAGAACACATTATAAGTAAAATATCTAATTTATGAAACCAACCGAGGCCGAGACTCGAGGAAGACCAGTAGATCAATCAAAGGACACCTCGCTTTTAATATTGTAATAGGTATATTTTGCAATTCGATCATTTATGACAGCGACTAGGCGTAAAGATTTGTGTAATACATACACATACATGAGCACACGCCTGTATCCCCGAAGGGGTAGGCAGAGGCGGACTAGCGAACTAGAACACCCACATTTCGCCGAGCTTAGTTCCGTCCCAGATGTGATAGGGGGCGAGCCTATCGCCATATCGGGCACAAATTCCAGACTTCGGGCTGATATGGAAACATCCAATATCACTTTGCCCGACCCGGGGATCGAACCCGAGACCTCAGAACCGTAGTCGTACCGAAATACCACCACGCCACGGAGGCATTTGTGTAATATCCAAGTTTATTTTTATTATAGATTGTCGCTTCCTTGGTCTAGTGGTTGCGTATATAGGCTGTAGCCTGATGGGAACTAAATTCGAATCCCAGGTCGAGCAACAAATGTTTTCCTAGCACTATTTGGCCGGGAATAGTGGGAGTTGACGTCAACCGGGCGGGGGGGCAGTCGTAAAAAATAAAGCCAAAGCCATTATGCAACCACTGACGGAAAAAAAAGTTGGACGGAGCACTAGAAACATTGAAAGAGAAGCAAGGTTTTCGGCCCATTCGATCTAGCGACATGTAATGGCGGCTACTAAGCATGTTATGAGTGTTAATGTGTGCGTATGGGACTTTTGTACAGTCGCGTTTGTGTGCGTGGCGTCTGTGTGGCTTATGTATAGGCGATGGTGTCCTTCTTTTTTTACGTCCGTGTGTGCACCATACTTAATCAAAAATGTGTATTGCACTGACCTCAAATTGGATTGGAATAAGATTTTATCGTCATTAAATAATGAATACTTATACAGAGCAATTTACGAATCCTTGAAATTTTATCTTAAATGCGGTAGTAGTAAAATTTATTATCACGAAATGCATTATCAATTTGTCAGTTTAAAGTGTCTTCGTATAACGTACTCGTAACTCGACACTCAGTTCTGTCTGATAAGATTTAGTAACTATCATTGCCTCGGTGGCGTAGTTGTATTGCGGTAAACTACCGTCCTGAAGACCCGGGCTCGATCCCCGGGTCGGGCAAAGTGATATTGGATTTTTCCATATAAGCCCGGAGTCTGGTATTTGTACTTGATATATCACATCTGAGGACCTAGGCAAAAACCAAGCGTCATATTTGATGACGCTACGCTAGGCATTTAACTCTAATGCTTTTTTGTATCAACTAAGATTGGCATCAGTCACGTGACTTCAGACGCCAGTGTCAACTCCATACAAAAAAAAAAACATTAGCGTTATCAAACGTCACGCTTGGTTTTTGTCTAGGGCTGCTGGGACGGAAAGGAGCTCGGCGAAATGTGGATGTTTTAGTTCTCTAGTTCGCCTCTGGCTACCCCTTCGGGGATACAGGCGTGAGCTTATGTATGTACTGTAACATTCTAAATATAAATAATAATGCAGCCGTACAGTCAAGTTTATTGAACTTTTTTCTAACATTCGTCGTAGTGGCTAATGATTTATAGCTTCAATTATTGTTGAAGTCATTAGAATTTTCTCTAAAAATATTCAACTATAAATACACAAAGTCAATTTACTATGATTTATGACGGAAGATTTCAATTCGAGCATTAGTGTTATTATATTAAAAGTTTCGAGGTCACATCATTCCGGTAGCAGTTGCCATTTAATTATCGTCAAGTGAAAGTTGATCGATGGATCATATCAATTTATTAAACGTTACTACGCGGCGTCGGTTTTGTGGATATAAAACTCGAATTATTAATATTTTTAGCTGTGGAACAGCCAGCTCATTTGTTCCCTCCTTCCTACAAGTTCTACAACATCAGTAGCCCGGGCACGAAAAACTAATGTAAATGTAAATGTATTCGAGTTCGCTGCGCACTGATGACGTTTGGTTAATATTTCATACAAATTTCATAGACGCGCATCGAGCTCGAATACATTTACGGTTGTCAGAAATTTTCCTGCTCAGGCCGCTGGTAAGGACCAGGGGCTGACTCCCGGCGCTCGATTCGAACTTGAATTCGATTCGGTTTGATTTATTGACCTAAAATTCCACCGAAATCGAGTTAAAAAGTGCATTAATGTCACGTTAAAAATTACCAAATGACAAGTTCCCGAATAATAATTAGCGCTATTTTTAAGTCGATTTCGGTGGAATTTTCAGTCAATAAATGAAACCAAATCGAAATCACAATCGAATCGATTGTCAAGAGTAAGGGTGCAGGGTGTCGATTCTATAAAACGTTATCGGATGAGCGATATCGGACCGATACTTTACCGCACAAACTAATATAGATGCACGTGGATCAAATCAATGTCAAACACCGAAGAGTGGGCTGTCAAATGGTTTACAGTATAGCAGTCTCCGAAACGAAACTTATAGCATCCATATCGGTCGGACATGTGAGCCACATAGAATAGCCAAACGTTTCCAAACTAGGCCCCCAGATGTATGAATCTCTTTAGAAGGCGAAAGTGTTTTAATCTACTTACCTAAGCTGTGGACCGGGAGGTCTTGGTTTCGATTCCCAGATCGGGCAAAGCGAATTTTCTAATTTAATTTGCTTGGATCCCCCAGAGGGGGTTGACGTCAGGTAGGCAGCTGGTCGTAAAAACAAAGCAAATCCATTCTTCATCATGCTTGAAAAAGTGTGTTGCGCCGACCCCACTGGCAAGTAAAAAGAAAGACTATAGAGGGGGTATCAAGCCAGTTACCATACAAAAAGTTTGATCTCAAAATAGTTTAATTTTTTCCACAAAACCAGAATACGTCCTCTCACATTTAATAATAAAAAAAATAATATTAGCCCTGTAATATTACTGTCCCACTGCTGGGCACGGGCCTCCTCTACTAATGAGAGGGGTTAGGCCTTAGTCTACCACGCTGGCCTAATGCGGGTTGGCAGACTTCACATACCTTCGAAATTCCTGTGAAGAATTTCTCGGGTATGCAGGTTTCCTCACGATGTTTTCCTTCACCGTTATAGCAAGCGATATTTCACGATGAAAATACACTTAACATAGAAAAGTCAGAGGTGTATGCTCCATTTTGGGGTTGGTTTCGAACCTCCGACACTTGTCTCGACAGTCCATACCATTCCCAATTGAGCTATCGCTGCTTGCCTCTCACATTTATGTAGGTATATATTGGGGATTTATTACTCGAAGTAACAAATGCACGATTTTTTAGCTGATGCTCGTCTAGTACTATACTACTGTTTACTATCTTCAGCACAAATGGTTGTCGAGTTTACGTGTTACCATAGTAACGCATTCGTTTTGGTTTTTTCCATGATGGACAATTCCGTTGGCCAGTTACAATAATCGAGATATAAATATTGACGAATTTCATCTCCGCTGAGTACGAAAACTGGAGAATGTGGGCGGACAAATGACAGCTTTCAAATTAGAATAATTATTATTAGCGTGAAGATTTTACGATATAACTCTATTTGTGTGAATGCTAAATTTAAATCGAACGTACCCAACTCCGCTCTCGGCAATTCACATTGCAAACTGTTTCGTTTTATAATAGTACAATTTGCACGCGATTTTCGTGATTGAGTTATTTGCGGGTGTAGAGATGCTAATTTTACCGATATTTACATAAATTATTGTCGTATTTCACGCCTATCGTACACTCCTTACATTGTATTCTTATCATGAATACAATATTATGTTATAAAATACCAGTATCTTGGTAAGTACGTACGTGATACTAAGTTACCGTAGTAAATTGCGTCTTGGAAACTTAAAAGCGTATTTAAATGGTGTCATGCTGAGCGAGCGTGGTCGGAAATAAAAATAGTTCATGTATGTGCTAAATGCCATTATATTAAGGTCGAATAGCGCTTAAAATATGCCCGGTAACCCCCTTTGATATTTTAGACATATCTAGACTAAAATGTCATGTGTCCAAAATGACCTACACCATAAATTGCGTTAAAAATTGCTTTTGAATAAGATACCTTATTACAAAAAATACAGGTATTGAATTATGATTCTGGTCTTTGATATTTTGTCCATTTGTTCAATCGATGCCACTAAACATTGCTTGCAAAAAAAAAAACAATTAGAAGGAAAACCTCGCGAGTGTTCCATGCTAAAATATATTATGTGAATAATAATACCAATATTATATAAATTGTATATGTGCGCACAAGTTCTACGACGACACAGATAAAATTCACGCTTACCATCATGACATAACACAATATTTACTTCACTCATAAGTTTTAAACTATTACGAACTAAATTATTTTAATCGATAAATCATAATCATTTTCTGGTTAGCCTTTTTCATCAATTACTCTGGCTGCTGTCATTCTATTTAAGATTACAAATATAATAGGTTCATCTCGGCAAACTTTCCTGTGCCTGGGGCAATCTAAAAAAAATCACATGCTTTGATGAGAAATGAAATTGCTAAATCACGAAAACTGTTGAGTATCCTTAGGGCACAGTTTTTTTAACGTATTTTTTAACCGTGTTATGGTTAGAAAATAGTATCATAATCACAAGTTAAAAAACTTAACAGACCGAGTTCAATATATCCAATCGTGGCTAAATTTATATGAGACAACCCTTGAAATAAAATATCTAACACTAAACGAATATTGAAAATCGGTCCACATTTGGCGGAGATATCGAGGAACAAAAATACGGTTTGAGGATTGAGAATGCTCAAGACCGGGCGAAGTGGAAGCGTTTAAGTAGGAAGGCGGACCCTGGCAGAAGGCCGGGATAACGCCAGGCAGAAAGAAGTTCGCGGAACAAAAATACAGACGAATTGAGGACCTTCTCTTGTTTTGAAGTGGTTTGAAAATGTGTCTCAAAACTAATATTCATAAGCATTAAAATCATTTGATGATGACTGCCTCGGTGGCGTGGTGGTATTTCGGTACGACTACGGTTCTGAGGTCTTGGGTTCGATCCCCGGGTCGGGCAAAGTGGTATTGGATTTTTCCATATCAGCTCGGAGTCTGGAATTTGTGCCTGATATGGCGATAGGCTCGCCCCCTATCACATCTGGGACGGAACTAAGCTCGGCGAAATGTGGGTGTTCTAGTTCGCTAGTGCGCCTCTGCCTACCCCTTCGGGGATACAGGCGTGAGCTTATGTTTATGTATGTTGTGTGTTTAAATTTCCTACCTTCTTTAATTACTTCTCATTTCTATATTTTTCGTGTTATTAAAGAAAAAGAAGGACACCATATCGCCCATAGTTAAATGGACGCCACAGAGAAGCCACACACACAAACGCGCCTGTACTAAAATGGTTAAAATGCCCTACGCATATACATGCCATTACGTGTCGATAGATCGGATGGGTCGAAAATCCTGCTTCACTTTTAATGTTCCTAGCGCTCTGTCCATCTTTTTTTACGTCTGTGGGTAGATCCTTTGTAGTTTTGGGGAATATTCTCGAATGCCTAGCTTGTGCCAAACAGATAATGCAGCCATAATACAAAACTATGTATGTATTATATATCGTTGTCCGGTCCCATAATGGAATAAGGAAAGGAAGATAATAATGATAACATGTTGTGATTACATAATGCCACATTTACGCAGTTTGTACGAGATCTACATACACGCAGTACAAAACGTGGCATACTTATTTTAATAAAACTCATTTATAGCACTTTACGATTTACATTGGCGCGACGATTACTGTTGAATTCATTACAGTGTAGTGGAAAAATTTAGCCTGCGATGAGTTGAATTTACCTCCTTGAAGCGCTTATTAAATTAACCACTAACAGCTGTTGCCATTAAAATAACTTAATTAAAATAAGGTGTTTTATCTAAATGGTTGGTAACAGTTATCGAGGCAGTTACCACCACGTGGTTTGGGTGGGTCGGCGTGGCCGTGCCCTGCCGCCAGTGGCTCGGCGCCTGCGACAAGAGTCGTTAATCGCGAAACGAGCGCCGATTCTAAGAATCGTTCGCCATTGACATTTCTAAGCAACGTGGTCATGTTTACGTTCAGTGGCGGACTGCGGCGGGTGTTTACAAACAGTAAATTGTTTACTCGACTGACATAACGTGGTGCAGGCGTCACAGTACGTCACGGCGCGCGTCACCGCCTCCGCGCGCCGCGCCCTGTCGCCGCCCAATCCTGTTCTATTGCGCGTTTTTAATTGCAAATTGCATGTGCGATGTTTTATTTTTATGTCGCCATTCGCTCCAGACGGCGCCGACATGTGCCGATCATATTATCTTACTCACACCTTTATGTGTGAAAGGAAATCGGAGGCCCGAGCTCGAATTATTTTGACATTCGAATTGGAATCTAGCTCGCTGCGCATTGGCGCATTGGTACATTTGACAAATGCTATGAATGCGCATCGAACACGATATGAAATCGATTGTCAAAAATGTGCGTGCTCGTGCGTCCGTAGGCCAACCATAAGTTTTTTTACATTTCTCGCTAGCGACTCCGTAAAATATTTATATGAAAAATGCCCGACCGGCTCAAGCGGTTATTGATACATAACATAAGCTCACGCTTGTATAGGCAGAGGCACATTAGCGAACTAGAACACCCACATTTCGCCGAGCTTAGTTCCGTCCCATATGTGATAGGGGGCGAGCCTATTGTCATATCGGGCACAAATTCCAGACTCCAGGCTGATATGGAAAAATCGGATATCACTTTGCCCGACCCGGGGATCGAACCCAGACCTCAGGACGGTAGTCGTACCGCAATACAAGTCAAGTCAAGGCGGTTATTGATGTTTGTATATTATTTATTTTTTTACGTAGTCACAGAAACACTCATGGATGAGCTACTGGTGTTTCTAGAAGTTCTGGAACTATCAATCGTGCTCTATAAATCAAATTAATTAATGCGTTTTTAAAGTCACAACCGCTAGGTTTATCTCATAATTTATAACGATATACCGGAATATTACAATCGTTGTATGATTACGTAGATACTTCCAATAATGTATGCTAATTTACACGAATTAATTATTTAAATTTGTGGGAAGAACATATTTTAGTTCTTAGTGTTCAGTGTTAACCTTTACTCTAGAAGAATATATTAGAGATATTAAACTTGATTACAGCTAGTGGCGATAAAAATAGACGTTGCTAGTAATTTATATTGTTCTAGGCATGGACGTAAATAAAAACATGGTCGGAGCGCTAGGAACATTGAAAGTGAAGCAGGGTTTTCGGACCATTCGATTTATCGACACGTAATGGCGGCGACTGAGCGTGTTATGAACTTATGAGCGTTAATGTACATATGCGTAGGGCACTTTTGTACATGCGCATTTGTGTGCGTGCCGTTTCTCTGGCGTCCGTTTAACTATAGGCGAGATGGTGTCCTTTTTTTTACGTCTGTGGTTCTAGAATATTTGGCTTATACCGCAACTAATCAGAAAGCAATAATCCGAGCAGAATTATTTTTAACTATCGAATTTGAAGTTGTATCGAGATCGATGGGCGTCTGTGACATTTCTATTAAATAATAACTAAATGTCATCAGTGCGCAGTCAGCTCGATACGAAAATTATCAAAAACATTCCTGCTCGGGCAGCTGTATATAACAGGGGTTTACCACCACCTCTTATAGCAGTATTATTATAATCTTACTTGTACCGATTCCCATACAAAACAAACGAAGAACGATTATAATAATACTGCTATAAGACGTGGTGGTAACCCTGCAGTGGCGATGGATTCAATGTACAAATGATGCCTTCCGGCTTACTTTGCCAAATTGTCTACTCTAATAAATTATTAATTCTTCTTCTTTCGTGTCAATGGCTCCAATAACAACGAATTGAGTCAGATCCTTCCTGACCAGAAGCCCGCCACTCCTAGAGCTGCGTCTGTCGCCTCCATTAGGTCTTCGCTTGTGCTGGTGGTAGGACACAACGGACAAGCAGGTGCGACATGTTCTCATTAAATTCTTTTAATTATTAATTAAAAGAATTAATAGAATAATTAATATTAATTAATAGAAAACTAGCATTGGTTTCCTTTTTATAAATTTTCACTATTCACCACTGGACAGAACATATTTTACGAAAACCGAGTATGGTAGTAACCAATTGCGGTTATCATCGCCATAACGTGTTCCATTGTCATCTTAATTAATATTCAAGAAATGTAATTGATTAAATAATTTACTGACAAGGTGACTTATGTTTTAGATCATCGTCCAATGAACAATACACATGTGCTGCTGTTTGAACGAGTGTTTGCATTTTTAATTGAAACTAATCGCTTGATTTACATAATGTAAAAAAAAATATGATGTAGGTGTTTATATTGTTTAAGATTTAGGCATCAAATCACTACTTTTAGTCTCTTTTGAATTTGTAACTGATAAATAATCACAAGTTTAAATACTTAACAGACCGACTTCAAATCCGATCGTGACCAAATTTATATGGGACCACCCTTGATATAAGCTCTATCGAACACAAAAAGAATTTTGAAAATCGGTCCACATTTGGCGGAGATATAGCGTAACATACATAAAAAAATACAGACGAATTGAGGACCTCCTCCTTTTTGGAAGTCGGTCGGTAATAAATAGTAATGAGGACGTTTTGTGTATTTACATAAACAATTCTGGCGTAAGATAGCCTATAACATGTAATAATTCTCTATAGCACGAATGGGTCGGCTCGACCGGTTAGATACCACTGTCTCACAGAAAATCGACGTAAAGTGGCAGCTTGCTGTCGCGTTTCGTTCGGTGAGTGAGATTTCCGGTGGCCCATTTCCCCAATACCCTTCCCTCCCCTTCCATTCCCTCTCCTGATATTCCCATGATTCTTTTTGTGTCTTGGGTGTCTATGGGTGGTGGAGATCACTTACCATCAGGTGACCCATCTGCTCGTTTGCCAATCTGTAGTATAAAAAAAAATGTATTCATTACTCAAAACTTCTTTTAGCAAGTCGAATAATAAATAAGCCGTAAAATATTTACATACATACATACATAGACTCGCGCCTTTTTCCCATAGGGGTAGGCAGAGACAACGGATTTCCACATGCTACTATCCTTACACACATATCCTATCCTTACATCCTTGCTAGAGCTAAATTACCGACGACACGACTAAGATAATAGATTATCGTAGTCGTGGGTAATAAAAAAAAATTACCCGCTTTAATTGAAAATACGAAAAAATACTTGAAAAATACTCGTAAAATTGAATGTTCGAAGATTAGTTAGATAACGGAGGTTCCAATCATCACAGTGCGAAATAAGTAATCGATTCCTATTCTTAGAATGGAAAATTTCCTTACAAGCCTTTTTCTTACCGTTGTATAGTGCCATACAAATGACAACATTCATTTCGTGCTAATGTGGCGTAAATAATGACATTGGTTATTTTTGAGAAAATGTTAATTGTTTCGACTAACACGTTCGCCAACAAACAATGGGGAATAAATCATAACGTTAACCAGCGTGATATAAACAAGATGAGAGTGTTAGCATACATACATACATACATACATACATAAGCTCACGCCTGTATCCCCGAAGGGGTAGGCAGAGGCGCACTAGCGAACTAGAACACCTACATTTCGCCGCGCTTAGTTCGGTCCCAGATGTGATAGGGGGCGAGCCTATCGCCATATCGGGCACAAATTCCAGACTCCGGGCTGATATGGAAAAATCCAATATCACTTTGCCCGACCCGGGGATCGAACCCGAGACCTCAGGACAGTAGTCGTACTGAAATACAACCACGCCAAAGAGACAGTCATGCTATATATCGTAGCGTTTAAATTATATTTAGTTTCGTGTACAATATACAACAGTTAGTAAAATGCCAGACAGTAATGGTTCATTTACCGATAGCGATGGACCCAATCACAACAAATTTGATTCCGATTTTTGATTGTAACACGTTTTGTTATCTTTACCTACATACTACAAATGTTTACTACTTGTTTACTATCACATTAATGTATTATAGACTCAATTATCCTGGAATGTGGGTTCATATTCGGTTATTAGGCCATGACACTAGAAAATTTATCATTTCTTTTAGCAATATACAAGGGGCAGTTAATGTATTTCTAGATGTCTAATAACATTGTATTTGCAAATCAAATAAGGGCACAAACGCCGCCCACGTTATGATTACATTACGAAATAAGGGTCCTAATGATATGTAATCACAGAGGAATCATTTTGTATTTATATTAACAATACAAGCTTATATATTTATTATATGATAATAATTCTGGAGGAAGATATGAGAGCCAATGGCCTCACTAGGGAGGATGCTCAAGACCGGGCGAAGTGGAAGCGTTTACGTAGGAAGGCGGACCCTGGCAGAAGGCCGGGATAACGCCAGGCAGAAAGAAAGAAGAATAATAATAATAGCCCTGTAATATTACTGTCCCACTGCTGGGCACGGGCCTCCTCTACTAATGTGAGTGGTTAGGCGCTATTCTACCACGCTGACCTAATGCGGGTTGGTAGACTTCAAACACCTTCGAAATTCCTGTGAAGAAATCCTCGGGTATGTAGGTTTGGTATGGTAATTACACTTAACATAGAAAGGTCAGAGGAGTATACTCCATTTTAGGGTTGGTTTCGAACCTCCGACACTTATCTTGGCAGTCCGTACCATTCCCAACTGAGCTATCGCTGCTTTTTATATATTTTTTTAATGCCTCGGTGGCGTGGTTGTATTTCGGTACGACTACCATCCTGAGGTCTCGTGTTCGATCCCCGGGTCGGGCAAAGTGATATTGGATTTTTCCATGTCAGCCCGGAGTCTGGAATTTGTGCCCGATATGGCGATAGGCTCGCCCCCTATCACATCTGGGACGGAACTAAGCTCGGCGAAACGTGGGTGTACTAGTTCGCTAGTGCGCCTCTGCCTACCCCTTCGGGGATACAGGCGTGAGCTTATGTTATGTTATGTTATGTTTTTTAATATTAAATTAAAATAAAATACACAAAATTTGGGATTTCCTAACATGAAATGATAAAATATATCGCAGATCTAAATATCCTCTTTGACAATGTCACCCGTTTAACCAGTCACCGAGAATAGGACGAGGTAAATCTGCGCACGAGTCACGGTCACCACGAATATCCCCAACGCTTTCTGCAGCTATCTTCTAAGCTCCTAATTTTAGTGTGGCATCACTCGCCTCATACCTACGCAAGGTCAGGCAACTTTGGACATGGTCAGCGTGCGACCTTCAACAAACATTTATTTTTATCGCGGCCCTACCGAATAGATAATATTCTAATTATTTGACTTTGTAATTTTTTTATCTCGTTTTTCAAACTTCCTATATGATACTGACTGTTGTACTGTCGGTTTTACATTGTCTAGTGATTAATCTTTGGTTTTAAGGTCATTGGGTGATTTCACTTCTAACTTAATTAATAAAATAGTAACTGCTTTTACAGTAGCTTAGTGAGCCAATGCTAATAAGCTTGGTTTGTTTCTGTGGTTAATTTTGCTACTAATAAAGACACAATAACTTAGTTATTAACTTATGTTAACTACTTAACTCAGCTTATGTTAACTAAGTAAAGAATTATACGCCCAGAGTACAGATTGTCGTAAGAACTTTTAATCTTTACCTAGAGTTGAGTTACGGTTGAGTGGGCGTGTTATAAATATTAAGATCACTTACATATTTGAGATTAGCATCCTTCTGAATCCCCTCCTTGAACATGTCACTCGTTCAACCAGTCACCCAGTAATAATCTAATCGATATGGTTCATGAATTAGGAAAAGAAAGCTGGTGTTATCTATGGTCATTCACATCAGAATTTACTTTGTTGAAGAATTAATTCTGCATAGTGCGATATTACATACTATTAATTATTGTCCTTGGCTACATATCAAATAACTACAACTACTACAAATTATAATGTGTCAGCGGGGTGTTTTGAAACAGTAATTTTGGAAAGTCCCTTTATTAGACTACCTGTGGGTAAATAGACTGTAATCAGACATAATATTATGTAACATAGGTATTTAAGGTCATGTCAATTTTCATCCCATCATGAATAATATCGCTGATCATGTTTTGGTTTATGAACAACCTCGTGATAAGTGGCAATAATAGGAACATAACTAAGCCCCTGCTTATCGTGAAGAAGGACGTAGGTTTGAGGTACTTACAAATGACAAAGGTTTAAATTATAGTCGTCTGATCGGCAATTGGGATCCAGAATGTAATTGAAGGAAAAGAAAGAAACAAAGAAATATATTTTATTATTTCATTGGTTTTCAGATTAATTAGAAACGTAGATTTTAATCATGATTTAATTCGACAATAATTTTGAATTGGAATTTGGAATTTGTGCCCGATATGGCGATAGGCTCGCCCCCTATCACATCTGGGACGGAACTAAGCTCGGCGAAATGTGGGTGTCCTAGTTCGCTAGTGCGCCTCTGCCTACCCCTTCGGGAATACAGGCGTGAGCTTATGTTTATGTTATGTTTATTTAATTCGACATTCACAGGACACGAGATCGTGTCTGTCCTTAAACTTTCGAACCAATGGAGGGATAGTAAACCGTAGTAAATATGTTGTCAAACAAGAAGCTCAAGTCAACACAGAATCTGTATGGGTGGCTTGGAAATTATTCCACTTGACCGGCTACCAGTTTAAAATCGCATCTGTTGTCCTTGCGTTTATGCATTGGTGCATGTCACGAGATGAGCAAAAATTTGTTACAAAATAGTATGTGTGGCAGCTGGAAGCATTTTCCTCCAAAATGCTTAGATTTGGTGGGATTAATGCTATTCCCTTACTTTTAGGTTAGCGACACACTCATGACGTGTAATACACGTTCTAAGTACAAAGTTCTTGGTTAATACCTAGAACCTTCAGTCTGATGCTATTTCAAAACAATAAATCCCTATAATCAATTGGCATTTAAGCAGGGACCTTGAAATATCATAATATAAGCAGTGACGTGCATACCATATAGACAAAGAGACACTGTCTGTCCTGACAATTTTCTATTTAGTAATCAATACCGAAAATAGATTTTCAAAATAGCATAGCAACGCTTGACTTAAATCATCACGAGGATGATGATTGTAGTGGTGATGCGAGTGTCGAAGAACATTTTGTCTACCCTGATCGAAATGCCTGAGCGCGTCATCGAATATAAGGATCTCACACTATTTAGTCCTAATGACCTTTACATGGTTAAGACGACTCTGGTCATCATCATAATACGAACACAACTTACATACATATACGAAACTGATATATTCTTGCGAGCTTTCAGTATTTATGTCCTAATAATTATGTCCTTCCAATGGCATACGCGAAGGTGAGCTTAAAGGCACGCCTTACTTCCTGGAACTTTTACTTTGAACTCCTAGACTATATCTAGTTTCGAAGGATGAAAACGTCATCACAACATTCCGTATAGTTCATTTCGATATACAATTTGTTTTAAACGTGGTCGGTATCGAGTTGAATGCCGGCCTTGTGAGGCGCCGCGTGTCGTATTATTGATGACAATGTGGATCATTGTACATGCTGACAATTTATAACTAGTCTTCAACCTGTCATGCCCTTAATTTAAATCAGTAACCAGCTACTCGTGGAGAATCATATACATAATATTGTTGACATCTGTATGGACAGTAAATATCGCATATTTTTCTTCAACTACTTATTGATAGAGCACGAGTTTCTTAGAACTGTGGAGTTTCTAGAAATTCTTTAACTTATTGACTTGATGGACGAGGTGTTTGTGAAATAATTAATGGTTTGATTTATAATGCAACGGTACATTTCCTCGCAAGTTTTAATAAGGAGAATTGATTCTATGTTATTCCACATATTTCGAATTTAACGTCCTGACTGCGACGCACCTGATAGGACGAAATAACAGGAATACGTGGCAAATGCCTGTTAAGATGATAAAGGAGTGCCACGGTCTAGCGGATGACCCTAGACACGATGGATTGACGTTCCTCAGAGCGATATAATATAACATAAGTCACGCCCGTATCCCCGAAGGGGTAGGCAGTAGCGCACTAGCGAACTAGAGCAGCCACATTTCACCGAGCTTAGCTCCGTCCCAGAATAAAGAGCGAGCCTAGCGCCACATCGGGTACAAATTTCAGATGCCGGGCTGATACTGAAAAATCCAATATCGCTTTGCCCGACTCGGGGATTGAACCCGAGACCTCAAGACGATAGTCGTACCGAAAAACAACCATGCCACAGAGAGCGATATGAAAGCTAATGTTAAAATACGGAGAAGCAATTAGGTAGTATACACGAAGGCGGACCGTGAACTCTAATAGAATATAATTCTCTCTAGAATAGCGCTAGGAAAAAAAATAAAAAAATCTTAACGTTTCCATGTATTTAAATGTTTTAGCATACTAACGACATACAAATCGTAATTTTAGGTAATTCGTTGACTTATGAATTCGGTGTTAACGACACCATGCCAATAAAAACACTGACACGTGTGTTCAAACTTCAAATATATTTCTAAACGTGGAACGATATTCGATCTTGATTCTCTGGCGCCAATACATCCGCTTCAATAATTTAATTGAGCGGTAATGTGTGGCCACAAAATACAGCTACAGCTGGGCAACCAACCGGTTTTACACGCGGTACACTACGGGCTTATGTTTGAGATTCGGTTGCATGTTAAATTGTTAACCAACTTCAAAAAGTTGTATTTACCCAATTTGTCTGTATATTACTTTTATTATACAGGTTGTTTCATGAAGTTAGTATCAATAATAACTACACTTAAAGAGAGGATGACTTGCAATCTTGTGGTAAAGTTTAGTTTTTGAATAATGGCAACTTGAATTAACATAACATAAGCTCACGCCTGTATCCCCGAAGAGGTAGGCAGAGGCGTACTAGTGAACGAGTACACCCACATTATGCCGAGCTTAGTTCCATCCCAGATGTGATAGGGGGCGAGCCTATCGACATATCAGGCACAAATTCCAGACTCCGAGCTGATATGGAAAAATCCAATATCGAACCCGAGACCTCAGGACGGTAGTCGTACCGAAATACAACCATGCCACCGAGGCTGTCAATTAGTGACGAAAAATTTCATTCTGACTCATTGTATCAGCTGTAGTGCATTTGCAAACTACCTATAGGGTAATTAATTATTTTTAGCATACACAAAGCCATTTCTATGCTAATTACAGATTTACAGCTTGCGTTCCGATTTTAAAATTCCCATGCTTAATAATTGATAAAAAATTAAGTTAATTTTTTATTTTTTAACTTTACTATTGCGCTTCAAATCGTTCTCGCTCTATGTAGAATTGTTATTGGGACTGGTACTATTGGGTGTATTTTATTTATTTCCCAGAAACACCCAGTTTCTGGAGACTAGTCAGTGCTCAAATTAATGCAGCTTTTATTAACATTTAACGTTTTTATTGAGCAACTGGATACGCTAATGGGTTACTATGAATCAAAATCCATTGCTGTATCAATTAATATATGAGATGGACCCTTTGGCTCAATAAAGTTTCTTTCTTTATTTCCTTTAATGAGTAGAATAATTGGTTAGGGGATTAGAGATGTGTCATGGAAAAGGAAAATTAATTACAATAATTATTGTTAAATCGTAATAATGACGTTATTTGAATCACGCACACGCGACATGGTCCGTTTCGCATAGCTTTTATCAATGTTTACGTACAGTTGGTAGACGCGGTGTCCGTCACCCGTACCTATATAATAAATGAACGTTTTTTTTTTTTTAATTCTCGTCCTTATATAATACCTCTTTACATTTAAGATGTGTTTTGTTATACAAAGTAGTTTTAGCATTCGATTTGAGATTTTGCCTACCCTTACGGTATAATGAGAAATTGTAGCTAACGTGTGCTTTCGACGTGTTAGTACTTTTAGGCAAATGGATTTTTTATCTAAGTTAATCATAATTAGTGTGTTTGTCCTAGTTGATTTTGGCAGAATTGCCCTAAGAACAGTCATATCCTCAAAAATAATAATAATAAATAAAAAAGCGCAATTAAAGCGTATCAAACGCTTTGATGTAGAAGGAGACTAGAGAATGTGCTTTTTTAGATCAGTTTTTATCTATAGACACGCTTATGTGTTTTTTTTTATGACTACGTTGCAAATTACTGTTTTTTGTGTAGCGAATTCCATAGGCAGTATACGATGCTCTATGAAAAAATCTTTCGTATATATTATCTTTCGTATCCCGCGGTTATCTTTAATTATATGTCATTACGTTACATAAACGAAATTGATTTCATTGAAACTTGTTTTAAATGCGTCAAGTACGACGTACTATAGAGTTTTAATACATTTGCGTCTCGGGACTGCTCTGCAGCGCCTTATACAATATGATATATTCATCATCATCATCATCATCATCATCATCATCGGCCATAGGACGTCCACTGCTGAACATAGGCCTCCCCCAAAGATTCCCAGATCGACCTGTTGGAAGCGGCCTGCATCCAGCGACTTCTTGCGACGTTTATCAGGTACCTTTTTTATATACATATATGAAGAATATTTGTGACCACAGTTAGTGACTCATTTGAGTCGGCGAGTAATGGTATCAAAGTTTCATAAAAATACTACGACGCGTTCAAACGATGCGTGACGCTGCGAACCGAGCGGAACAAGTTGCAGCTAACTCGTCTACGCGTCTCGCGGAATTTAAAATTAATCAAGCTTATAAAAATTAAATAACATTGTGTGGATTATAAACGCGTTAATGTTTAGCTTGCGCTATCACGCGCCGTTTAAATGGGGCGTAGAAATTTCTAACCTTAAAATCTATTAATAAATTGAGGTGATTATAACATTTGATATTTACTCGCCTTCTTCCAACTCAAATATGCATACATATTAGGCAGGAAAGAGCTCGAACACATTACTCATACTTTGTAGTATTACGCATGCACGTGTAACAGAGGCGACTGATTATAAAATCTCGTTTAATAATACTGAACGAGAATATCTATTAGATTAACGTAACTAATTGAGTACCTTCATTGTGTTAAGTCTCCTTCAAGGACAAGGTTAATAGTTCTGCCACCCATTGAATTACAATTACGTAATTATGTAGGCAGTAAGTTCCTAAGCGATTCAACAATGCCTTTAAATAAAAGTCTATTTTTAATCTTTGGGATTGTTCGCCACTGTCATTGTCCCCTTGAATTATATAATCGCACGTTTCGTATAGAAATAGTCGAATTATACATGCCGGATGGAAATGTATGGAATTTTGAATACGCTAGCGTACTCGATAGTAAATATTTCACGAATAAAAAGTTTGTATAATGTATCATACATTACAACGATTTTAAAGCGATACGGAAGTCTTTTCTTGTCGCCTGCATATCATTACTACACGGGAGACAATTTTACGTTTATGTTTTGAAACGTTTTAATACTGCGGTTCAAAGTTGATTTAAAATATCGTCCGCGTTCTCCCCGTTCTTTCGTAAATCATAGCATACCTGTTTTTTTATAGCAAAGACTGGGAAACGAGCAGATGGGTCACCTGATAGTAAGTGATCTCCACCAATAGACACCCAAGACACAAAAATAATCATGGGTGCGTTGCCAACCTAAAATGATGGAATAGGGGAAGGAAAAGGGATTGGGAAAGGAAGAGTGAATTGGGCCACCGGAGTCTCACTCATCGAACGAAACGCGACAGCTAGCTAGCGAGCTACCACTTTACGTCGGTTTTCTGCGAGACAGTGGTATCAAACCAGTCGAGCCGGCCCATTTATGCTGTAGACGTAATTATCTACAGCGTGGGTCTACCACTCAAATACAATATATAACACGCATGTCATGATTATCATCAGCCACAGGACGGCCACTGCTAGAAATAGGCCTCCCCCAAAGATTTCCAGATCGACCTATAGGAAGCGGCCTGCATCCAGCGACGCACAACACGCATATTATACAACATATTTATGTGTTACAGCATCATTAATCACCATTCCTCTCCTCAGGTCCATGATTTGTCTGGTTTTGTGGTTGTTCATGGTTAGTTCTGATCACTTACCTTCAGGTGACCCGCTATCTCGAGTGCCAGTCTCTTCGAAAAAAATCTAATAATCGTTTTTATGAGTTGCTATAAGGTAACAAATTAAATGCTGTATGTTGCTATAGCTACTTTCATGGCTACCGTAAGAGGAGCGGTACAGACCGCTCGTCTGATGGTAACTATGAACAATCATAACTTCATTTGCAAAAGATCTGGTGAGTCGTTAACTGTTATAATTTTTACTTAAATAAAATATACGCGTTTTGGCATCAAACTATAATTTAAGTTATTTACTATGAATTATATTTATTAGTGACGACCTGGAAAGGACCACGAGGAATCCGCCGGAAGTCAAGGCCCCACATACGCTGGGAAGACGACATAAAAAGAATTGCAGGTCCGAAATGGCAATAATTAGCTCAAGACCGAGAGAAATGTAAATCTTTGGAGGAGGCCTTCACCTGAGAGGGGTTCCTGTTACACAAAAATAATAATACATATAATATTAGATAAGCTAGTATTAAGGAAACTTTAAAAATTAATTACTTATAGCTTTTTTCCAATTTACCTCTATACTACTAACAGGAAATAAAAGCCTTTTTTATTTTATTACTATGAATTATATCAATTAATTGGTAACAAGTGAAATGTTCAGAGTTCCTCATATAACACTGTTTCATTTGTCGCATAATTATTTTTGTGAGTGATTAGAACTAGGGGAAAACCGCTGCTGGACTGACATAGATTAGAATAGAGCACACTAATAGGCAGGAAACTTACATGGTTATATAAATAATAATCCTCCGTGGCGCAGCAAGCGAGTAGCCGGCTGCGAAGCGAGAGGCCGCGGGTTCGATTCCCGCATGACAAATGTTTCTGTGGCCCACAGATATTTGTTTCAAGTCTGGTGTTGTGAGACCGAAAGTCTTTCATAGTCTCTGACTCCCACGATACAGGTTATACCTAGTGTGGAGTCAGGACTAGGTGTGTGACTGTTGGGTGTATTTATGTATTTATTTTAATGTTAGGTAAATTGAAACATAAAGCTTCTCGGCTTAATGTTGATATCATAAATACATAACCAACACTATTTTCTACCCCGGCATGGAAGATAATGTTTTGATCAATAGTAACAGAAACTACGAAGGTCTGACCTAAACATCTGTATCCGTAACAAATATTTAGTGATTCACTATCAAAATCATATATCAGGTGACCCATTTGCTCGTTTGCCAGTCCGTGCTATAAAAAAAATTCACTACATAACATAAAACATAACGTAAGCTCACGCCTGTATCTCCGAAGGGGTAGGCAGAGGTGCACTAGCGAACTAGAACACCCACATTTCGCCGAGCTTAGTTCCGTCCCAGATGTTATAAGGGGCGAGCCTATCGCCATATCGGGGGCAAATTCCAGACTCCGGGCTGATATGGAAAAATCCAATATCACTTTGCCCGGGGATCGAACCCGAGACCTCAGGACGGTAGTCATACCGAAATACAACTACGCCACCGAGGCAGTACAAATTCGCTACATTTCATTCAGAAAGAAAAAAATTGCAGAAGCTCGTAATTGGCATGTCTTAGTACGTACCACAAATATGTAGCTATTCTTTTCTTGATAGTATCCAAAAGATTTCGGTTTTGACCAACTCGTTGTAGACCTTCCTCGTTAGTAACGTTACGTAATATAACCTCGTAATTCCAACAAATATGATAAAAAATTACATCAATGAACCACAAACTCAGCATCGTACGGTTTGTGAATGTCAAACAAACTGCCAAAGTTTGAATCGAGCGAATCGAATCGCCGAAAATTAGTCTGTGAGTGGGCTCATAGCAAATTTCCTATTCAATTTAATCTGCATATGCATGGGGGCGGGTTTGATGTTTCATCTTTACGCTGGAATCATATACGGCGAATTTTTGTGTTCATTTCGCCGTTTCATGTTGTTAATAATTTAATCGGCGTAGGTTTATTATTGTTTATAAAAAAACATTTTTGGCTGAGAATTGAGAAACAGGGAGATCGTACATACGAAGCCGGCAATCCGTCCGCGTAGTTTTAATAAATAAATAAATACAGCCAACAGTCACACACCTAGTCCTGACCCCACACTAGGTATAACCTGTATCATGGGTGTCAGAGACTATGAGAGACTTTCGGTCTCACATACTTGAAACAATTATCTGTGGGCCACACAAACATTTGTCTCAATGCGGGAATCGAACCCGCGGCCTCTCGCTTCACAGCCGGCTACTCGCCCGCTGCGCCACAGAGGCTGCCAAATTTAATAAGTCCTCATCCCCATATCTTGAGAATTGAGAAAATCCAATATCACTTTGCCCGACCTGGGGATCGAACCGGAGACCTCAGGACGGTAATCGTATCGAAATACTACTTCGCCACCGAAGCAGTTTAAATTTTTATTTTTATAGTTGTGTATTCGACCGCTTTCTTTCTGTCTGCATTTTTTTAAATGTATGTTACGCGATATCTCCGCCAAATGTGGACCGATCTCCAAAATTCTTTTTGTGTTCGATAGAGCTTATTTAAGGGTAGTCCCATATAAATTTGGTCACGATCGGATTTGAAGTCCGTCCGTAAAGTTTTTAAACTTGTGATTATTATAGTTTGCATTTAAGACGGCTGCTTGATCTAGTCACGATTATCACTTTATAACGATTACAGTGATTCCTTCCTTAATACACATGATAACATAAGCTCACGCCTGTATCCCCGAAGGGGTAGGCAGAGTACTACGCACTAGTGAACTAGAACACCCACATTTCGCCGAGCTTAGTTCCGTCCCAGATGTGATAGGGGGCGAGCCTATCGCCATATCGGGCAAAAATTCCAGACTTCGGGCTGATATGGAAAAATCCAATATCACTATGCCCGACCCGGGGATCGAACCCAAGACCTCAGAACCGTAGTCGTACCGAAATACCACCGCGCCACCGATATTAAAATATGACATATTTAAACCGTAATTAATAATACCCACGTTCCTGCTAACACTACTTTCGCTCGACATGATTTCGTTTGCCTGTTATGGTAAAATCGGCCCTTCAAGGCCAACCGATGTTATGTAACTCTGAGCGCTGATTACATAATACAAGGCTATTTTAGAGTAGACACTTAAATTGCCATAGACACTTCTGTGGCGCTTTGTATTTTTCTTTGATATTACTTATTCAGTTGAAGGGTATGTTATTAAATTCAATTAATTTCATATCAACCATTTTGACCTGTGTGTAGTGCGAGTTTTTTACGAGTTCGATCGCGATAACGTTCATTTTGTTAAAAATGATTGCCAGACCTACGAATTTATCCAAAATACAAAACACAAAACGAAACATAAAATAAAACACAAAACTTTTTAATCGTTTTCGGTGGAATTTTAAGTCAGTAAATGAAATCGAATCGAAGTCAAATTCGAATCGAGTGCCTTTAGATTTCAAAGCCAGTTAGACCCGTCTTCCATTGAGGTTTCGCCACTAATGTGGTATCATTTAGTTGTAATTGATTAATTTGTATTAGATTAACTTCTTACAATGAAAGTTAATCTGTTCCCCGTGGTTTTATATGAAATGTTCATTGGATCAATTGTCTAAATTGATTTCCGCTCATTCACAGATATGATTGCTTGTTCTCATGGGTTTAATTGAGTTTAACTTGATGATTGCTCATTTTTACCTCACATTTATACAAGTATGCGTAAGGGTAACTATGGGTAAGTGGTAAATGTGGGTGTACTAGTTGGCTAGTGCGCCTCTGCCTACCCCTTCGGGGACACAGGCGTGAGCTTATGTTATGTTCAAGTTCGAATCGAGCGTTAGGAGTCACCCTATTTGAACGTTTTAAAATACAATAAGAATTTGTGGTCACATTTAATGGGACAGATCACTAACCACACTTAACATTGCAATTCACAAGTCGACGGAGGACAAGTATGCGCTAAGAATTGTCTAGTTTTTGTGTGCAGTTTTTGTTAGCAAGTCTACAATAGTTGCAATGTAATCAAATCGTGTCTGTCTAATAATTTGTATGACGTAAGCAAGATCGTCGGAGCGCATCTGAAATTTTTGATACGAGGTCGCGAATACAGTTGCTACTTGCTATTCATTCACGGATATTTGACGCTGACATATTAAATTAGCCTTTAATGGCATAAACGAATTTCTCGATAAAATCTTTATTACTAGAGCAGTTTATGATGTCGAAATTTACATTACATATACATTTAAAAGGTTAGTCAAGTTTTATCAAATTTATGAGCGCTCTGAATTTGTAATATCTAATGTTTTTTTTTTACGTAACAGGAGAACGCCGTAGTTAGGACGTAAGGACTTAGGCTAAGATCTATAGAGCGAACTTCAACTAAGTCCAAGTCAAAGTAACGAACTCAGTGAGGATTTTGACTTAGTTTGAGTCATTTTTTATAAGAAAATCTTTGCTTAGTCTGTCTGTCAGTCTGTTTTTCTCGTAAAAAATGAGTCAAACTGAATCAAAAATCGATTTAACAATCCCAAATCCTCACTGAGTTCGTTACTTTGACTTAGACTTAGTTGAAGTTCGCTCTATAGATCTCAGTCTTAATATCCCGGTTTTTTATTGGTTGAAACCCCATGATCGTCTCCATTGCATTATGGGAGGGCAAAGTTCAACAGTACGTAACCGGGATAACAGCGCGAATCTTTTGATCCAAAAGTTATGACCAAGTGGTCATTAGTTACTCAGTCGTATTTGAAACATATCCGCGCAAGGTCGTGCCAGCGTAATAATGTTTAGACAATAAAATTGTCTTACGTGATTCTTGAACATTCACAGAATATTCTAGGGTGTGATTTGTAATAAGCGCCCTCGCATTTGCAAGTGTTATATGGCATTACTGACGTTTGAGTTTAATTTTTTTTATGGAAACTTGTTTGATATTCCCTCTATAGTTAGTCATATGAAATATCTTTATGGAAGGGTTTTGGACCTCCTAAATAAATACGCTAAAGCCCCAATGCAAAACTATAATAGCATTTCGTTAAAAGAAATGACTAAATAAGGAATTTCACATGTAGTTATTAATTCAGTCACATGGCACATCCCATACCTAATAGGTTCAGGAAGAGGTAGGGATAACTTTATATAGCCAAAGAGGAAAATACATTCCGATATTAAAAGTAGGTACTAGTAGGTAGGTAGGTAGGACATAGTCACTGAATATTTAATTGTGATTCAATGCGCCTATCTGGTGAGGGTAGTTAAGTACAAGCTTTGAACCTTGAGGTTTTGGTCTAATTCCCAGATCGTAAAATTAACTCATATTATCATTCACAGGACGTCAACTGCTGGACATAGGCCTCCCCCAATAATTTCCTGATCAGCGGCATCCTGTGACCTTTACCAAGTCGTCAGTCCACCCTGTAGTCCACCTGGATGCAGGCCGCTTCCAACAGGTCGATCTCGAAATCTTTGAGGGAGGCCTATGTCCGGCAGTGGACGTCCTATGGCTGATGATGATGATGATGAAGGTTGAAGACTAGGGAATAACGTCAGTGTAACTCGAAAAAAAAATAAGTGATTAAAGAAAGATCTAATATCCCGGTCACATCTATACTATAAATATTATGAAACGTAAATATAAGTTTATATTTAGAAGTACCTTAATTCCGGAACTAATGGACCGATTTTAAAAATTCTTTCACTATTATAAAGCTAAACTATCCCTGAGTGACGACTACTTTTTATCTTGGGAAAAGATAATCATCATGTGCGCAGCCAAGTGCTAAAGCTAGTTATATAATATGAATGTACCTACTTGCTAAATAATAATTGTGATAAAAACAACATAGTTAATAACAAGTTTGCCTTTCCAAAACTTTTCATACAAGTAATTGAAACCTTGACGGATGAAAGAACTTGCCACAATTGTTCCAGATTTAATAAGTCAAGTAAGGAAGCCTTGAAAGCTTAATCCTAATTTAAAATTCAGGTTTTCGTACAGTTTGTGGGGTTTTAGCCGAAGTTGTATCGGTCAAGGTGAAACAATTGTGAACATTCGAGAAAATAATGTATTTGGTAAAGAATATAATTACAATTATATAATGTTGGGCAGAATTCTCCCGAAGAACAGAGCTCAAAAATAATAATAATATATATATATATATATTATTGACCAACTTCCAAAAAGGAGAAGGTTCTCAATTCGTCAGTATTATTATAATTTTTATGTTACGCGATATCTCCGCCGAATGTGGACCGATCTTCAAAATTATTTCTGTGTTCGATAGAGCTTATATCAAAGGTGTTCCCATATAAATTTAGTCAAGATCGGATTTGAAGTTGGTCTGTTCAGTTTTTAAACTTGTGATTATTTATTTGACATTTTACAATCTTTATGCCCCTTTAGTAATATAAATGTACATGCATGCTTCGTCCATTGCACTCGATATGATTACAGTGAATTCGACCTTAGTCACAACAGAGTATTGCCTGCGTAACATTATTCTAACCTTTCCCTAGGTTAGGTTTAAGTCGAGTCTCCTGCACTAAAACATTACACAAAACACGTACACAAAACATTTTTATCTATGGTCCATTGTTCTACGAGCAGGTGACAGCTAAACTAGTTTTGCGTATGTTTTTGGTGTTTTGTTTCGAAAATGCTGGTGCAGGAGACCTGGCTTTACAATCGACAATCCTTGAGTTTAGTCGCGTTACCGCCTACGTGGCATTGTGTTTTATTAATACGAGGATGTTTCACGTTTAGGTCGATGTAAAGTCATTTTCCTCATAGATTTGGAGTTAGAACGTATTATTCCAGGAATGAGTCAGTTGAAAGGGATAGAAAGAGTATTCCATCTCGCTTACAATCAGCCTCTCATTAATAACCATTTATATGTAAGTGCAAAACCGATCGCAGAATCGCGGCTGCCGCGTTAATAAGCTTCATATTAGGCACAGCACGGTACTCGTTTAGCGTCATTTTAAAACCCGCTCCTGCAATGAGCAACCCACTTGGCGTTGCACATGTCCATGAACTCAAACGCAAGAGCATTCAATCGTAAATTGTGACATTTTAGTGACATTGCGCGTCTATTGCTCGCTTGACATTTGTAGTCTGCACGAACCTTATAGAGCGCGTGCAGGCTAATAAATTAATAGCTTTATCGACGACTTATTCGCATTAGTGTTTGTATTCCGCATTATACTGAACGTGTATATTAGTAGTATGAAAGTTTATCAGCGCCGCGCAATTTCCCAGACTTTTAAGATTGATTAGTCACGTCAACCTTCATTTATCCCCAGTGTCACGGTACCCTTGCGATGCAATACTTACATGACCGGTTTACGACCTACTTGACGTGGTTCGTTCACCGTACCTACATTGTGAGGAGTTGTAGTACAGATGCGTTTATCGCGTTTATTTTCTCGCTTTTGCTCTTTATAAAGAGCTAGCTGACACATTCGCAAGGAGGTCGTTGAACTGTACAGATACAGAGATCTGTGCGCGGGCGCCGCACTGTGACAATCGCAACCTTGGACGATGATGCCGGGCGGCGTTTTTC
This sequence comes from Clanis bilineata, assembly GCA_036417725.1. Lineage (NCBI taxonomy): Eukaryota > Metazoa > Arthropoda > Insecta > Lepidoptera > Sphingidae > Clanis > Clanis bilineata. The sequence continues at coordinate 5,591,344 of CM071145.1, read as the reverse complement.
TGGTACGCGTTGAAGAAAAATTAACTCCGTTTTTGGTTGTTTTATTTCTGTAGTTGTACTCGAGCGTGACGGACTCAATTGGTTGTATTTTTTTACTGTTTTTAATGAGAGAATTAAATGTTAAACACGTATAAAACAAGGTCGAGTTAGTTCGTCAGGTGATGGCTGCGGCCCTTTCCCACAGCGGGTGGCGAATCCCCCCAGCGCCACGTGGACGCAACAAGTGTCGGATCTGCGCATGCGTGCGGCCGGCTCCGCGCTCCGCCGCGGCTCAACTCCGTCAACAGAAACCAAACCGCTGCCGTACTTTTCCACTACTGAATTTAATAAAGATTTTTAGATTAAGTCTTTGAAAGAAGTATACCAATATTATGTACTGTGTTATTTACGCAATTTGTAAGGATAATGATACGATCTATCGACCCAAAAGTGTTTTTTCGCGTAGGCCGCTTTTAAAAGAGGATTAAATGTTTTTTCTGATAACTACGACTCCGTCACCCAGGTAGTTTGTAAATAAAACCATTTCAGTATTTGAACTTCGTATATTATAATAAATAAATAAAACCAACAGTCACACACATAGTTCCGAACCCACACTAGTTTTAACCTATGTCATGGATATCAGAAACCACGAGATACTATCGGTCTCACATCACATAGGCCCGAAACAAATATTTGTGGGTCACACAAACATTTGTCTCGGTGCTGGAATCAAACCTGCGGTCTATCGTTTCACTGCCGACTGCTCGTCCGCTGCGCCACGGAGGCTGTCTAGCACTTATTTTGTGTGTGCTGTGGCTGCCGGTACGTATGTCACTGGTCACACAGACGTAAAAGAAAGATGGACGGAGTGTTAGGCACATTGAAAGTGAAGCGGGAACCCCGGGACTGTCCTTAAAGCGCCAAAGAGGGCAACCGCGGGGTTTAAGCCGGTATTGCCGGTGTTGGATGTAAGTAGTGTCAGGGACTCGACCCAGTGTTGCCCGGATGTTTTCCATCTCTCCCGGGCATTATGGCGTTGGGCCGTAAGACCGGCGACTCCGACATTAACCGTCACGTCTCTCTCCAGTCGTGGCGTTAATGTTAAAACACTTTTCCCCGCGATAACAACCCATTCGATCTATCGACATGTTCCTAGCGCTCCGTCCATCTTTTTTTACGTCCGTTATATGTCATGTACATCGCGTGTAGTATGACAGTGTTGATATCTTACTGCCAACGTTCAGATAATTATAGTCCCTTCACCCTACTGTCCCTAGCCACTGCAGACTGCGTGGAATTGTTTTAATAATATCACTGATGCAATGTGTACACAATACAGATGTTCGGTGTAGTTATTATTATTGTCTATAGTAACATTTTGAATACATATTATATGTAAATACACAATTAACACGTCGGTTTTCTGTGAGACAGTGGTATCAAACCGGTCGAGCCCATTCATGGTGTAGATATAACTCTATAGCGTTGCTCTACCACTCAAAATATCGGTCGGCTTAAACTAATTTCTCCGCTTCTCCACTTCCCTTTTGCTTCTTTTAAAGGAGCCAATGTCGTAAGGAGAAAACAAATGATAATATTTTCATCTCAATAATATTTGTTTTAGACAATGGCTACAGAAAAAACAGACGACCTGGCATAACTACGAAAAATACGTGTTTACTATGAAGCCGGTTCCGCCATTTTAGTTTCGTGATCTACATAAACATAACATAAGCTCACGCCTGTATCCCCGAAGGGGTAGGCAGAGCCGCACTAGCGAACTAGAACACCCACATTTCGCCGAGCTTAGTCCCGCCCCAGATGTGATAGAGGGCGAGCCTATCGCCATATCGGGCACAAATTCCCGACCCCGGGCTGATATGGAAAAATCCAATATCACTTTGCCCGACCCGGGGATCGAACCCGAGACCTCAGAACCGTAGTCGTACCGAAATACCATCACGCCACCGAGGCAGTCAAATTCGTGATCTATCTACAAGTAAGTTGTCACCGTGTCTTAAGAATTAAATAACGTTTAAATACCTTTTGATTTTATAGTAAATACGGCGTTTTATTTACAATAGTACTCATTTCAGAATATAAAGATGTTTGCTATATGAATGGGATATTAATTTCGCAAAGTCCCCATTTTGATTTCGTTCCATATATTAGGAATGCTTGATTTTTTCGTAGTTGTGCCTCGTCCTCTATCTTCTATTGTCTAAGGTTTTAGATAATTCACCACATCGCAAGTATGTAGTAACGACACGTGAGACATTACTAATGTTTCTGTTTATTTACATAGTAATCACATAAATAACATTTATTTTGCTTATTCAGTAGTTCAGTACCCATCTTAAACAATGTTTAATGACCAATGTAAATAATAAATATTTTGGTAATTGACCTCGTCAGTGTTAATTACATGTATTCGTTAGTATTTTCTGCAACTTTTACGGTATTATTTTCTATATTTTTTTCTTATTTTTTTTTAAGAATACCTATCGTATTTTAAGCATATTTTAAGCATATCCTACAAAATGAGGAATTGCGCATCGTGACTTATGCTATGACGTGTGGCCCCTAAATATCTTTATCCCATCTGGGGTCAATTCTTGTGCAATTAGAATTTAAAAAGAATCTGCTAGGTAAGACAAATTCGTTTTTTTTCGAAATCAAATGCGGGAGCATCTGCCCTGGGCGTTGTCAGGCCGTGAGTATTTTACTATGCGGTCACACGTCAGGACTATGTGTGATTGTTGCTGTGGCGAGGGGTGAAAATTTTCAAAGTGGGAAGCCAGTGCTACTTTCTCCTCTAGTTAATATTTGAATTTCTGCCCGATATGGCGATAGGCTCGCATCACATATCACATCTAGGACGGAACTAAGCTTGCCAAAATGTGGGTGTTCTAGTTCGCTAGTTCATCTCTGCCTACCCCTTCGGGGATACAGGCGTGAGCTTATATTATGTTATGTAATATCTGTATGAGAATTAGATAAGAGCCTACAATCTGCAAAAGCGAAGCCGGTTGGAATCGGGTCGTATGGACCCATCGCCACTGGACTGTTGAGTGTAATTAATTCAATTAACACACCTATCACATACCTATTAAAATCATCATCATCATCAGCCATAGGACGTCCACTGCTAAACATAGGCCTCCCCCAAAGATTTCCAGGTCGACCTGTTGGAAGCGGCCTGCATCCAGCGACTTCCTGCGACCTTTATGAGGTCGTCGGTCCACCTTAAAATAACATTAACACATTAACATAAGCTCACGCCTGTATCCCCGAAGGGGTAGGCAGAGGCGCACTAGCGAACTAGTACACCCACATTTCGCCGAGCTTATTTCCGTCCCAGATGTGATAGGGGGTGAGCCTATCGCCATATCGGGCACAAATTCCAGACTCCGGGCTGATATGGAAAAATCCAATATCACTTTGCCCGACCCGGGGATCGAACCCGAGACCTCAGAACCGTAGTCGTACTGAAATACCACCACGCCACCGAGGCAGTCACCACGCCATACGCACGCCACCTGAAACTATCCAGTCGTAATTACGTAACAATGCATTAAAAGGCTAAAATCAAATAGCGATAGCTTTGCTTTGTACACCCAGCTGTATGCTTATGTAATCTTTATCAGACGCCAAGATGGCTATCATAGAAAATGTCATTCGGCGATAATCGTTGCTAATAGATTTAGTATTATTTCATACGGATTCGATTTCATTTGATAACGTTTAATAGACCAGCTGTTGCTTGCGATTCTGCTTCCAGGGGGGTTACCACCACCTCTTATAGCAGTATTATTATAATCTTACTTGTACCGATACCCATACAAAACAAATGAAGAACGATTATAATAATACTGCTATAAGAGGTGGTGGTAATCCTGCAGATAAAGTTAGAATATAATTCATCCGTCATTTGATGATGGTGTAGCTTTAGCTGTTAATGAGAGAATTTTTAAGATAGTTTTAACAATTCTATATCCATACCTACAACCTTGGTGCTTGGTCGCCTTCTTGGTCTAGTGGCAGCATATACGGGCTGAGGACCGGGAGGTCCTGGGTTCGAATCCCAGGTCAGGCAAAGCAAATTTTCTTATTTAATTTGCCCGGCATTGGATTCCTCAGAGTGGGTTTGACGTCGGGATGGCGCCGGTTGTAAAATCTAAGCCAAATCCATTCTGCAACATGCTTGAAAAAGTAAGCTGCGCCGACCCCCTATTAAGGTGTGATAAGGGCAGGTGGAAAGAAAAAAATCCGTACATACAACGAAAACCACTTTTTAATATTATTATTGACCAATCTAGATAAAATTGATTTAATTTGATAACGTTTGATTGTATTTTTAGTGAAATAAAATGCAAATATTTTACAATAGTTGTCCTTATCGCTACTAACGATCTGCTAGTTGACAAGCCAGTTAATAGGTTTTTGGCAATTTTTGCAACTGATCTGATAAAATTGATATTGGCAGTAAATGGAAATTTCAGGGGTTGAGAAACATTAACGGTTTTCTTTGTATAATTTGTAATCAGATTTCCGTAATTTTTAAGAAGACGTCCGATGGTCGTTTGCAATATGTCAGGACTGTAACGCCCGAATAGTCAAACGCTACTCAACTTTAACGGCCTGTTACATTGATTTTCGGCATACAATTTTGACACATAAGGCGGCCTTAAACGACATGAGACGACCAGCATATATGGGCTGTGGACCGGGACTTCCTGCGTTCGATTCCCAAGTCAGGCAAAGCGAATTTTCTGATTTAATTTGCCCGGGACTGGATCCCTCAGAGGGTGTTGACGTGGGAAAAGGGCAGGTAGAAAGAAAGGATGCTCTTTTTCACCTATGCCTATTGCCTATCCCTTAAGATACTAGAAAGCTTAAACGCTATATGCGGCGTACTCTTATGTCATTCCCATACATTTATTATATTCGACTACACTATATGCGGCGTAGTCTATGTCATTCCCATACATTTATTCTATTCGAGTACGCTATATGCGACGTACTCTTATGTCAATCCCATACACTTATTCTATTCGACTGTTCTATTCGACTAGCGCATAAGTTACTTCTCTAAACCCAGTGACGCACTATAATCGAAGTAATGGCACAGCAACACCATTACGTCGGCGGCTGAGTAAACTCCTTAACACCGCGTGTAAACTATGTTTAGCCGCCGCCACTCTCGAAACAGTCTTCCAATCGATTTGAACGTCGGTCAAAGACATTCAACAGATAGACGGGACAACAGCGCGCAACTTATAATCCAAAAGTTGAGACCTCGTGGTCATAAGTCACTCAGTCGTTGAAACATACGCGCGCAACGTGCCAGCGTAATAATGTTTAAACAATAAAATTGTCTTACGTGGTTCTCGAACATTCACATAACATTCTAGGGTGTAAATTGTAAAGAAAAAAAAGAAAGAAAGAATTATAATAATAATTAATAATCTATTATTGTAATAATCGCCCTCGCATTTTAATACAAGATGGATGGCGTTACTGACGTTTGAGATCAATTTTTTTTGTATATTTTTTTTTGTTTTTATAGCAGAGATTGGCAAACGAGCCGATGGGTCACCTGATGGTAAGTGATCTCCACCGCCCATAGACACCCAAAACACAAAAAGAATCATGGATGCGTTGCCAACCTGAAAGGAGGGAATGGAAGGTGAGGGAAAAGGGATTGGGTAAGGGAGGCGGGAAATGGGCCACCGGAAATCTCACTCACCGAACGAAACGCGACAGCAGGCTGCCACTTTACGTCGGTTTTCTGTGAGACAGTGGTATCTAACTGGTCGAGCCGGCCCATTCGTGCTGTAGACATTACTGTCTACAGCGTGACTCTACCACTCAAAAGCTTGATAGCACCTCTATAGTTGTTATATTAAATCTCTTTGACGTCGATAGTAGGTACCTTCGACCGCGACATTACGCTCCCGGATCTCCTAATAAATCTTTGTTTTACATTTCTTTATACAGTAAACGCGATGTTGTGGAGTCAATCAATGGGTGTCGCGGGTGCCGCCCGTTGCCATGACAACGTTACCGCGGAACCACAGCCATGAGCCATACTTGAGCTGTAATCTGTAGAGCGAACTTCGACTAAGTCTGAGTCAAAGACACGAACTCAGTAAGGATTTTGAATTTTTAAATCTAATTTTGTATTAACCCGAGCTATTTTTTACATGAAAAGTCACAGCTCGGTTTAGTAATTCCAAATCTTCACTGAGTTCGTTTCTTTGACTTAGACTTCGTCAAAGTTCGCTCTATAGATCTTAGCTTTAGAAGTCGTTGGAAAATCTTTATTTCAACCTTTCTTAATAGCAATACGGAGATGTTCAAAGAGATTTAATCTATTTACTATAGAGGGGATATCAAAAGTTTCCATATAATGGGTTGAATTTCAATGTAATTTATTTCCTGCCTCATAAACAGGTGTCCTGTTATTGATCTATGTGACTTATTACTTGCTGTAACAAATGCATCACGATTTTTGTGCTGATGCCCCCTCTAGTACTATACTATTGAATGTCTCTGGAGCAAAGACTTCTATGTATTACTAGACAAGTTGTTGAGAAGTAAAATTGTGGTACATGACCGCGAGTGTTTGAGGTTGGACGGCTGAGGAAAATAACAGATTTCTATAGTGAGTTACGGTCAATTGACGGAAACTTTGTGCGCACAATTTTCGTACCGTACTGTACCTCTGACTGACTATATGATAGATAAATTGTCTTTGCTGTGACGGTGTTAACTTCTCATTAAATATTTCGATTTGCGATAAGATACATGTGACACGGCGACTGATACGGGTCTTTAGAACTTATGAGCTATATTTTGACGTCGTATTTCATTTAACGTATTCGATAAGTGACTCGACAATCATTATTCTATTACGCAACATTTACCAAAATCTGAAAAGGAGTATTGGCGCTGGATACTAAAATCACGTGGAGGTCAGTCGAATAAATAATAATAAATTACCTTGTAATAAATAATAAAGCCTCAAAAGTCAAAATGTTATTCTTTTTAACCGACTGCGCCGGTAGGAGGATTGTGTTCTATAAAAAAAAAATTATGTGCCAGAAGTACAACAGGTTCTCTAAAACTATGCCAAATCCTCTCTGCAACATGCTTGAAAAAGTGTGTTGCGCCGACCCCACATTAGGTTATGGGTTACAGTTACCAACCTTAAGGTACGCGATAACCGCTATTTACCAACATTTTCGAGTACTTTAAGGCAAGTGATGTCTTAACATCAGGTGACCCACATGCTCGTTTGCCCCATCTTCTATTAAAAAAAAGTTGAAATCTTTCCTTCTATAACAAGTTTCTAATAACCAGATGTAATCAACATAATTCTAATAAACAAGTGCAGATGCACTGAACTGCGGCCTAAGCAGAAAAATTTCTGACAACCGTAAATGTATTCGAACTCGATGCGCGTCTATGAAATTTGTATGAAATATTAACCAAACGTCATTAGTGCGCAGCAAACTCGAATACATTTACATTTACATTAGTTTTTCGTGCTCGGGCTACTGCTTCCTACTGTCATTTGTTTTCCTAACGTTTGATTACAATTTGTTTTTATCACACACTAGCTGACCCGCGCAACTTCGTCTGCGTATGAGAGAGAGGGTTGAAAGAGTGAGTCGTAGGCACCTATAGCACAATAATTCTAAAAGAGGTAATGGGATGATCTACTTCGGCCGTCAGTCACCCCGTCTCTCACACCGTCAGTTACACTGTCTGTCAAACCGTCTATCACCCCGTCTCTTACCCCGTCAGTCACACCCTCTGTCACACCGTCTGTCACTCCGTCTGTCACCCCGCCTGTCACCCCGTCTGACACCTTGTCTGTCACCCAGTCGGTCACCCGTCTGTCACCACGTCTGTCACCCCGCCTGTCACCCCGTCTGTCACCCCTTCTGTCACCCCGTCTGTCACCCCGCCTGTCACCCCGTCTGTCGCCCCGTCTCTTACCCCGTCAGTCACACCCTCTGTCACACCGTCTGTCACTCCGTCTGTCACTCCGTCTGTCACCCCGTCTGACACCTTGTCTGTCACCCAGTCGGTCACCCGTCTGTCACCACGTCCGTCACCCCGCCTGTCATCCCGTCTGTCACCTCGTCTGTCACCCAGTCGGTCACCCAGTCTGTCACCTCGTCTGTCACCCAGTCGGTCACCTCGTCTGTCACACCGTCTGTCACTCCGTCTGTCACTCCGTCTGTCACTCCGTCTGTCACCCCGCCTGTCACCCCGTCTGACACCTTGTCTGTCACCCAGTCGGTCACCCAGTCTGTCACCTCGTCTGTCACCCAGTCGGTCACCCTGTCTGTCACTCAGTCTATCACCCCGTCTGTCACCACGTCCGTCACCCCGTCTGTCACCCCTTCTGTCACCCGTCTGCCACCCCATCTGTCACCCCGTCTGTCACCACGTCCGTCACCCCGTCTGTCACCCCTTCTGTCACCCCTTCTGTTACCCAGTCTATCACCCCGTCTGTCACCACGTCCGTCACCCCACCTGTCACCCCTTCTGTCACCCCTTCTGTCACCCCGTCTGTCACCCCGCCTGTCACCCCGCCTGTCACCCCGCCTGTCACCCCGTCTGTCACCCCGCCGGTCACCCTGTCTGTCACCTCGTCTGTCACCCAGTCGGTCACCCCGTCTGACACCAGTCTGTCACCACGTCCGTCACCTCGTCTGTCACCCCGTCTGTCACCCAGTCGGTCACCCCATCTGTCACCCCGGCTATCACCCAGTCGGTCACCCCATCTGTCACCCCGTCTGTCACCCTGTCATTCACCTCGTCAGTCACTCCGTCCGCCACCCCATCAGTCAGCCTGTCAGTCACCCCGTCATTCCTCACGTCGGTCACCCCGTCATTTATCCCATTAGTCATCCCATTAGTCACCCCATCAATCACCCCGTCAGTCACCCCTTAGTCACCCTACCATTCATCCCCTTGGTCAACACTAAAATATTTTTTCAAATCGAACCAGTAGTTTCTGAGATATAAAATTCCCCGCTAGCAGCATTTTTCATTTCTGCTCCGCTCCTATTGGTCATAGCGTGATGTTATATAGCCTATAGCCACCCTCGATAATTGGGCTATCCAACACAAAAAGAATTTTTCAATTCGAACCAGTAGTTTCTGTCCGAGATATAAATTTTCCCGATTTTGCAACATTTTTCATTTCTGCTCCGCTCCTATTGGTCAAAGCGTGATGTCATATAGCCTATAGCCATCTTCGATAAATAGGCTATCCAACACAAAAATATTTTTTTAATTCGAACCAGTAGCTTCTGAGATATCGCCTTCCCCGGTTTTAAACATTTTTCATTTCTGCTCCGCTCCTATTGGTCAAAGCGTGATGTCATATAGCCTATAGCCATCTTCGATAAATAGGCTATCCAACACAAAAATATTTTTTTAATTCGAACCAGTAGCTTCTGAGATATCGCCTTCCCCGGTTTTAAACATTTTTCATTTCTGCTCCGCTCCTATTGGTCATAGCATGATGATATATAGCCTATAGCCACCGTCGATAATTGGGCTATCCAACACAAAAATAATTTTTCAAATCGAACCAGTAGTTCCTGAGATTAGCGCGTTCAATCAAACAAACAAACAAACTCTTCAGCTTTATAATATTAGTATAGATATATACACACGTCAATAGTAGTGATGTAGGTATCGCGTGATTGTCGACTGTTGAGTGATGAGTTATCGATAAACATCGTAGTGTCGCATCTCAGCGCTTTTCATATAACGTAGAATGTAATAAACTGACTAACTGCCTCGGTGGTGAAGTTGTACTGCGGTACGACTACCGTCCTGAGGTCTTGGGTTCGTTCCCCAGGTCGCGCAGTGATATTGGCTTTGTTTAATTAATATCGAAATATTCGAATATTTAATATATATGTTACACTTATCTTACATTTCAGTATGGATTTAGTTACAATGGCTTTAGCTGTTGTACGTAGTTATAGGATTTCTGCGGATTTGACGTCAATTTGTTTATTGTGGTATATGACACAAAACCACTGTGATTACCGTCTTGAATTAAGTACTGTATATGGACATTTTACATTGGTACAGTGATTCCGGAGTCATCTATCAATATTTAAACATAATATGATATTTCTTGCAAAAAATCACGTATAAAGTTGGGATATTTAATTAATTATATCTTTTCTGTCAGGTATATAATAGGTACATTATTTGCTATTAAACGTCTTGTTGTATTTATCTTTTGCAACCATTTAAGCAACTGCTACTAATGAAAATATACCAACTATCAATATCCGAAAGAAAACGTCTTGTTATGAGTCATGGGCAAAAGAACATTTGGTATAGACCAACTTATCTATAATTATCACCCAGAGAGGGTTTACATCAAGCAGTTTGTAAAGACTAAGCCGAGTCCTTTCTGCGAGATGCTAGAAGTGCGTGGTGCTTACATTGAATTGAAGAAGTATTTCGTTATAAACGTTTTAAAAATAATAACCACTAGTTCGTATTACGCGAAGATTATAAAATGCATTAAGGCTGAGATCTATAGAGCGAATTTCGACTTAGTTTGAGTCAAAGAAACATTTTATCTCACTGAGGATTTGGATTTTTAAATAAACATACATACATAAACATAAGCTCACGCCTGTATCCCCGAAGGGGTAGGCAGAGGCGCACTAGCGAACTAGAACACCCACATTTCGCCGAGCTTAGTTCCGTCCCAGATGTGATAGGGGGCGAGTCTATCGCCATATCGGGCACAAATTCCAGACTCCGGGCTGATATGGAAAAATCCAATATCACTTTGCCCGACCCGGGGATCGAACCCGAGACCTCAGAACCGTAGTCGTACCGAAATACCACCACGCCACCGAGGCAGTAATAAATAATAATAAATAACACCCAACAGTCACACTCATAGTCCTGACCCCACACTAAGATACTAGTCGTTTGTCGTGGGTATCAGGAACTACGAGGGACTTTCGGTCTCACAACAACCAGACCCGAAACAAATATCTGAGGGCAACACAAACATTTGTCTCGGTGCGGGGATCGAACCCGCGGCCTCTCGCTTCACAGCCGGCTACTCGCCCACTGCGCCACGGAGGCCGTCAAATTGAACTTTGACTTAATCTGAGTCATGTTTTACAAGAAAATCTTTGCTTAGTGCGTCTGCCAGTCTGTTTTACGTCTGAAAATGGCTCGAACTAAGTCGAAGTTCGATTTTAATAATTCCAAATTCACGCTGAGTTCGTTTCTTTGACTCAGACTTAGTCAAAGTTCGCTCTATAGATCTCAGCCTAAATTAAAATATGCATCTTAAGAGCAAAGAACTATCTTGTGGTCATAAAGAACACTCTTCGGTGTAAAATGTCTACACATTCTGCCAAATGATATTGCCACCCATGGCATGGCATGGCATGTTTGGAAACGCAAGGTAAATTACTACGTAGTATAAAACAAAGTCGCTTCCAGCTGTCTGTCTGTCCCTATGTATACTTAGATCTTTAAAACTACGCAACGGATTTCAATGCGGTTTTTTTTAATAGAGTGATTCAAGAGGAAGGTTTATATGTATAAATATTCGTTTCTTTTCCTTAGACTTAGTCGAAGTTCGTTCTATACTAAGGCTAAGATCTATAGAGCGAGCTTCGACTAAGTCTAAGTCATAGAAACGAACTCGGTGAGGATTTGGATTCACTGGATGGATTTTTAAATCCAACTTTGACTTAGTCCGAGACATTTTTACAAGAAAATCTTTGCTTAGTCTGTCAGTCTGTTTTTCGTGTAAAAAATGGTTCTTTAGTCGAAGTTCGATTTAACCATTCCAAATCCTCACTGAGTTCGTTTCTTTGACTTAGACTTAGTCAAAGTTCGCTCTATAGATCTCAGCCTGAGCGTTCCAGTGTCATTTCCAGGGGGGTTACCACCACCTCTTTAGCAGGATTATTATCATTTTACTTGTACCGATTCCCATACAAAACAAACGAAGAACGATTATAATAATACTGCTATAAGAGGTTGTCGTAACCCTGCAGAAAACTGTATTTAAAAAAAACGCTATTCTCAACTTGGGATTTAGAAACATAAACAGGGATTGAAACATAGAAACTATTCACAGTACCTCTAAATTACGTTGGCGGCTCATAATTTATGCATGTATTCCTAAGTTTTGTAACCAGATTTACCCTAAAATTATTCCATAAATACCGTTACGGACTCCATTTCTAATATTATTATAGTTAATACGTAAACATCAAGCTTATGTTGTTAGAGTCTTGTTGTTAGAGTCTGTCTTATGAGTATTTAGATATTTGTTTAAGGCCAAAGCTCAACTTAAGCGTCTCTTGCAGTGAAACATTACACAAAACACCTACGCAAAACATGGTTTCGCTACACATTTTTATATACGGTCCATGGTTCTATGAGTAGGAGACAGCGGAAATTATTGTGGTGTTTTGTTTCGAGAAAAACACGTGCAGGACACGCGGCTTTAGCAAGATAAACTTTCTAAAGCGGCGAACAATCGGTAAAAATCCCATTAACGTTCCCACAGAAAACCGACGTAAAGTGGCAGCTTGCTGTCGCGTTTCGTTCGGTGAGTGAGATTTCCGGTCGCCCATTTCCCCCTCTCCCTTTCCCAATCCCTTTCCTCTCCCCTTCCATTTCCTCCTTTTAGGTTGGCAACGCACCCATGATTCTTTCTGTGTTTCTATGGGCGGTGGAGATCACTTCCATCAGGTGACCCATCTGCTCGTTTGCCAATCTCCGCTTTAAAAAAAAAGGTAAATAGTTAACACGTATCAAGTTAGTATGAATCAAAACTAAAAATACACGAGAAAGGTATTGGTATTGTGTTAATTGTATATCGTGCTGCTTAGGTATTGGTAATGTATGACTATGAATAGTATTGTTTTTATGTTATGTTAGGTACAATGCCATAAGTCATCACTGGTAACACACACTGGTCGAAGACTTTTGTCTTCAGGCACTGAAGTATTTTGGACGAGAAGACCTTGCGTAGTTTCCCAAATGCTGCCCAGCCGAGCTGGATTTGATGAATGACCTGGTCGCAGGAAGTCGCTGGATGCAGACCGCTTCCAACAGGTCGATCTGGAATATCTTTGGGGGAGGCCTATGTTCGCCAGTGGACGTCCTATGGCTGATGATGATGATGATGAATGTTAGGTACATTCCTGCTGTTGCATTTGTGCTTTGTTCGTTGATAATGACTATAATATTTTTACATGATTTTCCCGCGACTGTATCCCCAGTGACCAGTTAAGCAAGTTGCCAGGCGTACCGCGTAACAGTTTAAATTCTGCTAACTGTCGAAGAACGCAAAGTATAACAACCTCACTTTGCCGTGATCAAAAAAAGTGTACCTTAAAACTAAAAATAGATGAGTGAAATGTTGCAAAAGAGAAGGTTGAACAGGGCGTTTACGCAACGTGTTACGGTGGCTCCATGGCTAATTCCATTCACGAGCCTTTCGAACGACTATCGCTAAGGCAGCGGTCTCGAACTCAGCGGCGGCGGTGCGGCGAGCATCACGTACCAATGCATAGATTTAAATGGAACTGGCTTCGAAGGCAGCGACATGGCGAGCGGCGCGTCAACAGGTCTAGCAATACGTTGCCGCGCTGCTTCCCGCGACGCCGCCGCCGCCGCTGAGTTCGTGTCCGCAGCCTTAAGATCGTTGACACTATCACAGAAATAATACCAACCTCTGTTTAAAACTAGCCGAAAGTCTCAATATTTCACAGCGATAATAACACAATATAAATAAATTACTATTATAAAATTTGTCTCGCTTTCCAATCTTAACATGAATCTATGTATAGTGCATTTTTTGTATTAAAATATAGGAATCGTTTGTTTATCTTGGCTAGATCTTATCGTTGCACAAGTTAGTTATAAAATATAAACGGTCATTAAATTTAAAAGAAGTCGCTCCCTTTTTTTCTTTACATTAAATAGTTAGAGAGTGAAAGAGACAAAACTCTGATTTAAAAGGGGTCGTTTTATAGTTTTTGTAAGAGAAATATTTAGCAAATTAAAAATGAAGTATTATATCAATGAAGTAAAACATAAGTATTGCAGTTCGACCATGAGGGTTTTTTGGCATTTCTCGTCAGCGATTACGTAAAATATTTATGTGACAAACACCCGAACGCCTCTAGCGGTAACATGGGGAATTGATGTTGTCGACCGACTTCCAAAAAGGAGAAGGTCCTCATTTCGTCTGTATTTTTTATATGTATATGTTACGCGATATCTCCGCCAAATGTGGACCGATTTTTAAAATTCTTTTTGTGTTCGGTACAGCTTATTTCAAGGATGGTCCCTTAAACATTTCGTCACGATTGGATCAATGTTGGAAGTCGGTCCGTTAAGTTTTTAAACTGGTGAATATTGTACGTAGTCGCAAGCGTAAAATGTAAAAAATAACTCATGGCCAAGATAGTATAGATTACTGCCCCAGTAAAGTTTGCAGTCTCTGTCCGCAATATAACAAACAGCATATATTTGAGTGGTAGAGCCACGCTGTAGACAGTAACGTCTATGGCACGAATGGGCCGGCTCGACCGGTTAGATACCACTGTCTCACAGAAAACCGACGTAAAATGACAGCTTGCTGTCGCGTTTCGTTCGGTGAGTGAGATTTCCGGTCTCTCATTTCTCTACTCCCTTTCCCAATTCCTTTTTCCTCCCCTTCCATTCCCTCCTTTTAGGTTGGCAACATATCCATGATTATTTTTGTGTCTTAGGTGTCTATGGGCGGTGGAGATCACTTACCATCAGGTGACCTATCTGCTCGTTTGCCAATCTCTGCTATAAAAAATATCATGTCTATATTTTGGCCTGTAGCCCGAGCACGAAAAACTAATGTAAATGTAAACTCGCTGCGCACTGATGACATTTGATTAATATTTCATACAAATTTCATAGACGCGCATCGAGCACGAATACATTTACGGTTGTCAGAAATTTTCCTGCTCGGGCTGCTGGTGTAGCACCATCTTTAAAAATAAACATGTTCATTATAAATGTTACAATGTGCTAATGAATGCCTTAAAATATTTGCTATAGAATAAGTCACGATTGCAGTTGTGTCTATTAGCGTCTTCATGTGGATTCACGCCCTTTTGTCTGATTTAGCATACAAGGACGTAACCTGCGTGTTTGAACATTCAGGGGATTTAAGCGGTGCTTATTAGACATCGGGGGCGTGGTGGTATTTCGGTACGACTACGGTTCTGAGGTCTCGGGTTCGATCCCCGGGTCAGGCAAAGTGATTTTGGATTTTTCCATATCAGCCCGGAGTCTGGAATTTGTGCCCGATATGGCGATAGGTTCGCCCCCTCTCACATTTGGGACGGAACTAAGCTCGGTGAAAGGTGGATGTTCTAGTTCATTACCTACCCCTTCGGGGATACAGGCGTGAGCTTAAATACAGATAATGTATAATTTACAAAGGTGAATCATGTCTATCGTCACTAACCATAACTGTTTACATTGATAAACTAAACTTAACTAAAATTTTAAATTGTTGCTAAAATTAGTTGGAGTTGCCCAGTTTTATAACGGTACAGTCGACATATCAAGCGACTTATCAGCATTTTTTATACATAAAGACAAATTAATATACCTAATATTATAATGAGAGAGCTCGGCGCGTACACGTGTAAGAATTATTATCTAAAAGATATCTAAATTACTGATTTTAGTACTGATTTCTTAAGTTTACGCGAATGTTACATTGAAATAAAACTATTTTTACGATTAATGATATTTTAACACTAAACCTTTTTGGACAAATGACACCTCAGTCCGACCCGTGACCACGAAGACTGCAAAGCCTTCGAAACGTCGGGCATAAAAATTAAAACAAATTGTGATAGAATCCGTAAAAATAGTTTTATTTCTACGATTTTAGTATTTTTAGGTAATCTATATATGGGATGAGATGGGCTGTGAACGATGATGATGATATATGAATATAGATTAATATTATCTATGAGGTATGAATGCAGTATGTACAAGGTCAGGGCAATGACTCCAAAAGTAAAGATATTTGTTATGTAAACATCCAGAAGGTACACTCCTATCAATCTAATTTTGATTAATTTCATGCAAATTATTAAGAAGAATATATTCGCACTTGAACATGATACGTTTGTTTCATTAAAATGTATCAAATAAATAATAAAATTGGAGTGGTTGTTTGTAATTTCTCGACATTCGCCTCCTTGGTCTAGTGGCAGCATGTATGAGCTGTGGACTGGGAGGTCCTGGGTTCGATTCCCAAGTCGGACAAAGCAAATTTCTAATTTACAATTTTACGAATACTAATTTGACGAATTTCAGCAAATGCCTGACAATAACTGTCTGAAGCTGGTTTTCAGCCAAACTTATAAATAAATAAGTGTCAAAAAATTTAATTTTGATGAAAATTTTGAAATAGTTAATTTGCATTTATCGTTGTATTATACAGAGTCTATTTAAGTAATTATGATGCATTGCCAATTTTACTCGAATATGCAAATTCCACAACAATCTATACTAATGAATGAATATACATAAATGCAAAAGTCTGGATGGGTGTTTCACGCCAGAACGACTGAACGCATATGGATAAAATTTGGCCCAAATATAGAGTATAGTCTAGAGTAGCACGTAGGCATAAACAATATACATTTCCCATGGGGTGAGATTCTTCATAAACCAGTACTTATTAATTAATTACTACCGATAAAGTATACAATAGACGCAAACGTACACATTTTTGTTAAATAAGCTAGGTACAATATGTAACTAATGGTGGAAATAGGAAAATTAGTAAGGTATAGTTAATTACTCAGGAATTTACTGACACCCTATCCACCAAAGAACATGTACACATAATTATTACATAAGTACTTGTACGTATATATCATAAGCTCACGCCTGTATCTCCGATGGTGTAGGCAGAGGCGCACTAGCGAACTAGAACATCCACATTTTGGCGAGCTTAGTTCCGTCCCAGATGTGATAGGGGGCGAGCCTAACGCCATATCGGGCACAAATTCCAGACTCAGGGCTGATTCTTCGGGAAAATTCAATACTTTGCTTGAACCGGGGATCGAACTCGAGACCTCACGACGGTAGTCGTACCGAAATACAACCACGTCATCGAGGCAGTCACCTATATAACTTCTATATTACATCATTACCTCTACAAAACTAACTCATAAAAAACCGGTTCTTATATGCGTCCAATGTCCATAAAACTGAATTTTCAACACCGTCATTCGAAAATATTAATCAATTAGCTGTTGCCCGCGACTCCGCTCGTTTGGAAGTTTCTTTTTCGGGAAAAAATTTATTTTCTGGAACAAAATGTAGCCTATGAGTTATTCTGATGTAGCTTTCATCAAAATCCATTCAGCCTCCAATTTTTGCGTGAAATAGTAAACAAAGATACACCCACATACAAACTTTCACGTTTATAATATTAGTATTAATCAATGTTCATTTATCTGAGTACTAACTTGTACAAAATACTTTGGTCATCTTTTTTTGCCAATTCTCACGATGCCCTTGACTTTGACAAGTGCACCTAACAGCCAGTCATCTGAATGATTCTTTTAACGTCTAATCATCACCATTCAACAAGTCTGTAGGTTTAAGGACGATCGAAACCACAAAATTCCAGTTATCTTGTCTAACACTAAAATGCGGCGATGATTGGCCGTCGAATCAACTTGACATTACAGCCAAATTCACATGCCGTTCTGGTATAGCGTGGAGCGGCAACGTCGCACCGCATCGCGTGGGGGGCTCGCGCTGCGGGGCGGGGGTGACTAGCAACAGGCGCCTCGAACACGTGCTCGGCGGCCTTGCCACTGCGATGGAAGCTTCGCGCCTTTTTTTAGATAACATCTAATCACTTACACCAAAATGTCCGTTTTATGTAATACGCGATATCGTAGACTTGTAGGAGCATGTGAGCATGCAGTTGTTTTCTTTGAATTTCATTGCCTTCACGACGAAGGCCGCATTTGAATTACCAATACTATGAAAATGTATGTGAATTGGTCCGGAGCTTGGTCGGTTGAGAGGCGCTACTTTTTACGGACGGTACTTTGTGGATTTTCCGTTAATTTTTGTACTTATAAATAAGTATGCGAACCTCTGCTCTATAATTCAAGTGGTAGAGCCACGCTGTAGACAGTAACGTCTACAACACGAATGGGTCGGCTCGACCGGTTACATACCACTGTCTCACAGAAAACCGACGTGAAGTAGCAGCTTGGTGTCGTGTTTCGTTCGGTGAGTGAGATTTCCGGTGGCCCATTACCCCTTTCCCAATCCCCTTCCCTCCCATTCCATTCCCTCCTTTTAGGTTGGCAACTCACCCATGATTCTTTTTATGTCCTGGGTGTCTATGGGCGGTGGAGATCACTTACCATCAGGTGACCCATCTGCTCGTTTGCCAATCTCTGCTATAAAAAAAATATATATATATATGGATACCTAACTGCTTTTCATATGCATCAATTCTAAACGAGCATCTACGAGAGCTGTAGGACCTCAACTAAAATGTTAAATGTTGAAAGTTAAGGGCGATTTGCGGCGCTATTCCTAACGTAGAGTTAAACCTAAGTTCGATTTATCCTACAGCTCACTCCTATATTTTACTCAAGATTTGGGATAAATAGAGATTTATCGTGGATCTGCAAGTGATTTAAGAAACGTTGCTCTTGGACTCTACATATTCGTTCTTTTAATTTGTGTAAATAGGTATGTACCTTGCAGACTACCGCGACAAGTAAACTGTATTCATTATAATACTCACTTTCCCATTTAAAATTATAAAAGTACCTACGACCTGATAAAATTCACACACTGAACGAAAAGCAACAGCTAGCTGCCACAACGTCGGTTTTCTGTGAGACAGTGGTGGAGCCGGCCCATTCGTGCTGTAGTGTTTTATTCCCCAGCGACCGGGACAATTGGCTTACTGACCGGGACACGGGGACACAACACTCCAAACCGGGACACGTCCCGGTGTACCGGGATGTATGGCAGTATTAATATAGACACGACTTACCTACTATTACTATAAAACCTATGTGTTTCATAAGGTTGGTATCAATATTTACCTCACTTAGGGCGACTTGCACCACTATTACTAACCTACAGTTAGTCCTAACCTCAAGTTAAATTGAAAAAGAAATATATGAAGGACATGTAATTCATTACATGTAATGTACTACATGTAATTACAGATAATATATGATGATATTTAATTGATAGGAGGATGGCTAGCAATTTAGCGGTAACGTTTAATATTTCGTAAGCCTCTTAGTTTTTGAATAATGGAAACTTGAATTTGTGACGAAATATTTTTCGGGACCATTGGTTCAGTTTCAGTACATTTGCAAGCCACCTTGTAATTTATTATTTTTAGTCATAGTTTTTAGTATACAAAAAGCCATTCCTATGCTAATTGCGACGATTTACAGGTCGCATTTTGATTTTAAAATCCCCATGCTTAATATTAATAATAGATAAAAATTAAGTACCGTTTTTATTTTTTAACTTTACCATTACGCTTTAAATTGTTATTGGTACCAATTTTCTGAAACACCCGGTATACACGACTATATGTCTCTACTATAAAAGCTATTTAGATAATACTATTTACATAACTAGGAACTGCCATATTATCAGATTAATTAAACGCAGTGTAAAGTGCATGTAAATCATAACAATCGTAATACGTTTGTTATAGTTACATGTTGAGGGAAGCAGGGCGCAGTTCATAGTCCCGCGGACGCTAAAGGTCGCATAACGTTAATTTGATTTAATGACTTCCGTGTAGAATCCTATCTGCATAATAATGTACTCTACATAGAGTAGTTACGAATTAGTGTCGACATTCCATTATAACATTTTTATGTATGTATTTTATAGATTTTATGGGCCTTACTTATAAAAACACTTTCGCTTATCTTTTCGCTAAGAATAGCCCGTCACTTTTTTCCTTACGTTACATTATTTAAAAATGAAAGGGACAACCTATGCTAAAGATAAGCAGCGCTTAAATATTTTTATAAGTAAGGGGCAATAAGTCGTAAATTTGAAATTATTGTGTTCATTCCAGATGTAGATACTCCATAGTAGATAGGTTATATACAGGTATAACCTAAAAGTTGGCAACGCACTCATGATTATTTTTGTGTCTTGGGTGTCTAGTCTAGTGGTAGAAACATCTTACCATCAGACCCATCTGCTCATTTGCCAGTCTGTTATAAAATAACTACAAGTTAAAAAACTTACAGACCGACTTCAAAACCGATCGTGACCAAATTTATGGGACCACCCTTGATTTATATCAAGGGGCTCTGTCGAACACAAAAATAATTTTGAAAATCGGTCCACATTTGGCGGAGATATCGCGTAACATATGTACATAAAAATACAGACGAATTGAGGTCCTCCTTTTTGGAAGTCGGTCGTAAAAAGATAACATTTGTCATGTCGGTTATGGTCCTGTCAGTCTTACCCGGCATATCACCGTCTACAAATGATTTGAACTGTATTATTAAATGAAAAAGCCTCATTGCCAAAGAACATTAGAATATTATCATCATCATCATCATCAGCCATAGGACGTCCACTGCTGAACATAGGCCTCCCCCAAAGATTTCCAGATCGACCTTTTGGAAGCGGCCTGCATCCAGCGACTTCCGAGAAAATTGTCATCGTGAAATAATAATAATAGCTCATCTGCAGATGTTAAAAGACTACTAATTTTTAACATAGCTAACGCCAAATTAGTGTCTACTGCTCTGATCTTATGGACTTAAATCTAAAATATTTATAAAGCTCTTCACTACCCTTTAAAGTTAAAATCGTGTATCGGTACAAGAGAGCAATCACTCCAATCATGCGTAGTAGGAATTAGGGAAGCTAAATCAATAGATTAAGGTTTTGTATTACCCTTAAAAGATTATTATTAAACCTTTATAACGAAACGGGTACGTAAGTTCGTCTGTCCAATAAATAAATAAATACACCTAACAGTCACATATCACACAACCAGTTCTGACCCCACACTAGGTTTAACCTGTGTCGTGGGAATCAAAAACTACGAGGGATAAATCAATGTCTATAAACAAGGGCAAATAGTATATAAAAATATGAAAGAACATGATGTTTGGTAACACAATACGTACCACATAACTATTTATTTGTCCTATATATTTAATAAAGAAGACTTAATAGGATACGTCGATGTATACGGTCGACAACCCTATTACTGATGGAGTGTCAAAAGAGGTTGTTGGCACCGCCATTCCGATTGGAACTTAATTCGAAGAAGTGGTCGCAAAAACTGGCGCTACGTATCGGGACCGTTGAGTTGTAAATTGTTTAATGTTTGTAAGTGTTACAATAATCAAAAGTTTAAAAACTTAACTGACCGACTTCCAATTTACCGATCGTGGCCAAATTTATATGGGTCTACCCTTGAAATAAGCTCTATCGAACACAAAAAGAATTTTGAAAATCGGTACACATGTGGCGGAGATATCTCGATATCTGTTACTCGTAACATACATAAAAAAATATACAAAAAAAATACAGACAAATTGGGGACCTCCTCCTTTTGTGGAAGTCGGTCGAAAACTGTATGTTACCCTGCATCCTTTAAGATTTTTAGGAACAATTTATTGCAAATCAACTTCTATAGTGAGTTCGGATAAGATCGGACAATGTGTTAGATCGGACAACGCTAAAATACTGCGAAGCTGGAGACATTTTTAGATGTTTTAACTTTTATTTGGGTTCGTACTTTGGGTGTCAACTTCCATGCTTCAAAATTCATCTAGTTTCGCAGTATTTTGGCGTTGTCCGGTCTTACACTAAGTTACACTTCGTTTGTCTCACCCGAACTCACCTTACTCTGTTTTTATTTTAGTACTAATTGTGCCTTTACTTCGCATACGATCTCGAAAAAAAATAATACGCTTACATGACGCTTATGGAATATATCTTGCGACTAACGTGGTAGACGTACGACTAACCTTGACTTGACTCTACATTGAGCTGGCGACCCCAGGTTAACTCAGTCAGAGAGTCACGGGCACCCTTCGTTCTCTATATCGCCTGAAGAATTTCCTCCCTTGCAAAACCAAAACAATGTTTGTGCAACCCTTGATCCTCCCTGTGATTGACTATGGTGATGTGTGCTATTTTGATCTGAATGCAGATCAACTCAACAAACTCGACCGTCTTCTTAATAACTGCATTCGATTTATATTTAACCTTCGCAAATATGACCATATTTCTTCTTTTCGCTCGCAGTTGAAATGGCTACCAATTCGGCAACGCCGTTCGCTGCGGGCACTTACCACTCTTTTCTCTTTTCTAAGATCACCCTCTCCTCCCTCATACTTAACTCCTTACTTTCAATTTCTTTGTGAAAGTCATGACAGGAATCTTCGCTCCTCTAACAATCTTCTTCTCAAGTCCCTCGCTCATAGTTCCGACTTCATTCATTCTTCTTTCCATGTACAATCTATTCTTCTCTGGAACTCACTCCCCCTCGAAATCGTGCACAACTTGTTGGACATTTAAAATGAGAGTTCGGCAGTTACTGTTGAGTGAGGTGGCGGAATCATCACAGTAGTTCGTATCTATGTATTTTATATCTATTTTGTATTCTATTATATTATTGTGTATTATAATGTTTTTGTTATGTATCTATAATATTATTATTTTATTAAGTATTCGTATGTGTTTTATATCATTCTTAATGTATTTAATTAACAAATATTAGCTATACTGATTAAAATATTTAATAATATATTCTTCATTGTTTTGTGTTCTATTTGCCTCTTTTATTTTGCACCTGCCATGTACATCTCTGCATCACCCTAAGGTTGACTGGCAGAGAATGCTTATAGTATTAAGTCCGCCTTTGTACCGTGTGTATATCAAGTGTAAATAAATAAATAAATAAGTAACCTAATCCCTCTCAGTAGACCAGGCATATACCCATAAATGGGACAGTAATATTACAGGGATAAGTTACTATGGTCAAATCAACTGAGAATTAGTATGGCGTTAAGGGCAAATACCTTTACTTATACTGTCTTTGTTAAATGCACATTAATTATTCGTACTTTTTATACTGAAATATGTCAGTGTAGTGCAGATAAGCCAACACATATTAATATACGAACAAGTACACTGTTATCGCATGTCTGGCTTCAAACTAGACGACCGATAAAGTAAAAGTGCCAGAGTGGAACTGCGAACTAAATGTCATGCGTCGGGTAAAAAGGTTCGATAGTAATATAAACCACTCGTACAGCTCGTACACGATAGAAATGTCTAATGACAAAGCTCGTTAGAGTCATTTATGTTGCAAAAAAAGGTAGGAAATATAGTATATGAGCTCGTACTGCATAGATCGGAAAACAAATAATTAACCTTTTTGATTTTGTATAATTTTTTAATGATGGTAGATATTGTAACACTAACCTTTTTTGGACAAATGACACCTCAGTCTGACCCGTGACAACGAAGACTGCAAAGCCTTCGAAACGTCGGGAATAATAATTAAAACCTAATCGTGATAGAATCCGTAACAATAGTTTTATTTCAATGTATAATATTCACGTAAACTTAAGAAATCAGTAGGAAATAAGACTTTGGCACTTTCGAATATACCGAGTGTTTCATAAAGTTGGTACCAATAATAATTCCACATACAGAGAGAATGATTTAAAGCGCAAAGGTGAAGTTAAAAAATAAAAATTGAACTTAATTTTTGTTATTAATTATTAAGCATGGGGATTTTAAAATCGTAATGCGACCTGTAAATCGACGTTATTAGCATGGAAATGGCTTTGTGTATGCTATAAATAATGAATTACCCCATAGGTGGTTTGAAAATGTACTGCAGCTGACCCAATGAGCCTGAAATCAATTTTTCGTCACGAATTCAAGTTGCCATTATTCAAAAACTAATAGCTTTACGAAATTTTAGACTTTACCGCAATATTGCTAAGCATCCTCCCTTAAGTGTAGTTATTATTGATACCAACTTTATGAAACATCCTGTAAACATGCGAATCGAGTTTCGAAACTCTTGCTAAATGTATGGAATACTAACAGTAGGTATGTAGAGCTGGTGTAAATAGTGCTAAGAGTTTTTTGTACTAGTGTGTTTTATGATCCCTGTATCAATTAAAGCCTAGGACATAAATTATTATATTGCAAATAAAGAAGGTTCTTCATTGGCATACAAAGGCAGAAGCTATGTCGCTGCCTATCGTGAAAAGGAAAGAACGAATTAAATTATTTAGTCAAACAACAAATAGCATATTACTAACAAATCTATGTATGTAAATAAAGTATATTATTTTTAAACGTTTACCACAAATCAAAAGCTGCACAGTTCACACACATGATGAATGGGACCTAGGCATGGGTGCAAAAAACTAAAGATCACGTGATTAATGTCTTGCTAACTTGGCAGACATTTTTCATTTTGTAAATACAAATTGCAGCAGTAAATTACAGTATTAAACAACGTTCTCTCCTTGCCGGTTTTATCAGATGAAATTTTAAAATTTATTCAAAACTAGTAAAACGTCTGCGTGAGTCTGGCTTTTGGCCAACCTATTTGATTGGGCGTCTTTACAGACAGGCCGATCTGGTAATAATTGGGGAGGCCTATGTCCAGCAGTGGACGTCCTGTGGCTGATGATGATAGGCAGTGGCGTGCATTCCATATAGAAAAAGAGACCGTGTCTACCCTGACAATTTGCTGTTTACATAAATCGTAACAAAAAAACGAATCCAAATTGTTTAAGTAGCAAGCGGTGCCCTGATTATATTTTAAATCGCCATGGAGATGACGATGACAGTAATGATGATGTAAGAGTTGAAGAAAATCATTTTAAAAATGTCTGTGTAAGAATGTCTGTGCACGTCACTGTTTATAGATAAATTACACTTTCGAAAATCTATGCGCAAATCACTTTATCTGGTCAGAAAGAGCTTAATTTCCACGCAAAGTTATCTTCAAAGTTATCTTTCTATGAACATAAAGTCATACCTGTAGAGCTTAACAGCCCCCTGACACTTGACACTCGATTCGAAATTCGTTTCGATTTCATTTATTGACTTAAAACTCCACCGAAATCGAGTAAAAAGTGCGGTAATGTTGCATTACATTCGAGAACCTGTCATTTGGTAATTTTTAACGTGGCATTAGTGCACTTTTTAACTTTATTTCGATGGAATTTTAAGTCACTAAATGAAATCTAATCGATTATCGAACTCAAATTCAAATCGAGTGTCAGCCAGATTCCGCGTCGAATGGGGCGACTTCCTAAATATTAATTCGTGGCACGTGTAAAATTGCGCGATAAAATATGATTGTCCCAACATAAGAAATAAAACTTATCAATTAATTGTTAAAATTATAGCCGAATTAATGAGTTTTGTGATATCTTTGTCATACGTATTTAATGTATTCTTTTTTAACGCTTCAATTTTTTGTTACAGGTATGTTATTCAGAAACGGACATTTAGAAGGTTGTGAAGGAATAGATAAATGTTGGTAAGCATGTTATTGTGTCTACCGTAATACCTTTTTCGATATGTCTAACTTGTAGACGGAGAACAGTGTGACAAGTAGGCCAACCATTCGTTTTTTGACATTACTCGCTCGCGACTCCGTAAAATATTTGTATAACACCCGAACGCCTCTAGCGGTTACGCGGGGAACTGACGTTTTCCATAAAAATATTTTACGTCCTCGCTCGCGTAAATACGTGCAACAAATTCATGGTTGAGCTAAAGTTTTATTAATATTAATTCAATTTCACTACTCGTAATAGCTAGCGGGTTGCTTTTGTTTAAATCTAATTTATTTGATTTGGATTAACATAAACGATTTGTTTAATCATGATTCATCGATGTGACTTTTAATTTATCTACATCGGTTTTTGGAAGGATTTTATTTTTGGCTCCAACGGGCTATTCAAAATCAAACATCTTTTTTGTCCTCCATAAGGCAACAGGTCAAGCCAGGCTAAAGCATTACAAAGTTGAGCCAAAGCCAAAAAGTTGGAACGACCAATTGTATCATGTACGCGCCGCATGAAGTCTGAGCTGTAATGTCCACATTCAAGTCACGCCCTTCAAGTATAATGACTCTTTTTATCGACAATATCGACAGACAGACATTGAACAGTATCGATTGGGTGAATTGCATTTAGATTGCAATATTATTAGTATTACGATCGAGTATCGGCTAGAGAATTAGAATAATGTATTTTAAACACATTGATTCCGTTTTGAAGCTATTAATCTTTATCAGAATATTAGAAAGAAGGAAATTTTATTACAATTTTGATGTGAGGCTGATAGGTAAAATACATAACTATCCTTTTGCATACGGCTGGATAAGAATCGCCTCGCGTAATCCCGTTACACATAATTCTACTAATCATTTTTAACTGACTATTTTGTCCCTTTCTTTCTTATGTCAAATAGTTTCGGAGTGACAAATCACTGTTTATGTTTGCTGCATAATAAAGCCGCGTCTCCTGCACTAAAACATTACACAAAACACCTACACAAAACATGGTCTTTCTACAATTTTGTCTATGGTCCATTGGCACATGAGCTGGAGCTAGCGAAATTAATTGTTTTGCGTATATGTTTTTGTGTTTTGTTTCGAGAAAAACAAGCACAGGAGACGCGCCTTTAGACCTGTTGTGTGAACTATCTGCACACTCCGATTCGGCCTGAGATAACGCCAGACAGAATATAAATGTGAAGCAGTGGCGAAGTGTCCATACAAGACGATTTATTCCGGCTTACCTTTGCAAAAAGTCTGCTATTATATGGTTATTAATTCAAAAAGAAACTAGTACCGACTTCCTTTTTAGAAATTTTCACTCCTCTCCTCTGGTGTGAAGTGACATTAAGCTAATTATTTCAAAGTTGTATAAATAATATTGTTATTAATGCTGGCTGCAAATGAATTGGTTTCCTTAATTTCTTCTTGTTTCAAATGATATGTATTAATATTTTCGGCCCACTTCCCAAAAAGGAGGAGGTCCGAAATTCGTCTGTGTTTTTTTTTTAAGTATGTTACGCATTATCTCCGCCAAATGTGGACCGATTTTCAAAATTCTTTTTGTGTTCGATAGAGCTTATTTCAAGGGTGGTCCCATAGAAATCGGTAAATTGTAAGTCGGTCAGTTAAGTTTTTATACTTGTGATTATTTTCAAAGTTGTATAAATAATATCGTTATTAATGTTGGCTAAAAATGAATCGGTTTCCTTTCTTGCTTCTTCTTTCAAGTGATATGTATTAATATTTTGTACAGTACTGTTCAGCAGAACATTGTTTCCAAGTGTGGGACCTAACAGGTGGTCGCTCATTTATAATGGAATCGTACAACCGATAACAAAGATAGGGATGTTATTACAGTACTTGTATTATTAACGATCCCCTTATACATATTCAGAGTCTTAATCACGTGTTAATGATTATGCAGATGGAAATATTATTGAGTATAATTTTCATCGAAGATTAACTTTAATGTCAGACGCTTATCGCATACATTCTATTGGACGTGGAACTGCTTCCTTTATGGTTTAACCAACTTAAAAAGGAAGGTTTTTAATTCTTCTGTATTTTAAAGTTTTTTTTTAATTTATCAAGGACAACAAACAGTAACACCGATAAATTATAATTAATCTGTACTTAGATGCTAAAAAAAATACTAAAAGTAAGAGCAGCTTCGTTACCCACTATTTTTATCTGCTTATTTTATTTGGTCGCGTTTTCGGTTCTGTGGAAAACCTTTATTATATAGGAGACTAGCAAACTAGCAATACTAGCAAGTAGTCGTACCGAAATACCACCACGCCACGGAGGCAGTAGTGATTAACTCCAATGATTTTTTATTTGGGACTTATTACAAATCGCTATCCGAAAATAGACTTGTCTAGTCGTATCGATAAATGGTCCCTATAGCAACAACTGAAGGCAAGGTCAAGAAATAGCAAAATACAACGAAATGCGTAATTCCTAATAGTATTTACACTGGCACTAATTCTAAATCGAAAGACATCATTATCGTATTTTTGTTTATATCTTTTTTTTATAGCAGAGACTGGCAAACGAGCAGATGGGTCACCAGATGGTATGTAAGTAATCTGCACCGCCCACAGACATCCAAGACACAAAAATAATCATGGGTGCGTTGCCAACCTAAAAGGATGGAATGGAAGGGGAGGGAAGAGGGATTGGGAAATGGAAGGGGAACTGTCACTGGAATGAGTCGGTTCTTTTCCGCATCATGTTTGAGAGTGTGTTGCGACGACCCCACATTGAAGTGGGATTGGGGCAGATGAAAGAAAAATATTTTTACGTGTTTTGTTTATGTTACTTTAATGAGAGAAAACGTATATACTTTTAGTGTCGCGTCACGTTAATAAAATTGTATACAAATATATTATAATATCTTAAATCTATATATCACTAACGCGATTAGGCGCGTTGCACACGTGTTTTGAGTTGTGGTCAAACAGACTCTAAATAAATAATTATACACTTAATTAACACTACATATACAAACGACCTCGTTTTCTCACATACCGTGATCATATAAGTCACCAGATCTAAACATAGAATTAATTAGATGATAACGGTTGTCATTTGGTTATTTTCCAGTTGAATTTAAAGATTTCTATACCGATATAACATTAGAGAGTGTTGGTTTATATTTATGTTGTCAGATAATTATAAAAAAATGCTAAAATGTATGTATAATGACATACAATAAAAACCTGTATATATGTTGACTAGGTTTCACGGCTAAGGAAAAGAGCAGATTTCTATAGTGAGTTGAGGTCGATTAACAGAGACTTAGTGCGCTCATTTTGTGTACCGAACAGCCAATCTAGTAGTATACATAGAAGTCAGAGGTCCCTCCTTTTGTTTTGCCAGCCTTAGAATATTACCGTTCGTTAAGATTTTTTACATATTTTTAAAGTTGCACCAACATTTCGCCGAGCTCAGTTCCGTCCCAGATGTGATAGGGGGCGAGCCTATCGCAATATCGGGCACAAATTCCAGACTCCGGGCTAATCTAAAAAATCCAATATCACTGCCCGACCTGGGATCGAACCCGAGACCTCAGGACGGTAGTCGTACCGAAATACAACCACGCCACCGAGGCAGTCTGTATGTTATGTTATGTTATTTGATTACAAAAACCACAAAACAGTTTTTTAAATTTTAATGAACGTTTTGACTATTTTTTACTCAGCCAGAAATACCAATTTAACATGAGTTCAGTTAGCGTTGGTAAAAAACATAACAAGAGTTACGCGAAGCGACTACGTGCATGTACTAAACGCATTAGTCGAATTAGTCTACTGAGGCATGGCGAAAAATTCAATTTGCCTCCAGAGTTCTGCAACCAAGAGAAAAAAAGAGATTGGCCGGTAAAATTATATCCAATTTTCCGGAAGATCCGGTCCGAGAATAATGGGGCGCGGGAAATTTACGAAATCGGATTAAATCATTCGCCTTATAGGAATTCACTTATGTCCTAAAGAGTACCTATATAGTCGAAGGATTAAGTTTTATCATATAGTGGGTTGTTTCAATCAGTAAGGGCCACGTGCAGGGGGGTGACTCCTGACGCTCGATTCGATTAGGTTTCATTTATTGACTTAAAATTCCATCGAAATCGACTTTTAAAGTACGCTAAAGTTGCATAATATTCGAGAACTTGTCATTTGGTAATTTTTAACGTGACATTAATGCACTTTTTAACTCGATTTCGGTGGATTTTAAGACAATAAATGAAACCGAATCGAATTCAAGTTCGAATCGAGCGTCAGGAGTCACCCCCCAGCTTTACATTAAATCTCTATTTATCCCAAATCTTGATTTAAATATAGGAGTGAGCTGTATGATAAATCGAAATTAGACGTAACTCTAGAAAGTAACAGCGTTGCAAGTTGCCCTAACTCGATATAAAGATAGGAGTGAGCTGTATGATAATGTCGCCTCCTTGGTCTAGTGGCATCATGTATCGGCTGTGGATCCGGAGGTCCTGGGTTCGATTCCCAGGTCGGGCAAAGCAAATTTTCTAATTTAATTTTCCCGGGACTGGATCCCTCATAGGGGGTTGACGTCAGCCAGGCGGCCAGTCGTAAAAACTTAGCCAAATCCCCTCTGCAACATGCTTGGGGAAGTGTGTTGCGCCGACCCCACATTGTGCAGATAAGGGGATAGGGAAGGGATAAGGGCAGGTAGAAAAAAAGAAAGTGAGCTGTATGATAATACGAGATAAGGTGTAACTCTAGATTAATAAGTAATAGCGTTGCAAGTCGCCCTGAGTTAAAGCATTCATAAGAAGCAATGCTTAAGTGATTCGTTTTAATACTAACAAAATAAGTTTAGAAAAATGTATCTTTCATACTTATTACACGCATTATGTAAATAATAATATTAGACCTGTAATATTACTGTCCCACTGCTGGGCACGGGCCTCCTCTACTAGTGAGAGGGGTTAGGCCTTAGTCTACCACGCTGGCCTAATGCGGGTTGGTAGACTTCACATACCTTCGAAATTCTTGTGGAGAAATTCTCGGGTATACAGGTTTCCTCACAATGTTTTCTTTCACCGTTGTAGCAAGCGATATTTCACAATGAAAACACACTTAACATAGAAAAGTAAGAGGTGTCTGCTCTTTTTGGGGTTGGTCTCGAACCTCCGACACTCGCCTCGGCAGTCCGTACCATTTCCAACTGAGCTATCGCTGCTTATTATGTAAAGGGCTTTATAAAATATTCAGCCTATTGATTACAAACAAAAATGCAATAAAATTCTGTATAATATTAGTTGAGATAGCAAATAAAACAAATAAACTTTTATTTTATCCAAATCAAAATAAGCTAAGGTAGTACATGTGATCGTATTATACCCAAAATTTTGTTTTATTATATTACTCGTATATATTATCTTTTTTTTTATTTATGTGCATCGCGTTTCGCAGTTTTAAAGTCAATAAATATTGGTCGTTGAATATTCTTAATTTTTTTTTTGTACATGTGATCGTATTATACCCAAAATTTTGTTTTATTATATTACTCGTATATATTATCTTTTTTTATTTATTTGCACCGCGTTTCGCAGTTTTAAAGTCAATAAATATTGGTCATTGAATATTCTTACATTTTTATTTTCAGCTCCATTTTTTTTAGATTCGCAAACAAAGCTGTAGCATACGGAAGTGTCGCGACTCTCGGCATTCGATTACGTTCAAAAATCTCAAGGCTTCAGTGGTAAGTCAAAGGGCTAACAAACCGGTCGGATCGAATAAATTACGACACATAATTAATAAAAAACCTACCTGTAGGTTTTATAGAGAATCAGGAAGCGGTGATTTGACTGTATATCTTAAAAATCTTTTTCCTTGTATGTTCAATGCGCTGTTTTTTTATGAAATATAAGTTACTTGAATAGAATTTAATACAAGGTTATATAATTTCCGTAGAATATTTTAAAGGAATCGTTACAAATTGCACAATGAATGCTTGGAGAGTCTGTTGGTTCCTGTACTCGTATCTTTCTTTCTACTGCCCTTATCCCACCTTAATGTGGGGTCGGCGAAACACACTTTTTCAAGCATGTTGCAGAAAGGATTTGGCTAAGTTTTTACGAACGGCTGCCTGCCTGACATCAAACCCTTCTGGGGGAAAAAATCGAAAATCTTATATACCTACTCATAGGTAAAATTCATCTTATTTATAATACTTATTAGTATTTATATTATTTTCGTTTTTTATAGCTTCTCATTTCAAGAAGGATCTTTGATACGCCATCTTTATAGGTACATAATAAGATGTGATTTCAAAAGTCAATGATCCGGTTATTAGGATCTTAAAATGCAATAAAATCAGCACTATAACGTGGCTGAGTTTTTTTAAACGTTCTGTGATTTTTTTTTACTTTAAAAAATATAAGGGCATATAGATTTGATTTATTCAAATTTGTTTTATTGTAGATTTGTTTTATTTTATTGCAACCCTTTTATTTTTTTTTAAGATTGAAATTGTGCGGTGATCAAAATGGCGCTTGTATCCAGTATAAAGTTAATTTTGTCAGAATAGCAAACTTTTTATTGTGTATTTAATTATTGTTATATATTCGCATTAGATCTGGAAATCTTTGGGGGAGGCCTGTGTCCAGCAGTGGACGTCCTGTGGCTGATAATTACATATTAATTACATTATGTCTAATTCATATTATTAAATTCTACTAGCTCAATAATTACAATCTTTGAAGGTTAGATTAGGCCCGAGCCGGAAAATATTTAACAATCGTAAATGTATTTTAGCTCGATGCGCGTCTATGAAATCTAACCAAATGTCATCAGTCTGCAGCGAGCTCGAATACATTTACGATTGTCAGAAATTTTCCTGCTCGGACTGCAGGTGAGCCATCTGTTTGATTGCCAGCCTTTATAATTAAAAAATATTAAATTCGATAAAATTATAAAATACAAGTAAATATTTTTTGTGGATCGCATTCGAAGATTCAAAATACCTTTAAATATCGATTAAGGAGTCTTCTATAGTGTTTTATATTTGTTCCAATACACCGAGATTACGTAAATCAAAGGTCAAAGCGTAAATCGTCAACAATTGCTCGTATCGCTCGCTCTACACAGTTATCTCTTAACCTATACAGGACCGTCGATATCTATTAATAGTGGCACGTCATATGAAGCTTATCACCTCCCGACAGTACTCGTGATCAGAGGACGAAGGTAAAAAGACTAACGCCCGAATGGTCAGACGCTGCTCAACTTTAACTGTTTCTTACATTTTCGCCATACAATTTTGACAGATAAGGCGCCCTTAAACGACATAAGGCGACCCGTGTATAAACATTCGGCAGTTAGGACCTTCGTTTTTAATCGAGTTTCTAATTGAAACCTCTTTTTATTACAAAGACTGGCCAATGTGCCTGATGATAAGTGATCTCCACCGCCCATAGACACCCAACACAAAAATAATCAAGGGTGCATTGCTAGCCTAAAAGGAGGGGAATAGGGATTGAGAAGGGGAGGGGAAACGGGTAACCGGAAATCTCACTCACCGAACGAAATGCAACAGCGAGTAACTTAAACAAAAACTTAAAATCGACTCCAAAGAGAGTCATTTTTTGCCTTTTTTTGGTTTGATATAGTGTAGTGATTTGTTCTCTGACCACTACCACTTCAGTTTAGTGATCAGATTTCAGATTAGTGGTTGCGTCTTTTTCTCGAAACCTACATTACCTCAGTGGCGTACATTCCAGATAGACAAAGAGACATTGTCTTTCCTGACAATTTGCTAAAATTACAAAATTAAAGAAAAAAGGATCACCAAAAAGAGTTTTTCAAACAGCGCTCGATGTGTTATTGTTAGTGTTATTTTACATTAACGTGAGAATGATTATGGTGGTTAAAG
The DNA here is from genome assembly GCA_036417725.1 of Clanis bilineata. Taxonomy (NCBI): domain Eukaryota; kingdom Metazoa; phylum Arthropoda; class Insecta; order Lepidoptera; family Sphingidae; genus Clanis; species Clanis bilineata. The sequence goes on along the minus strand of CM071145.1, from coordinate 5,557,761 downwards.
TAAAGCAAGAATAAATAGAAGAAAATAATTATGCAAGATTTTTGTCTACCCTAATCTAAATGCCTGCGCACGTCACTGCCTTACCTCCAACTCGTAATCTTGTTTTTAATTAACAAGCTTTATCGTATGAGGTGATGTTGATAAATTAAAACTGGTGTGTTCTAATCAGTTTCAAGAAGAGTCTTTTAATAGAGGTAGATATGTATACTGATTTCTTAAGTTTACGCAAATGTTATACATTGAAATAAAACATTTTTTACGGATTCTATCACGATTTGTTAAAAAAATTTAAGCCCGACGTTTCGAAGGCTTTACAGTCTTCGTTCAGTCCGATCCGAGACCACGAAGACTGCAAAGCCTTCGAAACGTCGGGCCTAAAAACATAAATCGTGATAGAATCCGTAAAACTAGTGTTATTTCAATATATATATACATATATATAGAGATATTACTTTTCTACCTACTCCTTTCAATGTGATGGTGTTTATAGATACATACGTATTATACTAATATTATAAGGTTTTTATGTAATACTGATGGGTAATCTCGGGAAGTACTGAACTGATTATCAAAATTATTTCTTCATTCAAAAGCTACACTGTCCCTGATTGATTTATGTAGATTTCTTTTCGTCCGACGTCCAATAAGGAGAAGGTCCTCAGTTCATCAAATATTTTTATGTATGTTATGTGATATCTCCGCCAAATGTAGACCGATTTTCAAAATTATTTTTGTGTTCGATAAAGCTTATTACAAGGGTGGTCCCATATAAATCTGGTCACGATCGGATTTGAAGTCGGTCCGTTAAGTTTTTAAACTTGTGATTATCACAGGAAAATACTTTTATTACTTGAATGGAGCCGCGAACAATAGCTAGTCTGTGTAAATGTGAGGGATGAATTTATTGAATTTAACATAACGTGAAATGATGTGTGAAGCGCACCCTATACGAAAGCCGCATACATTAGTACCGAACATTATGCGGTGGAAGCTATAAAACGAAGCCTTTGATGTTCGCAGGATCACGACTGACTCTAAAACTGAGGCTCTGAGCCATCCTTGATCACTTCAACCCGTTTATCACATAACACTATTCCTTGAACAATTGGACCGTGTTACGCAGAAATGAACAAACCCAAAGAAAAAAAAATTATTGATGCCAACACGTTCTAAAGTTTAAATTCTAAACCATTAATAGATTGAATAATAGATCATATTGGTGTCAACATTTTTTTTTAATTGTTTTTGTGGGTTGGATCATTTCTGCGTAACACGGTCCAATTTATGATGATTTCCCACTCTTTCTCCTATACATTTTTATACCTTGTTTCGATAGGCGTAAAGCTGACATAAATGTACTGCAATAAAACTAACATTTACATAATAATTTGTAATAAAATTTCTATTTACATACATTTCGTTACGACCATTTTTAGATGACTCACCTAGGGTTGCCAGGTGTAAAGGCTTTAGCCGGACATATCCGGCTTTGTCTGTTGTGTCCGGCCAAATATTTACGTGTTCGTCCCATCTAATTTTTGTCAACCTTTTGGATATGCCGGTCTACGACGCGACGCTGTGATGGGCGGTGCGGAAAACGTTACTACCTTTTTTATTATAAAAATGTCGTCCTGCTTTTAAAAGGTATAGTTTTGGCTTTTAAAAAAAAAATCTGCCTTTTAGAGCTAAACATTCGGCCAAATACACAGCTGAGTCCGGCTTTTTTATTTTAGAATCTGGAAACCCTAGCCACGCCGTGAATGTAATCAGGATGTTTCCTTTAACTTTTACTGCGCGTTCAATATTATGTTAATGTCAACCGTAAAATTACCGAATATATTTTAATGGCGAACGTTTGTTTAACCAACACAAAATGTGATTTGTATTTGTTATTGAAAGAGGGGGTACGAGAAATACGAGTCTCGAATGTATACTTAAGAATACTGTTTTCAATTTGATCTTTATGCTAACTTGTTATTAAGGTAATGCTTCGTAGAAGCGATGACAGCAATTCTAATGCTATATAATCATTGACTGTGTTTTTTGCGATACTATCCGTATTCGTTAAGATCTAAGGGCGACTTGCAGCGTTATTACTAATGTAGAGTTAGTCCTAAGCTCGACACAGCTCGTCCACAGCTCATTTCTATATTTAAATCGAGATTTATTGAAGTGCTGTCAATCGCTCTTAGTGGTGAGATGTGATATAGAATAGGTGGATAGCTGTTTCCCCGGAGAATTTATATATATTTTTTATATCAGAGACTAGTAAACGAGTAAGTGGTAACTGCAGGTCGATTCTCTAAGAAACGCTACAACTTTGTGATCGTGAACGAGCTCCCGCAGCGCACATCATTTGAGATCGACGGAGCGTTCAACGTTGTTGGGTCTTAGAGAATACCATTTTCCATACATTTATGTCAAACGCATCGCTCGTGAGAGATAGTTCGCATAAGCGCTGTCATCACGCATAGCGCTAGTACGTGCGCTTTGTACCTTGCTGAATACAAAAATGAAATCATCGTTGCCTTAGAGAATGGACCTGCTGATCTTCACCGCCCAAATACATACATATAGACCCAGATCCAACTGCATGACCACTACGTTCATCATGTATGTGGGCAAAATCTATTTTTATGAATAATTATAATTGAGGGAATCTATTTTTACCAAGATACCAATCAAAATTTGTGAATCGCGAGAATTTTTAATTAATATTATACTACATACATGATGAACGTAGTGACCTTGCAGCTGGATCTTAGCCTAATACACAAGACACAAAAAATCATGTCTGTACAATTATAATCTTGAACTACGATACATATTTGTGCCGTTGTGCATAAAATATTTTAAGAGTAACGTAGATTTGGAACATAAACAATCCACAGCTGAGAGTCGTGTTTATTTGCACAATGTTTCACGAGAAATTAGACAAATGGTTTATTATATTCAATCCTGTGGCGTACAATCTATTAATTGATATTGCAAATCTGGAATTAGTATACACTTTGATGTCTGCTTAGTAACACAATTTTTCTCGGATGACTAAGATATTGCATACTTTATGTGGGCAGTGGAGTGTTAGCGATCAGTATCAACTTATCTATCTTTGATTGCAATAGATTTTACTCGTGATTCCTGTCGCCTGATACACCACATATATAACATAAGCTCACGCCTGTAACCCCGGGTAGACAAAGGCGCACTAGCGAACTGGAACACCCACATTTCGTCGAGCTTAATTCCGTTTCAGATGTGATAGGGGCGAGCCTATCGCCATATCGGGCACAAAATCAAGACTCCGGGCTGGTACTGAAAATCCAATATCACTTTGCCTTACCCGGGGATCGAACCCTAGACCTCAAGAATCGTCCTGGAACGTTGACTAATTATTACACTAGCTAGAATCTTCTTAAAACCAGAAAACAAGTTTACAACATACTGCTTGCCGCAATACTGGTTGGCGGTTGACATTGCGGTGAAGCCTTCTCAGAAAATCGTCGCGATGGACGTAACAATTGACCTTAAAATCCAATCATAATATTAGTCCTGTTATATAACTGTCTCACTGCTGGGCACGGGCCTCCTCTACTAATGAGAGGGGTAAGGCTTTAGTCTATCACGCTGGTCTAATGCGGCTTGGTAGACTTCACATATGTACCTCCGAAATTCTTGTAGAGATATTCTCAGGTATGCAGGTTTCCTCACTATGTTTTCTTTAACCGTTATAGCAAGCGATAATTCACAATGGAAACACACATAACAGAGAAAAGTCAAGAGGTGTATGCTCTTTTTTGGGGTTGGTCTCGAACCTCCGACACTCGTCTCGGTAGTCCGTACCATTCCCAAATGTGCTATCGCTGCTATTTTATTTCATTAGTAGAAGAGACCCGTGCGCAGCAGTGGGACAGTAATATTACAGAGCTAACATTATTATTTTTTATTGAAAAAATAATAATGGCATTATTAGTTATTGCTTCCATACCTGACATAAATACGAATGTCGGCTTCAAGCTCACGCGGTCCACCCACATATGTACATGACAACGTAACCTTGAAGATATCGTCCGTTGTCTCAATGATATGGCGAACAAAATAATAATACAAACGTCCTTGACTTTAGTTAATGATGCGCTGTGCCTGTGTTTAATTAATTCAATGTTATAATATGACTGCCTCGGTGGCGTAGTTGTAATGCGTGCGCGATACGACTACCGTCCTGAGGTCTCGGGTTTGATCCCAGATCGGTCAAAGTAATAGTGGGTTTTTCTATTCAGTGATATCCCGGAGTCTGGATTTTTTTATATGGTGATAGGCTCACTCCCCATCACATCTGGGACTAAATTTAGCGAAATGTGAGTGTCCTAGTTCTCTAGTTGGCCTCTGCCTACCTCTTCGCGGATGCAGTCGTGGGACTGTGTATGTATGTATGTAATTGGCATCATGCACCAAAGCCGCCGATCTGCTGGCTTATGTCGGCAACTTTTGTCGACGGGCTTGTTAGCGGCTTCAGTCCTTGCAAGTCGGCAAATTTAGAAGTCGCCGGGTTACATGGGCGAGACGGCAGCTTTGGTGAGTATTGAGCTTAAGAATGAGGGAAAGAAAAATTGGCACTGTGTGTTATTTACTATCCTTTTTTACACCAGTTGTAATTTCGACGTGATATAAGATTTAAATTGGCAACGCTATGTACGTAACAACATAAACAATGAAGGTCGACTATATACAACAGTATGAGTTTTTAACGATTGGGCTAATTATTCCGCAGCATCTGCTCAAAGCGTTGCCAAAATTAAGGTCACCGGTACACATTTCAACACGAATGATATGTCAACCGTATGTCAGTCGAAACCGCCTCATAGCTCCACGCGAGTATCACAGGAGTTCTGTAGCCCGAGCACGAAAAACTAATGTAAATGTAAATGTATTCGAGTTCGCTGCGCACTGATGACGTTTGGTTAATATTTCATACAAATTTCATAGACGCGCATCGAGTTCGAATACATTTACGGTTGTCAGAATTTTTCCTGCTCAGGCCGCAGTAGTCGAAATGGACGGGTGAACGAGTGGGAACCGTGTTGTTCCCTTTCGTAAAAAATAATCTCACAGCGTTCCCTTACGTACAAAACAAAGCGATTTAATATTACTATCTATAGAGGGGCTATATAGGTTTCATACAAAAAATGATGTCAAAAGTCAGTATCTACCACTTATTGCAATGCGAGGACGCTTATTATAATTTACGCCCTAGAATGTTCTGTGAATATTCAAGAATCACGTAAGACAATTTTATTGTCTAAACATTAATGCGCCGGCACGATCTTGCGCGCGTATGTTTCAAATATGGCTGAGTGACTTATGACCACGAGGTCTCAACTTTTGGATCACAAGTTTCGCGCTATTGTCCCGTCTATTTATTGTATTTGGTAAAAAATAATCTTACAGCATTCCCACCTCCCTATTTGAAGTCGGTAAAATAGCCGTAATGGAGGAGAAAATGCCTACTCTTTCGTGAAAAAGTCCATTTCTAGCACTGTTGGAGCTAGTAAAGTTAGAAGTGAAGCTACTAAAGAGGTAGTAAAGCAACTTATCATTCACGGTTCGGTCTTATTTCAGTCCTATTATGTGATAGGAACGATTTAGCATTAAGCCGGACGTGAATTCCTTTTCTGAACCGCTCATTATTTACCGAATCGAAAATAAAGCGCAAATTATGAATACGCGCCTGAGATTTTTACCAAGGACTTCAGCGGTCAAACCTAAATACTTGCGATCATTAATGAGGTGATTAATTTATTTTAGGCGTAACGTGTTTTTGCCTCCTTGGTCTACCGACAGCTTAAATAGGTTACGGAATGTGGGATCTAGGGTTCAATTCCCAGGATTTTCGACCGATTTCTAAAAAGGACAAGGAAGGACGGAAGGACCGCCAAATATGGACCAATTTTCAAGATTATTTTTATGTTCGATAGAGTTTTTTTCAGGGGCGGTCTGATATAAATTTGGTCACGATCGGACAAATTTTAAAGTCGGTCTGTTATTTTTTTTAAACTTTGATTATTCTGACACGATTTGCCGGGAATGCATTTCTCAGAGGGAGATCTCGTCAACAGACGACCAGTAGTATAAAATAATAGGTAATAATAAATAAATACACCCAACAGTCACACACAAAGTCCTGACCCCACACTAAAAAGAAAGAAAGAAAAACACTTTATTTGTCACAGACACAGAATTATTGAGAAAAAAAAAGGTTAATATAATAAATGATTATTATAGTTAGCCGTGACTGTGACAGGTATAATCGGTATCGTGGGTATCAGAAACTACGAGAAACTCTCGGTCTCACAACACCCAGACCCGAAACAAATATCTATGGGCCACACAGACATTTGTCTCGGTGCGGGAATCGAACCCACGACCTCACGTTTCACAGCCGGCTACTCGCCCGCTGCGCCACGGAGGCTGTCGCCAAAAATTTAAGCCAGATCCTTCCTACATCCTTATAATCACAAGTTTAAAAACTTAACAGACCGACTTCAAATCCGATCGTGACCAAATTTATATGGGACCCTTGAAAAAAGCTCTATCGAACACAAAAAGAATTTTGAAAATCGGTCCACATTTGACGGAGATATCGCGTAACATACATAAAAAAACAAAAAATACAGATGAATTGAGGACCTCCTCCTTTTTGGAAGTCCGTCAAAAAGTATGTGGCGACCTCACTGGCGTGGGATAAGGGCACGTAGAAGAAGATTGTAATATTTAATTTGTGTGCACACTGTGTTGGTTATGTGTGATTTTGTGCATGTGTGAGTTGGACGCGCCGCCCGCGCACGATGCAATGTCACCTCAACCTTGGCTCGGTAGGATAATCTTCATGTCAATGACCGACATTTTTATAAATTATCGTACTATACGTTAAATGCGTATTAACGCCCCATAAATTGTTAATGATTACATAAGCTCACGCCCGTATCCCCGAAGGGGTAGGCAGAGGCGCACTAGCGAACTAGAACACCCACATTTCGCCGAGCTTAGTTACGTCCCAGATGTGATAGGGGGCGAGCCTATCGCCATATCGGGCACAAATTCCAGACTCCGAGCTGATATGGAAAAATCCAATATCACTTTGCCCGACCGGGGGATCGAACCCGAGACCTCAAAACCGTAGTCGTACCGAAATACCACGACGCCACCGAGGCAGTCTGTTAATCTGGTTAAAGTCTGTTAATGATTATCTGTATAAAATGACTGCCTCGGTGGCTTAGTGGTATTGCGTGCGCGGTACGACTATCGTCCTGAGGTCTCAGATTCGATCTCCGGGGCTGACAAAATTATATTAAATTATTATTCAGTATCAGCTTGGAATTCGCAATTTGTACCCAATATGGCGATAGGGTTGCTCTGACATCTGGAACGAAACCAAGCTCGGCGAAATGTGGGTCGTCTAGTTCGCTAGTACGCCTGTGCCTACCCCTTCTGGGATACATGCGTGCGTTTATGTATGTATAATGTCAGCCTCCGTGGCGCAGCGGGCGTGAGGTTAAGAAACGAGAGACCGCGGTTTATTTCCCACAACGAACATTATGTTAGTGTGATCCACAATCTTTGTATCAAATCGGGATTTTGTTGGACTTGATTCCCCGTTCCACAACGACACGAGAATAGATCTACTTATGTCTAAAATATGTTGAAATCGTTCTAGTCTGTATAACACGTGGTTGTTGAATAAATATTGCACCTACAATGATACATTTTCATTAGTCGCCTCCTTGGTCTAGTAGCAGCATGTATAGGCTGTGGACTGGGAGGTCATGGGTTCGATTCCCAGGTCTGGCTGGACTGGACCCCTCAGAGGGGGTTGACGTCAGATAGGCAGCCGGTCTTAAAAACTTAGCCAAATCATATCATGCTTGAAAAAGTGTGTTGCGCAGACCCCACATTAACCCTTATCCCACGATAAGGGCAGGTAGAAAGAAAAAGAAAGATACATTTTAATTAGCCATTTAATTACTGTCGAGAAATCGGAACATAAAATACTAGAATACATACGATACAAATATAAATAAAGAACATAGAAAATTGATTAAAAATTGTGGTTAATAATAAGAATTTTTGGTGTAGGTTCCATAAGATAAAATATAGAGTATACTGCTCATTTAAGGCCTTACTTATAAAACAGTTTAGCTGAGCTTTAGGCTATAATGAATGAATGAATTGTCTGTCACTTTTCTCCTTGTGTCACATTGTTTAAAAATAAAAAGGGACAGGCTATTCTTTACCATTTGCTCAGTTAAACTGTTTTTATAAGGTCCATAATATCTAATAATTTCTTTAAATCGCTCAGTATTTCCATAGATTACCGCCTACATAAAAACCAAAGACTTCTATGTATTTACTAGACAAGCTGTTTCTTAGTAAAATAGTTGCAAATGACGGCGAGTGTTTGACGTTTCACGGCTAAGGAAAAGAGCAGATTTCTATAGTGAGTTGAGGTCGATTAACAGAGACTTAGTGCGCACATTCTATGTACCGAACAGCCAGTCTAGTAGTATACATAGAAGTCTTTGATAAAAACAAATGAATTGTACATCTTTATATTGTAGGAGATTATTATCAGTCGATACTCAATAAGCATTGCTTGGTTTCCTTAATATTATAATATCAACAGACATGTGATTATAGCATAAAATATGGTCACAAAAAGAATTTCACGATGTATCGAGGGATTGAATATTTAATTTGAATAAAGTTTGACCTTTACAGCTTGAAGGTCATGCACAAGGTCGTCTTTTGAAGCACATTTGAATTATACATCTAATTTTCTCACGGAAATGTGAAACTATTAATGTACTTAAGAGATTAATTTTGGCCTTGATGTTGAGACAGTTCAATTTTTTAGGGTTCCGTAGATATAAGACTGTACCTCCCCTATACTAGCCACTGTAACTTCTTAAAGCCAGGATCTACAATGGTACGTAGTTTTCGACATCCAGCAACGAAGCTCAGCGAGTTTCTGATAATGCAAAACTAACTATCCCATAATGGAATTAATAAACAGAAATATGTTAGAAATATAAGTTTTCCATTTCCCTCCCCAAAAATTCAGAAAACAAAGTATCTGGATAACTAGATCTTTCTTACCGACTTTACTCCATCTCTCTATGTGATAGGGAGCGATACTTTGCTATACACAACACAGGTTATGTTCTATGGCCATACTAAAAATAAAATACACCGAACAAATCTTGATTTTTCAAATAATGCATAACTCAAAAAAAACATTAAACATGAATACGTATTAAAACTACTTAGGTTTGTAAATATTCTATATACGATTGCAAATGTTTAGACTATCTATTATAATTTACATACATCTTTATTTATCACAAAACCTGATTTAAAATAGAAGTTAGCTGTAGGATAAATCGAGATAAGGCGTAGCTCTAGATTTATCGTGGAGCTGCAAGTGGCCCTCAAAGCAGACGGTTGTCTTGCGTTTCGATTAAGAGATATAACATGACTGAAATAATTATGACCAGAGAGAGTATTTATCTGTATCTACATAGATATATTATTAATAATTATTATTACTACACTGCCTCGGTGGCGTGGTGGTATTTCGGTACGACCACGGTTCTGAGGTCTCGGGTTCGATCCCCGGGTCGGGCAAAGTGATATTGGATTTTTCCATATCAGCCCGGAGTCTGGAATTTGTGCCCGATATGGCGATAGGCTCGCCCCCTATCACATCTGGGACGGAACTAAGCTCGGCGAAATGTGGGTGTTCTAGTTCGCTAGTGCGCCTCTGCCTACCCCTTCGGGGATACAGGCGTGAGCTTATTTTATGTTATCTTATTACTACACATAAAAGGCGCATAGTTCAAATGTTCATGTAGCCTAAACATTTTTGTTTCGGGTCTGAGTGTTGTGAGACCGAAAGTCTGTCATGGTTCCTGATATCCACGATACAGATCCAATCTTAGTGTGGGTTCAGGACTATGTGTGTGACTATTGGGTTTTATTCCATAGGTTTTATTTAGTCGAAAAAGCTACATATAAAATGCGCATAACAAACAAAAACATTTCTTAAAACCTGATCGCGGTGCGTTTGCTGTCCTTTTAGTTTCCTATTTTTCCTCGTAAAACCTGTGGATTACAAAAAGGTCACCAAAATTGGTCCACATTTGACAAATATATCAGGTATTATAAATATACAGACAAATTGAGAAGCTTTTTGATGTTACAAAAGTGGTCATTTAACCGCACGTTCTCTATCAATACAAGGTTAAGGAATTAGAGGCATCAATGGAAATTGGGCTCATGGATCCTTTCCATTCCTTTCCTTGATTCCTTTCCTTACCCTGCGAACAGTGGCGTGCAGTCAATATAGACAAAGAGACACTGTCTACCCTGACAATTTGATATATCCATAAATAAGGAATAAAAATAATGACTTGATAAAAGCAGCGATCGACTCATCGTTGAAATCGACAGGATATTAAAATGATAGTGATGGTGATGCAAGGGTTGAAGAAAATAATTGAACAAGTTTTTTGTCTACCCTGATAGAAATGTTTATGCACGTCACTGCTTATGAAGATACACGTTCTTATATGCATTAACGCTTTTCCTATAGGGGTAGGTAGGCATTGCAAGCGTTTAAAAAATTGTCGAGTCTCACAAAATACAAGAAACCGCATTAATAATTCATACATTTTTTATATCTAATCGCATACATGACAGCATATCAGCCCACAATCGATTAAATCGGTGACATTTAGAAGTATGTCGTCTTGTGGTCGTCGGAGCTGAGTTCCTTGAGATGGATTCCTAGCGTGGGAGGTGCAAGCAAACTTAATTTACACACAATTGGAAATATTATAATAGCTTTTTATTCACAGTTTTTATAAAAATCACCCGGAATTACCTGGAATGTGTGAATCGATATAGGTTTACATTCACTTACGTGAATGACTTATGGGTACAATAACTACTCTGTGGTAAATTCTTTTAATATTTATTGACCGACTTCCACATAAGGAGGAGGTTCTCAATTCGTCTGTATATTTTTAATGCATGTTATTCGATATCTCCGCCAAATGTGGACTGATTTTCAAAATTATTTTTGTGTTCGATAGAGCTTATTTCAAGGGTGGTCCCATATAAATTTGGTCACGGTCTGTAAATTGGAAGTCGGTCGGTTAAGTTTTTAAACTTGTGATTATTTAAATTCCAGTATGTTCTTGTATTTGGTCGCAATGTCCTTTTGTTATTTCATTTGTAGGTATATTAAATTAAGATTTGTTCCTTCGTTTTAAATACCAATAGAGATAATACCTCTATAATCAAAAGGTGGTAAAGCTTACATTGTCTTTTTCTACAATCAAGCAGCGTTTTGCAAATACCCTTGTGTTTGAAAAACATTGTAACCAGTGTAATTTCTGGGCATTGTCTAGAGTCCCAGGTGACGAATGCAGTGCAGTGCCTCCCAGTGCTTTGGTATTTAAAGTGTTACCTACCGTTCATATGTATGGAGCAGTGGCAAAGGGCACATAACACGTTTCTTTCGTGCTTACCTTCGCCAAAATGTTAACTTATAAATTGGCATTAATTCCGAGATAAGCTAGCATCAGTTTCCTTTTTACAAATATTCGCCCTTCCCTACATAGGTAGTCGTATCGTTAACAATCAGGCAAGCAGCTTGCTGGTCTCGTCATTCAATTGGGTACTGGACTATTTTAAATTAATTTTATAGTAAAACGTTGTCTAAAATATAGAAAGAAATATTTAAATATTCTCAAAAATAATAAAGTTAAAAGCCTTTGAAGTTTGGGGTAACCTTCAAACAGCGGGAAAGAGAAGTATTAGTATAATCACGTCACCGCCTTGCCGGTACGTGCGTTGAAAAGGTATCGTAAGATATTTAAAATATGAATTACTGCCTCATTTTTCAACCAATTTCTATGCAGTTTTTATTACATAAGGGTTTCTTTTTAGGTTTATTTGCGATTAACATAACATAACAGAAGCTCACGCCTGTATCCCCGAAGGGGTAGGCAGAGCTGCACTAGCGAACTAGAACACCCACATTTCGCCGAGCTTAGTTCCGTCCCAGATGTGATAGGGGGCGAGCATATCGCCATATCGGGCACAAATTCCAGACTCCGGGCTGATATGGAAAAATCCAATATCACTTTGCCGGACCCGGGGATCGAACCCGAGACGTCAGAACCGTAGTCGTACCGAAATACCACTACGCCACCGAGGCAGTATTTGCGATTACATATAAATATGTATAAAATCAAACATAATCAAGTACCCAGTTGCAATAAAAACACTCAACACTTTAAATTTAAAAGCCATTATACGATTTGAAATATCGCTATACATTATCTTGAATGAGTAAGCCGATGTCCTGGCGATATCCCGACACGAAAGATTTAAGTCGATATGAGTCGAGCGGGCGAGTTTGATTAGTCGCACGCCCGATAATGGCACCTAATTTAGCTTCGAAACTGATTATCAATATGATAATGAGTTGGGAACGCGCTGCAAATTTTTTGCGGTCGTGTGCGTCCGAGTCAAGGTCAGTTGTTTAAGACGTGTGTACACTTGCAATGTAGCCCCCTACTTATAAAAATATTTAAGCGCTGCTTATCTTTTTATAACTTTGTTGTATGATTTACTTGTACTCATTTTTTTCTTTTTACTTGCACTTATCCCACCTTAATGTGGGGTCGACTCAACACACTTTTTCAAGTATGTTAAGTTTTTGAAGTATCTTTTTAAGAACATACGCCGTCTGCCTGAAGTCAACCCCCTTTGTGGGATCCAGTCTCGAACAAATTGTCTTCGAAAAACACAGACGAATTGAGGACCTTCTCCTTTTTTGAAGTCGGTGGAAAGCCGCTTACTCAATGTCTGTCATTATAACCACTTAATGAATGTGAACACACTAACATATTAATAAAACAAGATGTCAGACCTTGAAGATTAAAATAAATTACTTTGTTGTACTGATCGTGTGAGGGAGCCCTAATCCGGTTGCTAACTGCTACCGTATTTAACTCAAAGCCATTAATATGCATCGAAACGGCTTTTTTATTACGATCCAGCTCATTCAATCAAGTATCTATCAATCCAAATGGTATATAATAATATCTTATAGACATTTTAATGATATATTGATAGGGATTTTGATATTTTATTACGACCTGTATTTTATAATATCCTATAGCATATATATAGCAGTTGTGTTTTTCATTTCGCCTCGTTGGTCTAGTGGCAGCATATATGGGCTGTGGACCGGGAGGTCGTGGGTTCGATTCCCAGGTCGGGCAAAGCGAATTTTTTAATTTAATTTTCCCGGCACTGGATCCCTCAGGGAGGGTTGACGTCAGGCAGGCAGCGGGTCGTAAAAATGTAACCAAATCCTTTCTGCAACATGCTTGAAAAAAAATGTGTGGCGCTGACCCCACATTAAGGTGGGATTAGGTCAGGTAAAAAGAAGTTGAGTTTCTCATTAGTTATATTATTTACATAACATAAGCTCACGTCTGTTTCCCCGAAGGGGTAGGCAGAGGCGCTCTAGCGAACTAGAACACCCACATTTCGCCGAGCTTAGTTCCGTCCCAGATGTGATAGGGGGCGAGCCTATCGCCATATCGGGCACAAATTCCAGACTCCGGGCTGATATTGAAAAATCCAATATCACTTTGCCCGACCCGGGGATCGAACCCGAGACCTCAGAACCGTAGTCGTACCGAAATACCACCACGCCACCGAGGCAGTCATTATATTATATTATTTAATTGCAGCGATATAATAATAGCAGTGATAACACAGTTAGAATTATTATGGACTGTCGAGAAAAGTATCGGAGGATCGAGACCAACAACGAAACAACATAACATCTGACATTTCATATTTAATAAATAACACCCAACAGTTACACACATAGTCCTGACCCCACACTAAGATCAAGTCTTGTATCGTATTTCGGTCTCACAACACTCAGGCCCGATACAAATATCTGTGGACCACACAAACATTTGTCTCAATGCGGGAATCGAACCCGCGGCCTCTCGCTTCACAGCCGGCTACTCGCCCACTGCGCCACGGACGCTATCACTGGTGTGGAGGTGTTAAATGTGTCATTATGATTTATCGATTGCTATAGCGGTGAAGGAAAACATCACTAGGAATGATTCATTATGAATTATCAATTGCTATAGCGGTGAAGGAAAACATCACGAGGAATGTGGGATCGGCGTAACATACTCGTTTAAGCATGTTGCAAAAAGGATTCGGTCACCAATCTCCTCTGAAAGTCATATTAGATAAACTGGATTGCCCCACCTGGGATTCGAATCAGGCAGGACCGTTCACAATCCGTGAGTTGTTTTAAAAAATTACTATGTTAGTATAAAAAAGATAAATTTACAAATGCTACATATTGTGCGTTTGCACAATGTAACGAGTAATGAAAAATTTACGAACTCCTTGTTACGAATTTTATTAATAACAGCTTTAAACAAACTTTTAGACTGTATTTAGATAATGAAATAGGTAGAGCTTTTACTGACAGTTGTATTCGCTAGAAAATGTTAGAATATTTAAACAACTCGACATTTACATCAAATAATTGTCATTAAGTAAGGTCGGTGTAGTTTTATTGAAATAGCTAGCGAATGCGGATAATGTCCACAATTAACATGAAGACGTGGTCACTGGTTACGAATGCATGCTCATGCAACATGCACGCCGCCTACCAACCTCCATTTGCATTGGACATAAATGTCATAATGGACATGGACAAGTCATAGTGTAGTAAAGTAAATATAAACTATCATTGAATAGGGGCCTTGGTCCACTACACTGGTCGAATGCAGGTTGGCAAACTCCTACAAAATTCTTGTGGCGAAGTCACAGGTATGCAGGCTATATTTATGAAGAAAACTATTAATGTGAATTTAATTCGAATCTTTTTAAAAAAACCGTTAAATATCAATATACACGTCATCATCATCATCATCATCATCATCATTATCAGCCATAGGACGTCCACTGCTGGACATAGGCCTCCCTCAAAGATTTTCAGATTCACCTGTTGGAAGCGGCTTGCATTTAGCTACTGCCTGCGACCATTATCAGGTCGTCGGTTCACCTTGTAGGTGGACGTCCTACGCTGCGCTCGCCGGTACGTGGTCTCCACTCGAGAACTTTTCTGCCCCATCGGCTATCAGTTCTACGAGCTATGTGCCCTGCCCACTGCCACTTCGACTTGCTAATCTCTCTGGGCTATGTCGGTGACTTAATATATATAATATACTTAATATACACGTAAAAATTGAATATCGCTGGCGTACATGAGAGTGACCACACTTTCGACGCAAAATCTGCTTGAGCGGTTTAGGGTGTATTGCAACGTTTTTACTAATGAAGAAAACCTCAACTAGATTTATCCTACAGCTCACTCCTATCTTTAAATTAAGATTTGGGATAAATAGAGATTTATCGCGGAGCTGTAAGTGGCCCTAAAAGGAACTTTTTGTTAATTCAATAAAAGCGGAAGAGTCGTCATTCGCTTCGTTCTTCGTTTCGGTTTAAAGTTACATACTACATAGTCCTTCTACTGACTCAAAACTCAAGTAGTCAAAATGAGAGGAATTATTATTTGAACTCTTCTGACACTACTAGTTCGTACTACTTATAGCAATGATGTAGGACAATCTTAGATTAATTTTAAAGATAATATAACATTTTAATATAAGTAATACCTCTTTAAAAATAATACTTTCAATTTTATTAAACTTTAATTTCGACATTACTTTTAGTTTCTTGAGTACTTTATAATAAGAACTATTATAATTTATAATCTTAAAATTATACGACATTGATTTTACTTGAATAATATGTAAATCATGCAAAATTTAAATTGGTGATCTAATCATATTAAAAATATTAAAATAGATACTACCTATTTGAACATTATAAGTTCACGGTCTTATGAAATGAATATTTAATCATATTAAAATATAGTTTAGTAGGTTATTTGCAATAAGTATAAACTATACTGTCTCTTAGCACCCATCTAATGAATTGTTTCCTAACGGCCGGTTTCAATAAACGATCTCAGTTTAGAGTGCAGTTGGATCGCAATTATGAACTAATCAAATCAAGTCATTTGACGGAGACTGTGTTCTTATTGGCTAACTTTTGTAATCTATCTGCACATTCGAACTGAGATTGTTTGTTGAAACCGACCGTATATCATGATGGGGTTACTAACTGACCATATTACCACTCGCGATACCGGGTTAGTTTTTTTTTGTTTATTTGGAAAACCAACAGTATATACATCTATATTATGCTTTTGTCTACAAAACTACAGTACCAGTTTTCTCATATATGAAGCTATATCAACTTGTGCGGGAAAATTACTAAGTTAATATTAAGAAGCTATATTATATTTATTTATTAAAACAGTGCTTATGTTAATCAGATTTTAATAAATCAGGCTTCGTTAAAAAGGTCAATATATGAATGAATGGTCAACCAGTTCGCTAAATTCTTTTGCTACTATGTTAAATAATGAGTCTATAGTTCGTGGTGGCGGTTGGATAAACTGAGTGTCGTTGGGATTTTTTCGGTACACATGAATTTATTTTAGAAAGTAAATTAGGACAATCTATGTAGCCTTGCGCTATTTTACGGTTAAAGATATTTATTTCTCCAAATAACACAAATATTCACTTATAGGAGAAACACCAGTGGTAAAAAGTCTTGAGTGGTAGAGCCACGCTGTAGACAGTTACATACGTCTACAGCACGAATAGGCCGGCTCGACCGGTTTCATACCACTGTCTTACAGGAAACCGACGTAGAGTGGCAGCTTGCTGTCGCGTTTTTTTCGGTGAGTGTGATTTCCGGTGGCCCATTTCCCTCCCTCCCTTTCCCAATCCCTTTCCCCTCCCATTCCATTTCCTCCTTTTAGGTTGGCAACCCACCCATGATTGTTTTTGTGTCTTGGGTGTCTATGGGCGGTGGAGATCACTTACCATCAGGCTAAACATCTGCTCGTTTGCCAATATCTGCTATAAAAAAAGTATTTTAACCAGGTACACAATATCTGCGACCCTACATCTTTCTTGGTGGGGCAATGTGTGATGTCTTCTGCACCTTGTTTCGTAATTGTGGTCGGAATCCTTGCATTAATATTGTAAAAATCTAAAATATATTCTTTGTATGGATTCTAATGAATGTTATATAAGATCATCCCTCTATCTCCGGAGGGGTTGGCTGAGATGAATAGAACATAAAATCACCTAAATCTTGTTATTTCTGATTTTAAAAAGTTTTAACATATTTTCACTCTTTTTTGTAATAACGGATAAACCTATGATCATACTGGATATAATGTCCCAATTCCGAGTAACTCATATGCGAATTTCCATACGGAAAATTCAGAACATAAATTTCAACGACTTGGGATTTGAACCTTGGTCATTGGTTCTTTTCTTAGTACGTTACCACTAAACCAATAAATGCATTGATACGCCATCAACCCGACCGTTCATAGCAACTGATATTTAAAAGGCAATATAATTTAATAACGCCTATTAAAATAGCTGAGAGACTTGTGTAGACTTTACTCGTATCGTATGCCGTATCCGCGAGAGCTCACACCTATTTATATCTCGAAAGACCATCGCGTTGGACTGATCACAATGTATGCAAATGATCTGCTTCGTACCGCGGAAATCTTTAAGTGCTCCTAAACTATTAACGTATAGGATGTGTGCCCGGATCTCGAAAAATGTTTTACTGCTGTGTGCAATAAAACTAATTTTATGAACATTTTTATAAACATCCTCGATGTTCGAAATTGGAATGCTATGTTCAATAATGAAAATGTAAATAGGAAATAATGAAAATGTATTTAACGACAATATAAACGCATCCCAACTTCATCATCAGCAGCCACAGGACGTCCACTGTTGAACAGGCCTGACCCAAAAACTAGGCAATAATAATTATTATTTACGAATTAACTTCTGTCTGGCTTTATCTCGGCTTTCTGTCAGGGTCCGCCTTCCCACTTAAACGCTTCCAATTCGCCCGGCCTTGAGCATCCCCCATAGTGAGACCATTACCTCTCCTAAGGCTTCCATATATGTAGCGGAAACGTTTTTTTTTCATGTACTCAGTTATATATTATGTGAAATTGATTTCAATCTCAATAATATAACAATGAGATCGTAAAATTCCCGAAGAAAGTTCACGTTTGTTAAACACCACAATAAAACAAGTTTATAAATGTCGGAAAAATATAAAATAACCGTGTAACCCGAATGTTATTTTTCTGTTCGAATTTACAGTCAACCATAAATTTGTCCAATTTAAGTTTGATCATACAGTTTTAACTTTTATATGAGTAAATGACTGTGGAATAAAAACTCTGATAACATAAAAATTGCACAGAACAAGGAATGAAAGCGTGCACGCAATTCTACAAAAAGTAAGTTGGCATATTTAAAAGTTTCAACTTGTGATCAGTGTAGTGAGATGGTGTATGAAACGAGGGTAGTTATAAAAATTGAAATTGTGCTCGAAATGTAACGGTTCCAATTCACGTTAGAAAAAATGCGTCTTCATATTTTTAGTTTGAATCCCGGGTAGCGAAACGCGGTTTTTCTGACACGTTTTGCTGAGATCTGGATCTCTCAGAGGTGGTTGACGTCAAGTAGACAGCCGGGTGTAAAAAAATACTGGAATATTTTTGAAACTACGTGTGTTACCCATATTCAATGGGCTAAGTACTAGTTGTAGGATTGTTTGTTACCATATATATATTTTCTAAATGTCCTAGAATTTGTTCTTCCCGAGGTTCTAAGTTAGGGCAATTCGCGTTAATAAACCCCTACTAAGAAACCTGAGAATCGAACACAGGTCTACGGGCTTCTAGTTTACGGGCATAAGACTCCCCAAACATGATTTTATCAAGTAATTTACTCGTACCAGACGACTCGAATCACTACTACCTTTACACTAAGTACTGATAGCATTTAGCGTTCTTTTTAAACTTGCTCAGTTTCTTTTGAAGTTTGTCGGAAGTTTTCCTTCCTGTAACATTTTAACGTGGAGTTTCTACAGGGGGCGATCACATCGAGTTAATAAGTTCTCGTTTCGATAGCTCCTGCGTTTTAAACTTTTGGATATGAGATAACAAGCTAAGAAAGGGAGGCGCCGATTTGGCTAAGTCCGCTTTAAGATCTCCTCGGATTACGATCGTTCTTTATAAAGTGAACTTATACAATTTATGAAAATTTGTATTTGATAATAATGTGTAAATTTTCGTAGACATTAACTGCCGAGTTTTTGTTTATTAAAAAGAATGTGAATTAGTCTTTGGGGGAGGCCTATGTCCAGCAGTGGACGTCCTGTGGCTGATGATGATGATGATGAATTTGTCTTTCTTTCTCCCTCTCTTTATCTCATTCCAATGTGGGGTTCGGTGCAACACACATATTCAAGCATTACAAAAATATTTCGGAGTTTTTACGACCAGCCGCCTACCTAACGTCAACCCCCATTGGGGAACTAGTCCTGAGCAAATAATGTTAGAAAAACCGTTTTGCTCGTCTTGGGATTCAAATACAGGACGTCCACAGCCCGCATAGGATGTCACTCGATTAAAAAGGCGTCAAGAAAGTTTATAATAATTAATTATTATTGATATCATTAAAGATACTTCAAGTATTAGGAAAAATGCTTTCTCAATAATAGATATTAAGGTTAAGCTTCATATTTGTCCCTGACTTTAATTTTTTCCATCAATATCATTTATAACTAAAATAATACGTAAAATAATACGATTATAATATAATCATAAGTTTAAAAACTTGACAGACCGACTTCAAATCCGATCGTGACCAAATTTATATGGGACCACCCTTGAAATAAGCTCTATCGAACACAAAATCAAAATCGGTCCTTATTTGGCGAAGATATCGCGTAACATACATAAAATAAATACAGACGTATTGAGGACCTCCTCCTTTTTGGAAGTCAGTCGAAAATGTGTATAAAACTTTCATACATAAATTGTTGTAGGTCACAGAGATTATCGAAATATCCTCGGAAAATTCTGCATTAACTCCAGACGACAGTCTACGTCGGCCGCAGACAGCCGAATGAATGGGCTCAGCTTAAAAGTACTACGAGAGCTGAACTCACTTTTGTGGCATGCTTTCGATTATTTTACAGTACAATGTCGCGTTTAGATAGTCAGTGAGTTCAGAGTCCATAGTAATTTGGGATACCCGACGGTATCCATTATGATTAGACCCTTTTACCACAATCAGACGAATCAATTAAATGAATTAAGATGTCTTGCTGAGCGGGCACGAGCCTTACTAAGTATGTCATATTTATTTAATGCTCATACATTGTATTATCTTCATAATGTTTTGACACTCCCGCTAATTGTTTGAGTGTAGAATCTAGTGAAGAGATTAAAGTGATTATGAATTGAGTGATGTTTTAATCGCGACAGAACTTCTACGTTAATATCTTAATATCGCGATATTATTGAAATGTACTTGGTGTCATTAAAGATTGTGGTACAGTATTATTATTTATGTCAACATTGTACCTCTTGGTTGGTTGTAAGCAGCACTAATACATTAAGTTTTAATATAATACATAAGTACAGTTAAAAAAATTAAAAGTATTTTGGAAAATAGCAATTGTTACTTATTAAATTAATTCATAATGTATTGAAATATGTAAATATATTGCTTTTACAAAACTGTTTCTATTAATAATAAGAATAAATGCACCCAACAATCACACACATAGTCCTGACCCCCATACTAGGTGTAACCTGTATCCTGTCTATCAGAAAATATAAGATACTGGGTCTCACAGCACCCAGACCCGAAATAATCATTAATTGTAAACGTACCAAGCAATATATTGCTGTAGTTCTAAGTCAACAAATGTAGATCAGTTAATAGATAACACATTCATGAATACGTAAGAAATAACTTGCAATAGTTTGACTGTTACAAAAAGTTGTAAAGTATTCCGCTACACATAATCTAATTCATTCGGAGCGTATTAATGTGCAAACTTTCCAGCCTGTCCTAGTTAAAGACGAAAAGTAAAAGCCAGTACGGCCTTCATATTTTTGTTCCACGTAAATTACCGCCAGACCTAATAGTTTTCACGTATTACCTCGCGCATTGAATTTATCGCTTTCGACTGTTGAGTTATCTGCGGACCGAGCGGATTAACTACCGCTAACTTGGCGATAGTTAAGACTGCTATCTCTGGTGTTCCAGGGCGAAAGCTCTTTCCTTTTATCTAAATTGGTCGGCTACCAATAAAGATTCGCCGACGACTGTCGTAAACCATTCGCCCCATACGCTTCATTATGGGGCAAACTTTCAGATATGATGGAACAATTTTATTGTCCACCGATGTCGCGAGATCTCTATCGCAAATGGGATTTGGTGTCGTGTACAGTTAACGGACTGTGCTTGATTTTAAAATGTACGCCAACTTCGGACTGTGACATTGTAGCCCCGACGCATAGATTTTGCATAAAGTTTGTAACGTTACACAACTCTGCAATGGAGTTAGCTTAAGTTACCAAAGTTAGCGTGTGTGATTCTGAGAACATCGATCAAAAATATCGCGAGACTTTGCGAGTCATAAAATTTATAAATTAAGATTTATAATCTGATAAATTTAAACTGTTATAAAATCTTAGAACAAACTTACAGGAAACATCGACATTTATGCAAATAAATCTCAAACTTATTCAATGTTTTATTCGAAAGGCATTTGTAGATTACAGTCAAACTTAACAATAAAGGCTTAGCCCCTCGTTGGCTCCAATAAAAAGCAAATTTTGCCGAATAGTTATAAATCTGGTCCTAATTGAATTTGTCATAAAAATTGAAAGTTTGCACGCTCCGAGGGCTGCCACTTTACAAACTAGTTTTAATCCATTCTCTGTTTGAAGGGAACTTCTAATTTATTGTGAGTGCTAAGTTTGCTACTCCGTCCAGATACAGAACTTTGCCCCCGTCTCCACCTACGCTAGTTTAATCGTTTTATGTGAAACGAACGATTTCGACGCATTAAAAATATCAAGGTCGTAAAATAAGAGATGACATCTTAGATACGTTTATTAATGTCCTTAGTGTAGTGGTAGTGCATTTGGGTTGTAGAGCAGGAGTTCGATTTCCAGGTTGGGCAAAGCAGTTTTTATAACATTATTGGCCCGGGACTGGATCCCTCGGAGGAGGTTGACGGTAGGCAGGCAGCAGTAAGCTGAATTCTTTCTGCAACATGTTTGAAAAAGTGGTACGCCGACCCCACATAGAAGAGGGGAAAGGGCAGTAAGAATAAAAAAATTACCAGACTGCATATTATATCTTCGATACTGATTTTAGTTTACATCATCTTTGTATTCGAAGTCAATATAATATAATCACAAGTTTAAAAACTTAACGGACCGACTTCAAATCCGATCGTGACAAAATTTATATGGGAGCACCCTTGAAATAAGCTCCTTCGAACACAAAAATAATTTTGAAAATCGGTCCACATTTGGCGAAGATATCGCGTAACATACATAAAAAAATAATACCGATGAATTGAGGACCTCCTCCTTTTTGGGAAATCGGTCAAAAAAATTACATTCCAAGTATTTTACTTTAATGGATCATAGATTCCGATAGAATCCGTAACTAGTTTAATTTTATGTAACATTCGCGTAAAGTTAAGAAATCATTATTTTTATTATGTATTGTTCTAAAAAAACTTTTTTCGATAAAGAAATAGAGCCGAAAACTTTTATTGTTCTAGTTACCAAAGTTAAGTAGTTCAGGTAAGAAAATTCATGTTATAAGGTAGAGCAATTATATCGAAACTTGGCAGACATTTTGCCCCAAGGCAGTGTGGTAATTTAAATAATTAGTACTAGTTCCTCGGCAAATTATGTGCAATAAAATCAATTGCTTAGAGTCGGTTGTAGTTTATTATTTTATATTTGACAGCCTCTGTGGCGCAGCGAGCGAGTAGCTGGTTGTGAAGCGAGAGACTGCGGGTCCAATTCCGCATTGAGACAAATGTTTGTGGCTGAGGCTGGGTGTTGTAAGACCGAGTCTCCTGTCGTTCTTGATACTCACTCTTTTTGGTTCTTGATTTAGTTCTTCCCGTCAAAATGTGGTAGCATATCTTGTACGAGTTAATTTTGACATCTCACTTCCCGAAAATGTTGGTTTTAGTTTTTTCCTTACGTTTATTGTAGTTTTTTTTTTGGGACGGAACTAAGCTCGGCGAAATGTGGGTGTTCTAGTTCGCTAGTACACCTCTGCCTACCCCTTCGGGGATATAGGCGTGAGCTTATGTTATGTTATGTTATGTTATTGTAGTTTCTGCAAGCGGCTCTGCTAATCAAATGTAAACTACCAAAACTCGTATTTGGATTATTAAAAAATAGGGCAAATTATGGTTTGGCCTTTTTGGTCTAGTGGCAGCATATATGAGCTGTGGTTCGGGAGGTCCTGGGTTCGATTTCCTGGTCGGCTAATTTCCCAATTAAATTTGCCCAGGACTGGATTCCTCAGAGGAGGTTGACGTCAGGCAGGCAGCCGATCCTAAAAACTAAGCCTAATTCTTTCTGTAGCATGCTTGAAAAAGTGTGTCGCGCCGGCCCCATATTAAGGTGGGATAAGGGCAGGTAGAAAGAAAGGTAGGGCAATTATGGCTCGTGTGAGGGTTCGGTTCCCGCGTCGATATAAAATTAACATAACATAACATTATATAACATTAACATAACAAAATTAACATTATATAACATTATTAACATTATATAACATTAACATAACAAAATATTTGTTCTACAAGGCTCAATCTAAGCTTTTAAAACTCACATAAGTGGAGCAAAATATAAATCCAATCTTGATGTTTCCGAAGTTAGGTAATCCGAGGTACAAAGGTATCTTACGAGTATTACACATCTCCCCATAAAAAGTTTTCGCCCGTCCCACCATTTTACGTATTTCGGCCCAATTACCAGTTGAAAGAGTGCCAGGCCCAATAAATCAGGGTACATATACATATTCCTGTCTCACATTGTAACTTCGCTACAGTTTTATACGACAGAACTATGTCAATCTAACTTTTAAGATTATCACTTCCGCGTTCGCCTATCTTACCTGCTTATTTTTAGGGTTGTCCCCGGTTTTATTAGCGTTTTTCCTTTATCGATAAAAGTTTACAAATAAAATAACGTAATTGAAATAAATATGTAAAACAGATTGACAAGTGATTTAATTAAAGTTTATGTTCATTGACGTAGTCGTAATTGCAGTCGATAATTGGGTGTCGAAAAAATATGTCCGTGTTAATATATTATGAATCAAAAAGTAATCCTTTAAAAAGTTGTTATTTTTAAATATTAAGGACGAAAGAGAAATAGTAAGCGATCAGAAATTGTCAAGGTATCGCTGTATTAAAATAAATTATAACTATTCATATAAGCAAATGATTTTGGGTGTGTAATTTTTTATTCATAAAATATGATGGATGATCTTTGTTTGATATGCTTTATCTTACAATGTAACTAAATACAATGAGAAAATTAACTTCCAAAGTATACGCTTTAGGTTATTACTTTGTTTCATCATCATCATCAGCCATAGGACGTCTACCGCTGGACATAGGCCTCCCCCAAAGATTACTTTGTTTAAAGTGTCGATATTAGCTACACCTTACGGGACGCCGGACGCACAGCCCTGTGTAAGGCAGTGGTCCACCAACATAACGAATCTTCACGACTAACAATTTTCCCGTCATCTTTTGAAAATTAAATGTAATATAAGAGGATAATAATGGTATTAGAACTCAGTGATTGTTGATACATCCTGCCGCATGTTTGAGATCTTAAGATAAATAAATAAATACACCCAACAGTCGCACACCTAGTCCTGACCCCACACTAGGTATAACCTGCATCGTGGGTGTCTGAGACTATTAGAGACTTTCGGTCTCACAACACCCAGACTTGAAACAATCATCTGTGGGCCACACAAACATTTGTCTGTAAGTGTAGAGCACAATGTTTCAGGACCGCAATTTCGTGATAATATAGCTACATTATCTTCAGTTTAAATAGTTTGTATACAGAAAACTATTATAAGAAACAATTGTTAATTATTTTATAGAATTTTCTCTAACAAAACGTCAGGTTACAAGTCACAGACGTGGCATAGCGCAGCGTATTTGATGGAGGCAAAGCGCGAACGAAGTGGCGTCGCCGTGGCGGTCGCTCCCCCCGCTGCCAAAAAAAGTTGCAAGTCGGTGGGCGGCGCCGACGAACATTCAAATTTATCGATTGTCCCGCGCGCCTCATTACAACATTCCTCAAACTTACCCACTCAACAACTTAGCCCTTTCAGAACGTCACTATTGCCACATTACTTTTTATTCTACTCCCGAACGGAGGCCGCTTTTTTATGCTAGTTATTATTATCTGTTAAACTTTAAGTGCTTGGCGGCTAACTTTCGATGTCTTCGTGATTTACGACTGGCCGTTTGGAAGTGTTTTATCGAGCATAAATGTAACTTCGCTACTTCGTAGATTGAAGGTCGTTGAGGGTTATGATCTGAGCGTCAGTGGGTCATACTTTTATACAGTTCGATGATACATACCTTATGTTAAGGGTCAGAACTCTTATAGACCAACTAACATAACTGACTGTAGATGATGAGCCTTACTTATAAAAACAGTTTAACTAAGCAAATCGTAAAGAATAGCCTGTCCCTTTTATTTTCAAACAATGTGACGCAAGGAAAAAAGTGACAGGCTATTCTTAGTTATATTCGCAGCTAAACTGGTTTTATATCTAAGGCATGATAGTTCCTGTGAAACATTATTTTTCATTCTTCTACATCCTATTTTGTTTATCATCATAATCAGCCATCGGACCTCCACTGCTGTACATCGACCTACCCCAAACATTTCCTGATCGACCTGTTAGAAGCGGCCCCTATGTTTGTTATATTAACGTTCATAGAAAAAGCCGTTTTTATTTCTACATACTTCTACATTCACGACATTGTAACATGAACGTAATTTCAAAGGCTTACCCAATAGTGTTAAGTGGAGGAGTCGAGGCCATATATCTAGCGGAGGAAGGAGCGACGTCGTCGAACAGTAGTTTCACATCTGCGGGAGGGGCGGGGAGGGGGGCAATGATCCATTAATCTGGCAGAAGCCCATGTGGCGCCATCGAGGTACCTGCCGACGCGACGCACGGTCGCCTACCTAACGACACAGATAGTACATTTTCAACATGTGCGAAACGCGAATATTGCGTAAAATGACGATACCTCACTCGATTAATCGCTTTATGTGTATGGCAATAAATTTTTTAGAGTTCAGAATTTAATTCATATTGATTCATTCTGTTTTATGTTTCCATTAAAATATTTTGATCACCAAAATTGATTGCTTAATGTAGACCGATTTCGAAGATTTATTTTGCGTTCGATAGTCCAAATTTGGAATAAGCTCTACCGAACGCAAAAAGAATCTTGAAAATCGGTTAACATTTGCCGAAGATATCGGATAACATACATAAAAAAATACATACGAATTGAGGACCTTCTCCTTTTTTGAAGTCGCTTGTAAAATATTTTTTTAATAAATAATTGTGTATAAAAGTTACGAATAACCTATTATTACAGGCAAAAGCTTTTTTATAAAGACAACCTTGACTAACCCATACCATCGTTTCCTAAAAGATTCCATGGCGGATATAATTCCGGATAAGATTTTCCGTGTATTTATTGGTCATATGTACTGGCTCAATGAAAAGACTAGCCTTGATACTCGGTTAATGACTGAGCTACTACGGCGTAGACGCGTAGCTGTAACCCGTAGATGTTTATTAGGCTACGACCGACATTTCGGGTGATGCTTTTTGACGTGTAATGTGTATTCTTAATGAAACTCTATGTCGATAACAATAAGGCTTAAATTACTGTGTAGCTGTTTTTTAATACTTGAAAATAATTACTCTATTATGACTTACTGTATGTATAATGGAATCAATTTCAATAATATCATGTTATTAAAACGGTATATCCATAAAACATCAGTGCAAGCAAATAGGTAAAGAAAAATGCGAGAGCTATTATTATTATGTACTCATAACTTATCATAATAACTCGTAACTACAGTAAAGTCTTTCTTTCTTTCTATGTGCCCTTATCCCACCTTAATGTGGGGTCGGCGCAACAATGTTTTTCAAGCATGTTGCAGATAGGATTTGGCTTAGTTTTTGCGACCGACTGCCTGTCTGACGTTAACCCCATCTGAGATATCCAGTCCCAGGCAAATTACATAAGAAAATTCGCTTTGCCTGACCTGGGAATCGAACCCAGGATCTCCCGCTCCACAGCCTATATAGTGGTAATATTTCGCTTATTTGCGACATATTATATATATGCTACCACTAGACCGAGGTTTCGTAATTACAATAAATTAAAATAATATTATATTCGGCTCTAAAATACCTCTAGTATAGAGCATGTAATTTAGTCAGAAATTGATTTCTTAGGTTTACGTGAATGTTATTCATTGAAATTAAACTATTTTTACGGATTCTATCACGAAACGTCGGGCATAAAAATTAAAACCAAATCGTGATAGAATCCGTAAAAATAGTTTAATTTCAATTAGTCAGAAACTGTCATTAACATACATACATAAGCTCACTTCTGTATCCCTGAAGGGGTAAGCAGAGGCGCACTAGCTTAGTTCCGTCCCAGATGTGATAGAGGGCGAGCCTATCGCCATATCGGGCACAAATTCCAGACTCCGGGCTAATACGGAAAAATCCAATATCGCTTTGCCCGACCCGGGGATCGAACCCGAGACCTCAGGATGGTAGTCGTACCGAAATACAACCACGCCATCGAGGCAGTCATTAAGAAATTACATAAAAGTAAGTCGTGACCGTTGTAAGTTTTTTTAATTTTTTTATTCTTAGATTATTTAGGGGCTTTTAATCAAAATGATTATGCCAGCCCCATCGTATCCTAATAATAATTAGCCAAAAAGAGAAACGTTAAGGCCGCTTCAAGTTATTCACAAATTTATAAATTTTGATGGCGTCTTCGCAGTAAGGTTTAGGTTGTAAGTTCTAAATAACGTTTAGTCCAAATTCATAGTCGAAGTATGATAATTGCGCCACTTTACACGGCAATTCGCTAAGTGGAGTGGTTCTGTTATCCCCTCACAGTTCCACCGAGCACGGCTACTAGCTTAGTATTGAAATGTATCGCATACATTACTCAACGCACCTTGATGAATATAAATAATGTATTTGGATTCTGTACTGATTATTTGGTTGCGTTCTATATTGACGGAAATTGCGCAGTTATGTTCTAGGGATACCTACTTGATGGGATTTTCATAACATAACATAAGCTCACGCCTGTATCCCCGAGGGGGTAGGCAGAGGCGCACTAGCCAATTAGTACACCCACATTTCGCTGAGCTTATTTCCGTCCCAGGTGTGATAGAGGGCGAACCTATTGCGCACTAGCCAACTAGTACATTTCGCCGAGCTTATTTCCGTCCCTGGTGTGATAGGGGGCGAACCTATCGCCATATCGGGCACGAATTCCAGACTCCGGGCTGATATGTAAAAATCCAATATCACTTTGCCCGACCCGGGATCGAACCCGAGACCTCAGGACAGTAATCGTACTGAAATACATCGCCACCGAGGCAGTGGGATTTTTATAAATAAATAAATAACACCCAACAGTCACACACATATTCCTGACCCCACACTAAGATCGAGTCTTGTGTCGTGAGAATCAGGAACTACGAAAGACTTTCGGTCTCACAACACTCAGACCCGATACAAATATCTGTGGGCCGTACAAATATTTGTCTCGGTGCGGGGATTGAAACCGCGGCCTCTCGCTTCACAGCTGGCTGCTCGCCCGCTGCGCCACGGAAGCTGTCAACGTTTATAAAATTGTTCGCGATTATTGGAAATGCTGTTATATTTACAGTTATATCACTGCAAAAGGCACGATAAAACAAGGGAGTTACTACCACGTTTTATTGCAGTATTATTATAATCTTACACACATAACATAAGCTCACGCCTGTATCCCCGAAGGGGTAGGCAGAGGCGTACTAGCGAACTAGAACACCCACATGTCGCCGAGCTTAGTTCCGTCCCAGATGTGATAGGGGGCGAGCCTATCGCCATATCGGGCACAAATTCCAGCCTCCGGGCTGATATGGAAAAATCCAATATCACTTTGCCCGACCCGGGGATCGAACCCGAGACCATAGAACCGTAGTCGTACCGAAATACCACCTCGCCACGGAGGCAGTTATAATCTTACTTGTCCTGATTCCCGAATAATTCCCGTACAAAAAACGTAGTAAGATTATAATAATACTTCTATAAGAGGTGGTGGTCGCCCCCCCTGAACGCAAACAAATTCATTCAAACGCTTCCAACATTTCGTGCAACTTCAGTTCAAACAAAATCGAAGTCACCGTATCGTCTATTCGCCGGTTGAAACATGAGTTGTTCCGTAACAAAAATTTGAATGGGAACACAGCGGAATGCGTCACTGGATAAGGGAACCGCGGCGTCGCGTCGCATCTCACGTCCTGCTTGCAACCAAGCACGAATACCGACGCAATATTTCAATCGAAGCATTGACACATCTCTTAGCGAAACTTTGGCGAGAACTTAACCTGGCATATTTACTTACGTTCTTCGAAACATAACGATAGCTTGACGAGTGAAAAGTTTTATTCGCATAGATAGGTCGTGCTCAAACCGGTGGAAGTTTTCACATAAATTGGCGGTCATTCCACGCGAATATGCTGACTGAGGGGGTAACAAATATGCCAACTTGGGTTGTTATAACAGCGATATGTAAGTTCTGTGATACTTCGCCATTAAGTTTATGGAAACTACCGTCGAGATTACATCACACTTTCTGAAAGCTTTACGTAAATCTTCTTTCGTTATCGCCGTGAACTGCGAATCTATTCACATTCGTCTATTAATCAAAAAGACGGATTTAACGTCGCTATACAAACATTCAAGTGAAAAAAATTCGAACGCAATCTGTCAAACCGCTCCCTAATTCTAATTTAATTAGCAAGGAAGTTTTCACGCGTGGGAGGAGACCGAACGACAATGACGCGTTAAAATGATTAATTTTTGTGGAAGTGCCGGATAGTAGTCTCGAGTTCGCGTTACCAGCGGACGATTAATCTTTCTTTGCACCATTGTACCGGGATCCCGGTATTTTTTCTGTCTTACAAAACCATTAACTGCCGCATCTAGTTGGTACTTCGCGGCTCCGCCACCGTCATCGTTAGACCTATTGAAGGATTGAATAGGTGTTTGCGTTCATCTGCGGCAAAATAGGTCTCCCCTCGGTTTTTAAATCCTCGCGATCACTTAGGCTTCGATAGTTATTATTCGAGAAAAATGTTTTAATCTTCCATCGTCATTCGCCAACAATGGTACGGTGAGCGAATTTTATACAGTCATTCCTTGTTCGTTCATTTGAAACATTTTGTTAGAAGCCTTTTTATACTGCATTTACATAAGGCTGTTTTACACTGGGGTTGCAATGTAAAGCCCGACACGTGTGCGGATTTCACAACTTGTGCATTTGTTACTAAGCGGTCGTAATTTGCATAAAATTTATGGCAGTTGTAAAACTATCTGTTTTAAATAAGGAATCGATATTAGCATATATTTGAAATAACTTGGCAATCGTGTGCATTTAATTTTCTTCAAATGTCACTCATTGAAACTGTGGTGGGGTCAAGAGCGTTGGCCGAATTTAGATCTGGGTGCAAGCCAACTGTTCCGGCATGGGACGGACTTGTTACATCAATCTTAAACCCTTTATTACTAAAACGCGATTATCTAGTTGTCATTGTATTTTAAACGCAACACTAAATGAGATTGCGTCAGAAACGTAATTGATTGTAACTCACGAATATAAACTATGTTGTAGAGGTCGTGGTTCGTTGTCTCTATCATTTTATTTCTAGTCATTTAACATTGATTGGTTTTATCTGATTGCCACTGTCTATATAAAAATACCGGTTCGCTATTAAGTTCGATTATATCACTACCGATACGCAATAAATTTTTCTATAAACGTATTTATGGTCTCTCTCAAATGATTATAAAATATTTATAAATACTATGACGAAAATAATAATGCTGTACAGCTGCTGGGCACAAGCCTCCTCTACTAATGAGAAAGGCTAACCTTCCAAACCTTAGTCCACCGCGCTGGTGCAGGTTGGTAGACTTCACATAACTTCGAAATTCTTGTGGAGAAATTCTCAGGTATTCAGGTTTCCTCACAATGTTTTCCTTCACCGTTACAGTAGCGATAATTAACAATGAATATTCCATAACATAAAAAAGTTGGAGGTGCACGCTATTTTGGAGTTGGTCTCGAATCTCCGAGACTCGTCTTTGTACCATTCGCATCTGAGCTATCGCTGCTTTTTATGACGAACATAAATGTAACTAATTCTGATTTAATTTACCCATTATATGGTGTCGAAGGTCGTTATTTCTATTGTACAAAATGCATCGCAATTATAGACTGCACTGAACCTAATAATAACATAAGTGGCACGAGCGAGGCCGAAGATAAGCGAACCCTCCGTTCTCACCATATAAGACCGATATTCCTTCACGCCGATTCATCTTATTTCGCACGGATATCTAGTAGAATTAGCTTCCGTGTGCATTTAAATATGAGCCTTAACAAGAGTCCATGATCTGCAGTACAACGGGTTATCGAAACATCCGCGTTGATTAGTATATGCTTAATTGGATTAGTTGTATGAATCTAATGATTTTATCTGATATAATATGTTAAGGATACATACATGTAGTATATGGTAATAAACTATATAGGTATTCAAAATTAAAATTAGATCATTTAATTAACATAGCTTTATGTTGACACCACTGTCAATAATATGGGTGTTATTATGGGATGGTACTTGAGTTTTTAGAATTACTGCCTCATTATTCAACCAATTTTTATTCACTTTTTACAGGACTTTTTATTTTTTTGTTTTATTTACTACTTTACTTTTTACTTTTTTATTGTTATATTTTCTTTCCCTTTTTCTTTCTTTCTTACTACTACTACTACATATAAATATGTGTAGTGTGTTATGGCGGTGACGTAATTATACTGATACTTCTCTTTCCAGCAGTTTGAAGGTTACACTAAACTTCATAACCTATTCTTTCTGTTCTATATTTTATAAGACATAAATATAAAATAAAAAAAATGCCAATTACCCAATTAAGAATTCTAAAATCTGGAGTCCCGACCCATAATAACACCCATATTATTTTGACAGTGGTGTCAACATAAAGCTCTGTTAATCAAAAAAGTTTAATTTTAATTTTGTATATACAGTTTTACAGTAACAAATGTACGAAGGTAAAATGTATATACAACTCATGCGCATGTCTTCTACTCAATATTGAATATTAATTCAATGTCATCCAAAATATTTTTGGCATCATCTCAGTCCTTCGACTCCACACGTGGATGTAGGGTTTGGTTACTCGTATGTTTATTATGACAAAGTTCCATTTAGAATTAGCGTATTAACGCTAATAAATACCTGTCATGGATGATTTTTTAAAAATTTTCGACTGACTTCGAAAAGGAGAAGGTCCTCAATTCGTCGTTTTATTTTTGTATTTTACTCTATATCTCCGCCAAATGTGGATCGATTTTCAAATTTTTTTTTGTGTTCGATAGGGCTTCTTTCAAGGGTGGTCCCATATAAATTTGGTTACGATCGGATTTGAAGTCGGTCCGTTAAGTTTTTAAACTTGTATAGATTCTTTTTGTATTCGATAGAGCTTTTTGGTCACATTCGGCTACATTTTGAAGTTGATCCGTTAAGTTTTTAAACTCGTGATTATTTTAATTCACGTTGAAAGTCTATTTTTAAATACCTTATTTTTTATTAGTAGACATTATTTTTGGCCGACTTCCAAAAATAAGGTCCATGTATTTTTTTTATGTATGTTACGCGATAAGTCCGCCAAATGGTGCCGGCTTTTCAAGAATATTTTTGAGTCCGATAAAGATTATTTCAAGGGTGGTCCCGAATATATTTGGTCACATACAGATACATTTTGAAGTTAGTCCGTTAAGTTTTTAATCTGGTGATTATTGCAGAATCAAATGCCCTAAAATGTTGCTTATCCAGATAAATGATTGTATGAACCACTGCTGTTTGTTTCGGGTCTGGGTGTTATGAGACCGAAAGTCTCTCGCAGTTTCTGATACCCACGATACAAGTTAAACCTAGTGTGGGGTCAGGACTATGTGTGTAATTGTTGGATGCATTTATTTTATTATTATTAATAGTAATAAAACCAATTATCCACATTGGAATCGCAAAAAGATTTGTCTACGTGCCATCTGTCATCGCCGTTTTTGTTGGCACGATTCGGGTTACAGGCGTTCTATACAGCTTACACCTCGAGACATTAGCTGCTACATTAACGTGATTTATACAGATACCACATATAAATCCAACGACCCGTCCGGCGGAGCACGCCTGCCGAATTTCTCTTTCTTTTATCTTAGCCCACTTTTACAAACTACTGATATACGGTCTGAAGTAATAAAGTATACGAAATATATTATGTTGAATGTTCCGTGATAAAACTCTTGTTGATAAAACCGATCATTTGTGACAACAGTGTAATATCTCGAAAGCCTCGATTGTGCAGAAAACTATTTTAAAACTTAATTTTAAAGTGTTTTTTTAGAATCGAGATTTTCAGGATATGACATTGTTGTCGCAAATGAGCGAAATATATCATGTTTCTCAGGGATACCGCATCTTTATATTAGTTAAAATAATTTTTCATACAGCAGTGGCAATGATTATGCCCTGTATATTGTAACTAGCTTTTGACCGCGGCTCCGCCTGCGTGAGAGGCTTGCTCTATATAAACTTTCAACACCCGTTACACCTCCTTAGGAAATAAATTTTCAAGAATCCTTCCTTAGTGCTTGCCGCTTAAAAATAACCCGTGTATAAAATTACAAACTGATTGGACTGACGTATCAGCGTACAACCAAAACTATTGGAGCTGGGAACGTGACATTTTAACATAACATAAGCTCACGCTCCCCGTATCCCCCCTGTATCCCCGAAGGGGTAGGCAGAGGCGCACTAGTGAACTAGTACACCCACATTTCGCCGAGCTTAATTCCGTCCCAGATGTGATAGGGGGCGAGCCTATCGCCATATCGGGCACAAATTCCAGACTCCGGGCTGATATGGAAAAATCCAATACCACTTTGCCCGACCCGGGGTTTGAACCCGAGACCTCAGGACGGTAGTCGTACCGTAAATACAACCACGCCACCGAGGCAGTCCTTGTATATTACTGTAATGTAAGTTAACTCCCATCCCTAACTAATCTAAATTCTAGATTATACTGTTTCTATTACATTGTATTCTCAGCGGCCTGAGCAGGAAAATTTCTGACAACCGTAAATGTATTCGAACTCGATGCGCGTCTATGAAATTTGTATGAAATATTAACCAAACGTCATCAGTGCGCAGCGAACTCGAATACATTTACATTTACATTAGTTTTTCGTGCTCGGGCTACAGATGTTGCATTAATTGTTTAGTATAGTGTTGACCGACTAATTTAGAATTATCATCAGCCACAGACTATCCACTGCTGAAGATATGCCTCCGAAAATTTCCAGAGCCATATCTTGATGGCAGCCTGCACCCATAAGATTACTCAACATATTTAATACACTGGACTTACGATGAGTTGCAGTCACATTATCGTATCAGGAATAAACATAAGCTTACCCATATGTCCCTAAGGGAGTGGGCAGATGTGTACTCGCCCATATTGCTTCAAGCTTAATTATATTATTTCATATGATAGGAAGCGAGCAGATCAGGGAGATAAACCCAAGCATTTCAGAATCTCACTCGAAGTTCTTTGGCACTAGACCATTTTAATATTCAATTATAAACTTTCTAACTAAATTTATCAAACCATAATTGAGTCGGTTTAAAATAATTAAGACTTTTGGTCATAAAAGTATAATTCTACCTATTTATTTAAAATTTCCTGCAAAAACTAGTTTTAGGATTGAAGTAAAAGTAGAAGTATTTAGGACAACCCAGCTAGGCTAAAATAATCTAATCATACGTCCATAAAAAGTGAAATTGATTAGACGAATCAATATGTTTTATAGATATAATTCCAATATCATATATATACATACATACAACATACACACAAGCTCACGCCTGTATCCCCGAAGGGGTAGGCAGAGGCGCACTATCCAATTAGTACTCTCACCAGTCCAGTCCCAGATGTGATAGGGGGTGAGCCTATCGCCATATCGGGCACAAATTCCAGACTCCGGGCTGATATGGAGAAATCCAATATCACTTTGCCCGACCCGGGGATCGAACCTGAGACCTCAGGACGGTAGTCGTGCCGAAATACAACCACGCCACCGAGGCAGTCATATAGAGGTAGGTATATACGTTCAGCGACATTTTTGAACTATTGTTTTGGGCTTTACTTGGTCAACTTGATTACCTCGATTTGTAACAAACAAAAGACAGGCTAATGAGACGCTATACAACGCCTACGCGTCAGGTGAAAACCAGAAATTATTCCTAATGACGTATTCAAATCAAGCGTACGCCGCGATCCGACCGCGGCAACAATCGAATTACCAAAATTCCAATGTTTTATTAAGTTAAACTTTGCTTCGGCAGCCTCTAAGTGAATTTATTCGTACTTAGTTATCGGGGAAAAGTCATCTTTGTAACGTTTCGGTAAGTTGAATAATTAAATTTGTCACCGGCGGTTGTCACGTCAGTGGATTTTCGGGAATTTGTTAGGGTCGCCACGTTTCCAGCCCCGCGCCGCGCCGACGCCTGTCTATTGTGAAATCGTGATGCTCTAATTTGAATTATTTATTATTCGATTTCACACTCAAAGATTTCGGCCTGAGTTTAATTTTTTAACGTAATAAATCATAGCTATATTTTACAAACGGGTTTTACTAATGACCGCTGCCGTCTAATCCTATTTTTATTATTTTTCATATAAAATATTTTAGTTATAAAAAGCTAAAAAGATCATCTCCCGGTAAATCCACTTGCGTGGAACTTTGGCGTCATATTACCGTGATAAAAAGTAGTCTTTGTACTTTTTAGTGACAAATTCCTTCCGTTTATAAAAAAAATCTAGTGGTCCATTGCTGCGTTAAAAATCAAGTGGTTATATTCAGACTCACATACACACACATATTTAATAGATATTAGTATAAATAAAAAATCACCGATTATAGACTTGTTTTATTTAAGTCAAACTAACTGTTACCCCCGACTACGTTCGCGTGAAAATTGATTAAATAATTTGTGCCTCGAAAACCGTACATGTTACCGGGGAAAAAAGTAGCCTATGTGCTATCCCAGACTATATTCTATCCCTGTACCAAATTTCATAAAGATCCGTCAAGCCATTCTGGCGTGACAGTGTTTCAAAAATACATCAAAACTTTCGCATTTAAAAAACCATGTATAATGTGGGTGTTCCACCTTTTGGGGTACAGGCGTGAACTTATGTTTATGTTATTCCAATTACTACTAGCGATCAATGTAGCCCTCAGGAATATTACGCGTTGGCAATGGGTTTCATTGTCATATTCACCCAAATAAACAAAAAAGGGATACGAGGTTACACAGAGTTACGTAAACCACGTACCCGAGGTTCCGTAGGTGTTCCATAATTTCATTCATCTAATAACAGTACTAAATTTTTATATGCGCATACATTCGAATATGACGCATTTTGTCTGAGGACATACAGGGCTGGTACACATGCATGATCGTTTAAACACGTGTATTTTATCCTGATAATATTGTTTATGCTTTAAGAACAATCAAATTCCCTGTACTTACCAGTTAGTAAAAAAAACTCATTGGTATTTTAAAAACTTCTTATAAGTATATAGACAGATAATAATTATTATATTGATTTATAATTTTGTGTCCACATTACTCTTATTAATGTATATTCAGAATCTTTACTTTTGTTATCAATATACATATTTGTGTAATTAATAGGTACATAAGTAATTTATTGTATAATTAATAAATACTACATTCCGCCTCCTCTTTCAATCGAATGTGCGATCGGCGGCTCTTCACACTTTTTAAATATGCGTAGAAATGATTCGGCTTAGTTTTTTACGATCGGCTGCTTGCCTGACGACGACAAATCAGTTACAAACAAAGCGTGGTAGAATTTAAAAACCGCGTTATTCAACTTGATATTTGAATTCGGTGCGTCCCGTTCTATAGCCCTTTTATGCTGCTAAACCACGTGTACAACCATAGTTATTTTAGATTTTGTTAACATATTACATAATAGTATGTTAAACATTTCTAAAATTCCTGCAAGCGTTAAAGTATGAAGTAAATTAAATCAAAGAATTTTCCTCAATACTTGGTAAATTGTTGGAGATAATAACATCGCACTTTGCGGTTCTTGGCATTGTTACACATTTTTACATTAATATTAGCACGCCAAATAGTTAGCCAAGCGTGTTTAAAATTTATGTAAATTTGTGAAATATCTTCTATACGTTAGATTAGCTTATAACAATACACGTGTACGCTGTGCCTACTTTAATAATGCACTAAGGCTGAGATCTATAGAGTGAATTTCGACTAAGTCTAAGTCAAAGAAACGAACTCGGTGAGGATTTGAATGTTTAAATCGAACTTTGACTTAGTCCGAATTATTTTTTGCAAGAAAATCTTTGCTTAGGCTGTCTGTCTGTTTTCGATCGACTTCCAAAAAGGAGAAGGTCCTCAATTCGTCTGTATTTTTTAAATGTATGTCACGCGATATCTCCGCCGAATGTGGACCGATCTTCAAAATTCTTTTTGTGTTCGATAGAGCTTCTTTCAAGGGTGGTCCTATATAATTTGGTTACCATCGGATTTGAAGTCGGTCCGTTAAGTTTTCAAACTTGTGATTATTCTTGTAAAAATGGCTTGGACTCTATAGATCTTAGCCTAAGTTTGTAACTTGCCTAAGCATTCATTTCGTAATAACTATGCATTTGTATCAATTATACCTTTATTATTTTAATTCATGGTATTCTAATCATATTTAATTACAATATTTAAGCTCAATTATTCAATATAATAACTTACATATACATACATACATAGTTTCACTTCTCTATCCCCGAAGTAGTAGGCAGAGGCGAACTAGAGAACTTCCACGAATTCAGGCGCAAATTCCGTGTTGTTACTCAATAGAAAAATCCAATATCACCGCCCGATCCGGGGTCCAACCCGAAAACTTTAGGACGATAATCATACCGTGTACGCAATACTACGCCACTGAGGCAATTACTATTAAAACTATATTTAAACCCCTACTACGTTTACGATTTGATGTTAGTATTAATACTGCGTAATAGCGGCCCATTAAAATTCATTGTAAAGTTCTATCATGTGCTCTCAGTGTGTCACCCTAACTGAATAATCGCACTGAATTATTCAACGATGCTTTCCGGCTATTCCACCGGTACGCTTCTACGTATATTCTTTAAGAAACTTGGATTTTTAATGGATTGAGAACTATTTTAGACCGACTTCAAAAAAGGTCCTCAATTCGCCTGTATTTTTTATGTTTGTTATATCTCCGCCAAATGAGGGGCGATTTTCAAAATTATTTTTGTGTTCGATCTTATTCCAAAGATAGTCCCATATAATTTGCTCACGATCAGATAAATTTTAAAGTCGATAGGTTAAGTTTTCAAACTTGTGATTTTTTTAATATCATAAATGTACTATTCGGAATTACAGAGACTTAAATGAACAATGTGTAATAAATTAATTAATTGAAATTATTTAATAAGTAAATAATTAACATCCAGTAATCACATAAATAGCCCTGACCCCACACTAAGATCGAGCCTTGTGTCTTGGGTATTAAGAACTACTAGAGACTTTCGGTCTCACAACACCCAGACCCGAAACAAATATCTTTGTGCCATACAAACATTTGTCTGGTGCGGGGATCGAACCCGCGGCCTCTCGCTTCACAGCCGGCTACTCGCTGCACCACGGAGGCTGTCGAGTATTTATCACACGTTTATATTATAAATAATAATAAGGAACAAATAACAGACTGAGCTATTTTATTATATCGTTGCAATTAGATACACTAGGATCAGATAAAGTATAATGTTAAGATTATAATATTAAAACCTGTATAATTGTGTAGCAAAATCTTGATAAAAATTGAATTTTATAGATAGTTACACGTATTATCCATTATGCAATCTGATAAAATACGATCCGTAAAATATTGATTTCCTTTTAATATATATATCGTCGAATAATGCAAATAAAAAGATAAACAAACATATTCCCGCTTGTAATATCTATATCTTATTATTATTGTCTTTGGTTTTCTTTATCGAAATTTAAAAAATCATTTTAAATTTCGACTTTTAAAAAATTCGGGTAACTTTTCGTTCTTGAACTATTTACTATTCAGTTAGGATCAGCGACGATGTACCCTAACAGATACCTAATGTTCAACATTTCTTCGCAAACCAAGTCCGCTAAATAGCTTGGGTACCTATCTATGAGGAAGCGGGGTACTCCGGTTTCTGGTAAATCAAAATCTGGTTGTTTTAACGACGCCGCCGCGACGTAGCATCAAGGTGGCATTATAAAATTTATACAGATTTTTAAATTCGCGAATTATTTACGGCTCGGACGGCTCTATTGAGCGGTCTGCTTATCAGATCTTATAGTCAGATGTGTTGTTAAATGTCTATCGCCTGTAATACGGCGTTTATTTGGGTGTGTTTTCGTTGGTTTGGATCAATGTTAAAACAATTCTATAAAGTTAAAGTAACACATAACAATTATGTTGCCTTAACTTAACTGACCGACTTACAACCTAATTAACATGACTGCCTCCGTGGCGTGGTGGTATTTCGGTACGACTA
The DNA here is from genome assembly GCA_036417725.1 of Clanis bilineata. Lineage (NCBI taxonomy): Eukaryota > Metazoa > Arthropoda > Insecta > Lepidoptera > Sphingidae > Clanis > Clanis bilineata. The sequence goes on along the minus strand of CM071145.1, from coordinate 5,517,561 downwards.
CGGTTCTGAGGTCTCGGGTTCGATCCCCGGGTCGGGCAAAGTGATATAGGATTTTTCCATATCAGCCCGGAGTTTGGAATTTGTGCCCGATATGGCGATAGGCTCGCCCCCTATCACATCTGGGACGGAACTAAGCTCGGCGAAATGTGGGTGTTCTAGTTCGCTAGTACGCCTCTGCCTACCCCTTCGAGGACACAGGCGTGAGCTTATGTTACAACAATTATTAGGCCTAAATATAATCACAAGTTTAAAAACTTAACGGACCGACTTTAAAACTGATCCGATCGTGACCAAAATATGGGACCACTCTTGAAATAAGGTCTATTGAACAGAATAATAATTTTGAAAATCGGTCCACATTTGGCAAAGATATCACGTAACATACATAAAAAATACAGACGATTTAAGGATCTTCTCCTTTTTGGAAGTCGGCCGAAAAGTAGAACAAGATCTCAATAACCGGTACAGTCTAATCAGGCCTGTCATTTGGCGACGATCTCAGCAGAAAACAACGGGAGACCATAAACTACGGAAATCATAAGCCATTCAGTTCGAAGATTGCGTAACGCCGAATAATGGCGGTGGAAATTCGACAAAATTTAAGTCGGTAGAGCATTAAAGGGGACCGTAGACGGCGTAGACTGTTAATTCACCCCATAAGGGTCGCATTGGCGCCAGAGATCCTGCCGTAGACAAAATTCTAAGTACGATGTCTTGCCGGGTGCGCGCGACCCGCTTGTCGGCCATAGCTATATACTGCGCTGGAAATGTCACTCATATCGTATGTACTATGTAGTACAATATTATAACAATAGTATATTGATATTGTACATATTTCTAATAAGGAATACATCATAATAATGGCCATTAGTGTAAGTAATGTATTGTAAGCCTATAAAAACGTACTTAAAACTTGGCTGATCAAAATCGGCCATGTTTTCACTATCTAACGTTTAAAAGCTCCACTAAGTTATTATGATTAAGGCCGTAAGTCTGAGATCTATAGGGCGAACTTCGACTAAGTCTGAGTCAAAGAAATGGACTCAATAAGGATTCGGAATTTTTAAATCGAGCTCCGTAGGCCGAGCTATTTTTTACAAGGAAAATAGACTAAGCAAAGCTTTTCTTGTAAAAAATGACTCGGACTAAGTCAAAGTTCGATTTAAAAATGCCGAATCCTATAGATATCAGCCTAAATGTTGTGATGTTCTAATTAGAAATGTTCGAAATAATAACAGTTTGATAATATAGAATTGATTCATTAATCGAATATAACAAAACACTATAAGTATTTATTTACAACGAAGTATTTTTCGGTCAAATTTCCCCATTCAACTTCTAATTGAGAATCATTCATTTTAAGTACTCATTTAAAACATATGTCAATGAATGTAGAAGATTTGCATAGACACAAGGTCAATTTTAAATTAATTCATAACGCTTCGGTGATTAAAAATGATTCTATAATAGATGGTTCATGTCTTAATAAAGCTATAATTAAGTTTATAAATCGCGTGCTAATGATATGCTTAACGATTGACTGATTTATAGAAACGTTGTTGATCTATAAAGCGAGCGCAGAGGCCCTAGCACGAATAACTACCGATTACGTATTCTAATCCAGATGGTTCTACAATCTACATTCACGTTTGATGGAAATGTCGTATAAATGTCATGAGAACGCAGCGAGCTAGCTTCGAGCTTGATAAATATATTGACATGGCTCAACCGAAGACACTCAGTTTTTTGACATTTCTCGCTAACGAATATGTAAAATATTTGAATGACAAACACCCGAATGCCTCTAAAGGTTGCATGTGGAATTTATGTTTTTCATACAATTTATATTAGTCGCCTTGGTCTAGTGGCAGCATGTATCGGCTGTGGACTGGGACGTTCTGAGTTCGATTCCCAGGTCGGGCAAAGCAAAATTTCTAATTTAATTTGCCCGGGATTGAATCCCTCATGGGGTTTGACGTCAGACAGGCGGCCGGTCGTGAAAACTAAGCCAAATCCTCTCTGCAACATGCTTGGGAAAGTGTGTTGCGCCGACCCCACATTATGGTGGGATAAAGGCAGGTAGAAAGAAATACAATTTATATTAGTCGCTAGCGAGAAATGTCAATAAAATTCATGGTTGGTCTGCGGGTTTAGACAAGTGGCTTATGCGCTAGTCGAATAGAACAGTAAATGTATGGGAATGACATAAGACTACGCTTTATGCGGCGTGCTTTTATGTCATTCCCATACATTTATTCTATTTGACTTTTCTATTCGACTAGCGCATAAGCCACTTGTCTAAGCCCGTAGATATCGCCTTGCCTCTTCATGACGTTTTATATCGCGTAGTTTGCAGTACAGAGTCCCGTATTCTCCACCCGTTCAATCTTCGCCGAAGCGTGCAAAAATACGGCCGTATAAAACATAATATATACGATGAAAAAATTCACCAAAAAACAGGTAAAGCACAACAGAACTCGCATCTCACGTGCGTGGTGCCACAGGAGCAGAAAATTCGATTAACTTTAGCTGCCAGTCAGCAAACTATATAATTTACTGCCCATAAATTATATTCCTTGGATTATTATATCGGCTATATTAATGTTCTGCCGTATATAGGAAAAGATATTGGCCTGAAATTTGATATATACCATAAAGATAATTCGAGGGATAAGAATGTTTTACGAAAACGACATTGATTTTTTGCTGACTAATCACATTATACATAGAAACAATATATGATCAAGTTTCTGAAGGATTTTTCATCATATCAATGGTTTTTCGTACAGCCTCTGACAAACGAAGCACTGACAAGTTTATCTTCTATACCGATACCATCAATTTTCACATTTGACTCGTATTTCTAAAACTCGAACTGAACTTTTTTCGTTCACGATTTCTAGATAGACGCAACCACGTGAAGGATAACTCGAACTTGTCACTTTTATAGCTGACGTTATTCATGGTAAGGGCTTCTGGCGACAAATCCATCAAAGCGTCGACAGGCCATTTGTTGCGTGTGTTTTCACGGTTGATAAATCGCGCGACTTGTCCACATTCACTCGATTTATGTTCATGTTCCAATTGTTGTACAATATACTTAATTAGGATGTTAATATAAGTGTTTTGTTAGAGCATACAAATCACGCGTTACATAGAAGATTAAATGATTGAGTTTTGAAACTGAACAAACTTCTTCGTAACGTAAGAATTATGACCCATGAATTTAAAGAAGTTAGTATCATATACGAGTATTTGTAATTTACTTTTATTTTAAGTTTGATTTCTTTATTTATATAATTAAACTAATGTAATACTGGTCTATACAACTTGATTGCTACCGGTTTCTCTTTTCCAGATTCAGATTCCAGTAGGCTAATAAAAGAGTTTTACTTAGGTAGGTATTATCTAGAAGAGAAAGTAGCACCGGTTGCCCTTTTGAAAATTTTCACCCTTCGCCACTGTTAGCCGTATAATATTAAATAAATAAATTAATTGAATACACTTAACAGTCACACACCTAGTTCTGAACCCACACTAGGTATAACCTGTATCGTGGTTGTCAGAGACTATGAGAGACTTTGGGTCTCACAACACCCAGACTTGAAACAAATATCTGTGGGCCACACAAACATTTGTCTCAATACGGAAATCGAACCCACGGCCTCCCGTTTCACAGCCGGCAACTCGCCCGCTGCGCCACGGAGACTGTTCCACTGTTGGGCACAGGCCTCCTCTAATGAGGGGGGTTAGGCCTTAGTCTCCACGCTGGCCTAATGCGGGTTGGTAGACTTGACATACCTTTGAAAATCTTATAGAGAAATTTTCGGGTATGCAGATTTCCTCACGGTGTTTTCCCACACCGTTATAGCAAGCGATAATTCACAAAGAAAATACACTTAACATAGGAAAGTCAGAGGTGTATGCTCAATTTTTGGGTTGGTCTCGACCTCCGACACTCGTTTCGGCAGTCCATACCATTCCCAATTGCGATATCGCTGCTTCTATTGCTCTTTCTGCTCTGAGAAGCAGCGATATCTCATTTAAACTGATGTAAATGTTAAATCTATTTTGTTTATTAAGATGGCAAATGTAACACGTCCATCAGGAACAATTAACTTGATATACTGGCCTATATCAATTGATGGCTGGGGATTTGTTTGCGGCCAGATTATTTATTGGCTTAACGTTTAGAACAGAACAGTTTATGATACTATGCGGTTTATTTCACATTTCGTATACACTATCACTATTGGAATTGTGTTAGAATCTATACAATACATGCATACAAATAAATAAAATTGGAGTGTCTGTTTGTAATTCGAAATTAACAGCTTTTCACTAAAGGCCTTATAAAAACATTTTAGTTGAGCAAATGGTTGAGAATGGTCTGTCCCTTTTATTTTCAAATAATGTGACACAAGGAAAAAGTTACAGAATTCTTAACCATTTGCTCGGCTAAAATGTTTTTATAAGTAAGACTAAATGCATAATATGCTTAGGGTTCTTATATTAAATAATCATTTCTTAAATTTTTTGCCTGTTTGTAATCTAATCGCTAATCTCTTAAACGGCTGTACCGATTTTGACGTAACTTCCACTGGCAGATAGCTGATGTTATAAGGAGTAATTTAAGCTACTATTATTTTAGAAAATTGTTATCCCGGAAAATAAATTTCTACGCGAACGGAGTCACGGGCAACAGCTATTTTATAAAACACAAGATACTCGCATACTGTAAGTTGTAACACTAACGGCCGGTTTCAATAAACAATCTCAGTTCGAATCTGCAGATAGATTACAAAAATTAACCAATAAGAACACAGTTTGAACATGACTCCGTCAAATAACTTGATTTGATAGGTTCATAATCGCGATCTATCTGCACTCTAAACTGAGATCGTTTATTGAAACCGGCCGTATAACGCAATCAAGTCATCGACGCTCAAAAATTCGAAAAGAATAACATTGAGGACGCCATGAAATTCATATAGCGCATTTGTAAGTCTGATAGGTGTTTTTAAAAATTTCCATGGTGAAACGGGACATGGTATCATTTACCGACGCGACGAACCAAAACATGTCATCTAAATTTCTATATTTTCAACTTTTTCTTACAGATACCATAAAATTTGAGTGATTTACATAGATAGAGGTATGAGAATTTACGAATACCACCGCCGTCGAGATGACAGCGTTTCTGTTAAATTACGCGTGAAAATCGCGACGAAATTTTTCATTCCAATCAGAATGACCTTGCGTTTTTTGTTTGCACGCGGTTCCAGAAGTCACATACGTATTTATTTATTTTATTTTAAATACTTTATACATAAACAACATTTTATACAACAACTACGTACAGGTGGACTTAAAGCCTCAGGCATTCTCTACCAGTCAACCTTTGGATGGTGCAAATAAAAAATAAACATAAGGAGAATGAGACGTATATAACTATATTATACATCTATATAGCCTAACTCGCACGAGATATTTTACAACGCGCGTTTAAAAAGCGTCTCAACACTGCTTGAAAATCATTCTCGTCTTGTTTCTACATACACCCGGAAAAAGTACGACGCGTTTTAAAAGCGCTGGCGTTTGAATAACTATACTAGAACGCCTTTATTCTATTTCAACGCTTTTTCAACGCGGTTTGAAAAATTCTCGTGAGAATGAAAGCTTAGTATAGTTATTCACACACCACGCTTTTACGGCGTTTTTTTAATCTAGCAGCGTTCGATATCAAACGCCGGGTGTTGGGCGTTATGTCGAATACACCTTATTAGTAAGACAAGAATTGGGTACTTGACTTATTCTTTTTTATTCATTTTATTTGAAATTTACGTCGTCTAAAATATAGAACAGAAAAAAATATTGAAATATTCTTAAAAATAAAAAGTTAATAATAAGCTTTTGAAATTTGGAGTAACCTTCAAACTGCGGGACAGAGAAGTATCAGTACAAACACGTCATGCCATAACGGTACGTGCGTTGAAAAGGGATAGTAAGATATCTCCAATATGCCCCCACTCCAGAATTTAAAATATGAATTACTGCCTTATTTTTCAAGCAATTTCGATGCAGTTTTTACAGAAGGGTTTCTTTTATGTTTTATTTGCTATTACATATAAAAATATGTATAAATTCAAACATAGTCAAGTACCCAATTATTTTAGAGCCCTCATATGAACAGAGGTGTTCAGAATGTTTTAAAAGCGTTAACGTTGGGTTTTGACGCGACGTTTATTTAACTCTCGTGCGAATGGTGCCTTAGTGTAGTGTAAGCGGCAGTTCTCACGGGACACGCAGAAAATTATTTATGGACTATTTTATAGCAAAACTTCATTCGTTGCTGTGGTTTATTCCTTCAACGGAAAAAGTTGTGAGATTTTATTGCCGGTGTGAGATAGGACACGTTATTGCACTAACTTTCAACAGTGGCTGGAATTAAAATTGTTTTTATTTTGCGGTCAGTAGTCGCTTATATTACGCGACGCTTCTTTGGTTCATGTGGAACGTTTTAGCATCTCAGTTTCACTTTACCACTACGTTCGTAGTAAGATTATACAAAGTAGTCATATTTCTATTCGAGCTCATGTGAATGCAGTACTTAGAACGGCTGAAACACTTTTACTGACTTTTATGCGACTGTTACATGTAATGGATTTGGTAGCGGAGCGCCAACTTTGGTAATAGTTTCCAATGAACCCGTAAAAATCGAATATCAAGTTATTTCATAGCTTTGCCAAGTTGAAATACTGTCATTCATATTGATTGAATTTTTTGATAGTTATAAACATCGAAGTTATAAAGAATTGCAGAGCTAAAATGTTTTTATATTGCATAATATTATTGTATTAAAAAAAATTAAGCGTAATAGTTTTAAATCAAAACACGCCCATTTCTCACATAATATTTTATCACGGGACAGAAATATTGTCGATCCGTGGGAACTGGGAAGTAGTTGCATCTCTCTCTACCCCACAGATGATACAGGCGTATCAACATAACATGGGCAGGGGTGTACTAGCGAACTAAAACACCCACATTTCGCCGAGCTTAGTTCCGCCCCAGATGTGATAAGGTGCAAGCCTATTTCCATATTGGGCACAAATTCCAGACTCCGGGCTGATATGGAAAAAATCAATATCGCTTTGCCCGACCCGAAATACAACCACGCCACCGAAGTAGTCGAAACAAATTATCAAATAATCAAAGAAAATCCTAAAGCGATATCCTAATTAGTTATTCTTTTGTTGCAGAATTCAATCCGGCACAATCTATCTCTACACAATCGGTTCATGAGGGTGCAGAACGAAGGTACGGGCAAGTCGTCATGGTGGATGATCAACCCTGATGCGAAGCCCGGCAAGTCAGTCAGGAGAAGAGCGGCTTCCATGGAGACGTCTAAATTCGAAAAAAGAAGAGGAAGACTAAAAAAGAAGGTAAATAACCTGAAAATTCTCTTTCTAGAATAGATAGTTTGCAATCACTATGTCTTTGGGACACTGTATACTTTAGAAAGATATATTACTGCATTTAGAGGTACATTTAGAAACACTTAGGATTGTAGGTTTTTTTAGATTAGTTACTAATTTTTGATGGTTGTTCTCTTAAATCCAATTTCTGATTTAGTCCAGTGTTATCTAGATTTTCGCCTAAATCCAGCTCAAGACTGGTCACAGATCATTTAAAATACGTTGGAAATTATTATTAAAATTTGGAATGAACCCGAACTGTCCGAATGTTATTTCATATAAGCAGGTTCATACATAAAAGATGTATAGATAAACATTAGCCTAATATAATACACATAGCCGTTGTGATTATTACGTCAACAATCTGCGATTATGCTGATCATTTGAAAGAGAGTGGAATTTATTCGTTCGCTGACATAATAATAAATACGTTTAATGTACGGTCTATTTTCTGTATCAATACAATGTTAGTCAAACTTTTGGCTGCATTTTTACGCACATTTGTTAAGAAAATGTATTTTCGTCATTAACCTGTATTGGAAAGTAACAAATAGTTCATTTAGACCTACATCTTAGTCGAATGGTAGCTAAATGAAAGGCTTTCGTTGGACAGGTTTCAGCAGTTCTTCATGGATCTGCAAACAGCACAGTTGCGTTTTAATCATATTAACATGGGGCGTGTTTTATCACCTTTTAGACTGAAGCGTTAAGAAACGGAGCAACAGCTGATGCCACACCAAGCCCCAGTAGCTCTATATCGGAAAGCATCGACACTTTTCCAGATTCACCAATGCACAGGTAAATGTCAACACCGACGCGATTAGAGCTTACCATAGAATATTAGAGTATTAGAATAGTTTTATCATTCTTTAAATATCTAAAGGTAATTTAAAATACGAGATGAAAGTCCAAAAGAGTTGTGGCATTAAGCCAATAATGGTTTCGGTCGCGGACGCAGCATTTTACGATACTAATTTGACTTTAAATGCACAATAATTTACCTATACGGGTAATGCAACAGCGAGTACTGCCAAGACCACAAATATCCGATATATACGAGCGTTACTAAATAACGTCGCCTCCTTGGGAATATTGAAATTTTACGAGCGCTAGAAACAAAGTGAAGCACGCATCATACTTACACACTCTATAATAAAACCATCCACATAAAGCCGCGTTGACCAGACTAATAAAATTGAGTTATTGCAACACTGCTACTTTATGATAAAAGGTTTTAAATCATTCAGAACCATTAGATGATGAGTTATGTGGATGCTGAATCTCGTCATTTGGACTCATATTTAACATTTTTATTGCCGATTTATTTTATCTGGATTACTGGCGTCATCGGCGTACATTTGGAACGGCTCGATAAATACTCGAAAGAGCAGCCTACGCGGCACATATCTTATCGAACATTTTTGTCACTCTTCGTAATAATAAAGATATTTTCTACGCTGACCATTGAACTCCATTGTGGTGATCGCTTCATTTAGCATACAAATTTATATGTTAGAAGGCGATTTAGACATTAGATTTGCATGTTCCCCTCATCTTATGTATGAAATAGTATAGAATGAACCAATAGATTAACTAGCTTTAAGATTTGTTTCTGCTCTTCCATTATTTGCCTTTTGTTTGTGGACGAGTGAGTTTTGTGACCTGGATGTTCTCTTATGTCACACCATTCACACGAACACTCAAGGCTATGTTTATTTGACGCTTGTTCGCTTGCGCGGAGCAGCAGTTTCCAGTTGTCGCCGGACTTCCGTCAGCGGGCGTCATCGAACGCGTCGTCATGTGGCCGCCTGTCGCCGATCTCGTCTTTGATCCCTTCCGAACCAGATTGGGCGTCAGAGTACACGCCTTCGGGAGACTATACGACCAACAGCGATTTCTCCCAAACCGACTTCGCACAGGATGATCAGCTGGCGGGCACACTCGCTGAGTCCATGAAGCTTCACGGAGCAGACCCATTCCTCAACACGTAAGAGTCTTGTAGTATGCTTCGCATCCAGAACAGATTGTGGGACTGTTCTGGATAGGAATAAATTCGCTTCCCATTGATAGAGAGTAGTGATAGATGCTTTGCTTCATTTAGACATTCATAGATGACATTATTCTGGGATTTAATTTAACGATAAGTACAAAATGGGAAAAAGTAATAGCAGAAATATGTGCTGAGTTAAATAATTGTGATTACAATATCAAATCAAATAATAAAAAGCTAATTTTGAAGATGGAATCTCTCCCGTCCAATTCTATAGAACCCACTGTACTTGCCATCAGGTATGGTGTAGTCACATTTACACGTGGGATTAAGAAGCCTACCTTCTTCTTCCATGACTGTGGTAGGGCTAGAATGACTGCATGCGAGGCTGTGGAACGTCAAAAATACAGTACTTGTTATCTCTCACACTGACACTCCTAGATTTAAGGAATAACAATTAAAACTCTCCATCAAATCTAAGGGTGCGATAAAGATGTCCTAACTGTTTCGCTGGCACGTTCCACGTCTTGCAAGTCTATAGCCCTGCTATAAAACTTCTTAGTATAACAGTATTGGATCCGCAGGTACGTTCCGACAACCTCGTCGTCGACGTCTGGCGGTAGCTTCCGATACGGGTCGTACGGCGCGTGCCCGCGACACCCGCACGGCGGCTGCGCGTGCGCATCCCTGTACGCCCACCCCGCGCACCCCGCACACCCCACCCATCCCCACCAGCACGCACTCGATCACTTCGTCAGGCCACCACCGCCCGCAGATCCTGCTGATATTATGCAAACTGGTAATTAAATTGGAACATTTTAGTAGTTAAGATCACCTTAAGAATAAATTCAATAATCATTTAGTGAATACTAACGATGTGATTCACATGAAATACCACTCTCCTCAATTGCTAAACATTAAACTTGATGGACTGAAGTTGAAACAAACATATTTGATAATTTTGCACTGCAGTTGGTATGGTAAGCGTCGAGTGAATTTTATTTTGCTGAACAATGATAAAATGAATCAGCTCTGCATCAGACGAAAGAGCTACTTAAAACTCTTACATGACCTTCATTGTTTGATATGTTGCACTCGACCGGGGTTAGAATGGAATTAAAGCCACTGAATTTTCTGAAGGTTTCAATAATAGAACTTGCCCAAATTGACGTTAGACAAGCAATTCGGTCAATATATTCAAATACATCAGCCATAGGACGTCTACTGCTGAACATAGTCCTACCCCAAAGATTTCCAGATCGACCTGTTGGAAGCGGCGTGCGTCCAGCGACTTCTTGCGACCTTCCTATGGCTGATGATGATGATTTAAATACATATGGCTAACGGTGATGATGCATTAAGCATGTGCGTTGTATTAACCAGGTATCCGGATTGCAGAAAACGGCCAAACCCAAATGGTGACGACATCCGACCCTGCGCTGATGAACGGAGGCATGATGTTGCAGAGCGGCGCTGTTGGTCCCACCACAGTGATGGGACAGATCATGGGCGCTCTCAACTCCGGCCTCAGCGAGGATCTTAACTTCGAGACGCTGGAGCATGGCTTCGACTGTAATGTTGAAGAGGTACTATTTCTATCATGTGGCACTAGATAAGTGAACTGTGAGTGAGTGATAACTTATGAAGCAGTAGTGATTTAGTAAGTAACAATTTGGTAATGAGTTATTTTGTATGATCCGGTATTATTTGTTTCTGGTTTTCGCTTAGGCTGAGATCTATAGAGCGAACTTTGACTAAGTCTGTGTCAAAAAACGAACTCAGTGAGGATTTAGAATTACCAAATCGAATTTTGACTTAGTCCAAGTTATTTTTCAGAAGAAAATCTTTGCTAAGTCTGAGTCAACAAAACGGTTACTTTGGTCCGTGAGTTCGACAAGCAGTAATACCAGTATTGAATGCTGTCATTTGAGTAGAAATTGTTTTATTCATTCTAACGTTTTTTAATAAAAATACCATAACTATTGTTAGGAAATGTTTAATAATAAAAGGTACGAGATTTTATTATATTGCAGTACCGTTTATTATACTTTAAAACGATCTATTAATTATTAATGTTTAACGAAAATAGATAATTTTGTTTGGAATAAACATGTCACCCAGAAGAATTTTGTTGAGTGGTGGAGCCACGCTGTAGACAATTACGTCTACAGCACAAATGGGCCGGCTCGACCGGTTTGATAACACTGTCTCACAGTAAAACCGACGTAAAATGGCAGCTCGCTGTCGCGTTTCGTTCGGTGACTGAGATTTTCGGTAGCCCAATATCCCCTCCCTTTCTCAATCCCTTTTCCCTCCCTTTCCATTCCATCTTTTTAGGTTGGCAACGCACCCATGATTCTTTTTTAATCTCGGGTGTCTATGGGCGGTGGAGATCACTTGCCATCAGGTCGATATGTTGTCTACGTGTTGTCGACAATATTGTATGAAAATAAACGAGGACGATGTTAGTGTCCGTAGACAAATAGAGAAAACCGGTTATAACAGGACAAAAAGCGTAGACAAAATGTTCTCGTGGCACGCATGCTAGGCGGGCAGGTGACCCATTTGCTCCTTTGCCAGTCTCTGCTATAAAAAAAAGATGCTAAAAATGACAAACGGTTTTAACAACTTCCAGTACTCAGACTTAGCAAAGTTTTTATAGTGAAAAATGACTCGGACTAAGTCGAAGTTCGATTTAAAAATTCCAAATCCTCACAGAGTTCGTTTCTTTGACATGGACTTGTCGAAGTTCGTTCTATAGATTAGTATAATTATGTCTAATGGTGGGTGCACAACGGCCGAACGAAGGCAAAAGAATCTATGCCTGTTGCGTTCACACAAACAAACTTTCACTGTTGTGTGAATGAAACAAGCATAGATTCTTTCCGCCTTCCGACCTATGATGTATTGTCTGATTAGGTGATAAAGCACGAGCTGAGCATGGACGGCCAGCTGGACTTCACGTTCCCGCAGCAGCACGGCTCCATGGCGGCGGAGGCGGAGAGTCAGTTCGCGGCCCCGGCGCCGCCCGTGCCCAGCACGCTGTCGGGGGGAGGCGCGCCCCGCACCCCCTACTCCGCCGCCCCCTCCTGGGTCCACTGAGTGACACCTCACCCCGCAGCCTTATCGCCTTGGCGTAACTCATTCTATTACATGTACTGTACTGATCGCAAATTCGATTGATGTTTATTGGTGGAATAGAATTGATGTGCATTGGCTGCTACTGACCGCAAAAAAAAGTGCTTTGAATATAATTGAAGTTTAATAGTCTTGCTGTCATTAGGTCACCACATTCTGAGACGTTTTGTACCAATTTAAGTCTCTTGAAGTTCTATTTTCTGTAATGTAAGTGACCAGAGAAAGATTAGCTTAGTTATTATGTAGCCATCTTACAGCTGGACAACCAAGACTAGTACTGACAACAAAAAAAAATCATTCAAGTGTTTTCGATCTACCAACTGTACAGATAGCAAAACAGTCCTGCTCGAAAAGCCGTTATTCAAAGACTCCACAAGTCTCTGGCGGCAGTTAGTCTACTTCATAGAATTTAGCGAGTCAGTTTAAGCCTTAGTCTTGCAGGACTTAAGCCCGAATATTCAGAGTTACGCCAACGCCTCACAAAACTTCCTCGCGAAGTAGGCGTAGATTTGTTTAAATGTTAACTACTGTTAGCCCTCGCTCACACAAGAGCTTTTTCAACGCGCGTTAAAAAAGCATTGTAATGGAACATGATTTCTAGTATAGTTATTCACACGCCGGCGCTTTTAAAACGCGACGTTTTATAAACGGTATGTAGAATATACCTTATTAGAAACAGGACAAGAATCATTTTCAAACACTCATATGAAGGGGGCCTATTCTTAATAATCGATTCGAATTTGGCTTCGATTCGACTTCATTTTTTAACTTAAATTTTCACCGAAATCGTTAAAAAGTGCACTAATGTCAAGTTAAAAATTACCAAATGACAAGTTCTCGAATCTAATGCATCATTAGCGCACTTTTTAACTCGATTTCGGTGAAATTTCAAGTTAAAAAATGAAACCGAATCGAAGTAAAATTCGAATCGAGTCAGGGGGAAGATATGTTGAGATTCTTTTTTGACGAGCGTTGAAAAAACTCCCGTGAGAATGAGGCCTTAGAGTTTTATTTTAGTGTAAGTGGACCGTTACGTTACCGATCGTTGTTGATGTGTCAATTGTGTTAATGTTAGTGTTAAGCTAGGTGGAAGCTTGTGATATAGGGTTATGGACAGTGGACCCGGATGGGACTGGGGTTTGGTGCTTTGGCGAAGTCCACAATGCGGAAAGGTAAAGATTTTTTTATTTTTAATCATCTTTCTTTCTTACTCTTCTGGCAGTAGTGGTATTACGTGCGCGGTACGACTCGTCCTGAGGTCTCGGGTTCGATACACGGGTCGGGCAGTGATATTGAATTTTTCAGTATCAGCACGGGGTCTGGAATTTGTGCCTGATATGGCGATATGTTCGCCCCCTATCACATCTGGGACGGAACGAAGCTCGGCGAAATGTGACACCGAATAGCAGTGGCGTGAAGTCTATATAGACAAAGAGACACCCAACTGTCCCCTACTGTCTACCCTAACAATTTACTATTTCCATAAATAAAGAATAAAATTATGACAAAATACCAATATTCGGATTATGTTTTAAATCGACACAAAGATTATAATCACTAAGATGGTGTCGCAAGAATTGAAGAAAATATTTGTGTAAGATTTTTGTCTACCCTGATCGGAATGTCTATGCACGTCACTGCCGAATAGTCAGGCGAAAGTAAATCAAAAACCATTTAACAACAAAAAATAAATTTATAAAAGCATGTATTATAGACGGGTATTCTAGTTAAACCTTAAGTTAAACGCAATAAATCGTTAATGGACTTTGTGCTGACAGTGCTTTCAAAGTTAGAAACAAAATCTAGACCATAGTGATTTAAGAAATTTTCGTTCTAAACCGACCAAGCGCGAATGGACACGCTGCGTCGTGGATTCCGTATTCAAGGAAAACTTTTAATCCATAATTTTCAAACGTATCACGCTTGGTAGAAAGCTTTTAGAAAGTTGTAATTCCCGGAAATATTGCGTACAATATTTAAAAAAAAAGTAGTTTGACAGCAAATATTGTTTTAAAAATCATTCTTTCAGTTTTTTGAAAATCATTCGTGAAATGAAACATTTTTCAAAGACATCCAGACAGATCACAAACAAGTAAATCTTTGTATCATTTTCAACGGATTTCTCTGTGGAACTCTAAAATGGGGAACTGAGAAGTTTGCAATTGAGAAATATTAGCGAACGTTTAACAATACGACGCCGCTATAAATCTTATATACCCGCGATAACCCGCCGAAACTTTCCCGCTCGAGTGTCCGGCAACTTGTTCCTGGGGCTGCCAACCTACGAAATATTAGCACAAATATTCTCCGGGATTTTGATGAATCAATGTTAAAACTCCTTTTAACTGTTTTAGGTAATTTATTCTCAGTAAAACTTATAGAAAAACAATGAAAAATAAACTTACAAAAACACTTAATAAACAAGTAAAAATAAATGTATAATTTAGATAATTACAAGATTTCCCGAATATTAAATTAAAATGTAGGTAGGTAAAACTGTAAAAAAGTAGGTACTCATAATTCATACTATTGAAATAATTGCAATAACAAAAATGGTATACTTAATACCTACATTCATTAATCGAAATTCCACAATCGAAGCAATTATAATTAATTTTGTGAATATTACTAATAGATATTTTCCTGCCAACCCCACTGTGATTGGAAATTGGTATTTTAATGAATACCAATTGCTGATGAGTTTACATCAAAGTATAATAATTAAATAATTTGTATTATTTATTAAATATTTCTAATTACTTATCCATTTTCGTGTAACCAATTTTTACAATTACTTTACTCCTTTTTTAAAGTAAATTGTAAATCAAAGTATTAAGTGAGCTTCCAAACAAGCGTTTACTGCGCGAGATAGTCGTCATGTAATGCGAGCAAATAAAAAATACTAAATTTTTTTTTTTCGCTACTATGGCAACTCTGGCACTAAGCAAAGTATAACGGTATCCCTACTATACTGCTAACAAAACCATCATAACTCTATTGTTTCGTGAAAACATGGGAAAAGCGTTTCAAATAAATACTATTTGGAGTTTGAAAGGCTTTTGATTTACAATTATTATATTAACAACTAAGGCGCTTTGTAAACGGTGCTCAAGTTTTGGTAACTGACAACTCTCAACTACACGTTTATAGCGTTTTGCATATTATCAAGAAACTGTGTAGACGTAGCAACTTCAGTGGACAGTTTCGACAATTGATTACAGTTCTTAGTTGCCACAACTACCATCTTCCAAGTCACCTAACCTGTAATTGTGTTGCCAATTTCTTAAATTTAAAATGTTGTTGAACTGTATTGTACAAATTTTAGAAATATGTACAAAAATTATCTTCGAAGAATCGTAATTTATCTGACTTTTCTGAACGAAACAAGAAATTCGTGCATTATGAAAAAAATCTCAGCGGCATACAATTTTGACAGAGCCCCCAATATAAGCAGTAAAGACAAGATTTCGCGTCACATTCATCTTTACGACGTTAGGTATTACAAAAGACGAGTACTTCATTCATGTTTACGTTGCTTTGTACGTGGATTATGAGACGTGATGCCCTCTTTATTTATGTAGAACCTAAAGAAAAAGTCTTAGGTGTAGGGGCTATGGGCATACCATTTGTTTGCAAATTATATTGGCTTATGAATAATTTGTAGGGACTGCAAACGGCCTTGTATTCGCCATGATTTTGTCTAACATCATTCTCATTTATTATATTTTTTACGATTCACGTATGACTTTTTGCATTTATTATGTTAATTAAGTCGTATATTTATTTTTATTACATGTAATTTATGAAACACGTCTTCTATTTCTTTTCGCTGGAAATTTTGTTTTTATTACATTTTAAATTCAACTGGCTTGCAGTGATATATTATTACGCCTTAAATAATTTGTTGAGCAAAGAATCTTAGTTGTTTTAACAATTGAAATTCTAATTTAGGAGAAATATGCTCGCTTTCTTTCTAACTGCCCTTATCCCACCTTAATATGGGGTCGGCGCAGCACACTTTTTCAAGTATGTTGCAGAAATGATTTGACGTAGTTTTTACGACTGGCTGCCTGCCTGACGTTAACACTGAGGGATCCAGTCCCGGGCAAATTAAATTAGAAAATTCGCTTTGCCCGACCGGCGAATCGAACCCACGACCTCCTGGTCCACAGCCCATATATGTATGTTGCCACTAGACCAAGGAGGCCACTAATAGAAATATGCTCGCTAATACGTAATAATTGGGTTGCATTATATTGTTTCGCGAAACACTGCACTTAAACCTATAGCACTATCAGTAAATGGAATTTAATCGTATGAATAATAATTATAATTAAAAGCCGATTGAGCGTGGCTCGCCGGCGCTCGTGATTCAATTTCACCATTGAATGATCCTATTTGTGCGCTAATGAGGGAGTCCGGGAGCTAGTAATTAATCATATCATCTCAGCGTAAACGGCGTCGGTCGCGGCGACCCGGCCGATCGCCTCAGAATAATGGAATCTAAAAAAATCCCGCGAACACAACGCTAGATTTAACCCGCTTCGGTAATGACTTGTTTTTTAGGGTTACAATAGAATGAATGCGTCCTCTGCAGACGGTGAGCTGTGCGAAAATCTTGTTAATTTTTTTTCAACACTTAGACAAGCGTTAATGGCGGATGAAAATCGGGGACGCGTTTTAAAATCCAACGTAAATGCGATTTTGATTGCTCATTTAGCGTGCGTTTGCTTAATCGGAACGCGCGGAACAAATGTACGCTTCATTTAATTTCGTGTTCCGTTTAAAAGGCCTAATTCCGATCGGACAACACTTGCTTTTATTAACGAGGTGATTTTCATAGTAGGCGTCCCTCGGCCGTGGTACTACGGCCGTTTAAATTCCCGAACTCATCTCGTATTCAGTGCGGCTAGCCCTCGTAATTAGGTACGGGGCCCACCTTTACACACGATTTCTCGGCACTTGTTAAAAGTTTTCAATTGCGTTACGAGGGGTCCTTACACGGAATTTATTCATTATTCTCCCCCTACTTAATAAAAAGCTCTTTGCTCTTTTTTGTTACTGCCTAAAAGATGCGTACTTTAAATATTTGTTGCATGGCCTCTTGTAGAATTATGAATTATACATTTACTTGTGAATTTTTATTGCGCCATTAAAGATTTTTATTTCCTTAAAGTGGCGAATTACTATGGTTCGTTAGCGTAACGAGTGGTTATTACGTACAATTTAACTCCATTAATTATCTGCAACACCTTATTCTACATACTCGTCGTGCCAATCAACATTACAAGTACCCTTTCGTCTGCTTGCCCTTATTCCACCTTAATGTGGCGTCGGCGCAATACACTTTATCAAGCATGTTGCAGAGATGATTTGGCTTAGTTTTTACCGGCGCCTGACTGACGTCAACCCCCTATGAGATCCAGTCCCAGGCAAATTAAATTAGAAATTTTTCTTTGCCCAACCTGGGAATCGAAACCAGGACCTCTCGGTTCACAGCCCATACGTGCTGCCACAAGACCAAGGAGGCGACAACATTACAGTAGCGAAGGGTGAAAAGTTTCAAAAGGGAAGCCAATGTTACTACATATCTCTTCTACCTCTATATACCTCTAGTATAATCACAGGTTTAAAAACTTTACGGACCGACTTCAAATCTGTTCGTGACCAAATTTATATGGGACCATCCTTGCAATAAGCTCTATCGAGCACAAAAAGAATTTTGAAAATCCGTCCACATTTGGCGGAGGTATCGCGTAACATACATAAAAAGATTTAAAAAATGCAGACGAATTGAGGACCTTCTCCTTTTTGGAAGTCGGTCAATAACCTAGATTTATTAGCCTGCAATTTGACAAAGGGAAGCCGGTAAGAATCGAGTTGTATGGACCTTTCTCCACTGCAACGATATGTTCTTTTCAATAACCGATAGCCATTTCGGTAGCCCTTTTGAATGTTTCATATCGTACCCTATGACGTAAGTATTTTAAGTTGTTTACTTAGAAGGTATGACAGCATTTATCGGAAGCGTATGTTTGTAACCAAAATTGTGTCCGAATTTTTTTCTTTAAAATCCGAGATGTTTATGTTGTGAATCCGAAAAATGTGTGGTAATACATGCCGCGTATAATGCTGCATTAAGAGCTGTTTCTTTCAATATTTAGATAACTTTTATCTGGGATATAATTTTTACAGTTTGACAGTTAATGTATGAAACATCTGTTAAAGCAACAAAACGACTTCCTAGATAAAGAATACATGGTTATTAAAAATCTCCCTTTTTACTCAAAAACTAAACACATTTCACTAAGGGCTTTTTAACTTTTAACAGGAATAATTTTGATGTTTTGACAGTTACATACCATTCTGTTAAAGTATGAAATGATCCCTCAAATATAAATATTCTGGCTATTGAAAAATCGCCCCTAAATATGAAAGAAAGGCATTTTATTCAGCACAAATAAGTGTACACCGCGTTATAATTTTAAGATGCTATTCTGCGGACGTAGACAAGTGGCTTATGCGCTAATCAAATAATCATCATCATCATCATCATCATCATCAGCCATAGGAAGTCCACTGCTGAACATAGGCCTCCCCCAAAGATTTCCAGATCGACCTGTTGGAAGCGGCCTGAATCCAGCGACTTGAAATGGCAGTGGGCAGGGCACATAACTCGTAGAACTGATAGCCGATGGGGCAGTAAAGTTCTCGAGTGAAGACCACGTACCGGCAAGCGCAGCGTAGGACGTCCACCTACAAGGTGGACCGACGACCTGATAAAGGTTGCTAATCAAATAGAATAGTCAAATTGAATAAATGTATGGGAATGACATAATATGAGTACGCCGCATATAGCGTAGTCTTATGTCATTTCCATACATTTATTCTATTTGACTATTCTATTCGACTAACGCATAAGCCACTTGTCTAAACCCGCTGGTGCTATAAAAAGTCTAATCGCAAAATACGATTTAACAACGCAATTCCGTAACCATTGACGCAGATCGGGTGCAAATATTCTAATTTACAAGGCAAAATTCAAACGCCACCAAGTGATAAGTTACGTGTCAATTTGTGCGTCCAATATAAGTCGGTGGGATGAACGCAGCATAAAGAATAAGTTGGTCGCGCTTTGTTTGACAGCTTGTTGGCGACTTTGATCAGTTATTTAAATGAACGCTCCAACATAGTTAGCGACGTCAATTTTCCTTGAGAGATTTACGTGCCTGCCTGTCCTTACCGCGGTCGAATTTTTATCATTTCCATCGCATCTTATCAAAGTTGACGGCTTCAGGCTTAATAAATCTGTATTCTGTCGCTATTTTGCGTAATAGAATAATAAATGAATGCCATTGATGGCTCCATTTTTGTCTTCAGAATAGTTATCAGTTTGCTTTTTTAGTCCTTTAAAGGTAGCTTTATGTGCCTCGAGAGGTAGGTATACCTACTTACCTTGAGGTATATCTAAGTACATTGCGATTTTATATAATTTTGAACAATGTCATATTAGGTATATTTAATGAAAATTAAACCTAATAATTCAGAGAGGTTAGGCGTCTCAATTATTAGTAGAGGAGGCCCGTGCCCAGCAGTGGGACAGTAATATTACAGGGCTAATATTATTATTATTTAAACCTAATAATTGCAATTTAATATGAAATTATAGATCTGACAACATGCTTTCTCAAAGTATAGACCTCAATAGTTTTCCATTGACTGTAATAAACTTAGAACTTAAAAAATAATAAGCTCTCCACATGAAATTTCCGTTATTTTTTACGTAACTGTTCTACCAATTCTAAATTAACCACTCATTATGTAACGAATATAGTTATTTTGTTAAAGTAATGAAACTTTTACAAAATAACTAATACCTTATAATCACATTTGAAAGTCAATTTTGTACTTCAATACGTACAGATTTTTTATAGGATGCTGTAATTTGGTTGAGCTCCGCTTAAGCATTCTCCTCGAACGGCGGCCGACAAATTGGATTACGTGTTAACTGCACGGAACCCGCCCCCTCTTTAACGGTTTTATGATTTTATTGCGGCCCCCCAAAAATGTTTTGCGTAGACAATTTCGAGATTGTTTTATCGCTGCCGGATTCGGAACGTCGAAAGTTTGAAGTGTGATTTCAAATAGGCCTTTGTTTATGAGTATTGTGACGTTGAATAGAGTGATATTATGTCATAAATTCGAATCGAGGGAGTTTGAATGTATACGTTGGGGTTACATTCAAAACTTAGAATAAAATGTTTTACCATTGATTACATTACATACATAAGCTCACGCCTGTATCCCTGAAGGGGTAGGTAGAGGCGCCCTAGCGAACTAGAAAACCCACATTTCGCCGAGCTTAGTTCCATCCCAGATGTTATAGGGGGCGAGCCTATCGCCATATCGGGCACAAGTTCCAGACTCCGAGCTGATATGGAAAAATCCAATATCACTTTGCCCGACCCGGGGATCGAACCCGAGACCTCAGGAAATGTAACCACGCCATTGAGGGAGTCAATTTTACCATTAAATTTTAGTTTATAGGAAATTATATTACTAACACGCTTTTATAAAATTTTATGAATGTATTTAACTCCGTTAAACTCTTTCGACGTCATTTTTACGACACGACTAATAGGCCGCGAGTTTGACTCGGTAATAAAGCAAAGGCTTTATAGTTACAGAACTATTCATACCCGGACCCAGAGGTCCTAAGTCAGGAGGACTAACGCCCGAATGGTCAAACGCTGCTCAACTTTAACGGCTGCTTACATTGATTTTCGCCATACAATTTTGACAGATAAGGCAGCATTAAACGACATAAGGCGACCTTAAGTGTATGAACATTCGGCGGTAAGTCAAAGTTCAATTTAAAAATTCTAAATCCTCACTGAGTTCGTTTCTTTGACTCAGACTTAGTCGAAGTTCGTTCTATAGATCTCAGCCAAAGTCCAGAATATAGTTAACGTTGAGATATGCAATTGCAATGCATGCTTTTTATGAGTGAGTAGCCGCTGAATGTTCATACACGTAAGGACCCCTCATGTCGTTTAAGGCCGCCTTATCTGTCAAAATTGTATGGCGAAAATGAATATAAGAAGCCGTTAATGTTGAGCAGCGTTTGACCATTCGGGCGTAAGTGTAGTACTTCTAGAAGATTGTACACGTGTCTGTGTGGGCGTTGGGCGTCGCCGCTCCGCCTCCATGCAACAAGTGCGGTCTGCGAGAGATCGGCAAGCGTCGCCTCGCCCGCCCATACTTGCCGCAGGCTCACCAAAATATACTTGTACCTTACTCCAGACTTTAAATTATAGTAGGGATGGTTTAAGTAATGATCAAATAAATATTGAGATGGCATCAAATATATGCAGCATTTATCACACGTGCGATTTCTTTCTTTAAGTAATATGAACCTTAATTTAGGGCTTTTAAAATAAGTAACTCAAAGTAGTTTGTACAACCAATTATGAGGTTGTTTATGATCAATGACTACCTCGGTGACGGTAGTATTTCGGTACGACTACTGTCCTGAGGTCTCGGGTTCGATCCCCGTGTCGGGCAAAGTGGTATTGGATTTTTCCATATCAGCCCGAAGTCTGGAATTTGTGCCCGATATGGGGATAGGCTCGGCCCCTATCAAGTCTGGGACGGAACCAAGCTCGGCGAAATGTGGCTGTACTAGTTGGCTAGCGCGTCTGCCTACCCATTCGGGGATACAGGCGTGAGCTTATGTTATGTTATGATCAATGAGATTGCATGAAATATTATATACAACAAAGGGGTAATTTGCAAGTACCATTATCATAAAATGTTGGTGAAGTTCGCTTACAAAAAGGATAATTTAAGGGTCACCAAAGTAATCAATTTGAAATCTCTACTGATATTTTAAACTCTACCGTCTCAAAAGCCTACGTACGAGAGTTGAGGTTTTACAATAACAATACATTTAGATAACCTAACCTAATTTGTATTAAATGAATCACTAAATTAAGATTCAAATAAGACTACATTCTATCAATAAAGGGATATAGGAAAATAATAGGACATAGGTAAGTAATTCATAATCAAACTTTTTTGGTCAACATTCAGTATCTAAAAAATATGTAGAAATGTTTATTGTATATGTACTAGAATTAGCCTTCAAATGTCTGTTATTCACATTTGTTTATATGCCTATTTGTCTTTCACACTTGTCGTACATCCACCAGTGTGTAAAAGGCCGTGCTAAGTTTCCCTAAAAAGAGGGTATTTAAAAAATAGTCGCTGTAAAGGAAGTGTGCCCTAAATAACATAAGAGTTAAGAGGTCGGCATGTCTCCCCCGTATGAATAAATTTACGCCTCGAACCGCCTCGAGTGGGGTGACCAAGTTATTCGTAATATTCAGCCAGATTTAAAAAAAGCTTTTATATTTGTTAATATGTGGGAAATTGGAAATTGACTTCCAAAAGGAATATTAACAAGTATAAAATTCTGCAAATAATCATAATACAACTTCATAAAAAATAAGTTTTTGATTCAAAGATTATTTTGTTTCATTTTTTTAAGATCAATTTCAATAAACTTCTTCAAGATATAGATAGGAAGATATAGAAAATATCAAAAACCAAGGGCCAAAGATTTACACCGACGGCAGTAAAATCCAGGGGAAAGTTGGAGGAGCCGTCATATGCTGGAATAACGGGACAGAAGAGCGACAAGATACCTTCTCACTAGCGCCTCACTGCTCTGTCTACCAGTCTGAGTTAGTGGCTATATTAAGAGCTACAAAGATGGTGCAGACATTTCGACTTCAGGACGCTAACATCATAAGCGACTCAAGATCCGCCCTGGAGTCCATAGCGCGTCCAGAAGCTACGAACCCTCTTGTAGCCGAGATACAAGATCGTATCCACGAGTTAAGTACAATAAATATAGCCACACACCTGTACTGGGTTAAGGCACATGAAGGCATCGAAGGAAACGAACCTGCAGACCAACTTGCAAAGGAAGCAGCTCTGGAAAACGTTACAGAGCTGGCGTATGATAGAATCCCGGTTTCTTATCTCAAATACTCTCTCCGCCAGAGAACTATAAAGTCTTGGCAAAATAGATATGATGAGGCTAACACGGGGGCAATAACTAAAATATTCTTTCCTCAAGTTCGTGATGCTCACCTTATACTGGACAAAATTAAATGTACAAACATTATAACGCAACTGCTGACGGGGCATGGAGGGTTCAAAGCCTACTTACATAAATTTAAACTCATTAACGATCCAAACTGTTCTTGTGGGTCTGAGGTACCGGAGACAGTGCCCCATCTGTTGGATCAGTGCCCAAGATTCGGTACATGGAGACACGACGCAACACAAGAATTAGGTTACCAGATCAGTACAAATAATTACGCGAAAATATTGCTAAACGACGACGATCGCAGAATATTCTTACGTTATGCAGAAAAGGTCGTGAGGGCGGCAGCCAGGGGGAATGGAAGTACTGGGGTATAGCCTAAATAAGATACGATGTATGTCATGTATAATAAAATAAAAGTATTACAATAACAATATTATATAATTGATAATAAATATTAAAATATATAAATATAAATATATATGATTAATGAGAGTGTAAAATTAATTCATAATAATATTAAAGTTAGCATAATATAATTAAAATACAATAATCATAAAATAAGAAATAAATTGTAATTAATGAAAAGATATAATAAAAAAAAAACATATATGTAAGTAACAGAACTCAAAATTGCCATAAAATAAATAATGGCAGGTGTTAAAGAAATCAATAAAAAAAAAAAAAAAAAAAAATAAACTTCTTCAAGAAACTTTAACGAAAGAAGACTTTCTTCATCTTTAAAAAAATGGCTTCCACGCCAATTCGCGATAATTTAGCCAATGTCAAGGTAAATAGAGCAATTATAAATTTTCGCAATGACCGAAAACCAATATTGACGACAGTACAAGCTTTAAAACTGTCAAATGTCCAAAAGAAAATTAAACTTATTTTATGATATTTTATAAAGACAAAACTAATTGAATTTTCCTGTTTGTAAACTCCATTTAAAAACTGAAAGCAAATATTTTTTATAAATACAAATTATTTTTTCAATCCCAAAAAATCCGGACAGATATGTGGCAACCGTGAACCGGAATCACTCGATAACCGACGACGCCTATGCTTTATAGCCCGTGACATCCGAAACTCGATTTATTATCACACTGTCTTGCCGGAAAAAATCGGGAAAGTTTTCCCGTACAGCGGTTACGTCGCGTCGCCCGCCACCGCCTGCAGTTGTCGAATTTCAAACAACTTTATCTGCATTCTGTGTTTCCGATCTCGGTCGGGCAGATTCGGTTCACTCGTTCGTTCGGGACACATTGACAGGGCTTCAGTTATAGTTTGGCAAACTTTTCTGTCACATGGGGACACTAGAAAAGTTACTGATATCAGGTATTATATTAAGAATGCATAATATAGTCCGCCTCATTTTTCTATTGACAGCGTACTCAGTGATGTCTTGGGTTGAAATTCTACATTGAGAGCTCACAATTCGCGAGAAAGTGATAGGGACGACAATCCTACCACAGCTCCAAACTCGTCGCGTTAATAAAATATAGACAGAATGGCATGAAGAAGACTTAAATAATAATATAATATAGAGGTATAATCATATTATGATGTCAAGCTTACGGTGTCTGCGACGAGCTTAGGCAACGAGCCATAGATCGCCGGAGCTTGATAACTAATGCTATTTTGGTAATTAACAAAATGCAGACATTAAGCGCTTTTTATATATTTTTCTTTTAAAAAAGTAATGGCCTCTTCCGCGCTGGCGTTGATTTTGTTCGGGTCGGACAGATAAAAGTTGAGTTTAATTATTAAGTTTTGTATTACTCGGTCCGGAAAATTGTTTAAAAAGATAAAGAAAGATAGAAAAAAAAGACTGACCCTATTATGCCCCTCAAATGTCATAACATACCCGTCTCATTAATAAAGAAAGACATTCACAAATCCGAGCAAGTAGCAACAACTACTTTTCGATGGCCACCACTTAATTTGTTTGATACAATTTACGTCCGACTATCTTACAAAAGGCCATTTCACGTCTTATCTCTGCCAGCAGGTAGTTTATTCTTGTATATCCATTTAATAGTGGATTTTATTTGGGAGGCAGTATTATACGAGCCCTATTTCGGTACAAGAACGCCAATTATCTACATCACATATTAAGAACGCACTTTATTCTCAGCAATGAGTCACGCAGAGAAAGTCCGTTACATCTCTGAATATGCGACAGATTTATCGCGGTTTTCTAGTGATGTGACAATTTTTACGTCCGAAGTTATCGATAAATCGCGTAGGGATACGTTACTTCAATATTTTGAATAAAAATTTGTTCTGAAAATATACTTATACGTAAAATGTAATTCTATGTCTTAGTATATTTAATAAAATTACTGTAGTAGTGTAATACCATGTTGTGAAAAATAAACAAAAAAAAAAAATTACCAGTAACAGTACACAAAAGTAGTTGCATGTTGTTATAAATTACAACTAGCTTCATATCTTAGCGTATACTTATATTTTCCTATCTATATCTATATTATTTCTATACTAAGTTCCTTATTGCGGATATATTTTCTCATGTTTTCTTAGAAAGTTTGAATATCTATTGTTTATGTTATTTCCCAACTCTGTCCCGGAAGGAGAGGAGTACCCTTATCTAAGTATAACAAATTCCGTTATAAATATTATAATGCAGTGTGATTATTATTGTCATATAATTTCTAGTTCAAACAGTATATAGCAATGACGGCTGACGTAAGAACGATAATAATACGGTTTTATACTTCCGCGTTTACAATCCTTGATATTACTTTATTTCCATTTGTTCTTATCCCACATTAATGTGGGGTCGGCGCTCCTTCAAGTATATTGCAGAAAGGATTTGGCTTAGTTTTTACTGCAAGCTCTCTGACGTCAACTTCCCTCTGAGGGATCCCTGGGAATCGAACCCAAGACCTTCCAGTTCAAAGCCTATTTACCCTTCCATTAGACCAAGGAGGCGAAACATTACAAACCTTCATTCTACAATATCGACACTTCTAAATCTCAAAGAACTTCCTCGGTGTGCCTGCCTCGGTGGCGTGGTGGTATTTCGATACGGCTACGGTTCTGAGGTCTCGGGTTCGATCCCCGGGTCGGGCAAAGTGATATTGGATTTTTCCATATCAGCCCGGAGTCTGGAATTTGTGCCCGATATGGCGATAGTCTCGCCCCTATCACATCTGGGACGGAACTAAGCTCGGCGAAATGTGGGTGCTCTAGTTCGCTAGTGCGCCTCTGCCTACCCTTTCGGGGATACAGGCGTGAGCTTATATTATGTTATGTTAAATCTCAAAGTATCGACTATCGATACACCTCCATCCCAGTGAAGTCGTCACCTGCGTGGCGGGGGTTGTGCCAGGGGGGCGGGGGTGCAGACTTGGCGTCGCTCCGTCGGGCAGGTTACGATTTACACTCCACCAACTCAGCACAAACTCTGTGTGGACGAGAAACGCTGATAATCCACATACAAGATCCCGGCGCGAGCTGAGAATTACGCACAGCCCGCCGTGATGCCGTCTGCCGTCTGCACGACGTTTTATTGCTCACCATCTAATTAGCTTCTTAATAGTTGTTCAACGCTGATTCTTTTTTGTGGATCTAGTCTGATTTGTGAACGTTATAGTCGTATGATATTTACAGTTTGATCTAATGGAACTCGCCAATTAGGTTTATTGTGTTTTATTTAATGAAAGATTAAGTAGAAAGCAATGTTTAAATTCGGTATTTCAAATAATTAGACGATGTAGTCGAAGTTTTAGTCCTATATTATTTAATTTCGTGATACTTAGGATATATTTTTTCAGAGGCCAGAAAACTTTTATTTAGCAGTAATTTTGACGTTTTGTCAGTTAATGATAGACCTGTCGAGGCGACAAAATTATTACTTAAATAAAACCTACCTTTACCTAAAATTTGTCCTTCAAAGGAAATTACCGGCCTTAACCAACCCTTCTATTACGCTGTTTGAATCCACAACAATATCAAGTACTTTCCTCCAAGTACAAGGCTTCGTTATAGAATATAAAATGTACCTCTATTATACAATAATATAAAATGTACCTCTATTATATAATACAATTTCTTTCTTTACAGATTCGTAGAAGCTTACCACCGTCTTGCCGGGAGCGGATGTGCAGTGTACTGCTCTAATAAACATTAGTGAATTGTCCCAAAAGTGCGGTATGGTTTTACGGAACACAGACTATAAATCCGTAAAACGTAAACGATTGCGTTCTAATGAAACAACGATTCATCACAAAAACGAACCAAAATTTTGAAGACCAGTTAATCGTGGAGACTGATAAGTGTTCTAAGTTTATTGCCGAGGTGTATCGAAGTGACATTTATAGTGATATCTTGTGCAGAACATTGGATTTGAACTTCGTGTGTAGTGAATTAAAATATTTTTGAATTCGAATGATCTTTTGCAGTCTCAGAATCGGACAATTTCATCTTATGTTTTGAGTGAATATGAAATTTGTGTTATTTCTTCATCCTGGTTCTCTCAAATAGATGCAATTATCTCGAAATTGTAAATGTAATACAATTGGTTAAAAATAAAACGTCAAATATGTGAGAATCAAGGACATGCGAGATTGATATGAACTGAAGTGAAAAGGTACAAGTTTTGAAACCTTCATATACAGGGTGTTTCATAAAGTTTGTATCAATAATAACTATGTACACTTAAAGAGGGGATGGTCAGCAATCTAGCGGTAAACTTTTAAATTTCGTAAGGTTCATGGTTTTTGAATAAAGGAAACTTGAATTTGTGACGATAAAATTTTTTCTGGCTCATTGGGTCAGCTGCAGTACATTTGCAAACTACCTATGGGATAATTAATTATTTTTAGCCATTCCTATGCTAATGACGACAATTTACATGTCGCATTCCCATTGTAAAATCCCCATTCTTAAAAATTTTTGGATATATTCATATTCATTTTTTGATCAATTTTTATTTTTTAACTTTACCATTACGTTTTAAATCGATCTTGCTGTAAGTGGAATTGTTATTGGTACCAACTTTATGGAACACCCGGTATATTTGTGTTACAATACAAAATGTTTCCACGTGTTGACCAGTCTATGAATTATACATAAAATGTGCTTAATCATATACTGCTTTTACGAAGTCAACAATGGACGTAACGCAGTTGTTTAAATTTCAAAATATGTCTGCCCGATATGTAACACTTTTGAAATTGTATGCGAACATAATATTTTGGTTTGTTGCGTTTCGAACTGTAATAGTGATATTTTCCAATCATAACACTAGGTAAGGATCGTTTAAAGCCATATTGTATATAGATTTATTTACACATGCCTAAGCCATTTTCTACCAAATATGTGTATATCATTGCTCAACGATCAGGCTGACAAATTCAGAACAACTAGATTTTTATAGGTCATAGAACATATTACCTTTTCCAAATGAGTTGAATGCCTATTGCCAATTTATTTGCTGTTCAAAAACTCGCCGTAGATTTATAAAGTACCGCATCAGCAAAATCGTTTTGGTACAAACACGGACGTAAAAAAAGATGAACGGAGCGCTAGGAACATTGAAAGTGAAGCAGGGTTTTCGGCCCCATTCGATCAGTCGCCGCCATTATGTGTCGATAGATCGAATGGGCCGAATACCCCGCTTTAATTTTCAATGTTTCTAGCGCTCCGTCCATTTTTTTTACGTCCGTGGGTACAAAGTTATTTTTGCTGTTGCGCTACATACCCAATATAAGGAGCAAGGAGTTATTGAATCGCAAATTAATTTGTAGTCTGTAATTATACGAGAATAGGGTTGAAAATGCGACACAGATGCATCGACAAAACTCATGCACGCCCCTTACTTATAAAAATATTTAAGCGCTGTTTATCTTTAACTATATGTTGTCCCTTTCATTTTAAACAATGTAACGCAAGGAAAAAAGTGACAGGCTATTCTTAGCGAAAAGATAAGCGAAAATGTTTTTATAAGGAAGGCCTTATAAGTGTAGCCTAATATACATACGTGCCTGCTGTATGCTCACCAAATGTAAATAAAACGGTCAACGTTCAAATATTTTATACAGAAAACTGTGTCCATAAAGTTGACGCACAAACAAAATCCGTCATAGTCAGATGTCTAGTCTCAGATTTTTGTTCAATAAGCTTCGTTCGTCAAATGCAGAATCGTTACTCATAGATAAGCAAGTAAGCAGTGTCGGGGGCTAGCCCGTTATACTAATGTTAGCATGATTTCATTCTGTGAATTACCTCAGTGGACTGTTTATGATAGATTTAGCCAATAAGTGTTCAATTTAGTACGTATAAGTCAATTCATGCACTTTTTGGCGTCCATTTCGTGTATATAAGCGCCGTTTTGTGTCGCGCCGGGTTCACGGGCCGTTTGCCTTTGCGCGTTTTTGGAACATTTTCATTAAATTCACTGCTTTTATACATCTTCACGTATATTCGCAGCTGATGTATGGTGCTATAAATAATGTCAATGGCGAGTTTTAATGAAACGTCGCTTTCATCGCTTGGTTAAATGTGAGCGTGAACGAAGCGCGGGTTCTCATATAGGCTGAGATCTATAGAGCGAACTTGCACTAAGTCTAAGACAAAGAAACGAACTCAGAGAGGATTTGGAATATGTAAATCGAACTTTGACTTAGTCCGAGTCATTTTTATAAGAAAATCTTTGCTAAGTCTGTTAATCAGTCTGTTTTTCTTGTAAAAAATGGCTCAGACTAAGTTCGATTTAAATATTCCAAATCCTCACTGAGTTCGTTTCTTTGACTCAGACTAACTTGAAGTTCGCTCTATAGATCTCAACCTCAGTGCTCCTGTCGTATAAGCAGTCGATAAGGAAACGAGCTAGACCACAGTTTAATTTCAATAATGTAGATAGACAATATTATTTCATAGTTTGAGTGACTCAAAGTCATTCGACGTCTGTGGATGTTCGACATCGAGCCGCGGTGATGGGCGTGCGAGAGCAAACGTTTGCCAAATATAAATACGTAAAACCCAATAAAGTTTAACTGTAAGGAATCGGAGATAATTCGATAGTCGTATTATATGAGTGTTGTAGATGAAATATAAATCTCTTCGGAGGTATCTCATGAATTAGTTAAGTAGGTTAGTTAATATATCTCCTGGTTGTTGAAACAATATTAAAATATACAATGACGAGACGTAGTTTTATGTCAATCCATGTGGTCAATTAAGTATGGACCGAATTAAGTCTGTTCCGTTAAGGCCTAGCGTTAATGTGAATGAGTGGGGTCAATGTACTATTTTGTGCTTTTGGTCATTGTTTCGCAAAATGGCGCTTCCCATGTTGTGCGAATAAACACATGCATAAAATATTTTAGTAAAAATGTACAAATCCAGTGAAAAATTGGTTGACGTTATTAAACGAAGGCGAAAGAATCTATGCCTGTTTCATTCACACAATAGCGAATGTTTGTTGTTGATTCGTTCGCCTTCGTTCGGCCGGTGTGTACACGCCAGCAGGTGTTTAATGCAATTTGAAGTACCTATTTTATATTTGTACCTATATAAAAATTATATATTGAAATAAAACTATTCTTACGGATTCTATCACGATTAAGTTTTAATTATTATTCCCGACGTTTCGAAGGCTTTGAAGAACGAAGACTGCAAAGCCTTCGAAACGTCGGGAATAATAATTAAAACCTAATCGTGATAGAATCCGTAAGAATAGTTTTATTTCAATGTATAATATTCGCGTAAACTTAAGAAATCAGTATAAAAATTATATATTCAGACGGCCTAATGTTTCGGTCTAGAATCTAGATACTTTGACTGGAGGCACAATGAATTGGAATGATTTTGTCATTTACAAGTTAACGATAACGCGCCGATGACGTCAGCGTTGCTATAGATGGTATATATATTTCACTAGTTTATATCGTACGGAAATATCGATTTGATCTGAAAATGACGGTGCATACGTACATTTTATCGTGGCTCATAAAGAGTACAGATGAAATGAATTTTAAATCAATTTTTAGCCAATGCGGTGCGCCGTCATGTCATGAGCGATCGGCGGAATCAAATTGTTGTTTCTAATAATGCGTAAACGCATATAGGCATACAATCGGCCATGCACGCCCGTGGCCATTGTCCGTAGTTTTGATAGATTATAATATATTTTAATATTAGTCCATGGTTATTAATTGTTGGTAATCATGTGTTTGTAGTTAAGGTTCGCATCAATTTATAGCGAGAACCATTTGTAAATTATTTTGTACAATGTTTAGATTTTTCTATGTTTGCAATGCATTATTATGTTTTAAGTCATAATTATATTTTGTTGATTTTTCAGTTGCTTACTTTTACTATTATTGATAATACGACAAAAACGTGAAAAACTTTAGACAAAATTAGGAAAGAATTATGTGTTTCAATGTAAATATATAGACGAAAACATGTATGTAGAAGTACATAAATATTATTTATGTATTAAATTTGATATTGTTTTCAAAATTTAACTGGTTGTTTCAATTCGCCCCTATTATAAAATATAACATAACATAAGATCACGCTTTGTAACTCCGAAGGGGTAGGCAGGGGCGCACTAGCGTACTAGAATACTCACATTCGCCGAGCTTAGTTCATAAGCCATATCAGGCATAAATTCCAGACACAGGGCTGATACTGAAAAAACTAATATTAATTTGCCCGACCCGGGGATCGAACCGGAGACCTCAGGACGCTAGCCGTATCGCGCACGCAATACCACCACGCCACCGAGGCAGTAAAATATGTCTGCGATAGAATATCTGTAAGCTCTACGCTGAGATCCTGAAGTTGTGCCCAATATGACGATAGACTCGCCCCTATAAACTAAACTTGAAATGAGCTCGGCGAAAAGTGGGTGTTCTAGTTCTCTGCTTCACCTCTGGCTGCCCCTTCGGGGATACTAGCGTGAGATATACGCTGTTTCATAATGTTGGTATCAATAATAACTAATTAAAGAGGGGATGGCTAGCAATCTAGCGGAAAAGTTTAAAATTTCGTAAGGCTAAATTTTTGAATAATGGGAACATGAATTTGTGACGAAAACATTTTTTCTGGCTTCGCAAACTACGTATGGGGAAATTAATTTATTTTTAGCATACACAAAGCCATTTCTATGCTAATGGCGATGATTTACAGGGCGCATTCCGATGTTGATATCATGTTCAATTTTTATTTTTTAACTTTACTTTTACGCTTTAAATCGATCTGTATTTGGAATAGTTATTGATACCAACTTTATGAAACACCCGGTGTATACCGGGTATATACTTCTGTATACAGGTTGTTTCATAAAGTTGGTATCCATAATAACTTCACTTAAAGGGACGATGGCTACCAATCTAGCGGTAAAGTTTAAAATTTCGTAAGGCTCATAGTTTTGGAATAATGGAAACTTGAATTTGTGACGAAAAACTTTTTGCTGGGTCACTGGGTCAGCTGCAGTACATTTACAAACTACCCATGGGGTAATTAATTATTTTTAGCACACACAAAGCCATTATTTTGCTATTTCCCACGATTTACAGGTCACATTCCGATTTTAAAATTCCCATGGTTAATATTGATTAAAAAAATTAAATTAATTTTTTATTTTTTAACTTTACCATTGCACTTTAAATCATTCTCCCTGTATGTGGAATTGTTATAGGTACCAACTTAATGAAACACCCAGTATATGCAGCAAAAAATCTATACCTACTCACTAGTTCACTACTCGGAAGATAAAATCGTACGTAAAAATAATTTTGGTGTACCTAGTCATGTAGTTGTTTTGTAAAATCAATGAATTAAAAGCACATACAAGGTCGTAAGTACATCTTATATCTAAAATCTTTAAGTAGAACGCTGAGTACCACAGTCCACATTAGATAGGCATTTTATTGTTAAAGTTTTGGAATATTTAACGCCATGTAATAGAGATTTTTTTATTGCGCCATGGTGAAGTTTTTATGACATAGTGGGCTATTTCTAAAGATTTTATGTTACTTCTAGTTTCAAAGTCATCAGTTTATAATAAAGTTACTGGATATAAAATTTATGAATGCTAGTGTAATATCGAAAGGAATAGTAGCAATGGGGCACTCAGATATGATCATGATTGTCCTTTCCGTTCGCTTTGACCGATAAAAACTTTCTTATT
The DNA here is from genome assembly GCA_036417725.1 of Clanis bilineata. Taxonomy (NCBI): domain Eukaryota; kingdom Metazoa; phylum Arthropoda; class Insecta; order Lepidoptera; family Sphingidae; genus Clanis; species Clanis bilineata. Next base: position 5,483,674 of record CM071145.1, on the reverse strand, counting down.
GGTATGAAATATGTGTAGGTGTGTGTAAGGTCGATTCCAATTTGATATTATACGACTTTCTTATCCCAACCTTAATGTAGGGTCAGCGCAACACACTTTTTCAAGCATGTTGCAGAATACATTTGGCTTAGTTGTTACGACTGGCTGCCTGCCTAACGTGAAACACCTTTGAGAGATCCAGTCCCGGGAAAATTAAATGAGATGCTCGACCTGGGAATCGAACCCAGGACATCCCGGTCCACAACCCATACATGCCACTAGAGCAGGTGTAGTAAAATTAATAAGAATACAGTTCGAAAACGGATTTTTATTAATTTTACTAAGGTTTCACCTCCATTTCTTCGTTGGTTAATGACGAAAATCATCAACTTGCAAAACTAAATAGCCTAACCTATTTATATGTACATGACCATCGTTCTAAATTGAAATATTAAAAAATATAATCTTTCAAATTGAATGACATAAATGTCTGATACGTCACATCGAAAATATTGTCAAATACTCCACAATGAGGGCAGCAATTTTAGCCGCAAGAAGAAGTGTGATCCTTCTCAATAAAAGGAATTACGCGGAGAGAAGTAAGTATTTTAATAATATTCTATCATGGCGGATAGAGCCACCATATTGAGGCTAAGATCTATAGAGCGAACTTAGACTAAGAATGTAAACAATACGAACTTGGTGAGGATATGGAATTGCTAAATTGAACTTCGACTTAGTTCGAGTCATTTTTTTACAAGAAAAACTGCTTAGTCTATCTATAAGCCTTTTTATCTCATAATGTGGGGGCGGCGCACTTTGACAAGCATGTCGCAGTAAGGACTTAGTTTTTACGATCGGCTGCCTGCCTGACGTCAAATCCCCTCTGGGCGATTCAGTCCTGCATAAATCGTGCTTAAAAAACATCCCGCCCGACCTGGGAATTGAACCCAGGATCTCTTGTTCTCAGCCTATACGCTGCTACTGGACCAAGGAGGAGACCTATGGAATATCCACCACCACCCTATTAAGGTCTTCTTTCTGCTTGCCGTTATCCCACTTTAATGTGGGGTCGGCGCAACACACTTTTTCAAGCATGTTGCAGAAAGAATTTGCCTTAGTTTTTATGACCGGCTGCCTGTCTGACATCAACCCCTTTGCTATTTACAAAAAAAAACTACAATTAATTTTGGAGACCAATTTATGTTTTAGTTTACATACCATTAACTAGTGTTATATTCACATTATCTCATTTCTATTCACCCCGTTTTAAAAATGGACAACTCTGGAAGAAATGCAGAAAGGATTTACCACCCGATTTAGTATTGAATAAAAAAGCCATACCTAAGCTTAATGTTCAGCATGTAGGCCTATGTTCAGCAGTGGACGTCCTATGGCTGATGATGATGATGATGATAAAGCTTAATAAGCCGTACCGATCGAAATAATGTGGCTTATCTCATTAAGAGCTCACAGTCAAGTATTAATACCTTTCACAAAACATTATTTTCCCTTCAACCGGCTCACCGTCTGTTTCCTTCGTTAGTTAAATAAATTGGTATATTATTTCATCAATTTTGATTTCGCCAGACCGCTGTGATGCTCACATGAATGAATTGCCGATACCATGTGGTCCCTGGGACATATGGTACTCTGACAAACAGGCGTACTATAACAAGGTGCTGGCTATAGGGACGCTGTGGTAAGTTTACTTTGGTACCTACTTACCATACTACCACATCATTCAAAGTTGTAAACCGTTATTTAGATACTGCAGCCATAGACCTATAAAAAGCTTGCAGCATGAAGGAGCCGACTTTATCGGGCGAGTAATCGTGAAACGTACCTTAGATTACCAATATCATAGGTACCAAATTCGATTCCTGCGTAACATAAGCTCACGCCTGTATCCCCAAAGGGGTAGGCAGAGGTGAACTAGAACACCCACATTGCGCCGAGTTTAGTTCCGTCCCAGATGTCATAGGGGGCGAGCCTATCGTCATATCGGTCACAAATTGTAGATTCCGGACTGATATTGAACTAGGAGTCAGTACCCCTAGTACGAGATTTTCACAGTTCTCGATTCTCGAAATCGACGATAGTTTATGTTTAGTCCATACATTTAACTAGCAGCGCCACTTTGCGAGAACTACAACGAACTAAAAAAATTATGAAGAAACTGTAAACCATCGTCGATTTCGAGAATCGAGAAAAACTCGTATCTACTAGAGGTACCGAAATACAACTACGCCACCGAGGCAGTCAAAATCCCGACGAGATATTATCTATACGAATTTGGGGTATACCTACGTATTAACATATTTATTTATACAATTCTGCAGGTTCCTGTTCTCTCTGGGTATGATGATATACACAGATAGTTTGTTCCTCAACTGGGGGCCTCCTGCACAACCTGGCCCACCTAGCGACATGGTTGAAGAGTGCGAAGATTTAGACTCATAAAGCTTTGTTTATAATAAATGATTCAGAGTTGAATATGTTGTAGTCTTTAATTGAATTTATACCCCTATTACATACATAAGCTCACGCCTGTCTCCGAAGGGGTAGGCGTAGGCGCATTAACGAACTAGAACACTCACCTTTCACCGAGCTTAGTTCCGTCCCAGATGTGATAGGGGGCGAGCCTATCGCCATATAGGGCACAAATTCCAGACTCTGGGCTGATATGCAAAAATCCAATATCACTTTGCCCAACCCGGGGATCGAACCCGAGGCCTCAGGACGGTAGTGGTACCGAAATACAACCACGCCACCGAGGCAGTCTTTGTTCATATAATATCGACATGAATTCACAGTTTATTGCAAACTCGACCAAGATCAGTGGCGTGCAGTCCATAGAGACAAAGAGACACTAAATAATAATAATACATAAATAATTGGCTCATATTATAAATGGATTCAGGGATGATGAAGCTTTCACTTTCATAGTTAAAATGAAACAAACATAAATTAGTATTGTGTTTTATTTCGAAAAATAATGCCTACAATTTAGCTTCGACGATCAATCTATAGTATTGATATTATCAACCACTGTTTATAAGTATTCTTACGAAATCTAGACGTGTACAGTACTTTTTGTACTGTAGTTCAATAGCCGATTTGGATTTCTCTAAAATAAAATTAAGTGAGTAGAAACTCGATTATCATACAATCTGATTTTTGACACTCGAATCAATTTTGACTACGGTTCGGTTTCAATTATTGACTTAAAAATCGAATTAAGTGCGCTGAAATTATCATACAATCTGATTTTTGACACTCGAATCAATTTTGACTACGGTTCGGTTTCAATTATTGACTTAAAAATCGAATTAAGTGCGCTATTGTCGCATTAGATTCGAGAACTTGTTATTTGGTGATTTTATATCATCAGTGCACTTTTTACCTCATTTCGGTAGAATTATGACAATAAATGAAACCGAATCATATTCGCAATCGAATCGAGTGTCGAAAGTTATCCTACTGGTTTTGTTTTTATACCTGCCCTTATCCCACCTTAATTTGGGGTCGGCGCAACACACGTTTTCAAGCATGTTGCAGAAAGGATTTAGCTTATTTTTTTTATAGAAGAAACGAAGCGAGCAAGTGGGTCACCTGATGTTAAGTGATCACCGCCGCCCATAAACATCCACAATACCAGGGGAATCATGTCATGACCAGCTGCCTGACATCAACCCCTTTACTACTAACAAAAAAATCTACAATTAATTTTGGAGACCAATTATGTTTTAGTTTAGACTATAACTAGTGTTATATTCACATTATCTCATTCCTATTCACCCCGTTTTACAAATGACAATTTGATGGTTATTTCGAGATCGTTCTGCAGACTGCGATCGTTTATTAAATCCGACGGTATCTTTACTGATAACGCACATTGTATGAACCACTCAATATTATTTTTAAAATCACCGAGTTTCATCACTGTGTGAAAAGCTGGTCGTCGACTAAGCTGAGATCTATAGAGCGAACCTCGACTAAGTCTAAGTCAAAGTCACGAACTCAGTGAGGATTTTACTAAGTCCGAGTAATTTTTTACAAGAAAATCTGCTTAGTCTGTCTGTCAGTCTGTTTTTCTTGTAAAAAATGACCCGGACTAATGATTTCTTAGGTTTACGTGAATGTTATTCATTGAAATTAAACTATTTTTACGGATTCTATCACGATTTGGTTTTCATTTTTATGCCCGACGTTTCGAAAGCTTTGCAGCCTTCGTGGTCACGGGTCAGACTAAGGTGTCATTTGTCCAAAAATGTTAATATTACATTATCTACCTTCATTTTAAAACGTCGGGCATAAAAATTAAAACCAAATCGTGATATAATCCGTAAAAATAGTTTGACCCGGACTAAGTCAAAGTTCGATTTAACAATTACAAATCCCCCCTGAGTTCGTGACTTTGACTTAGACTTAATCGAAGTACGCTCTATATATCTCTCTATAGATCGCAGCCTGTGACCTACGCCAACAAAAGTTTTGATTGCAAGTCGGTTTGGTAATGTTGTAAAACTAAAACCGCGTTTCCTGCACTAAACATTACACAAAACATGTATATTTTGTCTATGGTCTATTGTTCTACGAGAAGGAGGCAGCGAAAAACATTAAATAAAATAATAAATACACCCAACAGTCACACACCTAGTCCTGACCCCACATAACCTGTATCGTGGGTGTCAGAGACTATGAGAGACTGAAAATTTACATAAATAATTGGCTTATATTTTAAATGGACACAGGGATGATGATGATAGTGGTAATTTTGCAACAGTTGAATAAAATAATTGGGTGCTTGACTATGTTTGTTTTTACACACATATTATAAAACAAAAAAGAAACCTTTATGAAAAAACTGCATCGAAATTGGATGAAAAATGGGGCAGTAATTCATATTTTAAATTCTGGAGTGGGGAATAGTGGATATATCTTGCTATCCTTTTCTAACTCACGTATCGTTATGGTGGTGACGTGATTATACTGATACTTCTCTTTCCCGAAGTTTGAAGGTTACACCAAACTTCAGGCTTATACGTTTTAATTTTTGAGAATATTTCAATATATATTTCTGTTTGTATATTTTAGATAACGTAAATTTTAATTAACTTTAATAAAAGTATCCAATTGTGAAAGTTTTTTGTCTATCCTGATTGGAATGCCTGCGCACGTCGCTGACCAAGACATATTTAAAAATCTTAAAACATTTTTCACTAATTTATTCGTTTAAAACATTTACTCATGGACTGTTATTGCTCATATATTTACGTCGATTATGATAAACAATACCATCATATAATACGTCGCAAGAAAAATGTCTTAAAAACTACATCGACGTCGACGTCAGATTCGAATCAAAGCCCTTAAATAATTATTATCTAAAGTGTAATTGTATTGGAAGTTATCTGCTCTCTGGTTTGGGCTTGGGCGGTTTGAACCCTTGGATTTTCTTCTTTTTCTTCTCTTTGCTGGTAGATTGGAAAGTTTTCCAACTGTCCACGCGGTTTTGTCTCGATTCCTATAACAAAATACACATGATTAAAGCCTCATTAGCACGAGAGCTTTTTAACGTGCGATAAAAAAACCGGGCAAGTCCATGCTACATAGATATATAGCATGCACTTGCCTGGATCATGCCCGGATCACTTCACATCACACTTGATCAGATCATCACGCACAGTACAGGATTCCGAAGTGTAACTGCTACTTAAATGTATTTTAATTAGACATAATTTTAAATATATGGTCTATAAACTCATATTTCCTATCTGTTTTACATAACTAACAACTTCATGTAAGTGATATTGAAAATAATTTGTATTATTTTTTTCTTTTTTCTTTGGTCGTCTATTACTTATTACCTTGTAGAGACTGCTTAGCCGCTGAAATTTTCCTTTGAAATTCTATGCTACCACTGTAATTTTTTTCACGTATCCAAAACCAACCTTTTCGGAAATAGTGAGGGGGGTGTTCGCCCTACTCTACCAAAAAATTGCACTTTGAAGCTTAAAATTTCGCAAACAGCATCCAATTGAAAAATAGTGTTTGCAAACACGCATTGTTTTTGAAACACCTATCCAACGATACCCCACACCTTCAATATTTTATTCCACGACTCCTATTAGTGTGATAAATATGTATACTTATGCCGACAGTATTTTAGTACTACTCTTTCGTAATCCCTTTTCCCTCCCCTTCCATTCCCTCCTTTTAGATTGGCAACATACCCATGATTCTTTTTGTGTCGTGGATGTCTATGGGCGATGGAGATCACTTACCATCAGGCGACAAAAAAAAACAACTTACAGTCTCTGCGATAAACAGCGGTCAGACAAACGGACGGACATAGCGAAACTATAAGGGACCCTTTTTTGCGATTTGGCTTCCGAACCCTAAAAAGCGTTGTAATGGAACAAATGAGTTCTAATGGCGGGTATACACCGGCCGAACGAAGGCGAACGAAGGCGAACGAATCTATATCTGTTTCGTTCACACAAATAAATTTTCGCTGTTGTGGGAATGAAACAGGCATGATTCGTTCGCCTTTGTTCGGCCCGGTGTGTACGCGCCATTATACAGTTATTCAAACGCCGGTGCTTTTAAAACGCGGCGTTTTTTTATCGGGCGGTATGTGGAATATACCTTATTATAGTCTGATTGCTAATTAAACGGAGTAAACTGACAGATCGAAATGTCACTTTCCAAAATAATGTTGCTTACTTTCAAAACATAGTGATTGATCTAGTTCAATTTTTATCATTCAAAGAAACAATAACTCAGCACTAGCTTGCAAAATTGGAATTTTATTGCTTATTTTTAGAAATTTCAGTTTAACCCTCCGACTAAATGTCTATGTAAATAATTTTACATAAATAATAACAGATACCCGAAATGATAACAATGAAAATTTCAAATATTACTTTTATTATTTGAGAATAATAACGTTCAGCACATTTATAGCTTTTGTAAGTTTTGTTTATAATGAACCATGACTATAATTCCAGTAGACATGCCGTAACTTAGCATGCAGTAATTTATTATGACTATAATTCATTAGACATGCAGTACTAATCACACATTAGGCAGGAATTAGGACTTTGAGTTGGACTTTAGAAAATGAAATAATGAAATGGTTTACTGAATTGAAATGTTTAAATGATCTTGATCTTTTTACCGCAGCACTATTTAAATTTCATGAAAAAGTGGCAACATTCGAAATGTCAGTTTACTCCGTTTAATTAGCAATCCTACTATAGAAACAAGGCAAGAATGATTTTCAGGCAATCATAATAATATGAACACACATGTTGGGACGCTTTTTTAAGGAACAATGAAAAAGCTTTCTTGCGAATGAGTGCTAATAATTACATTTTAATTAATTACCCAAAGTATTTAATGAATAAAATCATTTAAAAAAATACTTTTTTACTTTTCTTTCGTTTCTTTCTACCTGTCCCTATACCATGTCAATGTGGGGTCGGCGCACACCTTTTCAAGCGTGTTGCAGAGACGATTTGGTTTGGTTTTTACGACCAGCTGTCTGCCAGACGACAACCCCCAAGGAAATCCAGTTCCGGTCAAATCAAATTAGAAAAATCACGTTGTCCGACCTGGGAATCCAACCCAGAACCTCCCGGACCACAGCTCATATATGTTGCTACTAGATCATGGAGGCGATGATTATACCTTATTTACAAAATAATTAATGAGCAAGTAATAAAAGAATGTTTCACTTCTTTTTCTTTCCACCTGCCTTTATCCCACCTTCATGTGGGGTCACACTTTTTCAAAACGATTCAACTGCGTTTTGACACTTAATAGGCACTGGTGGACTAAATCTTTCTAATTTATATGATTTTGATTTGATTATAATTATGTTTCTTAATCCAACAAAAAAGTACCTCAAAGTTCTTCGCCCATTCCTTTTCCAGCGACATCTGCTCCTCTTGTTCGATCTCCGCCTCTCGTTTCCGTTTCCTCTCTTCCATGTCGCGTACTTCCAGATGTTGGCGCTTACGTTCCATATCCGCGAACAACTGAAAATTTGAGATTTTTTGATAAAGTTTTATTTTTATTGTATCGTCGTAGTCGCCTCCTTGATTTAGTGGCAGCATAATGGGCTGTGGTTCGGGAGGTCCTGGGTTCGATTCCCAGGTCCGGCAAAGCGACTTTTCTAATTCAATTTGCCGGGACTGGACTGGCCTAGTTTGTGAGTTTGATAATGTTAGAGACTCTCGTTTTGATATAATGAGTAAAAACTAAAAACTTAGAACAAATTGCAATTAGAGATATGTTGGCATGTTGGATGTTATCTATCTATGTATATAATCTATCTGCATACCTTCATGGTCATAACGTAAATGGCATGTTTGTATTTGGCTGGATCATCTTCAGGGATTCCTTCTTCTAAACGGTTTTCTTTTTTCAACTTCTTCTTTTTTTGCTCTATCTGAAATTAAATTCACACAAATGATTATCTTATAAAATAATGTTTCATAATTTTTTTTTTATTTCTGTAGCATTTGGCACCTAAACAACTGTTTAAAAATCTGACTTTCAATAGTGAATTATTATTAAATTACAGTCTTACATAGTTCTAGCTGTTGTTTGTGACTTCGTTTGAGTGAAAAAAATTATGTTTAGATGTTTGAAATCGGTTCAGTAGATTTTGTCTATTCATTACAAACAATAAAACAATTTTTTTTCTCTTTATAATATTAGTATATAGACGAATGTACATTAAATATCAAATTATCTGTTCCTGAGTAGTCATATAAGAGAAAAAAGTAGATAAAATGCTTCTACAGATCCATATTATAATGTGTTTATCATACAAACATGAGATACATACATAAGCTCACGCAAGTATCCCCAAAGGAGTAGGCAGAGGAGCACTAGCGAACTAGAACACCCACACTTCGCCGAACTTAATTCTGTCCCAAATGTGCTAGGGGGCGAGTCTATCGCCATATCGGGAACTAATACCAGTTTCCGGGTTGATACTGAATTGAAAACTTAATACCACTTTGCTGTACCCAGGAATCGAACCCGAGACCTCACGACGGTAGTCGCGCACGCAATACAACTACGCCAGCAAGGCAGTCAGAATACTTGTTTAATATTTTACTATCGGGCTGCCTCGGTGGCGTGGTGGTATTTCGGTACGACTACGGTTTTGAGGTCTCGGGTTCGATCCCCGGGTCGGGTAGTGATATTGGATTTTTCCATATCAGCCCGAAGTCTGGAATTTGTGCCCGATATGGCGATAGGCTCGCCCCCTATCACATCTGGGACGGAACTAAGCTCGGCGAAATGTGGGTGTTCGCTAGTTCGCTAGTGTGCCTCTGCCTACCCCTTCGGGGATACAGGCGTTAGCTTATGTTATGTTATTTTACCATGTGATCAGTCCGTTCTTTCGCTTCCTCGTAAATGTCCAAACACTTTTTCCTTGTGTCATCATTTTCTAGTGTCTTCCACGCCCTGTTCACTATTTCAAAAGCTTGTTGAGCTCGTTCAGAATTATCCTGTAATAATGAAACCAAAACATTTCACAGTATTTGCAAAAAAAACATCAAATGTTCTAATTTGACAATTAACATTGATTGTAATTACTAATGTAACCTACTCCAATATAGATCAAGAAGCCAGTCATGGTTTGTTCCGAATATTGAATCAAAATGTTTATATTTGAATTGTATATGATGGACAGCCTTAGTGGCACAGCGGGCGAGTAGCTGGCTGTGAAGCGAGAGGCTGCGGGTTCGATCCATTGGGATAAGTGTTTGTGTGGCCCAATTTTGTATCAAGGCTGGGTGTTGTGAGACCGCAAGTCTCTCATAGTCTCTGACACCCACGATACAGGTTATACTTAGTGTGGGGTCAGGACTAGGTGTGTGACTGTTGGCTGTATTTTTTTATTATTTCTACTTGTTCAAGCAAATTTAGAGAATAGGTAGACCAGTTAACACAAATATCATAATTTAAGAAATATTGAGCTTTTTTGATAATAGTCTACTCTGCCCCAGTAGCATGGTTGTATTGTGGTACAACTAATATCCTGGGGTCTCAGGTTTCAACCTGGGAAGGTAGGGCAATGAAATATTCGGTTTGTCTGCTCAGTATCCCCCTGAAGTCTGGAATTTGTGCCTGATATATTTTTTATCAACCTGTTGGAAGCACCCTGCATCCAGCGACATCTTGTAACCTTTATCAGGTTGTCGGTACCTTGTAGGTCCTACAAGGACGTTCTATGCTGCACTAGCCTGTATGTGGTCTCCACTTGATAACTTTGGAAATCTTTGGGGGAGGCCTATGTTTAGCAGTGGACGTTCTATGGCTGATATTTTTTATAGCAGTGGCTGGCAAATAGGCAGGTGGGTCACCTGATGGTGAGTGATCTCCACTACCTATATACTCAAGACACAAATGTATCATGCATGGGTGTGTTGGTATTCCGGCAGGCCAGAATCTGCCTGGAGTCCGAAGTCTGGTATTTGTGGCCAATATGACGAGAAGCTCGCCCCCATCACATCATGGGATGGAAGTAAGCTTGCCTAAAATTTGATGTTCTAATTGTGCATCTGCCTGCCCTTTGGGGATAAGAGGCGTGTGTGTGTATGTACGTATTTTGATTTCCGATTTGTGTGTTGTCTAACTTTCTCAAGTATATGTATTGGACAATAACAGTGTATATTTGAAACATTTGTGATAAAAATTTTTTACATCTTTTAAGATTTATACATAAAACTTTTTGGCTTCATATATGTGGTACCATCTTGCATAATATTATGCAACTTGTCCATACATTCACATTCCACATCCATTCCTTACCTACGCCATGATGTCCCAGCCAGTCTCACGGTTTCATCCAATCTGTGGATAAAAACGAAATGTTGACGGGTGTAACCCCCTAAAAGGACCGAAGTATCCTCAACAAAATATATCATACAAGCATTTAAAAAATGTTCTTAAAAAAGTCTTATAAATTGTCTATGATTGTTGTTAAAAAAATCTAGTATACATTGAGAAGTTGCTATTGCTTAGTTGATGTAAACAACTTTTGCTATTGCCTATGGGATAATATATGGATAGAAATTCATTATGCCTTACTATATTTTTATCAGGATGCACCAGAATGGACAGCCGCCTATATTTCTTCTTAATCTCGTCGAGAGACGCTTCCGGTTCCACTTGCAGCACTTCAAACGGATTCAAATTAAAGTAAGTAGATCCGGGACGTAGTAATCTGTCGATTTGTTGAATCGGAGTCAAAACTGAGTCCCGCTTTTCGATCTCTTTGACCTGAAAACGCGTTGGAAATCAGTATTGGAAATCGAAACGGTTAGTAAAAATGATGTTACAAATTATCAATTAAATTGACAATATTGAAAATTAATTTACTAACCTCGCAGTAGAACTCATCAAATGAGTCAGTTTGAGCAGTGGACGTTGTTGAAGACATGTTGTATATTCTTCTGCAATATATATTTACATAATAAGTGTATAATTGCTAAAAGACAGCCAAGCAATGCTACGTAATCGAAAATAATTTAATCTAAGTTAACGAACAATACAAATTATAAATTATGATACCATTGACCGAGCGAATTGAATGACATGTGAGTATGTGATTGTAAAATGAATGAATGATCCGCAGTTAATATCGAAAATTATATGGGCAATGATCTTAGAATCGCTCCGCTTAATAGCTTATTTATTTATGAACAGATTTATTCAAGTAATGTATAACCTGGTTGCTGTCTGGCGACTTTTTTTTAGGTCCACGCTCCCCCTCTATGTATGCAAAGCTCAAAGCTATAACCTTGATGGCCGACCTTTTTTGGAATTCTATATCTATTTATTCTAATTCAGCACTTTACGTTTTAACGTTAATTGCTTACCATATTTAGCAAGCTTATTTTAAAAAGCACCATTTTCATCAGTTTTCGTTTAAACCACCTCGACCATAACTATGAAAATCGTGTGTATACAGCAAAGATCAAATAAATATTAGGACTTCGCATAACTACGAAAAGAAACCTGTTCCACCATTTTAGTTTCTCGATATGTTTACATGTAAGTTGTCCCAATGTCGTGAGATTTAAAAAAAAATGGGTGCGTGTACTTATGTACGCGCGTGAGAAGTTATACTTCTTTTTCATCATTAAAAAATAGTTTTTAATTGCATGCAAATAATTGATTACAATAAAATAATAGAAGGATTGGAAAAGGATAATCAACAAAAAAATTTCATTAAATGTATTTAGTTATTTTTATAAATATTTATTATTTATTCAATTTAATAGCAAATATTAAAAATTAATATTAAAATAAAAAATAAAAATAAAAATCTTTATTGATCACGTAGGCATGTAAAAAAGCACTTATGACAAGTCAACACAAGTAAATTTTTAAATTAGGATTAATATAATTTACATTATATATTTGAATTTGACAACAGGCAGGCAAGTATGGACATAATAACGATGGGATGGCTGAGATAGGGTGATAAGGGGAAATAGGAATAGAGTGTAAGGGAATGGATTGTATGGGAATGGCATATGGCAGGAATGGTGGCAGGGGATTGACTGGAAATGCTGGAAGCAGTTGGGATTAGTGCGTGAGGCCGTATCCTAGCTAACCTACCAGCCTTTCTCTAGCTACCTACGGATGACGACCCGAAGAAGGAAGGCAGAAAGAAACTCCGGGCTTATTTTTTTCATCATCAATTGTCACCATTTCTTTTTTTTTTCTTTTGTCTATTTTCCTTTTTTAATAATTTGATTTACAAATTGTCAATACAATTGATAATCATATTTATATGGATTCACGCATCCTCAATACCACTGGAGGTGTAATTACCAAAATAATGATTAAAAGGTGAAATGGCATTGTAGGATGCAAAAACCCATACTAACAAAAATCCTTATATCTATATATATCACAAACAATAAGCTTAGTCATTATATGATTATTTTTATACAATTTATGGCATACACTTTCCAAATTGGTCGATCGGTCGGTCTGTTTACAATAAAAATATAATAAATATACCTAATGTCCTATATTATTATCATTTATTATAATTTGATGTTCAATTTTAATTTTTATCACAAACTTTTTATTAAATGTTTTATTAAATTTATTTCTTTATTTTGTAAATATTAAATTACCAATAATAAGTATTTAACATTAATAATTTAATAATATTTAGTGTTAATTATATTAAATAAAAGTATTTTTAATTTATATCAATAAATAATACATACGGATAGTTAACCTCAATTATATTGGAGCACTTGAAAAAGTATATAAGCAAAAATGGTTAAGCAGACAACTTCATACTGTAGACAACTTCATACTGTTAATTTTGTGTCACAGATGCGCGCGCATCTGAAAATTTCACTCTCATCATTTTTTCATAACGCGCCTAAAGAAGTATAACTTCAATAATGTATAAATACTTACTGATTTTAAGGCGTACGTATCTCCTGCACTGAAACATCACACAAAACAGTGGGGACGTACAAAGGTACAATGGATCATAGAGAAAGATAAAGATCTTTCTCTATGATCCATTGTGCCATGAGGAAGATGCAACAAAAAATATTGTTTTGTTTGGGTATTTTATCTTTTCTTACGAGACCAACATTTGCAGGAAGCGTGATTTTAAGCATATTATATATTTCTTCGTAGCCATGCCTAGTCCTATTTATCTTTGATGATCATTGAGATTGTCAGCCTCAGGCCTCAGCCGACAACCTTGTTATTTGTTTGTCTATGCTTTTATTGATCTTTCTCAATCCACTGACTGAGATAACTCATTCGGTCCGTATCATTCATCGCGTAAAGTGATTATTTTGATAATATTTCAGGTAGGTACTCTTTGCATAGCGTATTTACGTATTTATTGCGTAGTGTTTTATTGATAAGCAGTGTTTCGAATTCAAAGCAATTATTATCCACCAGATTTTGTGTATTGTATCAGGTAAATTAAACCTCGTATTTTTCGTACATCGAATTTGTATTGTATGTAATATGTATACACAGCATCAATACTAAGTGTTAGATACCTATCTAATTATAATAATATTTCGTGTAAACTTGATACCGCGGCCTTCACACAAATGGCGGGAATTTTAATTTTGCAGAATTACAGAATGTAGAGTGTGCATGTACATAGGTACCTATCTATCTATACATAAGCGGAGCGGTCCCAAAATCAACGTCATTGTTATGTATCTATTGAATCCTAATTAGAACAGGTAATAGGGATGAATTTAGGGTTAGATCATAGACCATTATGCATTGCTCGAAATAGACTTTTACGAAAGGGAAATTATTTCCCCCTGCGTTGAATTTTAACCGATATCTAATAGAGAGGAGGGAACGCTGTAACATTATTTGTTAGGTACGAAAGGGAATTCTATGAGATTATTTTTTACGAAAAAGGAATGCCGTTCCCATGCATTCCTGTCAATTTCGGGGACTGCTATTGTGATATTTCGTTTTATTTCTATCTAGTACTTATGTATTGTCTTTATTGAACAACTAGCTGTTGCCTGCGACGCTGCGTGTATTTTTTCCTCGTTTTTGCAACATTTTACATTGATGCTCAGTGCTCTGTCCTATTAGGCATAGTGTGATGTTATAATATAGCCATTTTCGATAAATGAGCCATCTAACACTAAAAGAACTTTCCAATTCGAGTAGTTCCTGAGATTGGCGCGTTCAAACAAACAAACATTATAATACTTCTATTAATATATAGATTAAAATTTCATACATGCACTACGTGTCACAGAGATATTATATTCTTATCGAAAATACAAAACAATGAGATGATTTTTTGATAACAGCTGGCATTCAATAAAACGACTATGTATCTGAATAGTGAATTGAAACCCGTTTTATTTTTATTAAGTGTCATTATAATATTTAGATGTTTGTCTAGACTCTAGATCCTTCTTTATTGAAATATATTAAATTCATACTAAGCTGGTTTCTCGAAGGGTGATCAATGCCAAAACTTATAATTATTCAATTGTTGGAAACGCGATAATTTCAGAAATAAGATTTTTTTTAATATACCTTAGAAAGTCGAAGTGTGTAATCTAATACTTATTTATTTTCAATCAGGTGCCATGTTCGCGAACAAAGTCGTACTTATTACCGGGGCCAGCTCCGGTATCGGCGCAGAAACGGCCATCGAATTTTCTAAACTAGACGCAAAGCTAGTACTTACTGGTAGGAACAGAGAGAATCTTAGCGAGGTGGCTAAAACATGTAAAGAAAATTCACCAAGCAAACTACAACCAATGGTTCTTATAGCTGACATGAATAACGAAGGTAGTGTTGAAAATATAGTAAGGACGGCGGTTGATAACTTTGGCCATCTCGACGTGCTCATAAATAATGCTGGAATTTTGGAGAGTGGTAACATAGAAAATACTTCCTTGGAACAATATGACAGAGTGATGAATACTAACGTACGAGGACCTTACCATATAACAATGCTAGCGATCCCGCATTTAATTAAAACTAAAGGATGTATTGTCAATGTATCCAGCGTTACTGGTCTTCGATCCTTCCCAAACGTTCTAGCGTATTGCATGTCGAAATCTGCATTAGATCAATTTACAAGATGCGTTGCTTTGGAAGTAGCGCTAAAGGGTGTGAGAGTAAACGCTGTTAACCCGGGTGTCATTACAACTGGTTTGCACAAGAAGGGTGAAGGAAGTATGAACGACGAACAATATGAAGCATTTATAAAGAAATGTGCTGAGACACACGCTATTGGGAGAGCTGGTGAAGCTAAAGAAGTCGCGTCAGTTATTGTATTTTTGGCTAGTGATGCAGCTAGCAATATAACAGGAGCTACTATTCCCGTTGATGGTGGACGTCATGCTATGTGTCCTCGATGAAGACCCACTGAATCTTTGTATATGTACTTATACAAGCATTTATTTTATAAAAATATACTACCATTAATCAAGATATACATAATAATGCATTTTTCTCCTTTTCGAGTGTGAACAGTATTTAATCGCGTAAAGCACACTAAACCGTATATTATTAATCAATGCAAAATGAATTAAGAATTCAAATTGCAAATGACTATTTGTTTTATTCGTAGAATAATTCCTTATACAATATACATCCTTTCCCTTTATAGCGAAAATATCTGGAGTTTATTTCTACACTTATTTATGAAGTTACGAAAGTACTGCATTATTTACGGTGATTGGATAGTTTTGTTGCAACATTTCAATTGTATTTAAGACAGACTTATTCAAATTAATTCCTTACAATCTAATCACTAGAATTGCTATAAGTAGTACGGTTAAAGGTGAACCGGTTGTAAGACTAAACAAGCAACGACTATGTATAATATGACGTACCTAAATATTCATACATAATAATTTGCTGCCTCGCTTATCTTTTTTCTGATAACTTGGTAGTTACTAATTAATACATCAGTAAGTTTCTAGCATTCACTAGCGTGTATTTCATATTTTGTAGTAGTACAGCGGAGTTCTAGTTTATAATTAGTTTTACAGAATAATTATTTGCGAAATATATTTGTGAATTAAAATAGATTTATTGGATCTTAACATGTAAGCTAATTTAAGTATATTTTTTATCTCGTCAATAATTCACATTACAGGCAGCCCTGAATTTAATTCGATTCTTTTATAAAATTTGTTTTGGGATCTTTAAACGATACGATACGATATGATAGTGGCCTTTCAAGTTTGGAATCAAAGAATTATACACTTATCATTCATTAATATAAGTTTGGAACGTCACAAATTATGACAAAGACAGGCATCAATAAAATAGTAATTTAGCCTTAGATTAATTTAGCCAAATTTTTCAAAGGATTTGTTACACGTATTATATTCAATTTATATTATTCCTATTCAATTTCAGAAGCCAACAATGGTTGTAGACAAAGTGGTACTTATTACAGGCGCAAGTTCAGGCATCGGTGCAGAAACTGCAGTAGAATTTGCAAAATTAGGTGCCGATGTTGTTATAACTGGGAGAAACGAAACAAATTTAAAGAGTGTAGCAAAGGATTGCGAAGAAAACTCTCCGAGAAAAGCAAAACCATTGATAATTGTTGCAGATTTAACTAATGAAAGTGACATTGAAAATATTATAAAGGTAACTATCGACAATTTCGGTAAACTGGACGTGCTCGTTAACAATGCTGGAATTTTGAGATCTGGCAGTATCGAAACTACTTCATTGGAGCAATATGATAGCGTCATGAACACTAATGTACGTGGGCCATATTACTTAACTATGCTAGCAACGCTGTATCTACTAAAAACGAAAGGCAACATTGTAAACGTTTCGAGCGTGACTGGTTTGCGATCTTTCCCTAATATTTTAGCTTATTGTGTTTCTAAAGCGGCCTTAGATCAGTTCACGAAATGTGTTGCTCTTGAGCTTGGACCAAAAGGAGTTCGTGTTAATGCTGTAAATCCTGGAGTTATTACTACTGGAATTCACCTAAAAGGCAGCATGACTGAACAAGAATATGAAGTATACTTGCAAAAATGTAAAGAAACTCACGCTTTAGGAAGAGCAGGTGAAACTAAAGAGGTTGTATCTGTAATTACGTTTTTAGCCAGTGAAGCTGCCAGTAACATTACAGGAGCTACTTTACCTGTGGATGGTGGCCGACATGCTATGTGCCCTCGATAAAGATGTTTTTGTATGCGGTATGTGGTAAATTAACTAAGATAATGTTTATCACGCAATGTCGCAATAAATGTATTAGATATTCTTAAATATCGATAAAGGTTTTTATTAATGCTGCCCTGAAGTATTTTTATATGTTTTATTATTGACAGTCATAAGATTATACACTGTTGTAGACAAAGGATATCACTATAGAGCCCAACGCTTTTAGCCATCCAAAATACACTTAGCTATTTGGAGAACTTCGCGTGTAATACTGGATGAAGCTTCAATCACGGCATTAACTGAACACATGATTAGCTTTTCTAAAATATCATCTGCCATGTTACGTGAGTCCATTTTCTAAAAAAGAGAAAAATTCAATGTAATAGAATTTTAATATATGGGTATTGTCATATTGAAGGGAAATACATTCACTAACATTTTTTACGATATCAGCTTCCATTCGGTCCATATCAGTGAAAATATCTTTTCTGACTTGGTTCAAACACTCTTCTACGTTATTTTCATTTTGTTTGCACAGTTGATATTTATTTTCCAAATCTATTAAGAATTCAGATTCATTGAGTGTTCTAATCATATCACCATTCAATGAAGAAAGAGACTTTAGGCTTCCTGCTGTACAAACACTCAGATGTTGTAATATTTCCTTCATAACATTTTCTATAGACGATCTTTCTTCCTGAAATGATATAATACCCATGTATATCTCCTAATAAGTCGAAATTTCCATTGTATTTTACAGTAATTAGTTAAATCAAATAAAGTTATATTCATTGTATTCTTTCAAAATCGACGAAGGTTAAAATGCAATTGCAATCATTATCTCTATTTTGTCTAGGATGTTGATACATAATTTCATAAAGTCTTAAACTATAATTTGTATTATGTTACAAATAATGATCAACGTGAATCTAAAACTTACGGTTAAACATTTTTTTACAATTTCCGTTTCTTCAAAGACATCCATTATGACATCATTTATTTTATCTTTGAGTTCATTGATATGATTTTCAAAGGATTTAATAACCTCTTCAGCACGTGTCTTGATTTTTTGGTTCATTTTGTTAATTTTCTGCTTACTATTTTTAACAAAATCTTTGAGTGCTTCCCAAGCATTTGTAATACTTCTTTTTATATTATTCCAGACATCTTTTATGTTGCGTTTATAATTTTCGGTTACAAGTGCTCTAGATTCTAATGTATTATCAAAGAAAACGTCAAAGTTGTTTCCTTCCGAAGGTAATTTGTTTGATTGTGCATTCTGTAACCCAATATCGCTTTCGTATTAGTAACAAATTAAAATATACATAATGCACTTAATTTATATAAAAACATACCTGATAACACAGTACGACAAATATGAGAAACTTAGTGGCTTGCATTTTGAAATGCATTGAAAGCTTTTATTCATTAATATCCTTTTATAGCCCGTTGAATCGCAATCTTAAGTGAGTTTAATCGGGATAAGTATTAGGATATTGATAAACTACTACTGCGACTGAAACTTATCGTCCATTCGTCTTTTTAATAGTTTCTACCAATAGGACTATGTCAATAAACATATAGATGCCTGTTTAAATTGAACTATTTACACTCTTAAGATAAGTGCTATCAAAAGTGTTTCGTTTTCATATGAAATAGTTTCTGCCTGTGAAAATAATACCTACATACTTTTAAATTGAGAGTAGGTAAGGTGCAAATAAATTAATTTAGGACGTGATGACTTTAATCATACGGCATGCTTAAAACAGGTCTGGTTCCTATTATATAATATACTTTACCACTTATATTTAGTTAACTAGTTGAAAGGCATAGGCAAAAATGAAACTTAGTGATTTTTTAACGAACTTTATTGTGTTCAATTGGAATACTCAAAGAATTCTATACAAAATTACAAAATAATAACGAAAATGTTATACTTATTAATAAAAAAATCTTGTGAAAAAGTGCCAGTAATACATTATTGCCTTATAATGTTTGGCTCATCCGAAGGTAATGCCAGTAGTAATCCAGTATTTGGTCCCGCCGGCCCAGGTTTTGTTGTTGACGATCCCGATCCGGTTACCGATGTATAAACTGAACTAGCTGAGCAACTACTGATTTCCATGACTATTTGGGTAGTTGCAATTCCAACTTCAACCAAACGTGCACCGGCGCAAACTTCAAGTGACGCCGGTAATGTAGCTAATGTCAAACTGATACGCCCAATCTGTAAAAAAAAAATTGTATTTTAAAAAATTTAGTTACTTCTATTTTAAAACGATAGTTATTTAATTGTAGGTACGGAACGCCTCTTTGCCGATAAGGATTAGTATAACGTAGGTTATAATACGCTAAGAATTTGATTAAAATAATTTGGTGGATGCTTTAGGATAGGTAAAAATGCTCACTATTCCGATAATATCTACATGCCTCAAAACAGTTATTTCAAGAAAAGAAAAACAGGAACACACTATTCCTACGTTACATGGACTACTTTTTCCCTCGGGAAAAGACTTGCATCATACGGTCACGCCTGCTGTGATACAACAAGCAAATTAGTGTTTTTGTTACTCACCGTTAGCGTTGTTTGTGTTGCAAACATCGCCACCTTTAATTCTGTACGAATTGCAACATTACCAAGACATGCGCCTATAGACAAAATGTTTCCGTTCTCAGCTGTGCAATGTCTCATATCTTCTAGAACTTTACTACTAAAATCGGTGGCATTATTAACGATAGTAGTCAAACTTTCCAATTGAGAAGCAACTGATTTTATGCGATCATCGACACATTTAAGTGATTTGGTAAGTGTTGTATTGAACAGTGTGGCTGCTTCTTCCCGGGCTATCTGAAATGGAGAAATGTTGAGGTTTAATGAATATTTCAAAACAGTCGATTGTGTAACCATCTGCACATTCGAACTGAGATTGTTTATTGAAACCGGCCGTTAAATTATAAAGCGTACAACATGTGGATAGATTAAGTACAAAATTTATAAGACCTACATTATTAAATTAAGTTATCTATATCACCTGGCCAATATGATTTTAAGACTAGTTCATAATAACTTTTCGCGTAGATAATCACAAGTTAAAAGACTTAACGGACCGACTTCAAAATATATCCGATGGTGACCAAATAAAAAAATATAAATCTGTCCATATTTGACGGAGATATCGCGTAACATACATACTACGAAAATACAGATGAATTGAGTACCTCCTTTTTTTAACTCGGTCAAAAGTGTATACAAAAGATTCCTGGAAATCCCACCATCATAATCCCGTGGCGACACAAGACATGGTGTGATTATTAACGAAATAATATTATAATGACTTATTTTATTGTGAATGGTAATTACTTCTTGAGTGGTAGAGCCACGCTGTAAACAGTAACGTCTACAGCGCGAATGGGCCGGCTCGACCGGTTTGACACCACTATCTCACAGAAAACCGACGTAAAGTGGCAGCTTGCTGTCGTGTTTCGTTCGGTGAGTGAGACTTCCGGTGGCCCATTTCCCCCCTCCCTTTCCCAATCCCTTTCCCCTCCCCTTCCGTTCCCTCCTTTTTCCTCCTTTGGCAACTCACCCATTATTCTTTTTGTGTCTTGGGTGTCTGTGGGCGGTGGGGATCACTTACCATCAGGTGACCCATCTGCTCGTTTGCCAGTCTCTGCTATAAAAAAAATTATTAGCACTCCATAAAATATTTCACTTACAGCAACACAACCGACGACACCTGCACCAGAGTCGATAAGCTTGTCAGAGGCTTGGTCAATAGCCACAGCAACTCTATCCCTCAATTTATTTAAATCGTTAACAATTTTATCTCGGACCTGATTTGCTCTATTGTTTATTTCTGTATTGAAGGTACCAATCGCGTCGGTAGCTTCTTTTGTTACTTTGCGTAAATTATCTACCAGTTTTAGTATGACATTTCTGTAACGTATAAGAAATGAGGATCTTTATTAGTTTGTTTGTAATAATATAGGTTTTGTAATAATATAGGTATATTAATATAGTGTACCTACTTTGTTGTATTTTTGAATCGCCTCCTTGGTTTTGTGGCAGTATATATGAGCTGTGAATCGTGAGGTCCTGGGTGCGATTCCCAGACCGGCGGGGTGTGTGGGTTCGAGACTGGATCACCCAAATGGGGGTTGACCTTAGGCACATAGCCGGTCGTAAAACTAAGCCAAATCCTTTCTGCAACATTATTGAAGAACTGTGTTGCGCCGACCCCATATTAAGGTGGGATAGGGGCAGGGTCGAGCTATTACTAGACAAAGGAGGCGACTGAAGTAATATAGTTTTTTAAGTAGTGTATTGGTGTTAATATTTTTAATGTGTAGTGTTTCATGGTATAGAAGTACATACTTTGTGCTTTGAAATATATCAAATTGCTTCGCTTCATGTAGCATGACGTCGTAGGTGTCTGCATATGGTGGTCGAACCAATGCTGCACTCGCCTGAAAAACAATTGCAGTTTAATGGAATAACCAAAAAAAAATCAGCACAGAGACTAATCACGATCTGGATGGACTAATATTGGTAGGGCATTCAGAAAATGTACAATACGTAGTATACCAAATGTATGTTGCGGTAGGTAGTTCTATTTAAGAGGTCAGAAGTAACAGATTCTAAAAATAATCAATCAATGAAACATATTCGTTTACATTTATGGAATATGGAAAATGAATTCAATTTACTTTGTCTGTCAAGAAAATACTCACCACACCCACGATCAAGCAAAAGGCAAGGAAAAATTTCATCTTGACAATAGAAACTATTTGAAAAGTCGAATAGTAGTCTGATGGCTTGTCTAAGCATCCCATGGTTTTTATAATGCAAATTATTATCAAGATGCAAATACACATACATTTTTATCTTATCACATTAATAGTGCTAGTTCTAGTAGGTGGTATACCTCATAGTAAACATGTTAAAATCTATTGCGAAATTGGGTGCAGATGCAATACCGTTGAATGTTATCTTGATTTCAGAATTGTTTAATGTTATTCTCTTTACTTTGGTTCGCGGATTTGCTTGCGAATTGGTTACAGAAATTACATAGGAAATGGTGGATAAAATAAGCTCGAACGTCCCTTCCCTTCCCAAACCAACTCTCTTAATCCAATCATGTAGGTAGGTACTTACCTACATTTGAAACTAGTTTACCTAATATTTTCTGCTTTTCCTTTTTTTAATGGATTCCACACATTTGCGATGATTTTGCCAATGTAAGTAGAGGAATTATCAACTTTTCGCAATGACTATGAGATCCAAATGTGGACTATCTCAAGGTCCTGCTGCACTGGGATTATGGCGGCAATTCCTTCCAGTGCGATGGCCCTCAGATTCCTTCAGCGCATCGACCGAACAAAGCCAGCCAAGGCACCAAGCAAAACTCATCAAATATCACTGGTTGAAAGGTTTGTAAATTGTACTGTCCATTTTCGCTGAAGTTTGGTGCGTAAAACCACATCAATTTAAAATAACTGATACAACTCTAGACAATCTTTATCTTTTACCTACATAGTATAAAACAAAGTCGCTTCCCGCTGTCTGTCTGTCCCTATGTCCCTATGTATGCTTAGATCTTTAAAACGGATTTTGATGCGTTTTTTTCATAGGTAAGATTAATTCAAGAGGAAAGTTTATATGTATAATACAATAAATTCATTCCCTAAAGGGATATAAGTGGGATGAATGTTTATCAAGACTCTCACGCGGGCGTAGCCTCGGGCAAAAGCTAGTATGAAATGATTTTAACCAGCGACTATCACTTTTTTCAGACTTACAGTGAAAATCCTACCTAATATCGATTAGGTATATATTCGTTGCGTTTCAATAACCGAGTGTGTCCTACATTGCCAACGTGGCGCGGCAGCAAATCCAAATTTGTTTAACAATCCTTATTGCTATCGCTCTCCAGTTGGGTTTTGCGGTCAGCCGTTCAAAAAACTACGCTGAACAAAAAAGATAGCCGGAGCGCTAGGAACATTGAAAGTGAAGCAGGGTTTTCGGCCCATTCGATCTATCGACACGTAATGGCGTGTGTGTGCGTAGGGTACTTTTGTACAGACGTTTGTGTGACCTTTTTCTTTACGTCCGTGGCTGAACCCTTTTTCAAAATGCTTGAAAAATAATAAGAATGTGTAGGTACTTTGGTCATTCATAAATTAATTATTGGTCAATCAACTCATTTAGACGTGATTTTAATATTTTAAGACATAAACACATATCTTCAAAGTGTTAAATTAATTATTAGCATCGGCATATAGGCAGTTGATAATTTCGGATATACCTACCATCATAGTCGTAACGTACCCAACAAAAGTCAGAAGAATAAAATCTATTGTGCTCTATTTTGAAGTGATGCAATGGACAGATAAATATGAGATCTCAAGGCCTTTCGCGCCAAATAAAATTATCACTCTTCATATAATGTGCTCCTATTTGGATTACTAATTTGTTTACATTTTTACACAATGACCAAGTGTTGTAATGTAAGATGCTCTTATCACAATTGGGTACTTGACAATTTTTTTAAAATCAATTTTATATGGGATTTATGTCGTCTTAAATAAAGAACAAAAAGATATATTGAAATATTCTCAAAAATAAAAAAATATAAGCCTTTGAAGTTTGGTGTAACCGTCAAACTGCGGGAAAGGGAAGTGTCAGTATAATCACGTCACCGCCATAACGGTACATGCGTTGGAAGGGGATAGCAAGATATCTCCAATCCAAAATTTAAAATATGAATTACTGCCTAATTATTCAACCAATTTCGATGCAGTTTTTACAGAAGGGTTTCTTTTTTGTTTTACATGATATAAATATGCGTATATGCATATTTATATCAGCGTATAGCCCGGATATAGCGAAGCGTAGCGGAGACATGGTATTTCTATTTTTTTTTTTCTATGGTCCATTGTTACATGAGTCTCCTGGACAATGAAAAACCATGTTTTATGTAGGTGTTTTTCGTGTTTTGTTTCGAAAAATATTAATAATTAATAATACTCGAAACAAAACACAAAAACACATACGCAAAACAATTAATTTCGCTGTCTCTTCCTCAAAGAACAATGGACCATAGATAAAAATGTGTACCGAAACCATGTCTTGCTTAGGTGTTTTGTGTAATGTTTTAGTGCAGGAGACGCGACATAATGTAAACTTCCCGTTATTTGGGAAATTAAGTTTTTGTTTTCCTGGTAACACTTAATTCCATTCATGACACCAAATCCGAGTTGGAGTTGGAGGAGGACATTAAAAAGGTATACGCAGAACGAGATAAAAAAAATTCGTCTGTCTCTATCACTCACACTCCAAACTGCATTTATCTCACTTATGCTTGATTTTACTACTTAGACGCCCGATCTTTATTATATTTTTTCTTTATCTAAGTTACATACCTATTCATTGTATTATATATATATACTAGCTGACCCGCGCAACTTCGTCTGCGTATGAGAGAGAGGGTTGAAAGAGTGAATCGTAGGCACCTATAGCACAATAATTCTAAAAGAGGTAATGGGATGATCTACTTCGGCCGTCAGTCACCCCGTCTCTCACACCGTCAGTCACACCGTCTGTCAAACCGTATGTCACCCCGTCTCTTACCCCGTCAGTCACACCCTCTGTCACACCGTCTGTCACTCCGTCGGTCACCTCGTCTGTCACCCAGTCTATCACCCCGTCTGTTACCACGTCCGTAACCCCGTCTGTCACCCCTTCTGTCACCCGTCTGTCACCCCGTCTGTCACCTCATTTGTCACCC
This sequence comes from Clanis bilineata, assembly GCA_036417725.1. Lineage (NCBI taxonomy): Eukaryota > Metazoa > Arthropoda > Insecta > Lepidoptera > Sphingidae > Clanis > Clanis bilineata. The sequence continues at coordinate 5,458,199 of CM071145.1, read as the reverse complement.
CGTCTGTCACCCAGTCGGTCACCCCGTCTGTCACCCCGCCGGTCACCCCGTCTGTCACCTCGTCTGTCACCCAGTCGGTCACCCCGTCTGTCACCCCGTCTGTCACCCCGCCGGTCACCCCGTCTGTCACCTCGTCTGTCACCCAGTCGGTCACCCCGTCTGTCACCACGTCCGTCACCCCGTCTGTCACCCAGTCGGTCACCCCATCTGTCACCCCGGCTGTCACCCCGTCATTCACCTCGTCAGTCATTCCGTCCGCCACCCCATCAGGCAGGCTGTCAGTCACCCCGTCATTCCTCACGTCGGTCACCCTGTCAGTCATCCCATTAGTCACCCCATCAATCACTCCGTCAGTCACCCCTTAGTCACCCTACCATTCATCCCCTTGGTCAACACTAAAATATTTTTTCAAATCGAACCAGTAGTTTCTGAGATATAAAATTCCCCGCTAGCAGCATTTTTCATTTCTGCTCCGCTTCTATTGGTCATAGCGTGATGTTATATAGCCCATAGCCACCGTCGATAATTGGGCTATCCAACACAAAAAGAATTTTTCAATTCGAACCAGTAGTTTCTGTCTGAGATATAAATTTTCCCGATTTGGTAACATTTTTCATTTCTGCTCCGCTCCTATTGGTCAAAGCGTGATGTTGTATAGCCTATAGCCATCCTCGATAAATAGGCTATCCAACACAAAAAAAAAATTTCAATTCGAACCAGTAGTTTCTGAAATATAGTCTTTTCAACATTTTTCATTTCTGCTCCGCTCCTATTGGTCATAGCGTGATGTTATATAGCATATAGCCACCCTCGATAATTGGGCTATCCAACACAAAAATAATTTTTCAATTCGAACCAGTAGTTTCTGTCCGAGATATAAATTTTCCCGATTTTGCAACATTTTTCATTTCTGTTTCGCTCCTATTGGTCAAAGCGTGATGTTATATAGCCTATAGCCATCTTCGATAAATAGGCTATCCAACACAAAAAGAATTTTTCAATTCGAACCAGTAGTTTCTGTCCGAGATATAATTTTTCCCGATTTTGCAACATTTTTCATTTCTGCTCCGCTCCTATTGATCAAAGCGTGATGTTATATAGCCTATAGCCATCTTCGATAAATATGCTATCCAACACAAAAATAATTTTTCAATTCGAACCAGTAGTTTCTGAGATATCGCCTTCCCCGGTTTTAAACATTTTTCATTTCTGCTCCGCTCCTATTGGTCATAGCGTGATGATATATAGCCTATAGCCACCGTCGATAATTGGGCTATCCAACACAAAAATAATTTTTCAAATCGAACCAGTAGTTCCTGAGATTAGCGCGTTCAATCAAACAAACAAACAAAGAAACAAACAAACTCTTCAGCTTTATAATATTAGTATAGATATATATATAATACAATGAAATAATTATATGTATATATATATATATATATATATATATATATATTTTTTTATTTTTTTTGTATTTAATCAATTGACGAAGTTAAAAATCTTAGATAACTCAGAGCAGCTTTGTCCAAGTAGCTTTTCAATATATTAGATGCATGTAGTTACTCTTATCTAGAATGTTGTGTAGGTAATTTCATAAAATCGTATACTTCTTTTTTCTACCTGCCCTTATTTCACCTCAATGAGGGGTCGGCAAAACTTACACTTTTAGAGGCATGTTGCAGAATGGATTCGGCTTAGTTTTTATGACCGGCTGCCAACTTGACGTCAACCAGGATCCAGTCACGGGCAAATAAAATTAGAAAAATCGCTTTGCACGACCTGGGAATTGAACCCAGGATATCCCGGTCCACAGCCTATGTATGCTGCCATACACGGCCAAGGAGTATAGTAGTATAGTATAAAACCATCAATATAGAAGTAATATACCCTAGATGCACAGTTCTTTGCAAATATCCTTCTAAAAAGTGGTCTCAGGAACAAAACAAAGAATAAGATCACAAGTTCTAATTAAATCAACACAAATATAACCCTATGTTCGTGTCATAAAATAGGTTTTTAAACGTAATGAGCAAACGTTCTTAAATTTGAATTTTGAAACTTAGAATTCTATCGGCGTAGGCAAAAGGAGTGCTTAAGCACTTCTTTGCTGTCCCATTTTTGAAGCGTCAACTGTGCATCTAGTTAAATAATATATCGATGTATAAAATACAAAAATGTTAAATATAGTTAAAATAATTTCTACAACCTTTAATTAAATGGACCAGTACTGGCTTCATACATTTGCAGCGCACATTTTTGGCCGCCTGTAAAATTTGTGTGTTTGGCGCTTGATGTTGTATGCCTCTAAGGTACAGCATTCATAAAGCCTTAAACTAGTTCATAGTTTTATAATCTAAAACTTACGGTTAAACATTTTTTTACAATTGCTGTTTCATCAAAGACACTTTTTATAATATCATTTATTTTTTCTTTGAGTTCATTTATAATATAAATGAACTCAAAGAAAATATACCGGGTGTTTCATAAAGTTGGTACCTATAACAATTCCACATACAGGGAGAACGATTTAAAGTGCAATGGTAAAGTTAAAAAATAAAAATTGTATTTAAAATTTTTAATTAATATCAACCATGGGAATTTTAAAATCAGAATGTGACCTGTAAATCGTTGCAAATAGCAAAATAATGGCTTTGTGTATGCTAAAAATAATTAATTACCCCATAGGTAGTTTGTAAATGTACTGCAGCTGACCCAGTGAGCCAGCAAAAAGTTTTTCATCACAAATTCAAGTTTCCATTATTCCAAAACTATGAGCCTTACGAAATTTTTAACTTTACCGCTAGATTGATAGTCATCGTCCCTTTAAGTGAAGTTATTATGGATACCAACTTTATGAAACATCCTGTATATATATATATATATATATTATATTTGTTTATTATTATTTTACTTTAATGGACTATTATAATTCACGCACACACGCAAGCACGCACACGCACACGCACACGCCAACACGCACGCACGTACGCACACGCACACACGCACACACACACATCAAACATATACGTTCTTATATATAGTATGCAACACACATGTGTGAAATATGTGCATGATTATTATAGATTTTGTTATATTTTGTACTGTTAATTTAGCATAACATAATCATATTATGTGTGAAATTGTTTATATTATATTATTATCATTTAAATACTCAGTTACTGTATAGTAGCATTTGTAGTGTAGAAAATTTTTAATTTTGGTAATAAGTAAACTAGTTTTTGTTTCTTCTTTAATACTTTTGGGCAGCTTGTTATATATTTTTATTGCCATAACATAAGGACTAGAGGAAAGCATCTGTAATCTAGAGGTTGGTAAATTCAATTTATTTCTGTAGCGTAGGTTTATTGAAGTGTTTAAGTCTCCTCGTGTGGAAAAGAAGGTTGTGGAAAGGAAGGATTGGTTGGAAATTTGAATCGAATGTCAAGAGTCAGGGGGCTGGTCTGGTTCCTGTTACATTAGAGGTATATACTTTCTATGTAGTTACCTAACTAGTTGAAAGTCACAGGCAAAAAATAAACTTGGTGATATTTAAAAGTACTTTATTGTGTTCAATTGGAACACTCAAAGAATTCTTCTATAAAAAATTACAAAATCAGAAACAAAAATGTTATACTTATTACTAAGTAATAAAAAAATGTGCCAGAGTGTTGCATTATTGCCTTATAATGTTTGGGTCCTCCGAAGGTAATGCCAGTAGTAATCCAGTATTTGGTCCCGACGGGCCAGGCTTTGTTGCTGACGATCCAGATCCGGTTACTGATGTATAAGCCGAACTAGCTGAGCAACTACTGATTTCCATGACTATTTGGGTAGTTGCTATTCCAACTTCAACCAAACGTGCACCGGCGCAAACTTCAAGTGACGCCGGCAATGTAGCTAATGTCAAACTGATACGACCAATCTGTAAAAAAATATGTTTGTATTTTTAAAAATCTTATTTACTTCTATTTTAAAAAGGTAGTTATTAAATTGTAGATACGCAACGCCTCTTTGCCGATAACATTTAGTATAACGTAGGTTATAATACGCTAACCCCCTTATTCATAATGAAATTGTGGTCTTATCGAAAGCATAACCCTACTTTTGCCTATTTTAGCTAAAAGAGAACTAAAATATGTTTATCGAATACAATGTTGCTGGTTACCTACAGAAAAAATATTTTATGTCGGGCAAACTTTGAAACAAAGTCTTGGCTGGAAACAATCAATAAAATATATATATCAATCTTATATGGGGTCCTAGACTTTAAACAAAATTAATGTAATTAAATAAGAACATTAAACTTGAAACAGCTGATCGGAATCGGCCATGTTTTCACTATCGAACGTTGGAACGTTTCAACGCTATTTAATGATTATGAATACAATTTTTATGAAACGTACAATTGCGGTCTTATTACGCTCTACTAAGTGATTATGAATAAGGGGGTAAGAATTTGATACAAATCATTTGGAGGATGCTTTAGGATAGGTAAAAACGCTCACTATTCCGATAGTAAATGTCTATCTGCCTCAAAAGAGTTATTTCAAGGAAATAAACACACTACACTATACCTACGTTACATGGACTACTCTTTCCCTTGGGTAAAGACTTGTATCATACGGTCACGCTAGCTGTGATACAACAAGCAAATTAGTGTTTTTATTACTCACCGTTAGCGTGGTTTGTGTTGCAAACATCGCCACCTTTAATTCTGTACGAATTGCAACATTACCAAGACATGCGTTTATAGACAAAATGTTTCCGTTCTCAGCTGTGCAATGTCTCATATCTTCTAGAACTTTACTACTAAAATCGGTAGCATTATTAACAATAGTAGTCAAACTTTCCAATTGAGAAGCAACTGATTTTATGCGATCATCGACACATTCAAATGATTTGGTAAGTGTTGTATTGAACAGTGTGGCTGCTTCTTCCCGGGCTATCTGAAATGGAGAAATGTTGAGGTTTAATGAATATTTCAAAACAGTCGATTGTGTAACCAATTCACCATCATCCTTTTCTTGTACTTTTACGGCCGGTTTCAATAAACGATCTCAGTTTAGAGTGCAGATAGATCGCGATTATGAACCAATCAAATCACGTCATTTGACGGAGTCGTGTTCAAACTGTGTTCTTATTGGCTAATTTTTGTAATCTATCTGCAAATTCGAACTGAGATTGTTTATTGAAACCGGCCGTTAAATTATAAAGCGTTACAACATGTGTGGATAGATTAATCATTAAGTACAAGATTTTTAAGACCCACATTATTAATTTAAGTTATCTATATCACCTGGCCAATATGATTTTAAGACTAGTTCATAATAACTTTTCGCGTAGATAATCACAAGTTAAAAGACTTAACGGACCGACTTCAAAATATATCCGATGGTGACCAAATAAAAAAATATAAATCTGTCTATATTTGACGGAGATATCGCGTAACATACATATGTACTACAAAAATACAGATGAATTGAGTACCTCCTTTTTTGAAGTCGGTCAATAGTGTATACAAAAGATTCCTGGAAATCCCACCATTATAATCCCGTGGCGACACAAGACATGGTGTGATTAATAACGAAATAATATTATAATGACTTATTTTATTGTGAATGGTAATTACTTTTGGAGTGGTAGAGCCACGCTGTAGACAGTAACGTTTACAGCGCGAATGGGCCGGCTCGACCGGTTTGACACCACTGTCTCACAGAAAACCGACGTAAAGTGGCAGCTTGCTGTCGCGTTTCGTTCGGTGAGTGCGATTTCCGGTGGCCCATTTCCCTCCTCCCTTTCTCAATCCCTTTTCCCTCCCCTTCCATTCCATCCTTTTAGGTTGGCAACGCACCCATGATTCTTTGTGTCTTGGGTGTCTGTGCGCGGTGGAGATCACTTACCATACGGTGACCCATCTGCTCGTTTGCCAGTCTCTGCTATAAAAAAAAAATATTAGCACTCCATAAAATATTTCACTTACAGCAACACAATCGACGACACCTGCACCAGAGTCGATAAGCTTGTCAGAGGCTTGGTCAATAGCCACATCAACTCTATCCCTCAATTTATGTAAATCTTTAACAATTTTATCTCGGACCTGATTTGCTCTATTGTTTATTTCTGTATTGAAGGTACCAATCGCGTCGGTAGCTTCTTTTGTTACTTTGCGTAAATTATCTACCAGTTTTAGTATGACATTTCTGTAATGTATAAGAAATGAGGATCTTTATTAGTTTGTTGGTAATAATATAAGTATATTAATATAGTGTACCTACTTTGTTGTATTTTTGAATCGTCTCCTTGGTTTTGTGGCAGTATATATGAGCTGTGAATCGTGAGGTCCTGGGTGCGATTCCCAGACCGGCGGGGTGTGTGGGTTCGAGACTGGATCACCCAAATGGGGTTGACGTTAGGCACATAGCCGGTCGTAAAACTAAGCCAAATCCTTTCTGCAACATTATTGAAGAACTGTGTTGCGCCGACCCCATATTAATGTGGAATAGGGGCAGGGTCGAGCTATTACTAGACAAAGGAGGCGACTGAAGTAATATAGTTTTTAAGTAGTGTATTGGTGTTAATATTTTTAATATGTAGTGTTTCATGGTATAGAAGTACATACTTTGTGCTTTGAAATATATCAAATTGCTTCGCTTCATGTAGCATGACGTCGTAGGTGTCTGCATATGGTGGTCGAACCAATGCTGCACTCGCCTGAAAAACAATTGCAGTTTAATGGAATAACCAGAAAAAAATCAGCACAGAGACTAATCACGATCTGGATGGACTAATATTGGTAGGGCATTCAGAAAATGTACAATACGTAGTATACCAAATGTATGTTGCGGTAGGTAGTTCTATTTAAGAGGTCAGAAGTAACAGATTCTAAAAATAATCAATCAATGAAACATATTCGTTTACATTTATGGAATATGGAAAATGAATTCAATTTACTTTGTCTGTCAAGAAAATACTCACCACACCCACGATCAAGCAAAAGGCAAGGAAAAATTTCATCTTGACTACTTTTCCTTTTTTTTAAATGGATTCCACGCATTTGCGATGATTTTGCCAATGTCATGGTAAATAGAGCAATAATCGACTTTTTGCAATGACTATGAGACTCAGATGTGGACGATCTAAGGGTCCGACTGGAATTTTGGCGGCAATACCTTCCAGTGCGATGCCCCTCAGATGACCTTCGCTCATCGAATCGACCGAACAAAGCCAGCTATCGCACCAAACGAAGCTCATCAAAGGTCACCGGTTTAAAGGTTTCTACATTATACTGTCCATATTCGCTGAAGTCTGGTGTATAAAACCTGATCACTTTAAAACAACCAACACAACTCTAGACAATATTAAATAATTTTAACAAGCGACTGTCACCTTTTTCATACGTCCCGTGAAAATCCTACCTAATATCGATTTATAGTATATTCGTTGCGGTTCAATAACCCAGTGTGTCCTACATTGCCAACGTGGCGCGGCAGCAAATCAAACTGTTTTTCCTTTATTGCTATCGCTCTCCGGTGGAGTTTTGCGATCGGCAGTTCAAAACACTACGCTGGTTCAGCGTAACGTAAGCGCTAGGAACATGAAGGAAAGTGAAGAAGGGCTTTCGGCCCATTCGATCTATCGACACGTAATGGCGTGACTGCGTGAGTGTGCGTAGGGCACTTTTGTACAAGCGCGTTTGTGTGCGTGGCTTTTCTGTGGCGTTTAGCTATAGGCGAGATGGTGACCTTTTTCTTTACGTCAGTGTCCTGAACCCTCTATGAAAATGCTTGAAAAATAATTAGGATGTGTAGGTACTTCAGTCATTAATTAATTAATTATTGGTCAATCGACTCATTTAGACGTGATTTTTATATTTAAGACATAAACACATATCTTCAAAGTGTTTAATTAATTATTAACATCAGCTGTGTATAGACAGGCAGTTAATATTTTCGGATATACTTACCATCACATCGTAACGTACGTAACAGAATTCCCAAGAATAATATCTATTGTGCTCTATTTTGAAGTGATGCAATGGACAGATAAATATGAGATCCCAAGGCCTTTCGCGCCAAATAAAATTATCACTCTTCACATAAAGTGCTCTTGTTTGGATTACTTATTTGTTTAATTTTTTTACACAATGACCAAGTGTTGTAATATAAGATGATTTTATCACAATTCAATATGTACATATAAGTATCTACCTATTGAAATGTATCACTTAATTGAATTAGGTAGGTAGGTAGGTACTCTAAATATGTTTTTCTAATATGATAAGGTACCTATTCAATGTTCACCAAGCTACCTCCGCCATGACTGCCATGAGTCACTTACTTATTTAAATCATTTATAACGATAACGCACAAAGGATTAGATTATAATGGATTTTAAGACCTTCGCAAGATCTTGAACATTTTTCAGAAATAATTAAATTTTAACCTCACTTTGCGACTTCGTGATTTGGTATGTACCTCTACATATCAACCTTTAATAAAATTGTTGCAATGCTATGAAGAGAAATTAAGCTTTACATGATATTTATCTACCTACTTGCCTTACCTACCAGATATAATAATATGTAAAAGGACATACCCAATACTTAGTAGGTACTTACAAATTATGTATCTAAGATCACGAAAAGCTCAAGAAATACGTATTTAATCAAATCAAATCAAATCATTTATTGAATCCATAAAATGTCCAAACATTATTTAGATCCCGTCAAATTTTAACTCTACCGCCTGTTCGGAAGGCTGTTTCGCCAGAGAAGAACGGGCAAGAAACTCTGACGTTGCTCTTTTAACACCAATTTACAGAACAGCACCAGATACAAAAATACCTTAAATTAGAGCTGCTAAACCATGATAACAATAGATATCTAATAATATAGGGCAAAGTAACACTGAGCGACCCCATAGCCACGGCAAGTTGAATTGACACAAGCAAACAAAACAGTCCAGGCAGACCAGTCTCCACAAGCAGCACCCGTTCACGAGTATGACCCATGTGCCAGCCATCGACCTCCTCAACCATGTTGCAGGGAAGTGATCGACCCGGCACACGACGCCGCCACAAGCATAGACTACCTAGACTGATAGCAATGGGCAAATCAAGTACGCCACAATACAACACCGCCGCCACCAAAGCCACACAGCATCACTAATATATATAAATAAACTAATAAATCTCCCTGGAACTGCAACAAGTTACATTTCTGAAATAGTTTCAACGAACGATTAATGATTTCTTAGGTTTACCCGAATGTTATACATTGAAATGAAACTTGTTTTTACGGATCAACCGTATCCGTAAAAACAAGTATCATATCAAATACGTATTTAGATTTCCATTTTTTGGGATTAGTTTATAATACCCATTTATTTTGCACAAATACTAAAGATAAAATGAAACTGTTACAATGTACTTTATTTTACAAATAAAACCTAAGCGCCTACGATAAATATCTTAGCTTTCCTGGTGGTATGTATCATTGCAGAAAATTCACAATAGTGTCTCCATAATTTTACTTTTTATATCGAAGAGATATGATATTGAAGAGCAAATGAATAGTAATCGCTATATAATTTTAGCTAGGGTATACGTTTCAATGTAGCCATAAACTATATATATTACGATATATTATTTACCTAGACGCACAGTTGACGCTCGGAAAATGGGACAGCAAAGAAGTACCTAAGCACTCGTTTTGCCTACAGTCGGACGTCGATAGAATTCTAAATTTCAAAATTCAAATTAAAGAACGCTTGGTCATTTCGTTTAAAAACCTACTTTATAACACGTGCTTAGGATTATATTTGTGTTGATTTAATTACAACTTGTGATCGTTTTCTTTGTTTTATTTCTGAGACCACTTTTTAGGACGATATTGGCAAAGAACTGTGCATCTAGGGTATAATATATTGATGGTGAGAAATACGTAACATTTGTCGCTGATTAATATTAAATGACGTGTGAATCTTTACACAACTTAATTTCGTGTACAATAAAGTTCAAAATTGAGTAGTGTCACTTTGATACAGTGTGTTTATTATTTTGCTTCTGTCGCGGGCGGAAGTGTAGCTTATGACGGCTTTCTGCTTGACAGAGTTTTAATAGGCAGTTTTACCTTCACGGACATTAGTTGAAAATTATCGACAATTAACCAGGCTAGCGACAAATCAGCGTTGCATGGAGTAACTTGGTTATATCATAGGCTAAATTTATAACATAAGCTCACGCCTATAGCCACGAAGTGGTAAGCTGAGGCGTACTAGCGAATTCTAGAACACCCACATTTCACCGAGCTTAGTTCCGTCACAGATGTGATATATAATATAATATAGCCATTACTTTAGTTACAGCTATTTTTTAAATATCTATAGAACATTCTATTTAAATTGTAGTTCTTTTGTGTATCACATTTAAGTATAGGGGCTATTAAGGGCCATGGAAGATTCCGATACGACCCGTTTTAAAATTACCACCGAATCCAAACGCGGCCCTGCTTGAGAAAACCCGGCGAAACAATCGATGACAGAAAATCGCTAGATGCAAGCCTCTTCCAACAAGTCAACCTGAGAATCATTGGGGGAGGCAGTGGCGATGGGTCCAAACAAGCCGATTCCTACCGGCTTACCATTTCCAGATTGTAGGCTTAAGTATAAGTCTTATTCAGGTTTTATCTAAAAGAGAAAGCACTAGCTTCCCTTTTGAAATTTTTCACTCTTCGCCACTGGGGGGAGGCCTGTGTTTAGCTGTAGACGTACTGTAGCTGATAGTCTCAGATAACCCATAGCATATTTTTTGTGAAGCAAAGTGTATTGTCAGTCTCTGCTATAAAAAAACGCTATGAACTTTAGCAAAAGTCAAGATGTTCGATTTTTGCTTTGTTTACTATATCTATAAAAAACATTGTAAATTACCTATTTATGCTTATGGTTTCGCCATGTCCGTGTGTCTGTCTGTCTGACAGCGGTTTGGGTCAGAGACTATTATATATAGACATATATTTACATACATACATATCAATCGCACCGACACAACTAAGGGCGACTTGCACCACTATTACTAACCTACAGTTAGTCCTAACCTCAAGTTAAATTGAAAATGAAATATATGAAGGGCATGTAATTCATTACATGTAATGTACTACATGCAATTTCAGATAATAAATGATGACATTTAATTAATTACATGTCCTTCATATATTTCAATTTAACTTGAGGTTAAGGCTGACTGTAGGTTAGTAATAGTGGTGCAAGTCGCCCTAAGTGGTAAAAACAAATCATGATTTTTTTAGTTCCTCCCTTACACGTAAAGTCCCCCACTTTAGAGCGTGGGTTTGTCAAATCTATTTTTCGGTCTAAGGTTGCCTTTGGGAAATATATAAACTATATAAACTTTAATGTGATTTATAATTATATACCGTAAAATGGGGTGAATAGAAACTCGCGAGTGAATAAAAATAAATTGGTTGGTTTTTTAACTATCGGACCTGGCTTAATTGTTATCTACAACAAAAAATAAACAATTAGGTAACCATCAATGTTCGACACAAATTATGCTTTAGTTTATATTCATATTAAAAATATCGTTTCTAGTAACTGTGCTGATCAATTTAATCAAATATAATTTCATGAATTTTGTCTTAATCGAAATAATAATATTTTATATACTATGTAAATAAAAATATATAATAAATAGATAAATATAAATGTAAATATAAATCTTTGGGGGAGGCCTATGTCCAGCAGTGGACGTCCTGTGGCTGATGATGATGATGATATACTATGTTTGTATATTTTTAGAGATCAATAACCGCAGGCGGAACATCCTTTACAAAGTCGATGGACGACACTTTCTCTTAAACCTGTATTATGACCAATGAATGACTAATATAATATAAAACAAAGACGGGTTTGTTACAACACTTATAACTCGAGATGTGCTGAACCAATTTTCATGGTTTTTGATTCGTTGGATTTGTCTCCTCCCCGAATAGCAGAATACATATTAAAAATAGTGAAAAACTAAAAACTAAAAAAAACTAAAGAAAAAAAACTAAAACTAACTAACTAACTAAACTCGATATGTGTAATAAATACTTAATCATGTCAATAAATGCTCATGTGTTTATCATATGTCAAACATTTGTTGTCCAATCCTGTCAAATGTAACAACTATTCATGTATGCGTTCAGAAATTTATTTTTCGTAAAATATCTCGAAAGTTCAGGTACTGTTGTATTTGTTTGTCATAAACATTAATTTGTGTAAATAATTTTTTAATTATTTAATTTTTTATTGCCAAAAATAATACCTAAGATTTATTCTACAGTTTAACAAGTGTAAATGTCTTTTTATTAGTTATCTATGATTTTTTTTGATGCTATTGTCTATCTCTCGAAAGTTCAGGCACTGTTATTATATTTGGTGGTTTTATCTGATTTTGTGCGAGTGCATTAATAACAATGCCGCGTCCTAGAAGATCTAATCTTTCCCAGCGGAGCCGTAATGCAATTAGGCAACGGAATATCGCGAATCAATTATCTGCTGAAGAACGAGAAATTGCACGAGAAGAGCGCCGCGTTAGTATGGAGCGAAGAAGGGCCTTAATTCGTGCTTCTCAAACAAAAGAGCAAAGAGAGGCAGCCCGTGAAACGGCTAGGTTGGAAACGTGAAATCGTCGAGCTTATCGTACAGATGAACAGAGGAATAATCTTCGAAGTGCAAGAAGAAATGGTTCAAGTACTGATTTGAATCGAGCAGCGTTTCTATATGATTGCACCATCGACTACAGCTTGCATCGTTTAGTTTGCATTGGTCCAATGGACGTTGCTTGCCAGTATTGTGGCGCATTGAAGTTTGCTGGTGAAACGCCTGGTATGTGCTGCCTTAGTGGTAATGTGAAATTGCCATTATTGGTCCCGCCACCAGAGCCATTGAGCTCCCTGCTTTACGGCGAAACACTAGAATCACGACATTTTCTAGCGAACACTCAAAAATACAATGTCTGTTTCCAAATGACTTCATTTGGGGCGGTAGTTATCGAAGAACACGGATATAATCCGACATTTAAGGTAATTTACGTTAAAACCTTTATTTTCTATGATTGTCAAAAAAAATTGGAATGTAGTTTATTAGATTTCTGTATTGGTCTCTGAAATAAAAATGGCATGTTATTATTTGAAAAAAAAAAATGTTTGTAAATCTAACTATAACTATGGCTTTGACTTTACAGTCGACTGACTTTACAGTAATGGCCGTGTTCCTGATGACGAATCGAGCGGTTTGATTTCATTTCCTTAAAATTTTTGCAATTTCGTCTCATCAAAGGACGAGCTTATCAACAAAGTATTCCCGGATATCATTGCTAACCACAAAAATACTAAATGGTTAAGTGAGCAAGCAATTTTGGCCGCTAAAAATAAAGATGTAGATGACCTCAATTTAAAAATTCAAAATCAAATCGAAGGTACTCAGCATTCATTCAAATCTATCGACTGTGTAACACACGAAGAGGCCACTAATTATCCAACTGAATTTTTAAACTCCTTGGATGTGCCTGGTTTACCACCGCACAATTTACAACTGAAGGTTGGCTCGGTAGTTATCATGCTTAGAAATTTAAACCAACCAAAACTGTGCAATGGAACGCGTTTAGTGATAAGAAAACTGATGAGCAATGTGATTCACGCGTCGATACTTAAAGGAAAATTTAAAGATGAGGAAGTTCTTATTCCAAGGATTCGGATGATCCCAAGGGATATTCACTTTGAGTTTAAACGAATTCAATTCCCGATTCGTCTTGCCTTCGCCATGACGATCAACAAATCACAGGGCCAATCCTTGACTATCTGTGGGCTCAATCTGGAAAATACATGTTTTTCTCATGGTCAATTGTACGTGGCATGCTCACGTGTCGGCAAACCATCCGCTTTATTTGTTCTTGCGCATGACCAAAAAACAAAGAATGTCGTTTACTACAAGGTGCTTGAATGAAAATCCCATTAATTAATTAATCCGAGTGTATCCCAATCTGCAAAACATAGTTTTCAATAATTTTTTTTGATATGTGTTTAAAGTACTTAATTATTATTATTTTCTTAATTTTTATTCTCATTCGGTATGTATTCATCATCATTCATCATAATAAAATACTTTTATGTTTCTATCTATATTAATATATATTAATACAAGTAACACGACATTCATTAACTGTTAGGCGGTACGAAGTTCGCCGGGTCAGCTAGTATATAATAAATAGATAAATATAAATGTAAATATAAATCTTTGGGGGAGGCCTATGTCCAGCAGTGGACGTCCTGTGGCTGATGATGATGATGATATACTATGTTTGTATATTTTTAGAGATCAATAACCGCAGGCGGAACATCCTTTACAAAGTCGATGGACGACACTTTCTCTTAAACCTGTATTATGACCAATGAATGACTAATGAGTTATTTTTAGTGGAGCTAACTATCATCAATTAATGTTTTGTAGATGTACGTCATATTTATCACTGCCTAATTATTTTGTTTTCAATCTTAAATCGTTAGTAATTAAGCACAGTGTAGATATTCCCTTAGGGGGTCGCCTCCTTGGTCTAAAGGCAGCATGTATGAACTGTGGAACTCAGTGTGTGGAACTCTGTGTGAACTCAGGTCGGGCAAAGCAAATTTTCTAATTTAATTTGCCTGGGACTGGATCCCTTATTGACGTCAGGCAGGCGGCCGGTCGGAAAACTAAGCCAAATCTTCTCTGCAATATGCTTGAAAAAGTGTGTTGCGCCGACCCCACATTAATGTGGGATAAGGGCAGGTAGAAAGAAAGGAAAGTAGACATTCCTTTGGGGTCAGATTCAGGATAATGTGTATGACTGATGCGTACGTATCATCTTTTTTTTTATAGCAGAGACTGGCAAACAAACAGATGGGTCACCTCATCATCAGAGATCACTTACCATCCATGATTATATTGTGTCTTGGGTGTCTATACACCCAAGACACAATAAAATCATGGGTGCGTTGCCAACCTAAAAGCAGAAAATGGAAGGGGAGGGTAAAGGGATTGGGAAAGGGATGGGGGGAAATGGGCCACCGGTAATCTCACTCACCGAACGAAACGCGACAGCAAGCTGCCACTTTACGTCGGTTTTCTGTGAGACAGTGGTATCAAACCGGTCCAGCCGACCTACAGTCTACAGCGTGGCTCTACCACTCAATTCTAAAAAAGTTATTATGGATTTTGGTGTGGAATTTTTAATTTGATTTTTGAGTTGTTATCTATTTATGTCTGAAATTATATTTATGAGATTTTTAGCGCGCACCTAGCGTGGCAAAGTGATTACTCTACAGTAACCTTAATACGAAATTTTCTCAACTCTCGAAATCGACGATAGTTTACAGTTTCTACATACATTTTTCAGTTCGCTGTAGTTTCCGCAAAGTGGCGCTGCTAGTGAAATGTATGGAGAAAACGGCTTATCGTCGATTTTGAGAATCGAGAACTGTCAAAATAAACTCTCACTGGGGGTACAGCTATTGGTAAGCGCAGTGTGGTGAAAAGAAATCAACGACCATTATCAGCTTCCTCAGCTTGTCGGGCGAGTAGCCGTCTGTGAAGCGAGAAGCCGCGGGTTCGATCTCCGCACCCAGAAATATGTTTGTATGTCCTATAGATGTTTGTTTCCGGTCTGGGTGTTGTGAAATCCAAAGTCTCTTGTAGTTCCTGATGCCTACGACAGAAAACTCAATCTTAGTGTGGTCAGTACTATTTATGTGACTTTGGGTGTTATTTATTTATTTATTGTCAAACAATGATATTATCGGTGAACCGTGAACTAGAATCATGCCGGCTTGCTTAATTGCTTCTTCGCAGTTCGAAGAGCCTAGAGGGAAGTTCTCTTTATTTTCTTACGACTTCCAAAAAGGAGAAGGTCCTCAATTGTCTGTATTTTTTTAATCTATGTTACGTGATATCTCCGCCAAATGTGGACCGATTTTCAAAATTATTTTTGTGCTCGATAGAGCTTACTTCGAGGGTGGTCCCATATAAATTGTGCACGATCGGGTCAAGTAGGAAGTCGGTTAGTTATGTGTTTATTTTTTTTATTTTTTTTATTGTGGCCCACAAGTGTTTGTTTCGCGTAATATTTCATTTTGATTTGCCTCCGTTGCGTCACTTAGGTGGCCACTGAAAACCAGCGCCGTGTTGTGGCTCACGTCGCAACGCAGCATTTAAGCTGAGCTGGCCACCTAATTATCACAATTCATCTGTGCAACGCGCCCTTTAGTTAATGCTGTTTATGTACCTTGTGTTATGTTGTATGGTGACTATTGTGATAATAAATTCATTTTCTTTCTTCTTTCTCTTCTTTCTTTAAATTACAATAGAGATAGATAGATAATTACAAAAGATGATTAAATCACAATAACTCTATAATGATGTATCTAAAAGAGCTCAAACGTTACGTTGTCATATGCGCTTGAGCAAAACGGTTATATAATTTTATTACCCTATAATCAAGAACTACACCAATTCGGTCAATGTTAAATCGTGTCTTAACTCATAACACTAATGTGTACATATGTTTATGTCCTTACTTACAATCGGAATCAGTCACGGTATTGACTTTGTAGAGCTGGCAAGGCAACCGTATTTTCTTGGTCTCTCTTATTTCATGCATTGTCATGGTTTTGGCCTTTTGGGAATGAAGAAGGAGGTCTTTCTGTGTTGGTTCTTCGATCACCTGTTTAATATTGATTGACTAGGTTCCGTTTGGGGATCTGTTTGCGCGAATTTTGTATTTAATGATGTATTTAGACCACGCTGACGTATATGTTTGCTGTATTAAATGCCGTTTATACGAGGCAGTCGGATAGTAAATTATGAACAGAGAATTCCCACGTTGTTCTATCTTTGTTTTAATGCTAAAAACGTAATAAACATATTTCACACCGCCTTAAATAAAAGCAAACCTCTCTTAATTATATTAGTGTATATTATAGAACTGACCGAGACTGCCTCGGTGGCGTACTTTAAGTTATATTTCGGTATGACTACCGTCCTGAGGTCTCGGGTCGACCCGGGGGTCGGGCAATGTAATATTGGATTTTTTAAATATCAACCCGGAGTCTGGAATTTGTGCCCGATATGGCGATACGCTCGTAACCTATCACATCAGCGGGCTTAGCCAAGTGGCTTATGCGCTAGTCGAATATAATAGTATATGTATGTCTGGGAATGAGATAAGAGTACACTATAGCTATATAGCACTATGTAGCGTACTTGTACGTTGTATTTCTATTCGACTACCGCATAGGCCACTTGGCTAAGGCTTAGCCAAGTGGCTTAGCCGCTAAGCCCGCTGGGACTGAACTAAACTCGGCGTAATGTGGGTGTTGTACTTCACTAGTGCGCCTCGGCCTACCCCTTCGGGGAGCTTGGCGTGACCTTATGTTATGATATATCATATTTTTGAAAAGTAAGACTGTTGGAAGTGTAATATAAGAATCCGAAACCATTTCGACGATCTTTATTTGTGTTAAATTTCACCCAAATCAGCAGCCCGAGCAAAAAAATTTCTGACAACCGTAAATGTATTCGAACTCGATGCGCGTCTATGAAATTTGTATGAAATATTAATCAAATGTCATCAGTGCGCAGCGAGTTTACATTTACATTAGCTTTTCGTGCTCGGGCTACTCTTCAGTTGTCACGATGTGGTTGATAGACAGACACACAGCCATCCGTACACACTTTATAGCATTTGTCATTTAAAGTTATTAACATAGATTTTTATAGCGTTTATGTTAAAGATTTAGTTAAATAGAGTACTTAGCCTCCGACCTCGCCTTATAGGGCCAGTGTCACGTTTAAGGTCATACGTGACCAAGTGTTGAATGGGAATTTGTTTTTATGATGTTTGACTACTGTTTAGACTTACTGCGTTGTTTAGTGCGGTGGCGTGCAATCTATACAAACCAAGAGACACTGTTTACCCTGACATCACGGACGTAAAAAAAAGATGGACGGAGCGCTAGGAACATTGAGGGCCTTACTTATAAAAAACTTTTTCGCTTATCTTTTCGCTAAGAATAGCCTGTCACTTTTTTCCTTGCGTTACATTGTTTAAAAATGAAAGGGACAACCTATGGTTAAAGATGAGCAGTGCTTAAATATTTTTATAAGTAAAGGGCAATAAGTGAAGCAGGGTTTTTCGGTTAATTCGATCAGTCGCCGCCATTACGTGTCGATCGAATGGGCCGAAAATCCTGCTTCACTTTCTTCTTCACTTCACTTCAATATTCCTAGCGGAGCGCTATCCATCGTCCATCTGTTTTTTACTTCCATGTCTGTCATATTGCTAATAAAAAAAATATAACCAATAACACATCTGGGACGGAAATTAGTACGGCGGAGTGTGGATGTTCTAGTTCGTCTCTGCCTATCCCTCGGGGATACAGGCGTAAGTCTATATATGTATATATTGTATGTACTTCAAGTATGATGAAGGAGCGAGTGGCCCTGCTGAAGGGCCGACTCCTGCGGAGGTTGCGGCTGAATGCAACTGCGTACCCCGTGACCTTCGTAATAGGGAGAGAGAGGAACACCGCGAGGTTTAGTCGGACGGCTTTAGGGCCGGTGAGTCCAACATACCTCCATGCTCCGGCATTTAGAGATCTGTAAATAGATTCCCCGAGGAAAAAAGTCACGGCTCGGACTGACCACGAAGACTGCAAAGCCTTCAAAACGTCGGGAATAAAAATTAAAACTAAGCATGATAGAATCCGTAAAAACAGTTTTATCTCAATGTATATATCTACATCGCATTACATACATTCGCATACATTAAGAAATCAGTATCATTGTAATATGTACATGTATATATATATACATGTAATAATATGATTGTATAAATTTTAATAGGCTGTTGATCTAAAAGGTAGAACTGATTGAATAAACAACCATTTTTGGCTTAAATAACAGGAAACATACTAAAAAAATGTATATTTTGCAAATATACAAGTTATTCATTTTTTTGTATTTTATGGTGCAATAGCACCAGTCACCACCATGATAATAATTTAATTACATTGTGATAGAGTGAATGGAGCTTATTAATACATTTTTTGAGACCGTAGATAATTAAAGTAATTTTTTACAATTTTCATTCAAAGTATTTTGCGTATCGTAACGATACGTGTAAAGTCGATCGAAAACTATACCGGGTAGTTCTTAAAGTTGGTACCAATAACAATTCCACATAACCATTTAAAGGGCAATGGTAAAGTTAAAAAATAAAAAATTGAATATATTTTTTTTACCAATCATTAAGCACGGAGACATTAAAATCGGAATGCGACCTGTAAATCGTCGCAATTCGCATAGAAACGGCTTTGTGTATGCTAAAATTAAGTAATTACTCACATATGTAGGTATTTATTATTTATGTATTTTTCAGTAACATAGCTATAGTTTTTATTCATTATTGTAAGAAAGAAAGAAGAAAGAAATAAACTTTATTCAGCCAATGTCTCAGGCAACAATAAGTGGGAGAACACAAAAAAAAGACAAAATATGTAACACTAAGAGGTAACAAATTTGTTAATTATACGTGGTAAATATTATTCGTAAAGTAAAAAAAAGAGCACACAAAAAAAACATCATGAACGTGCTCTTATCCTAAACCATCCGTGTCCGAGACTAAAAAGGCCACAGGCTCAGTATTCGCCACTACCACCACACTTGTACACACTAATACTATGGACTTTTAATCTGCAATAAAAATATTATTATTATTATTATAGGTCACATCCCCATAGGACCCAATGAGCCAGATTTTTTTTTTCATCACATATTCAAGTTTTCGTTATTAAAAAATTATAAGCCTTACGAAATTTTAAACTTTACCGCTAGATTGCTAGCCACCATCTCTTTAAACGTAGTTATTATTAATACCAACTTTATGAAACACCTTGTATATTGCTAATTTCTTAAGTTTACGCGAATGCTATTCATTGAAATAAAACTATTTTTACGGATTCTATCACGATTTGGTTTTAATTTTTTAATTCAGTCCAGCCCGTGACCACGAAGACTGCAAAGCCTTCGAAACGTCGGGAATAAAAATTAAAACCAAATCGTGATAGAATCCGTAAAAATAGTTTTATTTCAACCCTGTATATTGGTTTAAAACTTTATTCATTATGTTCTGCAGGGTCACCACGACCTCTTATAGCAGTATTATTTTAATCGTTCTTCGTTTGTTTTGTATGGGAGTCGGTACAAGTAAAATTATAATAATACTGCTATAAGAGGTGGTGGTAACCCCCCTGTAGGTTTGAATGCCTAAGATGAAGGATTAGTAACTCATGTATTTGAGATCTTATCCAAAATTGCAATAGCTTTGTAAACATGACCTTTGTGAGCGAGTAACTGGCAAATGAAAGGTCACGGGTTTGATTTTAATGACATATGTACTTTCGCATTAGTGACAGGTAGCCGTATCATACGTAACAGTTTAAAATAGTCGCCTCCTTGACAAGTAACTCGATCATGAGTTTTTTGGCATTTCACGTTAGGGACTACGTAAAATATTTGTATGACGACCACCCGAACGCTAAATTTCTATTTCTATTTTAAATAGTAAATACAGGTAATTTATATTTATAACAATTTTTAAAACATTATTTTGTATTACGTCGTTTAGTAAAATATCTCACTTTATCCGACAGCTCCCATGTGCCACCTCCGTCACCCGGGCAGATAAGTTTGCCAAAGTATAGGCATCGTCTGAAATTTACGCAAAGAAAGCGTGACCATTCAGCCAACGTGCATATATTAAAATTAATATTCCTTTTATATAATAGTAAAAACTAGTTCCATTGGTCACTTAAATAAGATTAAGATCTAGCAAATAACTAAAACAGTTAGCTTGTAGAAACCTGAGTGTTATGCGTTTAGTTGTATGCATGGATCAGTTTTGTCCATTACTGGTGTTGAGGTTAAGTAACGCGCCAACATTCTTGTCACGTGTCGCCTTCCATACAAAACTACAAACAATTGGGAAACATCAGATTCCATACAACTAGGACGTTAGAACTTAAGAATTCTTATTTTTTTTATTGGGCAGTTAATTTTTTTTATATTCACATCTTTTAATTGAAAGATTATCAGTTTATTTCGGATTCCATTTTCATTCTTCTCTCAGACTCGAAGTAGGTATTTCGTATACAATAACAATGACCTAATGGTGCTACATCATCTGGAATTAACAGGATATTGTACCTTATTTGGTATGTATTAAATAAAAGAGAATATTTATGACACGTCTGTTTAATATAAGTTCTCTACAATATCTATCTACATTAAAGACATTAACTTATAATAATTTTAGCACCTATACCAATATCCTGTGTTCGGTGGGTCCCGCCGTCTATCCTATCATAATATTGTAATAATGACATAAGCTCATGCCTGTATCCCCGGAGGGGTAGGCAGAGGCCCCCTAGAGAACTAGAACACCCACATTTCGCCGAGCTTAGTTCCGTCCCAGATGTGATAGGGAGCGAGCCTATCGACATATCGGGCACAAATTTCAGACTCCGGGCTGATACTGAAAAATCCAATATCACTTTTCCCGACCCGGGGGTCGAACCCGAGATCTCAGGACGGTAGTCGTACCGAAATACAACCTCGCCACCGAGGCAGGTAATATCATAATAATTATAAGAAATCAGTTCAAGTAACCGCTCTGCCTATAATTGCTTAAGTTGTTATTAGGATGGTTATATACCAAAATGGATTTCGTAAAAACCAACAAAATCAAATATTTGCTTGAAAATAACTTGGCTTGTTTGTGTTCGTAGAAATAAGACATTTGCTTAGCATTATTTGATAAGCATTAAACAAAGGTATAAAATAATATATTATGTATCCTATGCTGCGGTGGATGTGAATGTCGCTTGAGATGGTATGGCCACGTTTTGAAGACACCACAGAGTAAGTTTGTCGCAGGTGTCTGGAGGCCTAGTTTGTAAAACGAAATCCGCAGTTGCGGACTTCGTTTCAGACGTTTTGCTATTCTATGTGGTTCACGTGTCCGACCGATATCGGTGCTATAAGTTTCGTTTCGGAGAATGTAATGCTGTAAACCGTTTGACAGCCCATTCTTCGATGTTTGACATTTATTTTATCCACGTGCATAGCATGGTCTTTGGTGCATAGACGTGAATCTACCTCTATATTAGTCTGTGCGGTAGAGTATTGGTCCGATATCGTTCATCCGATAACGTTTTATAGAATAGACACCCTGGCCCAGATCGTAATACGGTTAAGTTCCTATGGAGAGCCCAAAAAGCGCTGGCTGGACGTTTTAGAGGATGATATCTAGAGGATCTATGTTTTTTTTTTATTTTATTTAGTACAACAAACAATTGTGTAATTAATAGAAATATATAATAAATTAGATATAGGTACAAAGTAACACTTAAGCACATTTTTTTTTCAATTTTAACAGTATGATTACGTTGTATATTTTGTAAAAATATAAATTATTACAGTACATAATAAACTTATCTATAATTTAATATAGACTAAAATTCTTTATTCTAAACCACACATGTTTTACGAAGTACATTAAATATTGCAATGGGTGATGGTCTCACTGTGTAGGTGCTCAAGATTGTTGTATTAGTTGTTTTGCGTATACGTTACGAGCTACGAATACCATCCTGCGTTCGATTCCTGGGTCGGCTAAAGTGATGTTGAATTAATTATTATTTGCTCAATATCAGCCCGGAATCTAGAATTTGCATTTGACATGCGTTAGGCTTATCCCATCACATGATACGACGGAAATAAGCTGGGACAAAAGTGGGTGTACTGGTAGCGCCTCTGCCTTCCTTTTCGAGGATAACAGGGTTGAGTATATGTGTATGCAAGTCCTCTGAATTATTGTCTGTTAAAAGCACGTTCAAAAAACCTCTGCGACAGCATACTTCTATCTTTATTAGGTAATGGATTTTATTCCGTTTAATTGGTCTGTATTAATTATAACTGACGCAAAAAATGTAATGCGTGTGAACCTGCATCTCGTATCTCAGAACGAGAATATAATTTTTCGTTGCAGCTATTTCAATTCTTATTCTTGGGTCTCAAACTATCTGATAAATTTAAAAAGAAATAAAAATGTTTGTAAGAGAAGTTTGAGAAAAAATGGCATGCTTTAGCGCCAAATGCTCATACACTTAAGGTCGCCTTATGTAGTTTAAGGCCCCCTTATCTGTAAAATTGTATGAGGAAAATCAATGTAAGTTTTAAAGTTGAGTACCGTTTGACAATTCGGGAGTTAGTCTTAGAATTATGTAAAGTTTGGCTATTTGCGAATTTATTTACTTGAAGTTTGTATTGATCGATTAACGGCTCAAGAGTTGGACACAACAAATCATGGCGCAGTTAAAGACATTAAAAATCATAATGTTAATTTACATATAGACAAGTATAAACGTCCCGTAAATTACACAACCTAGTACAAGATAAATTAACATCGCTGTTGTAATTTAAAAGTACGTTTTACCACACATCTCATAACCGCAAAGCCTCCAATATTTATCCTTTTAGTAATCATTGCAAAATTGTGAGCCGCGAAATCCTGTTTTGCGAATACAACGCATTCGCATGTTATGGCTTGGTACAAGAGTAACTGATGAAAATAGGCATAATCAGAGCGTTTTTTTTTTATGAAGTATGAGACTATCCCGCCCAGATACTCGCCACTGTAAGGACCACTTGCAATAAATCTCTATTTATCCCAAATCTTGATTTAAAGATACGAGTGAGCTGTAAGGTAATTGGGACATTTACAACTGGAGAGGCCAGATGTAAGCCACCATGGATATATTTTAGTCTTATTATTAGAGCTGTTTTAAGAAGGTAGCAGAGGAATTATATTGTGGGAAATATTAACTTCGTCCAAATCCAAATTTTGTGGCAGAGTCGCGCTGTAGACATTATCGGGCTCGACTGGTCCGATACCATTGTTTCACAGAAAACAGACTTATAGTGGCAGCTTGCTGTCGCGTTTCGTTCGGTGAATGTAATTTAGAGTCGCCTCCTTGGTCTAGTAGCAGCATATACGGGCTGTGTACCGGAAGGTCATGGGTACGATTTCCAGGTCCAGCAAAGCGAATTTTCTAATTTAATTTGCCCGGGACTGAATACCCCGGGGTTGATGTCAGGCAGGCAGCTTGAAAATGTGTGTTGCGCCGACCCCACATTAAGGTGGGATAAGGGCAGGTAGAAAGAAAGATGTAGTCCTACAAGTCTTCTAGATGTACGGCAATGCCCCTCAGTATCCTTCTCTCGATGTAGCCCTGTGCCTTTTGCATACGCATCGGTATTTCTGCACCATTACACCATAACACACCATGAATAACAAATGGTACTTCGCAGACATCCATCTTACAATTCGGTGGTATTTGTGATACATGTTGAGGTCAATGGTCTTAATGAAGTTTTTTCTAACTATGTAGTCGGCACATAACGAGCTGAGTATTAAATAAATTCATTTGTAATTTAATTTTGTTGTTATATGAAGTGTAATAGTGTATTTTATGTGAGACTTCTTTGCCATATCTTATTACACACACATAACATAAGCTCACGCCTGTATCCCCGAAGGGGTAGGCAGAGGCGCATTAGCGAACTAGAACACCCACATATCGCCGAGCTTAGTTACGTCCCAGATGAACGTCCCTCAGAACCGTAGTCGTACCGAAATACCACCACGCCACCGAGGCAGTCCATATCTTATTATATGTATATATCTAGTAATATTAATGTCATGAAGATGACATGATGACATTCAATCAGAAGAAACATGAAAGTCGAGTGAATGCGGTGGAAATGCGTTCCCTGCGAAGTATGTGTGGAGTCACCCTTGCCGATCGTATGAGGAATAGCAAGATAAGGGATTGTTGTAAGTTGAAGAATGATGTGGTGACTAGGATTGAGAAAGGGATGCTGAGATGGTTTGGACATGTTGAAAGGATGGATGAAAGGCGACTTACGAAAGGTATTTATCGTGCTAAAGTGAATGGTAGGGCCAGAAGAGGGCGCCCGACACGATCCTATATGGATCAAATAAGCGATATCCTTCGTAAAGGGCAAGTTCGGAGTACCCTCAACCGGCGGAAATGTATGAAACGATGCATGAATGTGGATGAGGCAAAAGAGGTGTGTCAGGATCGTAGCTTGTGGCGCTCAATTGTCTCTGCCTACCCCTATGGGATGCAGGCGTGAGTGTGTATGTATGTATGTATTAATGTCAATGTGTGAATGTTGGTTTGTGTATTTGGATTTTAATCAATCATGCTTATAGTGATAGATCCCACCGATTTGATTGATGAATTAATGACATTTAGATTTTCTCTATCGCGTTATAAATAAAGGCTCAAAATACTTTTTCATACGCATTTAATTCGTTAATGTAACGTGAACCCGTTACGAATGCATTCATATGGTCGATCCTTAGACAAAAGAAGATAAGTTCGGTCATAGTGAATAGCAGTTCTCAGTGGCTTAACTATACTGTTGAGGGCCCGTGGCAAATTCATGTTCACAGCCCTTTCGGCCAAGGACCCCCTATTCTCATAGTCAAGGCCCTCTATAGTAGGTGGCGCTGGGGGCTAAATAAGATAGGTTCGATCATAGTGAATGGCAGTTTTCAGTGGCGTAACTATACTGTTGAGGGCCCGTGGCAAATTCATGTCCACGGCCCTTTCGGCCAGGGACCCCCTATTCTCATAGTCAGGGGCCTCTGTAGTAGGTGGCGCTGGGGGCTAAATAAGATAGGTTCGATCATAGTGAATAGCAGTTCTCAGTGGCGTAGCTATACTGTTGAGGGCCCGTGGCAAATTCATGTTCACGGCCTTTTCGGCCAGGGCCCCGCTATTCTCATAGTCAGGGGCCTCTATAGTATGTGGCACTGGGGGCTATGGTCTGGGGCCCGTGGCATTATGCCCGAATGCCATCCTATAGCTACGCCACTGGCAGTTCTGTAGGCAACGCAGGTGAAGCAAAGAACAAACCTTAGTTGGTTATTAACTATAAAGTATATGACTCATAAACCTAAACGTAGAATAATTACCATATAAATCATTACTTAACTGCCATAATTTTGCAGTAAAGATAATAAAACAAAAATACTATTACCATGAAGTGTCGGTAACGTTTTAAAGCAAAAACATTTTAATGAGACTATGAAAATCATGGTTTAAACCGCAGGCAAAGGCTGCTATAGAGCGCACTACGACTAAGTCTCATTCAAAGAAACGAACCCCCGAATGGTCAAACGCTCCTCAACGTTAACGGCTTCTTACATTGATTTTTGCCATACAATTTTGACAGATAAGGCGGCCTTAAATACTTAAGGCGACCTTAAGTGTATGAACATTCGGCGGTAAGGCTTATATCTAGAGGTATAGAGCGAACTTCGACTAAGTCTCAGTTAAAGAAACTAACTAACTGCCGCACTCAGAGACGTTCCTTACATTAGGCCTAATTGGTATTTAACTAATTGACATTAAATATTTCAATACCGAATACATGGGCTGCCGCACTCAGAGTCATGTAATGGTCAATTAATTAGTTCCTTAGTGTAGATTTAAAAAAGTTACCTCTCAGAGTCAGATAATGGTTCATTAATAGCCCTTAATGACAATTAAAGTTAAATACGGCACGACCTTTACTTATCTATTTAATGATTGATTTGGACATTTACGTTTTGTGTTTGAGGTTACATTTTTGTTAGGCAAAGGCGTATTAGCGAACTGGGTGTACTACCTGTGTAAAATACCTGTGAGTTAAATTCGCATTGCGTATTACAATATAGCCTATGTCCAGCAGTGCACGTCATGTGGCTGATGATGATGATGATTACAATATTTTAAAGCGCATGCCGGAAACAACGTGTGCCTGACCTTTCAAGACATCGCAATTCTGGCGGCAGCGGCTACCGGCCATGTTATTAGCATACAGCGCATACAGCGATGCGACGATGGTTCAATTTTGAACAGGGATTTTTTAGCCCATTTTAAGAGTATAGGGACGAAATTGTCTCGGGCAACAGGTGCTTTCGGACGACGGCTGTCCAATATGGAAGGTCCTAGCACCAATGGTATCCCGTGTCAGCCGTAAGAGGCGCCTCATAGCGCTCCTTTTAGTACTTTTGTACATGTGACTTCCAGATGGATGGTAGCACAGGTGGTTGGCTTTGCGCTATCATCTAGTGGTAGTGTATATGGACTGTGAACTGGGAGGTCCTGGGTTTGATACCCAGGTCGGGTGTGGTGTTTTTCTAAAAGGAGAAAGGATAGGAGTTGGCGTCAGAAAGGCAGCCGGTCGTAAAAAACTTAGCCAAATTGTTCCTGCAACATGCTTGTGACAATAAAAAATGTATTGCGCCGACCACACATTAAGATGAGATAAGGGCAGGTAGAAAGAAAATGTAAATAAGATTACAATAGTAAGAATTGCTGCACACAGTAAGGATAATTAAATGAGACCTAATTCGTCATTAACTAATTTACATTAAAGTCGTTAATCAACGTTGTATCCCAGAGTCCAAATTTAATGGTTCGTTAGTTAATGTCAACTTTATGTATCAGTGGGACGGATCTTTGACATTTGATCTGACAGCCTTCGTGGCGCAGTGTGCGAGTAGTAGTAGCCGGCTGTGAAGAGAAAAGTGCGGCGCGGCGGGTTCGATTCCGCACTGGGAAAAGTGTTTGTGTGATTATTTTATAAAAAGGGCATAACGAGACGCATAATTTCATTTCAATACATTTAAAAAAAAATAACTGTGCCCATTTTTTTCGATGGCATATGGGAAGGTAAACCGCTAGTATACATACAGTTTTGGGTTTTGTTTTGTATTGTGTTTTGTTTTTGTTTTTGTGTTTAGTGTTTCGTTTATTGTGTATTGTGTTTTGTTTTGTGTTTTGTGTATGTATGTTGGATTATTATATACACTGGTATTTTCTGCAAGACCTTAAACAGTATACCATATCAGTCTAGACCAGGCATCACCACAAAACTGGTGATCCAAATCTATGAGCAAGTGGTCATTTATTAATCACCTGTCACACAGTACTGTACAGTACAGGTTGATACACATATCCATGCGGCAGGACGTCGTCGACGTGTTGCAAGAAATAAATTATTTTCAAACACATTACGCTGATTTTAGCAATATCATCGTGCAAGTCAGGTTAGGGTAAAAAGATGGACTAAACTATAGTTTTTTCTTAACTTAACTTAGGTATAGGTTAGGTTAAGTAAGAAAGAAAAACATGTAACTAATGACTTGGCAGCATGGTCTCTGATCTTAGCTGGTTCCCTGTGGAACAAATGTAAAAAAATATAATGTCAAATGTTTGACGTAAAATGCTAATCAATCGTTAAGGACTTAAGTAAAGGTGTTTCTGTACGTTGTCGTTAAGGGTCGCTAATGAATCATTAGCTGTCTCTGAGTGGTAACGTTTTGAAATCTATACTAAGGAACGATTTAATGGACGATTAAACGACTCTGAGTGCGGCCGTCAGTGAGATTTGGAATTTTTAAATCGAACTTCGACTTAGTCCGTGTAATTTTTTACAAGAAAATTTTTGCTTAGTGATAGTCTGTCAGTTTTTCTTGTAAAAAATGGCCTCGGACTAAGTCGAAGTTCTATTTAAAAATTCCAAATCCTCACTGAGTTCGTTTCTTTGACTGAGACTTAGTCGAAGTTCGCTCTATTAATCTCAGTCTTAAAGCCTTGCGTCCTTTATTGGCGATGACCGACGTCTCATGGGTTTAGGAACTGCGAGAGATTTTAGGTCTCACAAAGCCCAGACCCAAAACAATCTTTGGATCACATAAACATTTGTCTCGATACGGAATTGTACCGTAATCCCCACGGGGTTAAAATCCTATAACATTGTGGTACGGAAATAAGGAGCCTTACTTCTAAAAACATTTCTGCTTATCGTATCTTTAAGAATAGTTTGTCACATTTTTCCTTGCGTCACATTGTTTGAAAATGAAAGGGACAAGCTATTCTCAAAGATAAGAAGAAGCGCGTAAATATTTTTATAAAGAGGAAAATAAGCTTAATAATAAGCTTTTATTGTACTGCAATAGTTGTAGAGCCACGCTGTAGACAGTAATGTCTAACGATAAATAAATTACACCCAACAGTCATACACATAGTACTGACCCCACACTAGGTGTAACCTGTATCTTGAGTATCAGAAACTACAAAAGACTTTCGGTTTCACAACACCCAGACCCGAAACTAATATATGTGGGCCACACAGACATTTGTCTCAGTGCGGGAATCGAACCTCACGCTTCACAGCCGACCACTCGCCTGCTGCGCCACGGAGGCTGCCACGAATGGGCTGAATAGACCGGTTTGATACCACTGTTTCATTGAAAACCGACGTAAAGTGGCAGCTTGCTGTTGCTATCCCAATCCCTATTCACCTCCTTTCACGTTGGCATCCATGATACTTTTCTGGTTTGGGTGTCTATGGGCGGTAGTGGTCACTTACCATCAGGTGACCCACCTGCACGTTTGCCAGTCACTGCTATAAAAAAGAATAACGCCAGTGTTAGTAGACTCAGTACTTTTATATTTGTAAGTCATAATTAAGTCTAAATTACATTTCTTGTAATATCTGCAAGCGAAATTACATCATAATATAGTCATTGTGCACTGACATTTTTCGTACTTCCAATTCTTATAAAATTATTGAGAAATTTTATATTATTTGCCTGTATGTCTTCACTTCAAATGTTAATGGTAATTACTATAAATCATAGACGCTAATACACTGAATATTTATCTATACATACTATAAATAATATTATGTATATTATTTCTTCATCATCATCATCAGCCACAGGACGTAAACTGCTTGACATAGGCCTCCCCCAAAGATTTCCAGATCGACCTGTTGGAAGCACCCTGCATCCAGTGACTATAATATTATTTGATATTTGTGAATTGTGTATGCACATTTTTGCAATTATGTAAAATTAAAGGATAACTTATTATTTGGAAAGTTCTGGCGTGAAACATTCATACAGCTACATAAACGTTCGCGTTTCTAATATAATTTGGATATCAATTGATATGGCCGGCAAATTTTTGAGATTGTGTTGATAGAGCTTACTTCAACAGTAGTTCCATTGGTCAAGATTTTATGGAAGAGTGAGGAATAAACTTTTTTTATAAATAAAATAATACACCCAACAGTCACACACATAGTCCTGACCCCACACTACGAGAGACTTTCGGTCTCACAACACCCAACCCGAAACAAATATCTGTGGGCTACACAGACATTTGTCTCGGTGCGGGAATCGAACCCGCGACCTCATGTTTCACAGCCGGCTATTCGCCCGCTGTGCCACGGAGGCTGTCAAATAACTGCATAGATTTAGGGATTTTAAGTTGTTTTTAAGTTTTTAAACCTTACTTAAATATTGGATAGTTGTCAAGACATGTGACCTCAGTGGGGTGATGCCAATAGTTGCGGCCATACATATTGAGAAGCTGGGATATTGAACTCGCATGACCTCCGTAAACTAAGCCCGAGCCGCCATTACATCACTTGAGCACTGGACATCGTGGTCGGAATATGTTTGCACATGTTCATTCGAGAACAATCTAGATTGTTATAAAAGGCTCCTTTTGAATTATTTGAAATTCTAGCAAAGACTTATTAACATAACATAAGCTCACGCCTGTATCCCCGAAGGGGTAGGCAGAGGTGCACTAGCGAACTAGAACACCCACATTTCGCCGAGCTTAGTTCCGTCCCAGATGTGATAGCGGGCGAGCCTATCGCCATATCGGGCACAAATTGAGACAGTCCTATTGAGTCTAATATTATTTGAAATTTTGAACATTATTTTTACTAGTCGCCTCCTTAGTCTAGTGGCAACGTGTATGGGCTGTGAACCCTGAGATCTTCGGTTCCTTTTTAGGTCAGTGGGTGGTAAAAAAATATCTGTACCAGTGACTCGCAATTCGTTTTTGTACGTACCCTTTTAAAATATAAGTTAAACTCGCGTACTCTTTATGCCACGAACTGCGTCCAGAGCAGGAACACTGCGCACTTATGATATTTGGTTAATATTTCATACAAATTTCATAGTAGCGCATCGGCCTTGAATACATTTACGATTGTAAGAATTTTTTTTGCTCGAGGCTGTACTGCATTCACAAATGGGCACAGCTTTATATAAAATTTGAAAAATCTTTGAAATTCGAGCTTTTCAAGTTGTTGTAAAACATAACACACGAGCGAAGCCGCGAAGCAAAGCGGGACTTTAAAGACACACTGTGTGTGTTTGATGTCCGCATTGACGACCAGCGACGTGCATAGACATTCCGATCAAGGTAGACAAAAATCTTACCTAATTATTTCCTTCAACTCTTGCGACACCATCATTGCCATTATCAACTCTGTGTCGATTTAAAACATAATCCGAACATTGCTTTTTAGAAAATTTGTATTTAGTATTTTTTTTCTTTATTTATGGAAATAGCAAATCGTTAGGGTAGACAATATCTTTGTCTCTACGGACTGTACGCCGCTGATGACACACACACATGACATGTCACTTGCCTCGAAAAGTGTTGACCCTCGGTCTAAACCCGTAATATAACAACGTAATACCTACACGTAACTTACTGTTGCACATGTGACGAGTCAAGTGAGCGAGCAATTAGTTTCGTCATTCGTATGTTTTCCAACCACACCCGTCTTGTTACCGATGCATGAAAGATTGATGAAAGTAAATGAAGCAAATATCAGAAGCGCGCGCAATAAAAATCGCAATAACGATACGTAAATTGTAAATTGCACATGTGAGGAGTCATGTGATCGGACAATAAGTTCGTGTAATCTGCCAACTAGTGATGTGGATAATCGATTAATAATTGATTATTTATCATAATCGATTATTCTTTAAAGATGTATTATTAATCAACCGGGATGGTTGATTCCCACTTAGGGAAGCCTACGTCCAGCAAT
Source organism: Clanis bilineata (assembly GCA_036417725.1). NCBI lineage: Eukaryota > Metazoa > Arthropoda > Insecta > Lepidoptera > Sphingidae > Clanis > Clanis bilineata. The sequence goes on along the minus strand of CM071145.1, from coordinate 5,426,103 downwards.
GGACGGCGATAGGCTGAGATAATAATTGAGTAACCGATTAATCGACCACGTCTGTAAAAGTAATTGAATCATCGATTTTGAAAAATAATCGATTATCCACATCCCTACTACCAACCGTTGTGATTGAAGTATTAAAGAGGGTACCAACCCTAGCTTTTATATTTAAACTTATCATACCCCTGTTTTCAGGTCGGGAGTTAATAAAAATAGTCAACCAGAATTTTCGCATGTAAGAGTTCTACAGTAGAATTATCGATCATTCAAAATGTGTCAGCCCTATTTTCTCTTTCAATCAGGACCACTCACAGTAACCAACGTAATAACGGTACCCACACAAATTGCACATGTGACGAGTGACGACGCGCGAATCATGTGATCGGACAATAAGTTTCGTGTGATCAGCACACCCCTTGTGATGGTAGGATGCGCGGAATCAGCGCTCGCTGCCATCCTTAATTGTTAAATTACAGTCCGTATTTGTAGCATTGCACTGGACGAAAAAGATTACTACGTCTGCACTGGTGAAACATTTACTTATTGGCAAACTTATCTATGCGTGCGGCGAAATCAGGTATCATTTAGAGTAACTTAGCAATGTAGGAAATTAATAAACTGCCTCTCGACTGCCTCGGTGGTGTGGTTGTATTTCGGTACGACTACTGTCCTGAGATCTCGGGTTCGATCCCCGGGTCGGGAAAAGATATGTTGGATTTTTCCATATCAGCCCGGATATGGCAATAAGCTCGCCCCCTATCACATATGGGACGGAAATAAGCTCAGCGAAATGTAGGTGTTCTAGTTCGCTAGTGCGCTTCTGCATACCCCTTCGGAGATACAAGCATAAGCTTATGTTATATGTGTTATGTTATGTAAAATAATTACTCATCACGTACACCGTTTTGCTAAAACAGGCATGAATACAGCGCTGAAACAGCGACGAAACATCAGATTTGAAAACAAATTTGGCGATTCAGAGACGGTATGTGAAAATGGATAGAAAACCTTACGCTAAGGAAAAATAAGGCATACATTACTTATATTTTTAAATATAAGTTTTTTTATATTGTGAATTGTTGCCAACAGAATGATCACTCAGCCGAAATAAAGCATTAATATTTTATTTGACAGAGGTACACTTGCAAGTGGCGCCTCCATACACCAGATAAGTTTGCCAAGCTTTTAATTGCTTTAGGCAATGACGTAATTTTCCTGTTAGGCTTTTAGACTCTATTAACTCACGTCATTCAATGTCATTACTTTTAAAGTAAACTATAGTAAACATTCTGAGGCCGTACAAATAAAACATCCATTGTAATGATACATAAACGCAAAGAGTAGTTATTGACCATATGTCATGTTACACGGGCGTGCTAATTAGACTGTATCAAACGGTTGTTGTATCGTGTTCGAGGTGATCAAGTATTGACCTAGGACGGATAGATAAACGTGCTACGCTTTAGTCTACAGTAATGATGAAATTAAACAACACTGTTGGTATCGTGATTAATCAACTTTAACCGACTTAAAAAGAAGGTGGTCGATACTTTTAAGTATGTTACTCGATATACTTATATAAGGTGTTTCATAAAGTTTGTATCAATAATAACTAGTGATGTGGATAATAATCGATTATTTTTTAAAGATGTTTTATTACATATATACGGGTCGAATTGATAACCTCCTTTTTTTGAAGTCGGTTAAAAACAGACTGACAGACAGAATAAGCAAATATTTTCTTGTAAAAAATGACTCATACCAAATCAAAATTCGATTTAAAAATTCCAAATCTCTCTCATTGGGTTCGTTTTTTTGATTTACATTTATTTGAAGTTCGCTCTATAAATCTCAGCCAAAGACAGTCTTGTGTCGTAGGTATTAGAAGCTATAATAGACTTTCGGTCTCACAACACCTATACTCGAAACAACATATAATTTAAAGAAAATTAGACAACTTTCTCCAAATATTGTAGATGTCTTATTAAATATTAATTTAATTAACTTATTTGTTTCTTAATTATAGTAGTATATTTTTATTTGCAATTTTTTTGTTATCAACGTCACATGAAATCTAACGTTTTTCGAATAATTAAAGTGTAAATTTTAATAAATAGCTCAAAATTATTTATAATAACTAAAAAAAAAAATTCGAATTCAAGTTTTTTTGAATTTTTGCATTTTCTGAGAAGATTTACCATAGTAACATATTTTTTTTTTCTTACCATCGGAAAGTAGAGATTTCAACGAACAGAAACCATACCAACTTTTTGAAAAAAGCTGATATTTTGACGGGTGAATTTTCGATTGAAAATTAGGGTGTTTTTTCGATATTAATTCAAAATAAGGTGAAAAAATAAATATTTTTAATCAAATAAATTACAGCGTATTTGGGACATAAAAAGGTAAGTTTTCACAAAATTTCGTTAAAAAATAAACAAAATTGTAAAAGATAAAAATAAAAAACCAAAAACTTGGTTTTTTGAATTTTTCACATAAATTTTGAGGTTATGTGAAAAAAAGTGTAAATACAAAAGTTTTAGATCTTTTTATTATCTACAACTTTGCCATTTGACTTTTTTCGTTAGGACTTTTAGTTTTGACGGAAATCGAGAAAAACCGTTTTTTACCCTTAAAACTCACCCCCATCCCTTCCCGACCTCAGATCGCCCGTAAATTATTTTGCCTTTCATTTTTATAATATTTCCCTCCTTTTCTAATGGGTTTCATCCTACTATGATTTTTTTTGGTTTTAAAAATTATCGACCCTGGACTATAAATTGACGTGCATGCATGAAGAATGTAATGAGACTAAATGAGGCGAGAGGTGTGCAAGGATCGTAGCAAATGGAAATCCGTTCTCTGTCTACCTACCTCTATGGGAAAGAGGCCTGAGTCTATGTTCTTTCTTTCTACCTGCCCTTATCCCACCTTAATGTGGGGTCAGCGCAACAGATTTTTTTCAAGCATGTTGTAGAGACGATTTGGCTTAGTTTTTACGACCGGCCGCCTGCCTGACGTCAACCCTCTATGAGGGATTCAGTCCTGGGAAAATTAAATTAGAAAATTTACTTTGCCCGACCTGGGAATCGAACCCAGGACCTCCCGATCCACAGCTTATACATGCTGCCACTAGACCAAGAAGGCGACGGGGCGTGAGTGAGTCTATGTATATACAAAAAACAACAAAGATTTATGCGGCTCTTCTCATTTGCGTGAGCATTGCGTGTTCAAACTTGTAAAATATTAGTACCGCCCGTACCAGACATCTGATCTCAAAGGGAACCTATTTCACTATAGCTTATATAAATTTGTCTGGAGTCTAGATGGAAATTTAATCCGCAGACTGCGCGTACGTTGATAATAAATAAAGTTCACAGTAGATTTATTGGGCGCGTAGACTCTGTTTGTTTTTTATTTTTATAAGACGAGATATTGCGGAATATATTAGTAAATTATTTATGTTCGTGTGAGAGTTGATAATGGCGTATATTAGCAAGATATTTTATATAAATTCATTAATTAAAGAGTCATAAATAAATAAGTCATAAATAACTGGTATTTCGGTACGACTACGGCTCTGAGGTCTCGGGTTCGATCCCCGGGTCGGGCAAAGTGATATTGGATTTTTCCATATCAGCCCGGAGTCTGGAAGTTGTGCCCGATATGGCGATAGGCTCGCCCATCACATCATCGTATCACATCTGAGACGGAACTAAGCTCGGCGAAATGTTGGTGTTCTAGTTCGCTAGTGCGCCTCTGCCTACCGCTTCTGGGATACAGGCGTGAGCATATGTTATGTTATGTTGTCATAAAAATAAACTCAACAACATTCTGTTTGAAAAAGTTGCTTCTACTTGTCTTTTATGTAAAATTCATAGCTTAGGATTTGGCATAGATACTTAACATTAGTTACTATAGAGGTGTTATCAAGCAAGTTTCCATACAAAAAAAAGATCTCAAACGTCAGTAACGCCATCTCAACGTATTCAAATGCGAGGGCGCTTATTACAATTTACACCCTAGAATATTCTGTGACTATTCAAGAATCACGTAAGACAACTTTATTGTCTCCACATTATTACGCGGGCACGACCTTACGCGCGTATATCTCAATTACGAGTGACTTATGACCATGAGGTTACAACTTTTGGATCACAAGTTTCGTGCTGTTGACCCGTGCATGTACTATTGAATGTCTTTGGGATTTGGATAAATCTATCACGACGCCCATTACCAGTTTACAAAGTGTTTATTTATGCAAAAGGTATATAATAAGTGTTTTTAAAAATTGTAGAAGCCCATGATCTAAAACGATATGTTTAATATACCTTCACTTTTATATTGGAAAAGTCTTGTAGAAGTATGGTAGGGTTATGTCTATAACTCACATATTTAATTATTCTGTATTTACAACCAAATGCATGTAGCTATCGAATACAATGTGTAGTGTTAAGAATTTTAATCAGAATTATAATTTAAATTTGATCCCCAATTATTATTTTAATCTAAGCAACAACAATAGCATTAAAACGTCAACTCATTCGGATAACAATTAAAATTAGCGATTTAACACGGTGCATGCGCACACTGGCTTAGATTGAGATTCTAACGAGTCGTATACACCAATCGCAGGTAAACGCTGCGTTTTATTACTTCGACAGACTTCCAAAAAAGTGAAGTTCCTCAATTTTATTCTTCGCGATATCTCCGCCTAATGTGCACTGATTTTCAAAATTCTTTTTGTATTCGATAGAGCTTATTTTAAAATTAGAATTTAAAAACAGGTTGAAATTTTACATTTTTGTTGTCGTTTGATTTGTCTTTGTTATGGTTGTGGGATAGTTATAATATTGAAAACATAACATGATGTAGGACAAAGAAAATAAACACAATATATTTACTAAAAATATTGTTATCAATTCATGAAAGCTAAAGCCTAGACAATAAATAAATCTAAAAAATAAACTGTATATTAAAAATCAACCCGACTGCATAAAAAAGAGAAAACATAGTTATAACAGGTTCGAATGTTTTATTGAAATAAAATTACTTTTACGGATTTTATCACGATTTGGTTTTAATTTTTATTCCCGACGTTTCGAAGGCTTTGCAGTCTTCGTGGTCACGGGTTGGACTGAGATGTCATTTGTCCAAAAATGTTAGTATTACAAAATCTACCTTCATTTTAGAATTATACAGATTTTTAAAAAAGTTAACCGTTTATGTTCCGATCTACGATATACGATTTTATTTCAATGAATAGCATTCGCGTAAACTTAAGAAATCGAATGTTTTAAATAAGACGGGGATTTACTAATACATTAGTAAGATCATTATAAAGTGAATATCTGTGATATTGGCTTATGTATCTATATGTTTTATTCTTGTAGGCTATTCTCTGAACAATTTCACAGTAATTCTATGCAAATCTTGGCCAGAACTTTAAAATATTGCAATATAAGCACATTAGAATATTTCGAAGTTACTGTTTTTAGACCGACTTCCAAAAAGGGGGAGGTCTTCAATTTGTCTGTATTTTTTTATGTATGTTACGCGATAGCTCCAAATGTGGACCGATTTTCAAAATTCTTTTGATGTTCGATAGAGCTTATTTCAAGAGTAGTCCCATGTAAATTTGCTCACGATCGGATTTGAAGACAGTCCGTTAAGTTTTTAAACTTGTGATTATGTTTAACGTACGGTTATTTTTACGGTACCAGTTCGCAGTGTGAACAAATCCTATAAATACGATCGTGACAAGCATCTTGTGAATGTTCTGATGGTTTTATTTCACTTATATATTTGGTATTAGCTGTTGCCACATTATTAAATTATACCACTGATGATTCCATTACAATACGGATTCGTAAAAAAATCACCTATTAAATGGAACTTAAGTTTAACTTTTTTAAATGGTTATAATGTAAAAAAAAACATTTTTCACTGTATTAGATAAACTTTATATTACACTAAACGTTCAATGCATGAATATAATAATAATAAGTAGCAATAAACTAAATCCAAGTAAAAATGTAGTTACAGAAAAAACACGTTCTTTGATCACAGTCTTACAATATTTCTTTTTCAATGTAGAGGTAATGACTAAGCTTGCAGCGATTGTGACGTTGTACGGCTAAATGCATGTACACACAGATTTATATTTTATAGACCGAGCGATATTAACGTATTTAAAAAATGAAAGTGTTCAACGTTCAAGAGAAAGTAGTGAATATAATATTTTTGAATTAATTCATTGTTTAACGCTTATGGACGTTATGAAACAAGTTAATACACTGATTAAAAATGTTAATTACTCTTATGGTAATATTTATGAATGCTCCATATAGTTAAGTGACAATTAACTTAAAAACCGTTTGTCCCTTTCTTCCTTAGCAAGTTTGAAAATGAACTAGACAAAGCATTGTTTAGCGTGCTTCTATAATTTAGCGTTCTTTTATAATACTCTACTTTTATTAGATTTCGTTTCTGGTTCCGTTCTCATGAAAGTCTTTCTAAGGAATAAAAGTAGTATAGGTAGTGTGGCTTTTAATAATAATAATAATAATAAAGCCTTTATTTAACAATCTTTCCAATTTTACAGCATATTCTATTCTATTACTTATGGCTTTTAATTCAGTGCAAGAATTTTCAAAATAGTTTCTATAGGTAAATAAATATATTTTGTGTATGTAATGAGGAAATTTATTGCAATGGTTAATAAATAATTTCTTGCTCTAATAAGAGTTATGCGTTTTGCGCATGCAAAACATTGCCATGTGAATTAATTTGAATTTCGCGATTTCTAATGATTACATCTAATTAATTATCTTAATTTAGATGCAAAAATTTACTGTTTAGGTCACCGGTCGGCAACCTTTTGGCAGGCAGGGGCCAGAAGGTGGCAAATTATAGTAAAGGCGGGCCTCACCTCATATTTTCTATCTAGAATCTATAACATTTTAGATATTTATGACTAATTTACAAAGCAATCAATTTAGATAGCCTCCGTGGCGCAATGAGCGATAAGCCGGCTGTGAAGCGAGAGGCCGCGGGTTCGATTCTCGCACCGAGAAAAATTTTATCCTACCAGAATATCCTACCTTAATGTGGGGTCGGCGCAACACACTTTTTCAAGTATGTTGCAGAAGGGATTTGGCTTAGTTTTTACAGTACAAAAATAAACCTTGGCGAATTTTAATGAAATTACATACATAAGCTCACGCCTGTATACCCGGAAGGGTAGCCAGAGGCGCACTAGCGAACTAGATCACCCATATCTCGCCGAGCTTACTTCCGTCCCCGATGTGATAGGGAGCGAGCCCATCGTCATATCGGACACAAATTCCCGACTGCGGGTAGACATTGAAAAAATCCAATATCACTTAGCCCGACCCTGGATCGAACTCGAGACCTCAGGACGGTAGCCGTACCGAAAGACAACTACGCCACCAAGACAGTCTCACAATCGCGTGCAAAAATATCAAACCTTGGCGATTTTTAATGAAATTCAATGCACATATCAGAGCCAGATGACTTTTATAGAGTAATCAGATAATCGAGACGATTGCTCAAGTCGTTCTAGTCTGAATAAAAGTAGAAGCATCTAGCTCAAGGCCAGGCATAACTACATTGAACTTTTCAAGTGCCAGGCTTCAAACGATACCGGTATGTTAGGTTGTATGTCGAGTTATACAGATAAGGTAGGTAATAATATTAATATGTAACGGTATTTATTGGATATTTCCAATAACTAAGGGTCGGCGTGCACGAGTGACTTTTTGGTCGTTTCAAATGTACAGAATAGTGCATTGAAAGTCAGCCGTCCAAGCCAAGTCGTGCGTGCACCAGCCACCATCATATATACGTGTCCCTAGACCGACATGAGTAACACAAACGACACGGTGATAAAGTTACCTCTTATGCATATGATTTTTTTTCAAAACCATAAAATAAACTGTTTTTGTTATTATTAGTGTAACTTTATTTCGAAAAGTACCTATACATGCGTGTAGCAGAGATATCACGAGAATTATTATCAGTGTTACATAGTCTATAAAAATCTTCGTTGTTAGATAATGATTTGTTAACCGCAAGAATGTATTGGGCCTATGGATATTATGGCCCTTTACAACAGGTAGGTATAACTCACAGATTCGGTGCCTTATCATGAATTCTTTCTACCTGCCCTTATCCCACCTTAATGTGGGGTCGGCGCAACACACTTTTACAAGCATGTTGCAAAGAGGACTTGGCATAGTTTTTACGACCGGCCGCCTGCCCGACGTCAATCGCCTATAAGAGATCCAGTCCCGAGCAACTTAAAATAGAAAATTTGCTTTGCACGTCCTGACAATCGAGCCTAGGACCTCCCGGTGCACAGCCCATACATGCTGCCACTAGACCAAGAAGGCGACGTTCGTTATCATGAATTAGAAAAAAAAATGTGAGCGATATTACGGTACGGTTTCGGTGGCGTGGTGGTATTTCGGTCTCGGTGGCGTGGTGGTATTTCGGTACGACTACGGTTCTGAGGTCTCGGGTTCGATCCCTGGGTCGGGCAAAATTATATTGGCTTTTTCAATATCAGCCCGGAGTCTGGAATTTGTGCCCGATATGGTGATAGGCTTGCCCCCTATCACATCTGGGACGGAACTAAGCTCGGCGAAATGTGGGTATTCTAGTTCGGTAGTGCGCCTCTGCCTACCCCTTCGGGGATACAGGCGTGAGCTTATGTATGTGTGGTATTACAAGTTGTTCCGATTCCAACAGGAAGTCAGCATTTATCAATGTATCGGTTCCTCGATTTTGAACTATAAATCCATTGCTCTTTACTAGCATATAACGAAGAATTAAATAGCAATTGCCCTGAGATTTTAAAGCTTAACAACATAAATACCACGTTATAAAGGTGAAGGAAATCTTGGCGAGGAAACCCGCATGCCATTAAAATAATTTCGAATGAGTGCATTTGTGTCCGGTCACCCGTGCGACGAGAAACTCTGGTATCAAGATAAACAAGGAATCAGTCCTAGAGGGCTTTACATAAAATAAAATAAATAAACAATAATCACGAGTGTAAAAACTTAACAGACTGACTTCAAATCTGATCGTGACCGAATTTATGGGGGACCACCCTTGAAATAAGCTCTATCGAACACAAAAAGAATTTTGAAGATCGGTCCAAATTTCGCGTAGATATCGCGTAACATAAAAAAAACAGACAAATTGAGGACCTTCTCCTTTTTTGAAGTCGGGAAGTTCGAAAAAGAAACAATTGCTTACTTTCTTTGGAGTCGGTTCCTGGGTCGACGTAGATCAAATGTAATGCTTATTTTTTTCGACCTGCTGACTGACTTCAACCCCTCTTCAGATACAGTCCCGGGAAAAACGAGTTAAAGAAACACCTGTCTGATCTGAAATCGAACCTAGGATCTCTTGGTTTACAACCGACACGTACGTACACGTTGCCACTAAGGAGGCGACGTAAGAAATCTTCGTGATTTATGTATTTTTTCGACCGACTCCCACAAAAGGAGGAGTCCTCAATTCGTCTGTTTTTTTATGTATGTTACTCGATATCTCCGCCAAATATGGACCGATTTTCAAAATTATTTTTGTGTTCGATAGAGCGTATTTCAAGGGTGGTCCCATATAAATTTGGTCACAACCGGATTTGAAGTCGGTCCGTTAAGTTTTTAAACTTGTGATTATATTAAATCAACTTCAAAACAGCTTCGATCCATATGTTTGATGTTTTATCCGTTTAAAAAATCTAGGATTTACGCGAGTCTTAACAACTAACGGTGATTTTATGCAAGCCAAAATCAATATGTTTGCAAACCTGTTCATCGTTCACAGTTATTGTGATTAAGCAATGATGTTTTATTACCAACTACAAAACATTATTGCTGTCGATTTCAATGTTAAATGTGCAATATTACATACATACTACGCAGTTTTACTAATTTTCAGCCTACTGCAAAATGGAGGTTCTCAATTCGTCGATTTTTTTTTTTAGTAGACTGACAAACGAGCAGGTGGGTCACCTGATGGTGAGTGATCTCCACCGTCTATAGACACCCAATACATAAAAAGAATCAATGGTGCCAACCGAAAAGGAGGGGAATAGGGATTGGGAAATGGAGGGGGGAATTGGGCCACCGAAATCTCACTCACTGTACGAAATGTTGGAAGCGGCCTGCATCCAGCGACTTCCTGCGACCTTTATCAGGTCGTCGGTCCACCTTGTAGGTGGACATCCTACGCTGCGCTTGCCGGTACGTGGTCTCCACTCGAGAACTTTGAGGTTGATCTGGAAATTTTTGGGGGAGGCCTATGTTCAGCAGTGGACGTCCTATGGCTGATGATGATGATAATGATGTACGAAATGAAATAGCGAGCTGTCACTTTACGTCGGTTTTCTGTGAGACAGTGGTATCAAACCGGTCGAGCCGGCCTATTCGTGCTGCAGAAGGTACAGAAGGTACAGCGTGGCTCTATCACTCAAATGTACTTACGTTACTCAATATCTCTATCAAATGTGGATTTCGATGGACTCAAAAACCGAAACAGTCCTCAATTCATCTGTATTTTTTATGTATGTTACGCAATATCTCCGTCAAATGTGGACCTATTTTCAAAATTATTTTTGTGTTCAATAGACCTTATTTCAAAGGTGGTCCCATATACATTTGGTCACGATCGGATAAATTTTGAAGTTGGTCCGTTAAGTTTTTAAACTTGTGATTATCAACAATATTTTGTTGTTCGAAAGAAGAGCTTAAAGGGTACTGAATCTGATCTTCTCTGCTCTTATTACGGAATTCTTCACTTTACGTGGTCATGTACGAATATAGGCATACATTTTTAAAATTGGTCTAGCCCCTAGGTCAACGACCGCTTTACTGTATCACCTTGATGAATGCCTTCGGATATGATTGTTATAATAATATTATTGAGATTACACAGATTAACTTGATTAATAAGCAAAAATCTAATTTGCAATAATGTAATTTGCAAAAACATAAAACAGATCTTTTATCTTTTTGACACAGATATAATTTATTTTTATTCGTTTGTTATATTTCTTTTGAAATCGTCACTTATGTGTTACAAAGTTAATTAAACTAAAAAATACAGTTATTAATATATTGAATTTAAAAAATGCATAGTTCTTCTTCTTTTAAAATAATGGCGTTCACGCATTTGCAATGATTTAAACAATGTTTTGACAATGACCATGGGTCTCAAGGTCCTGCTGGGATTATGGCGGTAATTCCTTCCAGTGCGGTGCCCCTCAGATGACCTTCACTCGGCGAACCGACCGAACAAAGCCAGCCAACGCACCCAGTAAAACTCATCAAAGATCACCGGTTAAAAATTTTCCACATTATTCTGTCCATCTTCACTGCAGTTTGATGCATTAAACCACATTACTTAAAACTCAACAAACACAGCTTTAGAGAATAATATGAAATAATTTTAACAAGTGACGCCCACCCTGTCAGACTTCCCGCCAAAATCCAAAATTGCATAGTTACGTAAATTAATTAAATGTGTTATTTGACACCGAGTTTTATTGTTAATTTGCGGTTCTTATAATTTAATTCAACTATAAAATATGTAAATAATATTGGAAATAAATTATTTTTATATTTAATTTAAATTACAATTTTACGTATGATCGTTCACTTCACACGTTATGTTTTACGTGTGCAAAGCACGTGAAGTGATCAATGTTATTATGTCAAGGTCAAATTAAGCTGTGATCTCACCAGAGTATTTTACCAAATTGCCATATTGAGTTGTTAATACGATCTTCGAATAGGTCTATGTAGACCAAGGTTGTTAAAGTTGCACAGAAAATATAAAACTCATTAGATAGTTGCACATAACTTTGAGCCTTATTTCTAAGTTCTTCGAGTTTGTAATTCAATGCGATGGCTAATTAGACGGCAAGCAACATGTTTGTTTTCAAGTCACGAGCCTATGAAATGTATGGAAATAAATGTAGGAAAATGAAGACGTTTTATTGTTATTTCTATTGTAATGTAAAAGTATTAACGTCTTGCGCGTGTTCCTTTGAAGCGGCTAGCAGCTGTTTACGTAACCGTGTGATCCATACTATGTTAGCCGCGATTAGGGTTGTCACGATATTTTACTTTTAATTTTGAACCTTACTGCACGCATAATTAGGTATGTGGCGACATGATTAGAAATACATGTTTAACTTTAATTAATAATACCATGTCACACTAAAGTCTGTACATTGAAATCCTATTCAACTAGTCGACTATAAATTGTCTGCTTTATACGTCACACACTATACAATTTTGACTAAGTCACATCACATCTGGAAATTACTTTGGCGAAAAGTGGATGCATTAATTACGCCACTGCCTATATTTGTGGTAACAATTGGCTTTAGCCAAAAATACGTTGCCCGTGACTTTACCACGGGCCCCCAGCAGTACATTTACACCACAGTATGAATTTAATATGTACCTATACTATAGTAGTGTTCATACTGTGGCTTAAATTTGGCAACCCTGGCCGCGATTCTAAGCTAGATCGCCGGTGAAAGTTCTTTCAAGATGTGGCTAATAGTTCTTGAATTCCTAACGACCGCAAAATGGACGAGTTTAGACGATATAACTTTTATATCGTCAAAATTGTGTTATTACTAATTTCTAAGCATATAGCAGAGACTGGCAAACGAGCAGATGGGTCACCTAATGGTAAGTAATCTCCATCGGGCAATCATGAGTGCGTTGCCAACTTAAAAGAAGAAAAATAGGGATTGGAAAAGGGAGGGGGGAATTGGGGCACCGGAAATTTCACTCACCGAACGAAACGCGACAGCGATCTGCCACTTTATCGGATTTCTGTGAGACAGTGGTATCAAACCGGTCGAGCCGGCCCATTCGTGTTGGAGACGTAACTGTCTACAGCGTGGCTCTACCACTCAACGATATACGAGAAAGTATTTGTGGGTTTGTACTTATAAATTACATTAATTCGACAGAGGATCTAATCGATAGGTTTTTTTGCGTAGACTGCGTGGACTGCCTCGGTGGCGTGGTGATATTTCAGTACGACTACGGTTCTGAGGTCTCGGGTTCGATCCCCGGGTCGGGCAAAGTGATATTGGATTTTTCCATATCAGCTCGGAGTCTGGAATTTGTGCCCGATATGGCGATAGGCTCGCCCCCTATCACATCTGGGACGGAACTAAGCTCGGCGAAATGTGGGTGTTCTAGTTCGCTAGTGCGCCTCTGCCAACCCCTTCGGGGATACAGGCGTGAGCTTATGTAGATAGCTACTTTGTAACTGAGAGATTAATATTAGATATTTTGTCATATAAATGTCTAAAGAATTTGCCATGAGGGTAGAGCAAACTAAATGTAATCATTTATAAACCAGTATTCTTCGTACTTTAAAAATCCTACCATTATTATAAACATGAATGTATGTGTGTTATTTTACTCTTTCACACAAAAACTACTGGATGGATTTTAAAACTTTACAATTACCTCTATATAGGTTATAGCTCAGAATCACACAGGCTACTTTTTATCCCGGAAAATAAAATTTATCCCAGAATATTTTCCACGCGAACGGAGTCGCATGGAGTAAATATGTTTTACAAAAAATATACTCGTCACATTGAAGACCTTTGTTTTTTTTAGGTTTACAAAGCTTCAAAACACTGTTCGACATGGCTACCAAATATTTCAAGGTGTACTGTCAATATAACGATGTGGCTCAAACACAAATTAGTTAAGCGCGGCTTAAAATTTAAAATTCATTGTGGCTAATTTGTTCAGCACGCATACATTATACCAGTCAATATTATCAGTGGCGTGCAGTCTATATAGATAAAGAGACATTGTCTACCCCAACAATTATTTTGGTTATCTACATTCTACGTGCAAGAAGTAAAGAATAAAATCATAGTTTAACATAAAATTTTAGAATAGCAGCGCGCAGTTTCCTTTTTATATTGATGATGTAGTTTTATAATAAGAGATAATTTTAAAAATAACTGCCTTAGTGGCGTGGTTGTATTTCGGTACGACTACCGTCCTGAGGTCTAGGGTTCGATCCCCGGGTCGAGCAAAGTGATATTGGATTTTCCATATTAGCCCGGAGTCTGGTATTTGTGCCCGATATGGCGATAGGCTCGCCCCCTATCACATCTGGGACGGAACTAAGCTCGACGAAATGTGAGTATTCTAGCTCGCTAGTTCATCTTTGCCTATCGCTATGTTATAATAATTTTCCTTGATTTTTGTCTACCCCGATCGAAATGTCTGTGCACGTCACTGAATATTATTTGTGATTCAAGGACGAACCATACATATTCATACATGAATGGGTTGTTTTTGTCACGGTAATTTAATATTTATTTCGACTTTAAATATCATGTAACCAACCTTTCTTTTGTAGTGGGTTGAATGTCAGGAAACTGTTAACGTAATTTGGTAATAATCAGCTACTGGTAAAGCTTTTGTGTATGGAAATCTTTATTCGATGACTATGGAAATACTTTATTCATTTATATACGCATTTTTCTGACGTCTTTTTAACATATAATAAGCTCACGCCTGTATCCCCGAAGGGGCAGGCAGGGGTGCACTAGCGAACTAGAACACCCACATTTCGCCGACCGTAGTTCCGTCCCAGTTGTGATAGGGGGCGAGCCTATTGCCATATCGGGCACAAATTCCCGACTGCAGCCTGATATTGAAAAAAACCAATATCACTTAACCGGGATTTTAACGGGATCGAACCCGAGATCTCAGGACGGAAGTCGTACCGGAATACATCCTACGCCATCGAGGCAAATATATGTAGGTACTTAAATCTGCATTACGCCACCGCGGCAGGCTTAAATGTAGGTCTTCTTCTTCTTCTTTTAAAAATCATGGCTTCCACGCATATGTGATGATTTACCCAATGTCAAGGTTAATAGAGCAGTTATGTTTTCACAATGACCATGAGACCCAGATGTGGGTGATCTCAAGGTCCTGCTGGGATTATGGCGGTAATTACTTCCAGTACGATGCGCTTCAGCAGCCCGAGCAGGAAAATTTCTGACAACCGTAAATATATTCGTGCTCGATGCGCGTCTATGAAATTTGTATGAAATATTAATCAAATGTCATCAGTGCGCAGCGAGTTTACATTTACATTAGTTTTTCGTACATTCACTCGGCGAATGGACCGAACAAAGCCAGCCAACGCATTAAGCAAAACTTATCAAAGATCACCGGTTAAAAAGTTTCCACATTATACTGTCCATCTTCACTGAAGTTTGATGCATTAAACTACATCACTTAAAAACAACAAACACAGCTCCAGAGAATAATAAGAAATAATTTTAACAAGCAACGCCCACCCTGTCAGACTTCCCGTCAAAATCCTCAAATGTAGTTAAAAGAAGTCCTAACGTCAGACGATGACTGCTACAATATTCTCAATACCATAGAAGTATAAGTTTGAACACATTTTAAATTTTATTAATGAATCCGTAAAGTGTAAATGATTCCAATGATGAATGACTCACACTACAAATGCTTACAAAATGGTAGAGTCACTCGCATATTGTGATCATTACGTTTGTTTACAATAAATAAGTACATGACGATTGATGATATGACCCGGTTATATGAGGCTAAAAATTGGTTAACACACAAATCCCTTTCATTGATAATATAAACTAGCAAATTATTATAATATAAGTAGCTAAATAAAGCAGCGATAGCTCAGTTGGGAATGGTACGGACTGCCGAGACAAGTGTCGGAGGTTCGAGACCAACCCCAAAATGGAGCATACACCTCTGACTTTTCTATGTTAAGTGTATTTTCATTGTGAAATATCGCTTGCTATAACGGTGAAGGAAAACATCTTGAGGAAACCTGCATACCTGAGAATTTCTTCACAGGAATTTCGAAGGTATGTGAAGTCTACCAACCCGCATTAGGCCAGCGTGGTAGACTAAGGCCTTAACCCCTCTCATTGGTAGAGGAGGCCCTTGCCCAGCAGTGGGACAGTAATATTACAGGGCTAATATTATTATTATTATTAAATGACGCTGGAACTACAACCCCATAAAAAATATGCAATGGTAAAAATGTTATTTTAATTAATTTTATTTACTTGAGATACAGAATCTCATCAGTTTTTTAGACTACTAGAAAACTAAAAAAATCATGCTTATTAAACATTCAGTTAGTATCATTTAATAAACACTTCATTCATCCAATGTCCGATCAGTAGCCTGAGCACGAAAAACTAATGTAAATGTAAATGTATTCGAGTTCGCTGCGCACTGATGACGTTTGGTTAATATTTCATACAAATTTCATAGACGCACATCGAGCTGAAATACATTTACGGTTGTCAGAAATTTTCCTGCTCAGGCCGCTGTTATCGAGTTTGCAGCCTTCATGTACGGGAAATAGGCATGCGTCAGTTTTCTAGGATGGCCGAATGCTATTAGTTAATCTTTGATCTGACTAAGTACATTAACTGGGCATCTCGCGTTTATGTGGTTTAAGTTCTTTATTTGTTGGCGTGTATTTATCACAGTAGTTTTTGGCAGAATTTTCCCAAACGACAGAGCTATTTTCTCAATAATAATAATAATAACTAACTAACTAAAATTGTTAACCTAATCGCGAGAGGCTTGCGTCCATGGTCACCATCGAAGCGGAATAACTTATTTATTTATTGTAAAATATGTATATTAAATGTATTTTCTTTTAATTAAAAATGTAAAAAACCCTTTTAAAATAAAGCAAAGAACATGGTTTTTAGGTTATTTCTTAAAGTTCAAAATTTTAAGTTTCCAAAATTACCATATAAATATATTTTTAACATAACATAACATAAGCTCACGCCTGTATCCCCGAAGAGGTAGGCAGAGGCGCACTAGCGAACTAGTACACCCACGTTTCGCCGAGCTTAGTTCCGTCCCAGATGTGATAGGGGGCGAGCCTATCGCCATATCGGGCACAAATTCGAGACTCCGGGCTGATATGGAAAAATCTAATATCACTTTGCCCGACTCGGGGATCGAACCCGAGACCTCAGAACCGTAGTCGTACTAAAATACCACCACGCCACCGAGGCAGTAAAAATATATTTTTACATATTAAAAAATGTAAAAAAGCACTGAAGTGAAGAGTACTAAACATAATAATTTCTTCCTCTCTCACAGTCCGTGCTAAAGAATTGTGAAAATCGGTCCACTCTTGTCAGAGATCCTTTACGGACGAATCAGGAAGAACCCTATAAAGAAGAATAGTGCTATTTTTTGAAGTTGGTAAATAATTAGGGTTTTACACAAAACATCGCCTTAGGTACAAACAGGAATGGAACTAAATGGCTTATGTAAATGAAGTATTGTAACCTAAGTAAGTATTGTTGTAAAGTATTTACATTTACTAAAGATGCTTTGTTTTTCAACCGTGTCCAATAAGAAGGTTAGCCATTTGGACGTCACTCAATATTAACACCAAAATGGGGACAAGTTTTGGTCATTTTTGTATTCGATGGACTTTGAAGACAGTCGTTATTGAAGTCAGTAGTTTTACTTTTAACTAGATTAGGATTTGATGTGCATATTTTAGGAAATTAGTATATTCGCTGTGTATTGTCTTGTAACACTGGCTTTTCTTTCTTCATTCTGTTTTAAGATGAAATGCATCTTATACAAACCAGCCAGCTGCACCGGTGAAAGCAGGTTAAATGTAATGCAATTATACGGCTTAGACTGTAACATACATGATTCAGTTTCTAGAAGTGTAATATCTATGTGGATTAATTCTAATCTATGTTAAGTCTATCTTGGTGAACTAAGGCTTAACCTCTCTCATTAGTAAAGAAGGCCCATGCCCAGCAGTGGGGACAGTAATTACATGGCTACAGATACATTGCTCGACGGTCGAAACTATGTATAATTGGATCGCCGCGAAATGTGGACCGTTTTTCAGGAATTTGTTTTCGATAAAGCTTATTCCAAGGGGTATCCCATATAAATTTAGTCACTATCGGATAAAATTTGAAGTAGGACCGTTAAGTTTTGAAACTTGTGATTATAGTACGTAATAAATACGTATAATAGTAGGAATATTTCGAAATATATTCCTAAATGTATGGAGAATCTATCGAAAAACGTCAAAAAGAAAGAATTTAAAAAATCGTTTGAGATCGCCCTGATTTCCCAATTTCCAAGATAGGCTAATTGCACTGCTTCATACATCATCATCATCATCATTAGCCACAGGACCTCCACAGTTAGACATTGACCTCCTCAAAGATCCAGATCGACATGTTGGTTCGTACATAAACTATTAAAATTATTTAAAAATCATTTCCATACTGTCAGACAAGTCATTACAGACGAGTGAATTTAAAATTGATGAAGTTTCTTAGCTACATGAGGCTATGAATGGATCCAATGTTTTATAAATATAATAAGAGAATGACAATCACATTGTAATAATTTACCGCTAGATACAATGGAAATTCTACGCTATCTAAATGTAGATTGTTCAAATATTATTTTCTAATTTAAAAAGTCTTTCATATTTGCTTTGTCTGAACGTACTTTCTATTTGACTGAAATATTATTTGCACTCGATCTTTATGCTGTACAGGGTGTGGCTAAAAGTTGGTATCAATAATAACTACACTTAAAGAGAGAATGGCTAGCAATCCAGCAGTGAAGTTTAAGTTTTCTGTCCCATTGGGCTAGCTGCAGTACATTTACAAACCAATAAAAATCATTCCTCTGCTAATTGCGATGATTTTCATTACGTAAATTTTTAGTTTTTAACTTTATCATAGCGATTTATATCGTTCTTCTTGTATGTGGAATTGTTATTGGTACCAACTTTCTGCAACACCTGTATAATACTCAAAGAAAGCCTCGCCTGACATGAAATATCTTCTTGTGGTGCCTCTCCAACTTGTGATGGCAGTCAGCTCAGCATATTTTCCTTTATCTTTTGATAGACAAAACAATTCTGCAACGCTAGCAATCCCGGTCTACTCTCTAATTTTAATTATTTTATTTTCTTAGACAAAATACGAGGTTTTCTTTCAATTTGCTCATATCCCATAATGTGGAGTCGATGCAACACACATTTTCAAACATATTGCAGATGGGATACAGCTTGTTTTTTACGACCGGCTACCTGCCTGATGTCAACCCTCTCTGAAGGTGTCAATTCTTTCATTCGTTCATCATTTACATCATGTAATTTGAAAATAATAATCCCTTCCTTAATAGTCCCTTCCTCGTAAAAGTCTTTTTTTAGATGCCCTGTGTACTACGAGAAATTTTCTTCATCGAAATTGGGGTTTAATAAGATAACAAACTTTCCTTAATGTGATTCTACACGATTGTCGAACAGTCCAACATTATAATCTGTCCAACGCACGATCGATCAAAACAGTCATTCTAATATCATCAACGCTTTATGAACTTCACGTGTGAAGTTTGACGAAAAGTTCTACTGTGAGACGATCGTGTAAAGCCGGTTTAAAAAACCAAGTTTTTATAGCAACGTAAATACCTACATTAATATGTATTGTGTAAAACGCGACCAAATAAATGTGACAAGCCGTTTTAAAAACAAGGCACGAGCACAAAGCAGATGGCCGAGTTGCTTAATTTTTTTTCATAGAATTCGATCAATTTATCTTTAAACAAACGGATTGTAAAAAGCAGTAGACTGCATACGTATTGAAGCACGTAGGACGTAGACAGGTGGTAAAAAATCAACTGATGTAATTGGAATGGACGTACCGCGTTAAATAAAACTATTGTTTGCTAAGCGGGTGAACGGTTATCAATAGTCATATAATAATGCGGTTTTAAAATCGACAGTTTTACTTTGCTAAGGTTGTGTATCTATTTTATTACGGTGATTGGAGCTTACGAAGATTGATGAGCTTACGCGCCGGTATTAAAATTATGTAAAACCGCAACATTTAGGTTGGTGGAAGACTGCTGTTTTTGTCGCTAGTCTGCCGAGGTCCTTAGGGATACTTAAAGCCCCATTTAGATGCAAACACCTTTTGCAATAAATCAGGATGAATAACATTGATAGCGAACACTTGTCTGGCGTATGAGGAACCTTCATAAAATTCAGACAAGGAAATCTTATTCGAGTCATAAGATTTCCTTCTCTGTATTTTGTTTTGTTTGTTGTTGTTCTTTCTTTCTGCCTTGAGTTATCCAGCCTTCTGCTAAGGTCCTCCTTCCTTAAACGCTTCCACTTCGCCCGGTCTTGAGCATTTTCCATAGTGAGCTTTTTGAGCCGTCGACGGGAACGCAATCAAATCGAACTCCGTGCGCGTCTATAACGTTTATACGCCGCAAATTTTAACCAAACGCCATCAGTAGGCAATCGGATTTTGATTTTCAAAAATATTCCTGCCATCTGAAATATTAGTGTACTTCTTTACTTGGTTTCGGTGGAATTTGAAGTCACTATATGAAATCGAATCGTAGTCGAAATCGAATCGAGTGTCAAAAGTTAGTTCCAAACAACTCTATCGAGGTATTATTATTTTAAGTAAATAACCATAGTAAATAACTATAGTACAAATTGCAATTGTTCCACATCAAAAAATTCAAAAAATTCAATTACTCCTATTAAACCTCCAAATAGGAAAAAATCTGGTACAATTAGTGTCTCCAACGGTGCCTTAAAACAAAATACATTTGTACAGAATAATATAGTTATATTCAGTGATGATATTGGGAAAGGTTTGGGTCAGTTATTAAATAATAGACTTGGACAAACCGTTTTCAACTATTGTATGCCGGGTCAATCATATGGTCAAATAATAAACAGGATTCTAAATTACAGATTTGAGTCGAACACTACTTTAGTAATTCTGATTGGTAATAGGGGTAATGTTGACAAACAGGTACTCACAAAATATTTTAACTTACTAACATCCCTTAAAGTTAGAAACATTGTGATGTCATCATTCCCCTATAATAAAGGTTTGCCGCCTGCAGAAAAAGATCTTAGGTATAAGCTAAACTCAAATTTAAACGCCCTTGTTAGTAATTGCAACAAGGTAGAATTAATTGATATTAATACTTACTCTTTACTCTTACATTGCATATGTCGACTATCAAAAAGCCTTTGACACCATATCACACCAAATCATATGGGACACTCTATCAGCACATAACGTAGAAAATAATTACATAGCAGTGATCAAAAGCATCTATAGCAAAAGCAAGAGTAGAGTAAAGCTTGAAAAAACCGGCCCATGGTTCCCCATAAAAAGGGGAGTAAGACAGGGAGACCCGCTATCCCCAAAGCTATTTATAGCAACGTTAGAATCAATTATAAGTAAACTTGACTGGACTAATACAGGCATAATGGTTGACAATAAGTATATAAGCCATCTTAGATTCGCTGACGACCTGGTGTTGTTTTCAGAAACTAGCTCAGAACTTCAATCCATGATCGAAGGACTTAACGAAGCTAGCAAAATCGTAGGCTTAGAAATGAATCTATCAAAAACAATGGTAATGACAAACTGCACTAAGAAAACCATCCTCGTCGATAGTCACCCTCTCAAATATACTGACCAATATATATATCTTGGCAAACAAATTGGATTCGACCGAAAAAACAACGAGCAGGAAATAGAACGTAGGGCATAGCTAACCTGGAATAAATACTGGAGCCTCAAAGAGATATTTAAAAGCAAGATGCCTATAAAAACAAAGTCTAAAGTTTTCAACACCTGCCTCCTACCGTGCCTCACGTATGGCTGCCAAACTTGGAAATTCAACAATAAGCTCAGAAACAAAATAGTCACATGCCAACGAGGAATAGAACGCAGTATGTTGAATATCATGAAAATAAAAGACACACCAAAATACGATCGGTAACAAAAACAAGCGACGCCCTAACACATGCCCTTAGATTAAAATGGAAGTGGGCGGGGCATGTTACACGTCTTCAAGACGAAAGATGGACAAAATTAATATCGTCGTGGACTGGACCACGAGGGAAACGTAAAATAGGAAGACCTTACGCCAGATGGGAGTCAGATATTGTAAAAATAGCTGGCCCTCACTGGCGTCAACTGGCTCTATCCAGAGAAGTATGGACAAACTTGGAGGAGGCCTTTACCTGTAGAGGGGTTCTTGCATCACCATAATTATATTTTTCAAACTTAGATTATTAAATTAAAATATTACTAACATTTTTAACACATTTAAATAAAACACTATTAATAAAAATGATAGACTAACAACATAGTAACTAGATTTGTAAGTTATTTTGCAAGAAATAAAAGGCTTTTTATTTTTATTTTTATTTATTATAATACTTACTCTAGTAAGTATAATATTAGATATAATAATTTTTACAGTATATATGTGAAAAGACTTATAGCTAATTCGCTATATTATTGTTTTATTGACATTAGAGCCAATTTTTTGGCAGCCAAATCTGCTTCTATTGAGCAGAATTCTTCTGACATACGGAATAATACATCTATGTATATTCCAATTAATAAAAACAATTTAAATTAATACAGCCGACAATAGAGTTAACCTCTAGCATACAAAATAAAGATAATTGTAGAATTAATATTATAAAATCACCTCTGCCCATTGTTCAGGATAACATTACAAATAAAAATGCTACTACTTTAAATTTAGTACACCAAAATATCCAAGGCATATTAGGTAAAGACCTTCAAATTGAATTGTTCATGAGTTGTAAGGAAGTTGACATACTATGTATTACAGAACACTGGCTCAGGACCGAGCAGCTCATGTTAAATTTTAATAATCATGTTATTGGTAGTTGCTTCTGCAGAGAAAATGCTATACGCGGAGGTTCACTCATAATAATTAACAAGAAAATTAAATTTAAAGAACGAAAGGATGTAGTATGCCTCTCGGTAGAGCAAGTCATCGAATTATCATGTATTGAATTGGAGCAGCTAATTGTTATAAGTGTATACAGACCTCCATCCTCATGTTATGACAGATTTGAATGTGTGCTAGAGGAAACCTTGAGGCGATTAAGTAGATTAAATAAGAGATTGCTGATTTGTGGAGATTTTAATATCAACATATTAGAGAGTAACGCTGTGGTCATAAAATTAAAAAGTCTGTTTTTATCATTTAATTTGGAACCTTTGTTTTATGAGCCAACTAGAATAACTAGCACAAGTGCTACCTGTATAGATAATATTTTTACAGATATAGCACCTAGTTATAAACACATTTTTAATAATCTTGACTCTGACCACTGTGGACAATTAATCACATTTAGTTGCAAGTTCCAGACTACATCAAATAAAAAACTTGTTATTGTTCCAGTAACAGAAGCTCGTTTAGAAAAATTGAAATCTAATTTACACACTAAAAGTAATATATATATTCATAGTAACGACCCTAATATATTATATAATTCTTTCTTTAACACATTTTGTAAGGAGTTTAAGTCAATTTTTACATCCAAACTAGTTCCCACTACCAAGAAAAGTTCTTTTAGTGATTGGGCCACTGTAGGTATTCACATAAGCAGAAAGAGATTATATGAACACTATTACGAAAAATCATATAATTTTAATAATGATTTCATTACATATGTTAAAAATTACTCTAAAATCTTTAAAAAAGTCTGTCATTGTGCTAAATCCTTGTACCTTAGTGGTAGAATAAAAAACTCCAATAACAAAATTAAAACTATTTGGAGTGTAATAAGCTCCGAAACTGGTAAAACTAAAAATCGTGACATAGAGTTTAGTTTAAAAATTAATGATACCTTTATTCATTCAGATTTAGAAGTAGCTAGGGCTTTTGAAAATTTCTTCACAAACATACCAGTTTCAACCACAAAAAGTCTAAATTGTTCGTCCATCCTAGCTGAAAAATTATTTCAAGAAAGTGTGGCTGGATGTAAACTTTCATTTGAATTCCAATGTGTTAGTAGCACGGATATTATAAACGTGTCAAAGTGTATTAACATTAAAAACACTTGTGATTTATGGGGAATATCTACAAAAATTTTAAATTTTGTAATACCGGTCATAGCTCCCCAGCTAGCTTTAATTTTTAATTCTTGTATTAGTAGTGGTATATTTCCTGACAAGATGAAGCTTAGTAAAATTATTCCACTTTTTAAATCTGGTAGTACAGAAGACCCCACTAATTTTAGGCCTATATCTGTGCTACCTTCAATAAGCAAAATATTTGAAAAACTTTTACTCATCCAAATTCAAAATTATTTTAGCTTAAATAAGCTTTTACATAATAAACAATTTGGTTTTACACGGGGTCGCTCCACCTCTGATGCTGGTGTTGAGCTTCTTAATAATATATTTAATGCATGGGAGAGTTCACACGATGCTTTGGAAGTATTCTGTGATTTATCCAAAGCTTTCGACTGTGTTCACCATGACATTCTTGTCAGGAAATTAAGTCACTATGGAGTTAACGGCTTGGCTCTTGACCTATTTAAATCTTATTTAAATAATAGGGTTCAAAGTGTAGACATTAATGGCAATAGATCTCCTGGGTCTGTTGTTACAATGGGAGTCCCACAGGGCTCAATTCTTGGACCTTTTCTTTTTCTTATTTATATTAATGACTTACCTTATTTCATAAGGGATAATTGCGAGGTAGTGTTGTTTGCAGATGATACTTCCTTAATATTTAAATTAAATCGACATCAAACTCTTCTTGACGATGTAAATAGCACTCTCTCAAAAATATTACAATGGTTTAGTGTCAATAATTTACTACTAAATAGTCAAAAAACTAAATGCATTCGATTCTTGACACCTAATGTTAAAAAGACTGACGCAAATATTTTTATGAATGGCGTTCAGCTGAGCCTTGTGGAGACAACCAAGTTTTTAGTTATTACATTAGACCCCAAACTTCAATGGGGACCCCATTTATCTACGCTAGCCAAAAAATTAAGTACCGCATCCTACGCAGTGAGCAAGATACGTCAATTAACAGACGTCAATACGGCTAGATTAGTTTATTTTGCGTACTTTCATAGTTTGATGTGTTATGGAATTTTGTTGTGGGGTGGTGCTGCTGACATTAACACTATTTTTGTACTCCAAAAGCGAGCCATAAGATCTATATACTCGCTTAGTTCCAGGTGTTCTTTGAAAGAAAAGTTTAAAGAAATAAATATAATGACAGTAGCATCTCAATTCATATTCGCTAATTTAATGTATGTCAAGAAGAATATAGATATATTTCCCAAAGTTTCTGATATACATAATTTGAATACCAGAAATAAAAATAATTTGGCTCAACACAAAACCAGGCTCCATAAAATCGGCAATTCTTTTAAAGGTCTTTGTACACGTCTTTATAATAAAGTTCCCACTCATATCAAACAGCTAGAATTGAATGAATTTAAAATTACAATTAAACGTAAGTTGTGTAATAAAGCCTACTACAAGCTTTCTGAACATCTAGATGATAGGGAGGCTTGGGAGTAGGTTGAAACTATTTTAGGAGTATAACCAGTTGCTGTTTCAGGGAGCCTTATTAGTTTATTCATATGTTTTATTTATAGTGGTGCTGTGTGGCTTTCGTGGCGGCGGTGTTGTATTGTGGCGTACTTTATTTGCCCATTGCATCAGTCTAGGTAGTCATGCTCACTTAAGGTCTATGCTTGTGGCGGCGTCGTGTGCCGGGTCGATCACTTCCCTGCAACATGGTTGAGGAGGTCGATGGCTGGCACATGCGTCATACTCGTGAACGGGTGCTGCTTGTGGAGACTGGTCTGCCTGGACTGTTTTATTTCCCTTGTGTCAATTCAACTTGCCGTGGCTACGGGGGTCGCTCAGTGTATCTTGTATGTTACTTTGTCCTATATTATTAGATGTCCTATACTATTGTTATCATGGTTTAGCTGCTCTAATTCAAGCTCTTTCTGTATCTGGTGCTGTACTTTATTAGTAGCTGACTGTAAATTGGTGTTAAAAAGAGCAACGTCAGAGTTTCTTGCCCGTTCTTCTCTGGCGAAACAGCCTTCCGAACAGGCGGTAGAGTTAAAATTTGACGGAATCTAAATAATGTTTGAACATTTCATGGATTCAATGATTTTGATTTTGATTTTGATTTTGAGTATTCATTAACTTGTCCTTCAATCACCGATGTAAATGATTGTCTTATTTATCATTTTTTGGTTCTGTTTGGTCTAGTTTCAAGGGTGGTTCAAGGTCACGATCGGATGAATTTTGAAGTCGTTCCGATAAGTTTTTAAACTTGTATGTTCTTATTCATCTTGATGAGTAGGTTTTCTAGGCTTATTTTTATTAAATAACATAACACATAACATAAGCTCACGCCTGTATCCCCGAAGGGGTAGGCAGAGGTGCACTAGCGAACTAGAATACCCATATTTCGCCGAGCTTAGTTCCGTCCCAGATGCGATAGGTGGCGAGCCTATCGCCATATCGAGCACAAATTCCAGACTCCGGGTTATTATGGAAAAATCCAATATCACTTTGCCTGACTCGGGGATCGAACCCGAGACCTCAGAACCGTAGTCGTACCGAAATACCACCACGCCACCGAGGCAGTCTAAATTAAATACATTATAATTATTATTTCAAACGTCAATTTTTTTTTTCTTTCTCTCTTAAAGTGTATTAATAACAAGCTGTGATATCGCTCCTTTAATATTTATCCTACTTATTGTTTCAAAGAATATTGAGGATGACCTGCTCACCAATACTTTCCATTTTCCTGTTAAAGCCTGGGCAAGTTTTTGCTGTCTTCCCTATAAACTAGTACAGTAGAACAATCAGTAGTAGAAATCTATGAATCACATGATCATTTTATTTTTTAAGTATTAACTTAGGCTTCGCTTTATTTTTTTTAAGAAACTGGCAAACTAGCAAGTGGTTCACCTGATGGTAAGTGATCTCCACCGACCATAGACAAAACACAAAAAGAACCATGGGTGCGTTGCCAACCTACAAGGCGGGAATGGAAGGGGAGGCAAAAGGAATTGGGAAAAGGAGGGGGGCGAATGGGCCATCGGACACTCAAGACCCAAAAGAATAATGGATGTCAGTCTGAAATGAGGGGAACAGGGGTTGGGTAACTAGGTAATTGGGCCACCGGAAAAACTCACTCACCAAACAAACGCTGCAGCGGTAGCGAACCGCCACTTTACATCGGTTTTCTGTGATACAGTGGTATCAAACCGGTCGCGCCGGCCCATTCATGTTGTAGACGTAACTGTCTAAAGCGCGGCTCTACCACTCTTTCAGTTCAAACAGATTTTTTGTGTCTCAGTCTATATTTCTGCCTAGCAGTGGCGAACGGTCCATACAATACGATTCCTTCATGCTTACCTTTGCCAAAATGTCTGATAATAAATGAATATTAATTCAAAGAGAAACTATGCTAGTTTCTTTCCTCGGCTTCCCTTTTACGACCGGCCGCCTGCCTGACGTTAACCCCCTCTAAAGATCTAGGCCCGGACAAATTTTATGGGTTATACGTAGTTATACACGGGCCTCTGAAAAATATATTATTACTCCTAAATTATATTTAACGAAGGTCAACAAAGCAAAAGCAAAGCATAATTGTGTTATTAAAATAATTGAAAAAAATGTATAACAAGTTTAATGTGAAAGTGTTAAAAATAAACATAAAAATATTCTTGTTCAAATAGTATGCAAGACATCCACTTAGCTTAAATCGAATTGCATTTTTTGCTTGTAAAAGAATGTAGCCTGTCTACTTTTTGTTGAGCGAAATGACTTGCAGCCGCATGATGGCTCCCATGGACGCATTTTAGTTGACCTACCATCTTACTATACAGTACATCATTCATCTGCAAAAAGTTGTTTTGAAATTTTTTCAACGATTTTATTATAAAATAACTGAATTTCTTTAACCTTTGTGTACAAACGAGAGAACAGGTTTCTGCGATATTTCCGTTATTTCGTATACATTCGAAGTGAAACATTCGCTCGGTGTTGTAATGTGGGCTGTAGTATAAGGATGAGATCTATAGAGCGAACTTCGACTAAGTCTAAGTCAAAGTCACGAACTCAGGGGGATTTGTAATTGTTAAATCGAACTTTGACTTAGTCCGGGTCATTTTTTACAAGAAAAACAGACTGACATATAGACTAAGCATAGATTTCCTTGTAAAAAATGACTCGGACTTAGTAAAAATCCTCACTGTGTTCGTTTCTCTGACTGAGACTTAGTCGAAGTTCGCCCTATAGATCTCAGCCTTAGTCGAAGTTCGCTCTATAGATCTCAGCCTAAGTTTAATTGTTGATGGACATCGTTAACTCGGGGCAATTTCGAATGCCTAAGGCGGCCGACACAAAAGGTTCACGGAAAAAACTTGCAGTCAGACGATGCAGCCTCAGGCTTTTGGTCAATGAGTATTATAAATTATAGACAGAACCGACACGCCGATGTGACACGTTATCCTAATTATTACATAACCGACACGCCGATGTAACACGTTATCCTAATTATTACATAACCGACACGCCGATGTAACACGTTATCCTAATTAGTACAGAACCGACACGCCGATGTGACACGTTATCCTAATTATTACAGAACCGACACGCCGATGTGACACGTAATCCTAATTATTACAGAACCGACACGCCGATGTGACACGTTATCCTAATTAATACAGAACCGACACGCCGATGTGACACGTTATCCTAATTATTACAGAACCGACACGCCGATGTGACACCTCACACGCCGATGTTATCCTAATTATTTGACTACAGATAGAAAGTCAGAAAAAGGATTTCATGGAAAATGTCCCCCCTTTAAAGGTAAAAGGGTAAAAGTTTACGGTCTAAATAGGTTTGGTTCTGGTTACATTCTTATGTTGTAATAAATAGACACCAATTTGCATAATCAGTCTTGGCCTAGCATTATTTTCCAACAGCGACCCTAACTGAAATACATACATAGTTATATTATTGATTTTTTTAATTAGGTACATAATGTTTTCCACTAGAGTTGAATCTGATAGTAGTATAGTCTCCTAAAAGGATCATCAAACCTATTATATTTCGCAAACAAGCCCTCAACGACGTTAATAAAAATTATAAACAACGCCAAAGTACTTAAAGCTATCATATATTGAAAATAGTCTTAGATAAACTAAACCCGTTTACAAAAACAAGTTATATTATAGAACGTGTTGGATAAAATTGATTTTTGTGTCGTTATTATTCAAATTCACGGTCACTTTAATGAAGTTTGTTCGTAATATTTTATTTTTTCGTCACGGCAATGGCAGAGACACAATGACTCTAATCAATGTTTTAAGGTTGAAAGTAGTTGTTTTTCAGAACAATATTATTCAGAGAAATTTTATTACATTACGCCGTTGACTTCGTCATTTCACCTTGAAGTAGTTACTTCGTTTTACAGTATTTTTCGCAGATACTATAATAACACCGAGTTTGGAAACGAGTTACCAAACATAACAACAATATTGTGAATAGAAAAAGTTACGATTTGTGTCAATGGTTTTACAAACGATTAGTTCATTATTTTTTCATCATAAATATTAACAATATCTAAAATAAAGCATTCTGTGATTTTTCGATCTTACTTACTCAAAGGAGCTCGGGGCATTTATTTATCCCACTGTTTAAAGCATTAAACCGTAATACCGAAGTCTTAATTAAAAGGCGCCGTTCATTTATTAAGACTATTTTTGCTTGTTTTTTACCCCCTCGCCCCCTATATAAAAAATAAAAAAGACCTACCCCTCTACCCGTATTTAATATTTATTACGTACGAATCTAAAGGAAAACTTTTATAATCAGATTCCGAACGCACCACGTACTATTGTACGCGCTTTTTCAAAGTGTAATCTTAACTTTACGTATTTTTATAATATTAGGTACGAACTCTGCTGGCTGCAGGCGGCAGGCTGCCTCGGTGGCGTGGTGGTATTTCGGTACGACTACGGTTCTGAGGTCTCGGGTTTGATCCCCGGGTCGGGCAAAGTGATATTGGATTTTTCCATATCAGCCCGGAGTCTGGAATTTGTGCCCGATATGGCGATAGGCTCGCCCCCTATCACATCTGGGACGGAACTAAGCTTGGCGAAATGTGGGTGTACTAGTTGGCTAGTGCGCCTCTGCCTAGCCCTTCGGGGATACAGGCGTGAGCTTATGTTATGTTATGTAGGTAAGAACTATCAAGACTCCCTCATGCCCCCTTGTAAGAAAAATAAGACATGGTCGACCGCCTCCCCCCTAAATTGATATACGTAATAAATGAATGGCCCCCAGTTACAAAATATATAATAAACACGAGTATATTATCATGGCGGATATCCTGACTAATTCAATAATAGTGTGTTAAAAAAGGTTTCTTATATTTACAGTAATTGAAACATTGAAATAAAAATAATTATTACGGATTTTATTGGGATTGGTTTTATTTTTAAACATTTAGAAATTTTTCATCCTTCTTGATCACATTGCGGACACACTAACTTTTCGGACTAGCTACTCTTGAAACACAAATCGCGATAAAATTGTAAAATATAATTTTATTTACAAATTAAAAAATAATAATAATGAAGGGGTCAGAAACTATTGGTGATAAAATTATTTATTTTGTGCTTACTGCATCTCGTTGCTCTATGGCTTTTGAGCAGTCGGGCAGTCGACGCACGGATTGATGTAGAGACAAAAAAGTAGCGATCAAACAAAACCGCGCCCATCGCAAACGTGCCCTTAAAATCGTCCCCAGAAATCTGAATTGGATACATTGATCAGCCAATGCGATTATGACGATCTTGTGTGGTGACGCAGAATTAGGAAAAGACAAGAAAGTGACGCATATTCTTATTGCAATACTGTATGTACTATTCATAATTATCATCATCAGCCACAGGACGTCTACTGCTGGACACAGGCCTCCCCCAAAGATTTCCAGATCCACCTGTTGGAAGCGAAGTGCATCTACTTTTGTCAGGTCGTCTGTCCACCTTATAGGTGGACGGCCAACGCTGCGCTTGCCGGTATGTACTATTACGTATCCTCAATTCTGATGTTACACGTCTATCTTGTCAGAGTGTATACACTTCTATAAATATTAGCCCTGTACTATTCCTGTCCCATGCCTGGGCACGGGCCTCCTCTACTAATGAGAGGGGTTAGGCCTTAGTCTACCACGCTGGCCTTATGCTGGTTGGTAGACTTCACATACCTGTGGAGAAATTCGCAAGTATGCAGGTTTTCTCACGATGTTTTCCTTCACCGTTATAGCAAACGATATTTGACAATGAAAACACACTTAACATAGAAAAGTCATCACTTCTATACGGGAGTATAAAGTATAATTTCTTCTCTGGTGGTGCGTGTTTAAGCAAAGACTATCAAACGAGTACTGTTTGATTGGTAATTGGTTTCGACAGCCTATAGAAACAATAGAATTATAAATGTAAACCGTTAAAAGAAGGATATTGGTAGATATAGGTGTAGATCAGTTGAAATTCCTCACCGAACGAAACCCAAGAGAGAGAGCTGTAATTTCATGTAGATTTTTGTGAAGTGGTCGAGCCGGCCCGCTCGTGCTGTAGATATAAATGTCTACAGCGTGGCTCTAACAACCAAGAGTAGCTGTCTATGTACATACATATATACACACTCACGCCTGTATCCTGGGGGCAGGCAGAGACTATTGAGCGCCACAAGCTACGGTCCTGACACACCTTATTTACCTCTTCTCTATTGCCATGTTTTATCAAGTAATACCTAGTTTAGTTTTAAGAATCATAGATTTGATTTCATGCATGAACACTGAACAGGCTCTTCCATGCGTTCTACGCCCATGTTCAGGGTTGACGACCGAGCACATCGGTCAAAAGCGATTTAATTGAAACACCATAAACGGAGTTGCGATGGCCGCACCTGCGCGGATACGTACTAACATTACAGTATGAAAATCATAGGCTGTCAATATATTTGACTTTGAAGACAAAATAAATTGTCATTAGCAGTTATATAACAGTTTTTATGTACATAGCAAGACAGTTGATATTGGTATGAATAATGGTCTATTGCTTGAATATATGGGCATGGAGTCCTGGGTTCGGATACTATATCGGATTTCTTTCTACCTGCCCTTATCCCTCCTTAATGTGAGGTCGGCGCAGTACACTTATTCAAGCATGTTATAGAAAGGATTTGGCTTAGTTTTTACATCCGACTGCCTACCTTTTTCAACCCCCTCTAAGGGTTCCAGTCCTGAGCAAATTAATGTAGAGAAAATGGGTTCCTCCTCCTCATCCCGGTTCACAGCCCATATATGCTGCCACCAGACCAAGGAGGCGACAAATCCCATATCGAATAATTAATGTTTTTCCGACGCAATTTGACTGGGTTGGAATTCCCAGAGAGGACTGAGGTCTAGCAAGCGGCTGATATTAAAAAAAAAATTAAAACCAAATTCTTGTTGAAAAACACGGTTAATAACTGCATTTTGCGCTTATTATAGTAAAAAAATAGTAGTAAATAGTATTAGGATATAATTGGTAAAAATAACCAAATGTTTGTTTTTTTTTGTCTAATCTTGTCACAAATCAATCAGGTATGCTCCAACCAGACTGCATGATTTTTAATCTGTGGTAATCGTCCGCATTTCCACAAGAGTTCAATTTAACGACACAGGCATTAATCTTGAAATTGATTCTCGAAGAAATTGCAACTAAAATTACTTAGTTACGATGGTTAGCGATCCATACAATTTACACGTTAAGTTCAGTATTCTCTAATGGTGTATTTAAACTATGCCTAATAGGCCGAGGTGCTGAATGGGTGAGACGCAGTCTACTCGTGTACACGCTACATCTCCTAAATACCCAAGCAGTGGCGTAAGTAGAGGGTGGCATGTTTATAAAATGCCACGGGCCCGACCATAGGGGGCCCCAGCGGTCCAAGGAAGCCGTGGACCGAAAAAGCCGTGAACATATAGGGAGTCACGGGCTGCAACGACCTCTATCCAATGAATTTACCAAGGGCCCCTACAGTATAGTTCCGCCACTACACCCGAGGTTTTGGCTCACTTCGAAATAAGAAAGTGCGGTGTCGCGGACGATTTGGTTTGTGTTATCACGCGTCGTTTAACTGCGCCATAAGGAAATTGCTTTAAGTTCCATATAGGTATCATAATAAAAACTAACCCTCTTATTCATAATGAAATTCTGGCCTTATCGAACGCATAACCCTACTTTTACCTAGTTTAGCTAAAAGATAACTAAAATATGTTTATCGAATACAATGTTGCTGGTTACAGAAAAAACTTTATTTTTATCTCTGGCAAGCTTTGAAACAAATAGGAAGTCTTGACTGGAAACAATAAATAAAAAATATATATGAATAGTATAGTCTAGGGACTTTAAAAAAGTTTATGCCATTAAGAATGAATATCAAACTTAAAACCAGCTCATCGGAATCGGCCATGTTTTCACTATCGAACGTTGGAACGTTTTAACGCTAGTGAACTATTATGAATAAAATTTTTATGAAACGTATTTTTACGCTAATTTATTATGAATAAGGAGGTAAGTGAATAATGTACAGGCATAATGCTTTCTGGTAATATTGTGTTATACTAAGATATCGTATATATATAGAACACAAAAATAATTTTGATAATTGGCCGCCATTTGGCGGAGGTATCGCTTAACGTGCATAAAAAGACAGATGACATCGGGTCTCCTTTTTTGAAGTTGGTAGAAAATAGGCCACTATGTTAAATTTTCAACCATCGTCGAAGCAAAGTTGATCATTTTGTGATAACATTATTTACTCTATATTTTTGCCCGACTTCAAAAAAGGAGGTCCTCAATTCGTCTGTATGTTTTTTATGTATCCATATCTCTGCCAAATGTGGACCGTTTTTCGATATTCTTTTTGTGTTCGACAGAGCTTATTCCAAGTAGGACTGTTTTACCGGTTTTGTAATAAGGCATTCCTATTGTTTGAAGGTAGCAAGGTAGAGTTTGAAGGTATAAGGTAGTTTGAACAATTGCAGGTAGTAACCGTCAGTATGTAAGAATTCAAAGTCGTATATGAAATATTTTCCGATCCTTGTGCGATTCGCGGTACTCGTGTGGAGGTAAATATTTGTACGCCGAGATCTTGTCGTGTGGTGCGCCACGACCTTTAAGCTGTCGTCGAGTTGTATGGAAAATGCTAATTTCCGTTAGCATAGGGCATATTTCAAGTATTTTTTTTTAACATTTGCACATTTGTAGTTTATTTAAAGGCTCGTCTCTTGCAGCAATTTTTCTCGAAATAAAACAAAAAACTTTGCGTATAAATTTTTTGTATAACAACAAATATTTGTATGTAAATAACGATTTTTGCTGTCTCCTGCTCATAGAACAATGCACTACAGATAAAAATGTGTAGCGAAATGTATGTTTTGTGTAGGTGTTTTGTGTAATGTTTTAGTTCAGGAGACGCGGCTTTAGAAAGACATTTTATTATGTATGTTAAACGATCGGCTAGCTCATATCCATTAGCCACCGATATGCCATTAAGGTAAGTCATTTAAATGCTCTTGTAAAGTAATCAGTGGACATAGAGAGACCTACGGTTATCACGACACGTTATATTCATGTCTACAGGTTATAATCTTTAAAAATTAATCTGGAATCGAATCATCATCATCATCATCAGCTATAGGACGTCCACTACTGAACATAGGCCTCCCTTAAAGATTTCCAGATCGACCTGTTGTATATCGAATAATAATTTCAAATTACTATAGTTATCACAGACGTTAAATCAAATATAATACCCAATCACTCTTTCTGAAAGTAGATACAAATGACCTAGAAGCATTGCAACATTGTAAAGTAATCCTCATGGCAGACCACCAAAGCAGACCACTCAAAGAAAATCCTGTTATCATGCCTGCCTTGATTGTCAGTCTCATTTGTCATATTATAATTATGATATAGATCTATAGTGTGACAAACTCTATAGATGTAGTAGAATTCGGAAACATAATTGTTTTTAACTAACTAGATAAAGGAGGTTTTAGATTCGTCCCAAACGTGATCGAATTAGATGATTATTTTTCGTAGTTGATCAAAGTATTACGGAGAGAATTCCTTCAGAAACAGATGTCGTGATTGGATTATTTGTTAAAATTTACATGCAATCGCTGAACCTAATGCTAAAACTACAAAATAAATAAAGTTTAACAAAACCTTAAAAAACGAACGAAGATTATACTCAAAATTGGATAATAACAACTATTACTTACTCGCTTTGGAGTCGGAGTTTAAGTTCTGGTTCTAACCCGTCCAAATTTTTGTTTACTTAAATAATAACAGCCCTGTAGTTTCATTGCGCCACATCTGAGTACAGGCTGTTTCTCCTAATTAGGGGTTTAGGCGTTAGGCCTTAGGTTTTCCAGATATACAATATATTCATGCTTTTAGCCATTTTTAAGCACATTTTAACTGCGAGCACCTTTGCTAAGGATGCCTGCATGCTCACAGATAAATTTGCCAGGCATATAATACAGATCTAAAGTGACGCCACATTGACAATCAACACGTGGCTCGTTTTGTAACAGAGGACAATAATCGCACTTCGTCGTCGTGGCCCTTTCACCGGCATTGATAACTTGTCGCGCAAAAACTCGTATACGCAGCCATTGTAGGTCAAACGTTTGGACCTTTTGGTAGTCTTGTCATCGCAATTAGTAAGATGTTATTGTTATGCCAAAGATCAAAAGGAACCAGTTACAACAGGTTAAATTCTGAAAGAAGTATTATCATAAGCAAGGTTATGTAATGAAGAAGAAGTAAGAAACATATGTATATATATGATGTTATCGTTTTGGATCAGTGAAGATCTACCTACATTAATCATGAGGTCATCCTCAACAGTCTATGCAATATAAAATGTGATGAAATCTATGAATTTCTGTCTCTGTCTGAATGTACTTCTAGAAGGATTTATAAAATCACCAGGTATATGACATTCCAAGAGTCGATATTATTCTTGTAATACATTTGACAGACTTGGAGTATCAAAGTGCTATCTAAGGTAGTACGACGAGAGTAGGTAAAGTATACCAACCGACTGCCTTGGTAATGATATGGGTAATAATGATATGAGCAAAAAGGACACATAGGAGGGTAAGAAAATAATAAGATAGATGATGGTGCATGGAAACATAGAGAAAAACCAAAAAAGGTGAATGGAGTGTGGGAGGATACTATATCAGATTTGTAGTCATTATAAGCGTATTGATTTTAAATGGAAATCATCATTTTTTAGAAAGGCTATTTCCTTAAACAACAAATAAAATTATCTACTGTTCTTTTTCGGCTATATATTTTTTATCAAAAATAAATGTTTACAGATCAATCATATCATGTCATTCTTGATATAAAACTGTTGCTTTTCTTCGCTTATCAATAACTATAATAGGATCAAAATATTGTTTGCTCTGTATGTTTAGATAAATCATGTATTTTATCATATAGATAACGGAGCTGTGATAAACGATACATCTATAGTTGCAAAATACACGGATGACCTTCAGTAGTAGGAAGTCGCTTTATTTATAGAATCAGCTGTACATTTAAGTTTGTATGTAATATAATTATGATTTCTTATTAAATCTACAAGATCACTGTCCATTCATCAGCAATCGAAGCGATTTGAATCGGTGACGTCACCGTATTATGCAATTCTATTGTTAAAGTACGATCAGTAGTAGGCATCTTTGCAAACCGTATATCTCGAGAGACTCTGATCTCTATTCTAGTTGTTTATAATGAAGTCTCTGAAGTGCTAAACCTCCAAGATAAAAGAAATTGCGTAATTTTAATGCAAATTAAGTACAGATGACACGCCTAAAGACCGTAGATTATTGAAACGTAACAGCATCAGCAAAGCAGCGAATTTTTTCAATCAATTGGTCAAACTGCCAATCAACTACTAGACTTTGTTTATAATAGAAACGTGGTGGTGGGGAAAGTCTTATTTGGATTTAGGATTAATATGAAAAACACATGCTCTCTTACAGTAAGGTGCAATGGTATACTGCGGTAATTAAAGCAGTTATTGGATTTTTATTCATCTTCGACTAGATATCAACCTCGTACCGTTTATTTAATACTAACATTATTATCAGTACCTATTGCTATCATGTTATCAGGATGAGTATCAGAAACTTTTTTGTCATGAAAGATAAATTTATTCTCCTTTCTCCACACATAAATATACTTATAAGCCAGTGACATGCACAGGCATTCCGAGCAAGGTAGACAAAAACTTGCTAAATAATTTTCTTCAGCTCTTACATTACCTTCATATTAATCATCGTCCCCGTATAAATTTAAAATATAAGCTGAACGCTGCTACTTTGAAAATTCTATTTGGTCATCATTTTTATGCTTTACTTGTGACTAGCAAATTGTTAGGGTAGACAGTGTATCTTTGCCTATATGGTCTGCACGCTACTGTTAATATAAGCTAAAGATAGAAGAATATTTCTGCTTATTCTGTATTCAATTATTCAATTCAATTAATATTTGAGGAAAGAAATACGATATTGGATCCTCTCTACGCATCCTAGGATTATAAAATAGTCAATATAAGGGAAGCATTACCAAAATACGATTGGTAATGTTGACTCAATGGTTGTTTATAGTTTAAAGGTGTGTACAGTTGTTTGCGGTTAGAAAAGTCGCGATGTAGATTGAGTCATTAAAATGTAATTTTTAATTACCGTTAATTTAAGAAAACATGTAGTATGTACGGGCGATATTATAATTACTCGTTTTACCGGAAAAGTTGGAAACCTACAGAAAGTTAAGATGTATTTTTATGAAATATAATATCTTGCGGTTATAATATTTACAATTTGTGGCAATCAACATTGTGCATGGAGAACTGATTTTATATACAAATTACGGCTTATTGATAAACGGGAAAGGTGTTGGAAATTCCTACATGGTACATTAAAACATTTTTACTTTAATCAGGTCAAGAGAGAAGTCTGTATTACGAATCTAAACTGTACAAGGTAGGTACTATAATCTGTTTTAATGTAGCATTAGCTCTTTACCATAATACTTTATGAAATACATATTTTACAATACAAATTGTTTCGGGTAAAGGTTTTAACACTTTGTCCTATTGGATTTTTATAGCTTTGAACAAAGGCATATGCTCGTAAACACCGATACGGAATATCCAATAATAATTAAGTCCAGGATGCATTACAATAAGAACGATGGTAATTATTTTTGCATCGGCCCTTCGTTTCAAGTCAAGGATTGCTCAATGGTTTACTGAACAATTGTTATAAACAGCCAGTCCTCGATGTTTGCATAATATTTCAATTCTAAGAACATTTACTAAATCGCTAAATACTTTTGATCATTCTTATAAACATTAATTTGGAATAAGAATGTGTAAAGTTTGCATTATGTGCCATTTGCAATTACAGTTTTCAATATAATTTGATGTTATGTTGATATTGTTGATGAAATTATTGGCGTATTGTTCGCAGATCTACATGTCATTAATCAAAATGCTTCAAGAAATATATATTCTACTGGATCTTCGGCTTTATTTTAAATATTTTGTGTACACAGCTTCAAAGCCCCGCATCTCTGTATACTCTAAGTATACCATTTCACGTTTAATTTGTACGCCATACGTCAACTAAATGCAATAAGTTATACGTTTGTGCATGCATCGTCGCTTGAAAGTCTTTAGCCACTGTGTTCTCACGGCGAGCAGCTACCTCGACCTTGGGACCTACCGCGGATATTTCGCTTGTTGGTTTTTTCCCTTTTTCCGCAAATCAACTGTTTACTGTAACAACAACTCATGCCGATATAAACACAATAGCACCCGTAAGCGAGCCATCACGTCTTTGGCATTTGCTATACCTCTCCGTAATGGGTGTTGCAAATCAGTTCTGTTTGTTTTATTATCGTATTGCGAAATAAAATGTTTTACCGCAATCGCTGCCTTATTCAGTAAAATAAAAATTAACTGGTGTACAGTCATTACATTAAACGAGGTATTGCGAAGCACTAAATTGTTTCCGCGTCAACATTTTCCAAGTGATCCTGACACATTTCCTCGGCAAGACGATAATGGGAAACGGGCGTTGAACGCAGCATTATCCAGCGGAGGGCAATAGGTGGCGCGATATGACAACTGGTGCTCCGCCGAGTGCGGTCGAGGCCGGGAGCTCGGGAGAGGTGGAAACCGCTCGCACGCCGCCTTCAGTATACAATCGCGCGCTCCAAGTGTTGCGCGCACGCAGCCACTCTCTGCAATACCACTCCGCCGACCGCGTAGTTATCGAACCGACACCGTCTTATCGATTACGCCTTCCGCTCCTTCGACGCCGCGCGGAATTCCGAACATGGATGAAACGTCTCGCGCGAACACGTGAATATTCACAGGATTGGAAAGTTACAAAGTGGTGCGAGTGATGCGGTAGACCGCAGGTGCGAGTGGTAGACCGAGCGGCGCCGTCCCTGGTGGACTGACCCATGTGTGCTAGCCCTTCGACTCCGTCTGTGTCCAAGGAGATAACGTGATGTGACAGAGATACGTGTCGTGGTGCCAGTGGAATAGCATTGTGAAAGTGTGCACTGAGCGTGAGTGAGCAGGCGGCAGCCGGCGCGGCCGGTGCTCTGTGACAATGTTGAATTGCACGGATCTGGAATGTATCCTTCACCATCACCATTACTATGCGCACCTGCATCACATCCATCATTTGCAAAATGCACAGGACTCAGGTATGTCGAAACGCGAGACACTGTCGCGTTTGAATTATAATGAATTTTTTACACTCAATACATCTAAGAACAATGAGAAAACAATGGTCACAATGAAATTGTTTGCCGAAGAGCGAACGGTGAATGTTAACGATAACAAATGATACGAGCGAAACGAGCAGTCGTTTCAAATACATAGTTCTTATTCGATAATAAAGCGCACATTGAAAGTGTTGATGAAACGAAGACATAATTATTTAGCGTTTACGTTAGCGAGGTCGTTCTTGACCTTTGTGAACAATGAAAACAAAAATTTGGCACAACACTCGGAGGCGATAATGTTCTGAAAGGCAAGGTTCGCAGCGGCTGCAGGTGTTGTGTTGATATCATGCAATGTGCCGCCTATTGCCGGCCGTTTTCACTCTGTTAACTTACTTGGACGAGCGACTTCAAAACCTGCCCGACGACGCGAAATGGATGAAATATTTGTACAAACAAATGCTGTACGGTTTCTCTTTCAACTCGTCGAAATTATGTTGGATAACCGAATTGAATAATTTCGTTTTACAATTTGCTTTCTTTGTAGTCTTCAAGAACATATCTATACCTAGAAAGTAGTTTATAAATTAATTAACATTAGCTGTAATTATCGCGCTAATGGGATACAGTTAAGTGAGCTTTATTTCAAGCAATAAAACGAATTTAAGTAATTGTTAAATTTCCGTTCGTTAACGTGGCTAATACAATATTTTCCATATCATTTTAATCAGTTGTCTAAATAATTGCGAACGTCACACTCATATCCAGAGACGTTGCTTAATTACCATAAAAATACCTTTATTACTAAAAACTTTTGCTTTAATGAATGCTATTAAGTATTTCATTGATTGTTAATACCTTTCTTATGGAAACCTTGCGAATATCACAATATTTGAAAAAGATAGTTTTTTCTGCAATTAAACTAATCGATGTTCAATGAGATTCTAAAGTTATCATAACATTCGTTATATTTCTATTGATACACTCATTAGTGAAACAATGATCAATGCCTCGAGTCTGTACCTCTGATATATACACATACGCAAACTATTCAATAACAAAAACAGAACAACGTAAGTCCATTTCAAGACATATTATATTTAAGAGGTCTTTGGAGTAGTTCTCCTTGATATTTAAGGCTTACTTACAGCTTTAGACTGCATAATATTGTCCCTTTACTAATTGTTATAAGTCACCTAATCGAAATATTTTTATCATCATCATCTATCAATAGTATCTTCTAAACGATTAGCATTTCAAAATATTAGAGGTATTGTCGAATATTTATAATTATGAACAAATATATATTTGTTTGTGAAATCTTTGTACTCTACATGATAGTTTTAAATCGAGTTGTTGGTTAGTTATGCCGTATTTCTAGGCGTGTCGCTATACTTAATTCAATGTTTTATACACATTTGAAATCTTATACAATCTAGGTACCTTATGGAATACTTGGAAGTGCATCTGTCGAAAG
Source organism: Clanis bilineata (assembly GCA_036417725.1). Classification (NCBI taxonomy): domain Eukaryota; kingdom Metazoa; phylum Arthropoda; class Insecta; order Lepidoptera; family Sphingidae; genus Clanis; species Clanis bilineata. Next base: position 5,384,756 of record CM071145.1, on the reverse strand, counting down.
ACTAAACGTAGTAACTATGCAATAAAGAGTGCATCAAAATTTATTTTCCTTGATTCGTCACAATCAGCATCAAGGAGTGTAACCACAGGATTTTCTACGTAAGTGTAACAATGAGGTATACTACTAATGAAAACTGTTTTATGAATATCGACATGTGCAAACGTCTAAGCGTTTTTCACATTATTATGTTAATCCATAAAGAAGCCGCTTTTGTTTAGTGTAGAGCTATAGAGCTAAACCAAATTTTTATTTATTCACTTTAAGGATTATTTTGTTTACACTTGAATACTCTTAAATATCACAATACAATCGAAAAAGAAATCTTTCAATTTGTAATTTGTATTATTAAAAAGATACGACTTCGGTCAGTATTTGAATTTTGTATTTATAATATTATCTTATAATTTTTGAAGTGTAGTTCGTATATCGATAACATTGTGTTTTTTTATGAATCATAATCTGTAACAATCTTTTGTATTCCGGATTGACACGTCATGTCTCGGAAAATAATATTGATAACTTATGAGAGGCTTTGTTTTACTTGTTACTGCATATTTTTTCCGCATTTATCCAATACTATTGAAAGATTTATGAATTATTAATCAATCGACACCATAAAGTTATTCAATTTTATGGTGTCGATTGTCATAACAATATTCAATTAAAATTATACGCTATTTTGATTAATGTTGTCTTAAATGTCAATGAGTTCCGCAAATTAATTATGTTTTTAAACAGCTTTTTTATAGTAATCACGCATAGGTATTATGTGCCTCGTTTTGCATATTTGTTGAGTCTCTGTTATGAACTATCACCTTTCTTTATTCGAAAACAAGTACTTACCGATAAACACTCCATAAATCATCATTAATTTACTACAAGTGTTTATATTATTGATATGTTTTTAATTAACCATACATTGTTTCATATAATAACTCAATTTCATCATATATAAACTTGACATCTCACACTCAATTTCTTAGTTCAATCATAGTCACTCTCTCTTGCAATTAGAAAGAAACTAGATTATTATGAAAATAATACAAAAAATCTCTTACTTTAATCGCACAAGATAATATCCTGTTACATTCAAACTAGTTCTAAGTAGGAAATGCATGTCATGTGAAGCTGATATTTAATATTATTAATGCTTGGGTTCTCCTCTCAGTTGTGTTGGCCTGAGGCATATTTTTCATTGACTGTTGATGTTTGAAACGTTTAACCTGTTTTTTTTGTACTACTTAAATAAAACTTCAAAGTATATAATAGTATCCTTTAAAAATACCCATGCCAAATAACTATTGACTTAAATGATACAATCTCCAAATTATGTTATAACACAATTTCAGATTTCTAATAAACTTATTTATTTTCTGTGCATTATATTTTGCTTTATCTGTAGTAATGTTGCCGAAAGCTAGATCATAAAATTGATCTTATTAGACCAAATATCAAAGTAACTATTATAGACTAGATTTGGCGAATCTCGTGAGTTGCGACATCTAGATTTAAACTTTTAACAACTGCGAATGGAATAAAAGTTTATGCACCTACAACATTTCGAAACGATTTGTAAATAGAAAATTTTAGTTTTATTCCAACCAAACCGTTTCTAATAAAATTGTCGATATATCTAACGATACTATCTTGTTTGGAAATCAATTAAGTAATTTAACCTTGTTGGTACCTTAAAAAACTAAAGCTTTAATATTCATTCATTCATTTTTTATATTGATAGTGTTTTAATTAATTTAAATCGCTGTTATAAAATTGTTGTCTACGTTTCAATAATGTGATACGATAGCAAATGATTTTATGCTTTTAAATTTTTTAACCTTATCAAAAATCTTTCGAAGTATTTCTTAACCTAGATTACTCTTTAATGACTAATTGGTGTTATTAGTCTCAATGTTTTTAAACATTGCTCGAAGTGCTTAAATGTTTTATTCAAGGATGTTAGAAAGTTAACAAAACAATACATTTGTAATGGCAGAATAACTGTGTTAAATGTAGAGTGCACGGAATTTGTACCATGTCTGATAAGAACAACTAGCAATAAAATAAACGAGCATTTTTTCATAACTTACACCGATATTGAACTTCATTCGTTCAATAGAAATGAGAATAACAACGATTTTACTGTTAAAATATTAGAATCGTCTATTAAAATATCAATAAACAAGTCTTTCTAAAAAGCGCAGATATCTAAGACTTAAATTATAATCAAATCTTTTCTGCAACTTCTTCTTCGTTACAACATTGAAGAGGGTGAAGGCATGTGGAAGAATATATATTAAGATTTAAAACCAAAATATTTTACATCCTTTCAAAATTATTTTTGGATTTCTTTTCGGATATATATTCTTCAAGATGTTGTAATCCATAACTTCCATAAGTAATTGAAAATAAATGCACCCAACTTTGAAAGTCAAAGATGTGCTCAATTCGAGCTCACGACTCAACTATTGGACCTTATCACAAAGGAACATTTTAAATCCAGGAAAGATCTGCGATAAGAAAATTTGCGAACAGACGACCCAAAAAGCAGTGGCAATATATTTTCTCACTGTGGAGGATGCTCAAGACTGGGTGAAGTGAAAGCGTTTAAGTAGGAAAGCGGCTCCTGGTATCAGCACGAGCACGAGATAACGCAGAGTAGAAAAAAATATTATGAAAATCAAAGAATAATAACTAACAACTACATTATTTCCCTGGTCAATCAACCGGTTTTTGATATAAAAGTCACTAATTTCTACCTGGCCGTGATGTATGCGAAACAAGTTTGCCGCTCTGACGTAAGTAATATAGCGAATAACCATCCATCTTAAACGATTATAATTGAGTTTATGACCAAATGGCCGACTTCCGAGATACATTTGTCGAATACGTGATCGCAGAAGGAAATTTTCATCGGTACTTATGTAACTAAATCTAACTCGGTAGGCCGAGAGTTTTTGCTCTCTGTTGGTGTTATAATTGTTTTGACACGATTACTTCGTTGCTGCATAGTTTGTAGCATTTTATCACTTAATACAAAGTACTACGTATTTTACATTGTTAAAATTTTATTCAGTTTGTGTGTATAGTGCATTTCTATGTATTTTGTTATTTATGATAGTGAAACTAATGTAAACAACAGTCATTATGCATAGCAATTCAATTATCCGTAAACTAGAAAATATAGTTTCCACCTTCCACAAAGGTTAATTATTTAACGAAGTAACAAATATCTGAACCAAGTTAATTTAACTTTATGTATTTTACTTTGGTGCGTATCGCATAAAATTTTATCATCAACCATTTCCATTCGTTTATAAAATTGATATCGGAATTTAGCCGTTGATTTGATTTTAATTCAGCGTAGAAAATGGACTTTGGAAAACAACCCAATTAAATTAAAGAATTCGTAAAATGCCTATAATTTAAATCTGGTGACAAAAGAATGTATTGGTTCTAATACAGATTTAATTGTTTTAACACAGCCTGTTTCCTATAATTAACTTGAAACACTATCGATCTTGATAACGGATCTCTGATTTAGAGTTACCTTCAAAGAACTAGACGCGTAAAGGTGCCAATTACTACTATTCGCTAAATTACGATATATCCGCAAAGATAATAAATCACTACAACAACTCGAAAATAATAAGACCGCAACTAGTTCGTAAAAGTGACATTTCCCTGTTGACAAAACTAATTAAAATATATCGCATGTTGTATGCGACTATGAATATTCGAAAGATATTCGTCGAAATTGAGATTTTACAACCGTAAAGTGAATTTTAAGCGATTTATTATACAAATTCTTTGTGTTCCTGATGCATGTTTAGAAGATTATTTTGAATAATGAGTTTATAATGTTTATTTATTAGTGTTATCCTTGAAACGGTAAATACAAGTGCAAATAGTAATACTACGGTCAGCCAAGCTTAATACAGAGGGGTGACTCTATACACTCGATTCTTTGCCTTGGTGGCGTGGTTGTATTTCGGTACGAGTACCGTCCTGAGGTCTCGGGTTCGATTCCCGGGTCGGGCAAAGTGATATTGGATTTTTCCATATCAGCTCGGAGTCTGGAATTGGTGGCCGATATGGCGATAGGCTCGCCCCCTATCACATCTGGGACGAAACTAAGCTCGGCAAAATGTGGGTCTTCTAGTTCGCTAGTGCACCTCTGCCTACCCCTTCGGGAATACAGGCGTGAGCTTATGAATTTATTTGGCATATTGAGTAGTCGTATATATGAACTCACGTTGACTTTGCTCAGCGGCCTGAGCAGGAAAATTTCTGACAATCGTAATTGTATTCGAGCTCGCTGCGCACTGACGACATTTGGTTAATATTTCGTACCAATTTCATACACACGCATTGTGCTCGACAATTACTATTGTCAGAAATATTCTTGCTCAGGCCGCTAGACTAACTCATACTTAGCGTACGAATATTTCGTTTCACGCATAACTTTATTTTTATTATATAGACCTTAACATAATGTCCCTTATTTACAAAAACATTATGGTTAAAATTAGTTGAAACCCTTGACTGGTATCTCTATCTAATACGCCAATTTAGTTGTTTTCAACCAATGACGTAAAATCTGTTTCAGCCAGAAAATTAAGCAATCTCCTGGTAGTAATTTATTTTATTGTTGGAATAATAAAACATAAGCCTTTCCTGCGAAGACAAAGCTGGTTGTAGAGCTAAAGCAGAATCTTATCTGCAACATTGAAAGCGTTTGCTGCGTGGATCCAACACTGGAGTGGGATATGGGTGGGCAGAAGAAGGAAAATAATGCAAAATAAGGTTATCTTGCATTCGTAAATCTGTACTGTATCCTTGTACCTCATAAGGATACAGAATATAGGTACCACGGAACAAAAAAAATGATGGACGGAGCACTAGAAACATTGAAACTGAAGCAGGGTTTTCGGCCCATTCGATCTATCGACACGCAATCGGCGACTGAGCATGTTATGAGTGTTTATGTGTGCGTAGGGCACTTTTGTACAGGCGCGTTTGAGTGCGTGGCTTCTCTGTGGCGTCTTTTTAACTATAGGCGAGATGGTGTCCTCCTTTTTTTACGTCCGTAGTAGGTACCTGGTACACAGTAAGATTACGTAATACATTCTCTCATATGTACCTCTCGTTTAGATTTGGAGCCACCTTCCTTATTCTAAGGTTATGGGTATTTAATTTGTATAACAGTAAACAATGTGGTATACCATTGGAATGTCCCAAAATAAAACCATAACCACAAAAAAGATACCTAAACCATAACCCAGTCAGAGGTTCACTACCTGAATAACAGGTTACGTCCACGTTTTAAAATTACGTAAACAAAACAAGTTTACTATTAGATTGTGAAACTGAGGAAATATACAAATTATCAAGAGTAGATCAAACCGAAGAAGTGCCCAGACGTCAAATACGTTTAAATAATTTTAATACATTCGTCTAAAATGTTACTATATATTTTATTTGACTGCCTCGGTGGCGTGATGGTATTTCGGTACGACTACGGACTACGAAGTGATATTGGATTTTTCCATATCAGCCCGGAGTCTGGAATTTGTGCCCGATATGGCGATAGGCTCGCCCCCTATCACATCTGGGACGGAACTAAGTTCGGCGAAATATGGGTGTTCTAGTTCGCTAGTGCGCCTCTGCCTACCCCTTCGGGGATACAGGCGTGAGCTTAAGTTATGTATGTTTTATGTCTAAAATTTTAGAGGAATAGCTTTAGGGAAGAGTGGTACTAGTATGTTTCTGAGCAAAAAGAGACCTATAAGAAGTACCTATAGTCCCGTCTAAAATCAGACACCCGAAGATCAATAAATGGTGATACTAAATGATGATGAAAATAAATGATTTCATACACATTATTTATTTCCTACTCTTATCCCACTTCAGAGTGGGTCGTCCCAATGCACTTTTTAAACGTGTTGTAGAAATGTTTCGGCTCAGCATTTTACGACCTGGCTGCCTGTCTGACGTCAATCTCCCTCTGGGAAATCCCATCTTGGGTAAATCGTTTTAAGAAAAACATCTACCGATCTGCGAATCGAACTTGGGCCCTCTCGGTTCGACCACACGCTGTCAAGACCGAGCTGGCAAATGATTTCTATAATACTAGAATAATGTGAATGGAGGCGATTAATTTTTCGCATTACAAGTTCATATTTATTTCGATCTGCGACGTCATCCGAAATGAGGAAGTGCCGAATGCCGCCGGCTGACTGGTTCGGAAGTGACACGAACTGAATTTAACCAGTGTACAACGCATAGTGAGACAGTATGGCGTTGATAATGTCTCGTAGCAGCATTATATTATATAAGAAACTCCTTAATAACCTACAGGCTATTAAGAAACTCCGATGTTTTTTTGGAGAAATCCGGGGCCGTCTCTAATGCGCCGAAGAGGGCTACAGCGGAATTTTCAGTCGGTATTGTGGTGTAGGGTTCATACATAGTGTTACGGATTCGGCCCAACGGTCGCACGGATATTTTCCATCTCAAGACTCAAAAATGATCAAGGGTGCGTTGCCAACCTAAAGGGAGGGGAATAGGTATTGGGAAAGAAGGGGGGGATTGGGCTACCGAAAATCTCGCTAACCGAATGAAACACGTTACACGACGTCGTTTAAAAAGAATCATAAGTGTGTAAGAAGGGAAGATACTGAAATCAGAAATATAACAGCGAGCTGCTATTTTGCGTTGGTTTTTGTGTAATCTACCAACCCGCTTTAGGCCAGCGTGATAGACTAAGGCCTAATCTTTCTCATTAGTAGAGGAGGCCCGTGCCCAGCAGTGGGACAGTAATATTACAGGGCTAATATTATTATTATTTTGTGAGGCAGTGGTAACAAACCGATTGAGCCTGGCTATTCGTGCTATACACAACTGTCTCTACGTGACTTCTGACTCTACCAATGTTTTTTGTTTGCACAAGCACAGAATTTTTTGTTGTCAGTTTTTGTACAGTTGACATACTGTGATATATGTATGTCAACGTTGTTCAATCGAATTAGACGAAGTTCACCCGCACTTGACCCTCTGAATGTAAAGAGCAATTGTGGTATTAACAAGGCGTGTGGGCGAAACTGAATAAAGGCGCAAGTGAATTGAAATTGGCTTCACGCGAGAATGATTGTAAAATGTCATGTGGACATTTTGCAGGGGAATTGTAGTTGTAAATACATACATACAAACTCACGCCTGCTTCCCATGGGGGTGGGTAGAGACAATTGAGTGCCACAAGCTACGATCCTGACATACCTTTTTTGCCTCGTCCACATTTCCGCCGGTTGAGGATTCTCTAATATAAAAAAAATCCGATGTCTTTAAGATTTGCATGACTGTTGGGGAAAAGCTAAATTTAAAGATGATTATCATTATTTAAGACAACATTTTCCTTTATCGACCGACTTCCAAAAAGGAGAAGGTCGTCAATTCGTCTGTATTTTTTTATGTATGTTACGCGATATCTCCGCCAAATGTAGACCGATTTTTAAAATATTTTTTGTGTTCAGTAGAGCTTATTTCAAGGGTGGTCCCATATAAATGTGGTCACGATCGGATTTGAAGTCGGTCCGATAAGTTTTTATGTGTTTATTAATACATGTCGTCCTTTGTAGTTTGTGCTTTTTATAGTATTTATAATTTATGAATGGATGATTTAACATGCTAATTTGCTAAGGCGTTAATTTTTTCCGTGACAGCCGTGTCGATATTTTGAAAATATAAAGTGTGTCATACTCGTTTGATTTTTTTATTGAACAGCCGTTCCTTATACCGTTATGACTTAGCTCAACTTACATGAATATTTACTTAACAAATTTATAAAAATTGACAATACAAATATTTGACTGCTCTAGCGGGGTTGTGGTCTAAATACCTATATCAGACATAAGTATTTTTAACATTATGATAGATACATCATAAGCGATTAAAATTGCACCTAATATTGCTTGTCATGGTATGAAAACCATCAACATTTATGTCAAATTGAAAGTAATCTGACATGTGAGTGCTTACAATGTAGATACTTTCACATAATTAAGATTACCAGAGAAAGAAATATCTTGAATTCTTAAGCCGTCTCGTGAAACAGGAAGGATTCTGTAAAAAACGAGTTTTATGTGAAGCAGTGCATAAATATATTCATTGTATACAACTGTATAAATACGATGGTATTAAAATGTGAGGTAGAGTCAACTACAAATACTATATGAGTGGTAAACAATAATACGCTGTAGACAATAATATATACAGCACGAATGGGCCAGCTCGACCGGTTTGATATCACTGTCTCACAGAAAAACGACGTAAGGTGGCAACTTGCTGTCGCGTTTCGTTCGGCGAGTGAGATTTCCGGTGGCCCCTTCTCCCTACCGTTCCCATTTCCTTTTCCCTCCCCTTCCATTCCCGCATTTTAGGTTGGCAACGCACCCATGATCCTTTTTGTGTCTTGGGTGTCCATGGGCGGTGGAGATTGCTTACCATCAGGTGACTCTCGTTTGCCAGTCTCTGCTATAAAAAAATAACCGAGTTCAAACAAAGAAGTTCTCAAGTCTTAGACAATTTTTATGACCGGCTGCCTTCCTGACGTCAACCCCCTCTGAGGGATCCATCTGACGGGTCCCGGGTAAATTAAATTAGAAATTCGTTTGCCAGTCTCCGCTATAAAAAAAAAAAATATTAACTATTATATTGTAAAACACACTTCTTCTGTACATTGTAATACTATTATACATTTTATCAACGTTGTCATTACAAATTACAATAAAATCTACAATACAATAGAATATAAACCAAAATGTATATAAACGAATATATCATTTTTCTGCATCATATTCTCAGTCAGTATATTTTTCCAACGTATCATAAGAATTTTAAATGAAATAAAACAAGAAGAGTACTAAACTGTCTCACTCAACGACACAAAGGTCATTTACTATTTGTCCAAACTATCTAAATGTATGTAGGTCACGGGAATTGAATCACGCGTGTTATGATCGAATTTTAATGAGTTTATAGATAATTGCCCGATAAAGGACGTTGACTTGAATGGTCCAGTGAGCAGTTATGATAATTTTACGATCGGTTTTCTAGGCCCGGTCGAGCAGCACGTTCACAAAGATTGTGACGATGTAATCAAGAATGATACTGATAGAGTGATAGAGTGATAGACATTACATCATTCTCTATTGACACAGTTTTTATGTTCCGTTTGATGATAAACAGATCTGTTGTAAATTGAAACGTTTTATCTCTTAGTTGGCTTTATTGAAAATCTTTCTGATTGAAACTAAGAGCTGCGGCCTGAGCAGGAAAATTTCTGACAACCGTAAATGTATTCGAACTCGATGCGCGTCTATGAAATTTGTATGAAATATTAACCAAACGTCATCGGTGCTCAGCGAACTCGAATACATTTACATTTACATTAGTTTTTCGTGCTCGGGCTACTGAACTAATATAAAAGTCTGTATATTATTTATAAAGTTTATTATAAATGAGGAAGGAGAAATAGTTTTCATTATGAATTATTGCTTGCTGTAACGGTGAAGGAAAAACATCGTAAGGAAAACTACATACCCGAGAATTCTCCACCAGAATTTCGAAGTTATCTGAAATCTACCAATCCGCATTAGGCCAGTGTAGTATACTAAGGCCTAACCCCTCTCATTAGTAGCGGAGGTCCGTGCCCAGCAGTGGGACAGTAATATTACAGGGCTGGTAATATTAAGGAGAAGTAGAAAAATAATTTGCTACTATAATATATATACCAAAGTAACCATACCAAGAATGCAACTCATTGCATCACAAGTCATTTTTCAAACTAATTTAAATAAAGCAAGTTTTGTCACTTACATCCTTATTCGGTCGGTTAGCATTTGAACTGAGCAGCGTCGTTGCGAAATACACCATAAAGATATCCGAAGCTTAATTTGAGATTTCTTACATCAATAATTTATTCGTTTTATATGGTGATTTACATACATGGCTATCGAGTTCAACAAACAGAAAACAAGCTGACACGCATCACCTTTTATAAAATTCTTTCGAAACTTATCAATGTTATAGAGGACTCTGTGTTATTCAGATGTTAGATTAGTCTATTAACAATATAATCAATTATTATGCTCTTAAATGCGTTAAGTAATAACGGTAGATTATTTATTTTTGTTTATTCTTTGCGTACTAAAGAGCTTAATGCATTCATTGTTACGTATAGATTATTTATACCTATATTTGAATATATTCAAATGATTGTGTAACTGACAAACGATTATATCATTTTTTACATACATACATAATATGTACATCCTATGCCGGAAGGGTAAGGCAAAGGCGAACTAGAAAACGCTATATATAGTTTACTCTTATCTCATTCCCATAGACCCTGATGACGCCATCACTCTGGCCATTCAACGCAAGATCGAGTATCTTAAACTGCTCCCACACTCCACATGACCGATGTTCCGTTCCCGCCGACAAGGACCATGCCGTGCTCCTGGTAGCAGCCCCCCCGACCCTGTTAACAATTCCGACCCGCATGCCGATGACATCAATGGATAGTTAGGGAAACACTCCCCCTAATTGATGATGTATTCAACATCTCTCTCAGTGACCATCCTGAGCCGAGGTTCGTAACCCGTTAGTGGGTTGCCCTCAGCATGGTCACCTAACTTTTTGGGTTCGAGCGCACCTGCGTTCACCCAACAAACCGGTGTGGCTGAATTTGCCGACTCGGTCAGGCAAGCAGCTGTAGGGCCAAAAAAAAACAAAAATCATTCCCATACATTTACTATTCTATTCGACTAGCGTATAAACCACTTGGCTAAGCCCGCAGGTCCATATTTCGCCGACCTCATGTCGGTCCCAGATGTGATAAGGGGCGAACCTGTCGCCATTTGTTTCTAATTTTTTACTTCTTTTATTAATGTTGTATAAACAATACGGCAGTATGTATCGCACATTGGTGTAAGTATCCCATTGCGACACGCCATTTGTGTTAATGACCCGCATAAGTTGTTACAATTTGATAAATAATGAGGCTTTCGTGTTGTAACAACCGCTTCAATGTCAGGGTGGGACCGAAGCAACTGTTACCACTTGCAACTGATTACAATGATTTAGATACGTGTTTGATTGATACCTATCTAGATAAAGTGTATATTTCAACGATATCATATTTTGGTGCAGTGTTTCGCAATAAGTAAACTATAGTTTACGCTCTATGGCTATATAGAGCGATAAGGAACTCTATAGAGCGTCCCATAAACATTTGGATTAAGATAATTATAGATGGAAAATTCTTCGGATATTGAATCACAAAGGGTTAACATTTTGGGAGAGGGAAGCTGTTGATAGTTCATTTTCATTTGAGACATTTCATCATCAGCCATAGGATGTCCACTGCTGTACAAAGGCCTCCCCCAAAGATTTGAGACTTTTATTAGTAGACAATTTAGCAAACGTAAGTACAAGAATAATTTCACCTCTATTGTAACTTACAATTTTATTATGTAAAGATCATTATTATTTCCTCAACAAACAAATTAAACGTAAAGCTATTTTTAAAACATGCACAAAGAGTTATCAAATTTCATCCCCCCAAATTGGTGAAGATATCGCGTAACGTACTTATAACAAGACATAATAACTAAAGTCCTCCTTTTAAACGTTCTTGTCTTATAAAGAGTAACCAAATCACACAATGTGTGTCCTACTCATGGACGTAAAGAAAAAGAAGGACACCATCTCGTCTATAGTTAAACAGACGCCATAGAGAAGCCACGCACACAAACACGCCTGTACAAAAGTGCCACGCACACACACGTCATTCCGTGTCGATAGATCGAATGGACCGAAAACCTTGCTTCACTTTCAATGTTACTAGCGCTCCGTCCATCTTTGATTTTACCTCTGTTGTCCTACTATTCAAATTCGTACTTATGCATGCCCATAACCATTTGTTAAGCATTCGCATTATGTGTTTACGCATGCCATGAAGAAGGATGATGACAGGCTCTTAACCTCTTTAGATAGACGAATTGCTTGACCTTACCTGTGTCGATAACAGAACTACCGTTATCTAAACTACTTTCATTTTGATTCGCTTAAGCACTTTGCGAAACTTCATAAATTATACCATATATCAAAGATCCAAAATAATATATTACTTCATCAACGTTAAGCAGATTATCTTATTAGCTTTTGCTAGCAGCTCAGCTCTTTGCTGTCATGTTGCCGTTAGTTCTCAATACATATTTTTAGCTACTATTTTCACCCCTTAGAGGGTTGAATTTCCAAATATTCTTCCTTATTGATTGTATATATTGTCAAAAGCAACGATAGCCCAGTTAAGAATGGTACGGACTGCCGAGACGAGTGTCGGAGATTAGAGACCAATCCTGAATGGGGCATACATCTATGAGTTTTCTATGTTAAGTGTGTTTTCTTTGTGAATTATCGCTTGCTATAATGGTGAAGGAAAACATCGTGAGGAAACCTGCATATCAGATAATTTTTCTACAAGAATTTCAAAGTGGACTAAGGCCTAACCCCTCTCATTAGTAGAGGAAGCCCATGCCCAGCAATGGGACAGTAATATTACAGAGCTGATATACATTATTATATTGTAAACATAATCTGTGTTAAAAATTTCAGCTTTCTATGTCTAAGGACATTGACGAGTAAATGAGTGAACTAGGAATTTTCTTTTTGTAATTATAAAGATTATCTATAGCTAGCAGGTCCATGTGAACATTTGAATTTTCAACCTTATATGAATAAGATTTCGTGTGATTATTGATTAGTGTATTATTGTCTTGGACCAAGCAGTCATCATTAGAATATCATAAATAAACATTATGAGACATCACATTTTAATTATGATGATTGATGTGTGATGATAATGCCATTCATTATTAAAAAAGTCATTCACTTCTTTGATTTATTATGTTATTTTTGCTTGAATCTTACGTTTCTTTTTTCACAAACTGTTAATATATTTAATGCTTTAAACAATGCTTACTTTCTCTATTATTATAGAAAATACATCATTGCTATCTTCCAAATCTATTCCATTGTTTTGCATAGAAACCACATTTCTACACATTTTGTTGATGACAATCATAATAAAATTTGCTATTCTACGTTTCTCTTCTGCATACAAAGTTACATCTCACAAAGCCGTCGTAGATTGCATCTTTGTTATAATAATTTTGCTTTCATACTCGTTCTAATATTATCTTGGTTTTGCTGCACTGCATTACGAGCAATTGTATTTTACGATGGAATTTGCTTGTTTTGTTGCACTGGTAATGGAAAATCATGAGTGTATGCTTTGGATTCATCGTTTACTTCACGTGTTTCTTCTTATAAATAAGTACCTACACTTTTTAATATATGTAGATATATTAACGACTATCCTTGATGTTCAAAGGAATATCAAATACTATAATTTGCTAATTTTCTAATGGTTTTTTGTTTGCAAATCTCCCTATATTACCACACATGATATTTTGGAGTTCTTCATATTCATCATCAAATACAATTCTTGTGTTTAAATACGAGAGAAATATGCGCAGTTTCCATTTTATGCCGACACTGATTACTGCAGCGCTGCATGTAATTAAATCGAACATTGCCACTTGGCTTTGAGCAGCCGAAATTGGATCCACAAAACCCGTTGTATCTTTAAGTAATTGTTTATTTTTATTCGAAATACATTAACGCAGTTTTAAACCCTCATCAATATTTACTTTTTCCACCGACTTTAGAAAAAGGAGGAGGTTCTTAATCATTGCATTTTTTATGTATGTTACGCGATATTTCCGCCAAATGCGGATCGATTTTCAAGATTATTTTTATGTTCGATGGAGCTTATAATATGCTGGACTGGATGGATGCTAGAATGTTCTGATAAATGTTACTAAAAATAAGTTATAGTAATATATCACTGATTACATACATACATACATAGACTCACACCTGTATCACCGAAGTGGTAGGCAAAAGCGATGTATAGAATTATAACACCCATATTTCGCCGAGCTTATTTCCGTCCCAGATGTGATAGGGGGTGAGGCTATCCCTATATTAGGTACAAATTTCAAACTCTCGGCTGACACTGAAATGAAAACCAATATCACTTTGCCCGACACGGGAACGAACCCAAGACTTCAGGACGGTATAGCTCTACATAAACATAATAATATTATATAGATAATCATTGTACAGAAAATGTAAAAGTACCTATATAGTTGTTGCTTTGTATAAGAAGGTATTTATTACTCATTCCATACCAAAATGGTTACTTCAGCATCCTTTTAAAATATGGTTGTTACCTTATTCATTATTATCTCTTAGAAATCTAGCAAAATCGTTTTGATGTTTAAAATTCTAAACATGGCATAGTGTATAATAATATTAGCCCTGTAATATTACTGTCCCACTGCTGGGCACGGGCCTCCTCTACTAATGAGAGGGGTTAGGCCTTAGTCTACCACGCTGGCCTAATGCGGGTTGGTAGACTTCGCATACCTTCGAATTTCTTGTGGAGAAATTCTCGGGTATGCAGGTTTCCTCACGATGTTTTCCTTCACCGTTATAGCAAGCGATATTTCACAATGAAAACACACTTAACATAGAAAAGTCAGAGGTGTATGCTCCATTTTCGGGTTGGTTTCGAACCTCCGACACTTGTCTCGGCAGTCCGTACTATTCCCAACTGAGCTATCGCTGCTAATATATAAACATAGTGTATAAACATCACGAATCAAGAATCGTATAGATTGAAATAAAGATGGTTATTTTTTTACTATTTTTATTGATTCCATCAACCAGTTTAATATTGCATAATTCCATGCATCGTATTTTCTCGATAAACTTGTCTACGGACTTAAGTAGGGCAAAGACATTCAACAGTACACAGACGGGACAACACACGGAACTTGCGATCCAAAAGTTAAGACCTCGTGGTCATAAGTCACTCAGTGGTATTTGAAACATACGCCCGCAAGGACGTGCCAGCACAATAATGTTTAGACAATAAAATTGTCTTACGTGATCCTTGAACATTCACAGAACATTCTATATTGTAAATCGTAATAAACGCCCTCGAATTGTAATGAGAGTAAGTAGTATGGCATTACTGACGTTTAGATCAAATCATAAAAAAACATAAACATAAGCTCACGCCTGTATCCCCGAAGGGGTAGGCAGAAGGGCACTAGCCAACTAGAACACCCACATTTCGCCGAGCTTAGTTACGTCCCAGATGTGATAGGGGGCGAGCCTATCGGGCACAAATTCCAGACTCCGGGCTGATATGGAAAAACCCAATATCACTTTGCCCGACCCGGGGATGGAACCCGAGACCTCAGGACCGTAGTCATACCGAAATACAACTACGCCACCAAGGCAGTCTCAGTAATCAAATCAAATCGTATATTGAATCCATAAAATGTTACACATTATTTAGATTCCGTCTAAAATTTTTACTCTACCGCCAGTTCGGAAAGCTTGTTCGCCAGAGAAGAATGGGCAAGAAACTCTAGATATTTTTTTTGCATGAAAACTTGCTTGATAGCCCATCTGTAGTAATATTAAATCTCTTTGAATTAGGGGTATAACTATTTATCTGCGATATAAAACAAACTATGAACTTAATATGGATGTTAATTTAAATGGTAGCTTAATGATGACATCGGGTTTCTCAGAGAGGTGCGACAACCTTAATTTAAACGAATGTCAGTCTTCGGTCATGGTTTTATGCTTATAGACACGGACTTTCCAGTTTCACAAAACGGTAAAGAGATTGTGTATAATATAAATAAGTGACTGTCTCGATGGCGTAGTGGTATTGCGAGTGCGGTACGACTATCGTCCTGAGGTCTCGGGTTCGATCCCCGGGTCGGGCAGAGATTTTAGATTTTTCAGTATCAGCTCGCAGTCTGTATTTGTGCCCGATATGGTGATAGGCTCGCCCCCGATTACATCTTGGACGGATTAAGGCTCGGCGAAATGTGGGGGATCTGGTACGCTAGTGCGCCTCTACCTACCCCTTCGGGGATACAGGCGTGAGCTTATATATGTATAAACAAGTAAGAGCAATAAATGGAAACAGTAGTTGATCAACAGGTCATGTGTTCGACTCCCAGGTCGAGTTAAGCAGTTTAACACGGTTGTGAGATTGAATCCACTAAATAAAGTTGACATTAAGCCACGTCTCCTGCGCTAAACATAGTATTACTATATTTTTTGTGTATGGTCCGTTGTTATATGATCAGTAGCCCGAGCACGAAAAACTAATGTAAATGTAAACTCGCTGCGCACAGTAGCCCGAGCACGAAAAACTAATGTAAATGTAAACTCGCTGCGCACAGTAGCCCGAGCACGAAAAACTAATGTAAATGTAAACTCGCTGCGCACAGTAGCCCGAGCACGAAAAACTAATGTAAATGTAAACTCGCTGCGCACAGTAGCCCGAGCACGAAAAACTAATGTAAATGTAAACTCGCTGCGCACAGTAGCCCGAGCACGAAAAACTAATGTAAATGTAAACTCGCTGCGCACAGTAGCCCGAGCACGAAAAACTAATGTAAATGTAAACTCGCTGCGCACAGTAGCCCGAGCACGAAAAACTAATGTAAATGTAAACTCGCTGCGCACAGTAGCCCGAGCACGAAAAACTAATGTAAATGTAAACTCGCTGCGCACAGTAGCCCGAGCACGAAAAACTAATGTAAATGTAAACTCGCTGCGCACAGTAGCCCGAGCACGAAAAACTAATGTAAATGTAAACTCGCTGCGCACAGTAGCCCGAGCACGAAAAACTAATGTAAATGTAAACTCGCTGCGCACAGTAGCCCGAGCACGAAAAACTAATGTAAATGTAAACTCGCTGCGCACAGTAGCCCGAGCACGAAAAACTAATGTAAATGTAAACTCGCTGCGCACAGTAGCCCGAGCACGAAAAACTAATGTAAATGTAAACTCGCTGCGCACAGTAGCCCGAGCACGAAAAACTAATGTAAATGTAAACTCGCTGCGCACAGTAGCCCGAGCACGAAAAACTAATGTAAATGTAAACTCGCTGCGCACAATAGCCCGAGTACGAAAAACTAATGTAAATAAATGTATTCGAGTTCGTTGCGCGCTGATGACGTTTGGTTAATATTTCATACAAATTTCATAGACGCGCATCGAGTTCGAATACATTTACGGTTGTCAGAAATTTTTCTGCTCAGGCCTCTGATGACATTTGATTAATATTTCACACAAATTTCATAGACGCGCATCGAGCACGAATACATTTACAGTTGTCAGAAATTTTCCTGCTCGGGGTGCAGGAGATAATGAAAAACCCTGTTTTAGGGCCCCAGGCAGCCGTAAAAACGAAGTATTATCCTTTTTACAAAACCCTTAAAAAGTTTGTTGCAATACCCCAGTTAGAGTGGAATAAGAGAAGGTGGAAAGAACCAAGTTTATCATCTCATAATGTTAACCTCACTCGACGTGTATTGAATATTCCATCCTTTCTTCATACATCAATAAACCCAGTACCGCTAATTTGCATTCCAACGGGATGCATATTTGAGTTGTGTTCAAGAATTTACCTTACTCTTTGTTTATTCGCCGTAAACGCTTCAAGTCCCGTAAAGCGTACTTTAAGGCTTGTATTTGCGTCGGACGGCATTGGTTACATAGATACACTGACGCCTGTATCCTTGAAGGGGTTGGCAGAGGCGAACTATATCACCCATATTACACCGAACTCATTTCCGTCCCAAATGTGATAGTGGTTAAGCCTGTCGCTATATCGGACATAAATTCCAGACTCCGAGCTACTAATGAATATAATACCTAATTACAATTTTATAAACTTAACGGAGCGACTTCGACATGTATCCGATAGTGACCAAATGTATATGGGACCACCCTTGTAAGAATCTGTATCCAAAACAAAAATAATTTTGAAAATAGGTCCATATTTAGCGGAGATATCGAGTAACATACATAAAAAAATAGACAAATTGAAGACCTTCTTTTTTGAAGTCTGTTGAAAATACAATATCACTTTGCCCAACCCTGGAATCGAACCCAAGACTTTCTGAGGCAATCATGTTCATAGCACAGGTTATTTGGTTCGAATCTGACGCAAATATGATGGATGGGTTAGCCATGCTTACTTATATAATAGCATATTTTTTTCTGCATCGGTGGCGTTGTTGTATTTTGGTACGACTACCGTCCTGACGTCTCGGGTTCGATCCCCGGGTCGAGCAAAGTGATATTGGATTTTTCCATATCGGCCCGGAGTCTGGAATTTGTGCCCTATATGCTCGCCCCCTATCACATCTGGGACGGAACTAAGCTCGGCGAAATGTGGGTGATCTAGTTCGCTAGTTCGCCTCTGCCTACCCTTTCGGGGATACAGGCGTGAGCATATGTTATGTGTGTATATTTGCATATTTTTATTATACATAAGTGAGTTGAAAGAGACTCTTTTTCATATTGTATGTATGTTAATAATACTTGCGTCCGGGTCAGGACGAGTATTTTTGATTTTACGCACGCTTTATTATGTTTCTTCATAAGGAGTTTTTCACAACGTAGGGTCCTAACCACTAGACGATCACGGCCATTCGCCCCTTATCACATCTGGGACGGAACTAAGCTCGGCGAAATGTGGGTGTTCTAGTTAGCTAGTGCGCCTCTGCCTACCCCTTCGGGGATACAGGCGTGAGCTTATGTATGTATGGAGTTTTTCACGCGGGTGGCAAAAATAATATAAAGACCACTTTGAGATACTTTGAAGTTGTAAACCCTTGTTATATTAAAATGAATGAGATATTTTAGGTATATTCACCTCATTTACGGGTGTCTCATGTGTGCGTGTGTTTATATGACGTAGGCACAATAATGGGTGCTTGTAACTTAAAAGCATTTGAATTACAGGATCCCGCGTGACGTCATTATCACACTTTTTTTTCTACCTGCCCTTATCTTATGTGGGGTCGGCGCAACACACTTTTTTAAGCATGTTGCGGAAAATGATTTGACTTAGTTTTTACGACCAGCTGCCTAGTGCCTACCCGATGTCAACTCCCTCTGGGGGATCCAGTATTAAAAATAGAGGCAAATTAAATTAGAAAATTCGCTTTGCCTGACTTGGGGATCGAACCCAGGACCTCCCTTCACAGCTGTTTAAAATCAAATAAAGATTTAAAATTCGAAGAGACGTAAAAACCACTGGTCAAAACATAGCCGAATCATTTCTGCAAAATGCTTCAAAAAGTGTATTACGCTGACCTATTGCAATAGTAAGTAAAAGAAGAAAAAAGATTTATCTGAATATTATATATTTTTCTTAAAATTCTTTCTAGAGACTAATAAGAAATTATATAAAACTTGCATTGATGAGTCAAATGCTGCATAATATAAGAATGAAAACAAGAATTTAAAATAAAACAAGCCGATGGATTTGTTTTGCAAATAACACAGTCACCTCTGCGTTTGCACCTGCACATAGGGCTGCGGACACGAACTCAGCGTGAACGGAGCGCCGGCGGCGCGGCGCGGGGAGCGGCACGGCAACTTATTGCTAGACCGGTTGTCGTCGCGCCGCGCCGCTGCCTTCGAGGCCAGTTCTATTTAAATTTATGCATTGAAACTCGCCGCTCATCGCGCCGCCACCGCCGCTTCGCTCGCGCTGAGTTCGTGTCCGCGGCCAAAACTACGTTGTACCACGTGTGAATAATTAGATTATATCTTTATTAGTTATTTCCCATTATCTTTGTTATTACGAATAGCGGAGAAGCGATAGTTATGTCATACTTATGAAAAGGGTTAAAGAGTAATTAAATATTATAGTATTGTGATACTATTTATTGGGTACTTGGCTATGTCTAATTTTATTCCCATATTGATATGTAATAACAATTAAAACAAAAAATAAATCCTTCTGTAAAAACTGCATCGAAATTTGTTGAAAAATGAGGCAGTAATTCATATTTTGAATTCTGGAGTGTGGGCATAGTAGAGATAATCATTATATGTATTTATTGACGATATAACCCTTGCTTACAAGGTGTAAGATGATAAATATTTAGCTAAATCATTTAGATATAGGATCACAATATTTATTTACTGAATGAATAACCTTTGCCATATGTGTGGATAAATTGGTATATAAAGGTTCTGAGATACAGCCCTAGCAAAACAAATAAATTCATTTAATCAAACCTTATGTTAAACCGTACGGATTTTGTTAACTTTTTTTTATCTAAGTATATAAAATAAATTAGTACATGATACAGTTGTGTCACGTTTTGATACAAAAACTTGTTGATCTCGTTTCTAATTCTAATAAGTTTGGACGACATATTGGTGTTATTGCACAATATATCCACGA
Source organism: Clanis bilineata (assembly GCA_036417725.1). Classification (NCBI taxonomy): domain Eukaryota; kingdom Metazoa; phylum Arthropoda; class Insecta; order Lepidoptera; family Sphingidae; genus Clanis; species Clanis bilineata. The sequence continues at coordinate 5,364,328 of CM071145.1, read as the reverse complement.
ATTACATGATTGAACATACATAACATTATATTTTATACATTACAGTTAAGTAAATCATTAAATTCTTATAGACCTTCGGGTTTTGTTATGCGTTGAAGATAAGTATCAAAGTTAAATCACGAAGTATACATTTTAAGTGTTTTTATTTTACTGTTTTGTTTTATATTATAATATATAAGTAACAATAATATGCCATTGGTAGAGTGGCGAAGTCTACAAGCTGTGGATCCGGAGGTCCTGGATTCAAATCCCAGGTCGAGTCACACGGTTTTGTAACACAATTTTCCCGGGACTATATTCTTGAGATATTATATTAGACAGGTGGTCGTTAAAACGAAGAAGAATCCTTTCTGCAACATGCTTGAAAAGTTGCGCCGACCCCACATTTAGTTGGGATAAGGGCAGGTAGAAAGAAAGATTTAATATTAAAATTTAATCTATCTTCCACAAATAAAACAGTTCAGTTTTTACGTAATTAAGATTTGAAAGTTCACGCTCAACGACTATATAAATTACAATTCACAAAGTGGCGTGAAGAAATATTATCGATAAAACACTTTTTAAAATGTATTCAAGCTTAGTTTTTGCGATTCGGTCATGCGCATAGAAACGACAGGTTTCGCATGTGACACACAGACCTAGAAGTTTTTATGGATTTTGTGTTACATAGTCTCCACGCTTCATTAATCGATACTCTGATGCTAATCGATAATTCGTTTTACATTCCTTATTCGGTTGAATTCGCCGTTCTAAAATTGGCAAAATCAATTCTGTACTTTTTTGCTCTAACATAATTACTCGTATCTATGTTTTTCCAGAATATATTATTGTTATATAACAATATGCATAATTATGACCCCCAAGCCCACACTACATTTGATGAAAAAAATATGTCATGAGTAATTTATGAAAGGTTAAGTTAAGTTGTATTGATTTTAAGACGCCAATATAAAAAAAAATTACACGCTAATATGTAATTATACTGATTTTTCCTAACCATAGAACTAGTTAGTAATAGATGTTCTAATTAAATAGTAGTTTTACCGATTTTTATAATTAGTTTACTTTGTTTATAATTGTATTAAAATCAGATAAATATAACATAACATAAGCTCACGCCTGTATCCCCGAAAGGGTAGGCAGAGGCGCACTAGCGAACTAGAACATCCACATTTTGCTGAGTTTAGTTCCGTCCCAGATGTGACAGGGGGCGAGCCTAACGCCATATCGGGCACAAATTCCAGATTCCGGGCAGATATGGAAAAATCCAATATCACTTTGCCCGATCCGGGGATCGAACCCGAGACCTCAGAACCGTAATCGTACCGAAATACAACCATGACACCGAGGCAGTCACCACGCCACCGAGGCAGTCAGATAATAGTTGATGTTTCCAGATTCTTCCACAAATTCATTTACCTAATTAAATGCTATTCTAGCATACAACTACACTAACTGATTAAATAACTATTTAATAAAGCCTGCATAATCTGAACAACATTGCGTGTGCACATTGTACTTGATTCTTGAACAGTATACTTGATTTTCAATATGAGGAAGCATCTGCACATTGGCTTTATCATCAATAATTAATCAATTACTTGTATCACAGCTTGTAAACTATGATATATCAGCGGCCTGAGCAGGAAAATTTCTGACAACCGTAAATGTATTCGAACTCAATGCGCGTCTATGAAATTTGTATGAAATATTAACCAAACGTCATCAGTGCGCAGCGAACTCGAATACATTTACATTTACATTAGTTTTTCGTGCTCGGGCTACTGAAGTGAGGTATCTATAAATGATAATAAATAAAAATATGAAGCATGTCCATTGTCTATGTTGCCTGTATTGAGATATTTCGTAGGTAGGTATTACAAATGTAAAATGTAGAAATATTTTAATTGTGAACCATGTTCTATGTATGAAAGTCGCGTTCTTGGTCTAGTGGCAACATGTATGGGCTGTGGACCGGGTGGTCCTGGATTCGATTCCCAGGTCGGGAAAATCAAATTTTCTAATTTAATTTGCCCTGGACCGGATCCCTCATAGGGGGTTGACGTCAGGCAGACGGCCCGTCGTAAAAACTAAGCCAAATCCTCTCTGCAACATCCTTAAAAATGTGTGTTGAGCCGACCCCACACTAAAGTGAACTTTTATCTTGCCCTTATCCCAATAAGAGCAGGTAGAAAAAATAAAGTTTTATGTATAAATGAAGTTAAAGCTAATTGTTTAAAGAAATGTGAATATTTTATGTGTTTTAAAAAGTTATGGCTAAAGATATTTTTAGAAGACTAGATAGCGATAACCATACCCAAATGGTGTATGAAAAAATGGTTGTAAATTAATGGTGAAAGAGACAGAGTATATCCAGTAACTTCAGGCCAGCATAATGACGTTGAATATTTCTTGACGATGGTCATCATATTTGAACTAAGCTGTACACGATCGCGACAAGTGTGATCATTTTACTGTAAAAACTGTCAATTTTAATCTTTTAATTCCACAAATTAATTAATAATTAATGAGATACGTTTGTTCTATTCAATAGTATCTAAAGTAGACGCTATCATCATTATCTCAGCCTTTTAAGATAATGCGTTTCAAGAAAACGTTAGTTGATAGACTGCCTGCCTTCACACAACGGGGAAGCTAGCGGGTTCGCGTTTAGGGCTTCAATATACTTCATCGATTGCTATCGATGTATGGTATCGATATTATATCGATACTTAAGTTTAATTATAGCTTAAAAAAGTAAACAAACACACATTTTGATGGTAAGGGCCACTTGCAGCGCTATTACTAATCTAGACTTACACCTTATCTCGATTTATCGCACAGCTCACTCCTATCTTTAAACCGAGATTTGGGATAAATAGCACTGTATCGCGCAGCTGCAAATGGGCCATTTATGTGATTTTACTCATATTATTAGAAAAATCATGACTCTATGCCAAAAAGATCTTATTGAAATAAATGGAGTTGTTATCGCCTCCACTTGTGCGGTAAACTTCATCAAAATTTTAGGTAAATGTTGGGCATGACGTTGTCTTAGGGCGATGAGCACAGTGCAATATCATTAACGGCCAGTTTCAATAAACGATCTCGGTTTAGAGTGCAGATAGATCGCGATTATGAACCAATCAAATCGAGTCATTTGACGGAGTCATGTTCAAACCGTGTTCTTATTGGCTAAGTTTTGTAATCTATCTGCACATTCGAACTGAGATTGTTTATTGAAACCGGCCGTAAGTGTTGTTCAATGTGCGGATGGTTTTGCTCTACTGTTCATGGTTAGTTATTCATATCATTTTCTAAGCGAGAGGCTTACTTGCCTCGTTCGATTGCAATAAAAAACAGTCATTCATTAATGCGTGATTGATCGATAATACTTAAATTACGAATACATTGTAACAAACTTATTCCTTTTTCAATAATTATCATGCAAAAAATCATCGATCAAAAAATATAAATTATAACTTCTTCGCATCTTAAAATAAATTCACTGAACTTAAAACGCTAAACCCGTTGGCATGTTTACCTGATATACGATAAGGATAAAATATTAAGTTAAGGTAAAATCGATGTAAATAATCGATACAAAGATGGAGTGTGTGATAACTCCCTAACACGTTTACAAACGAACGTGACCGAGTATAGTATTACGAGCATGAGACACTTGAGATTTACTTTGAATGGAGGGAAATAAATATCGCCTTCTTGGTCTAGCAGCAGTATGCGGAGCGATCCTTGGTTCGATTCCTAGGTCATGCAAAATGGTTTTTGTGGGATAATTTGCCCGGGGCTGAATTACCCACACGGAGTTGTGGTTACCCACACGGTGATTATTAATCATTTCACCTTAATGTGGGGTTGGCGCAACACACTCTTTCAAACATGGTGCAGAAATGAATTGGTTTAGTTTTTACGACCGGCTACATTCCTGACGTCATGCTCCTCTGGGGATTCAGTCTCAGGCGATCAAATTAGAAAATCGCCTGAGAAAACCTGGGAATCGAACCCAGGTCGTCCTCTGCTCCACAGCCCATATGCTGCCAGCAGACTAAGGAGGCGACATAGCTGTTTACAAAATTATCTACGTACATATTTCAAAGTTATATTGTCTACAAAATGACTGCCTAGGCGGCGTGGTTGTATTTCGGTACGACTACCGTCCTGAGGTCTCGAGTTCGATCCCCGGGTCGGGCAAAGTGATATTGGATTTTTCCATATCAACCCTGAGTCTGGAATTTGTGCCCGATATGGCACGCCTGGGACATCTAGGACGAAACTAAGCTCAGCGAAGTGTGGGTGTACTAGTTGGCTAGTGCGCCTCTGCCTACCCCTTCGGGGATACAGACATGAGCTTATGTTGTTGTAAAATATCCAAAACGTTCAAAATTATCCGAATGATGATAGCCACAGGATGCCATGTCTTTTGGTTTATAGTAACGCCTTCCGATTCCCACGTGAATGAGTGTTTGTCACAAGTTTGTTGATTTAAAATGTCTGAAGTTCCTCGGTGTTGCAATAATAATAATAATATTAGCCCTATAATATTACTGTCCCACTCACGGCACGGGCGTCTCCTACTAATGACACGGGGTTGGGCCTTAGTCTACCAAGCTGGCCTAATGCGGGTTGGTAGACTTCACATACCTTTCAAATTCTTTTGAAGAAATTCTAGGATATGCAGGTTTCCTCACGATGTTTTCCTTCACCGTCATAGCAAGCGATAGTTCACAATGAAAATACACTTAACATAGAAAAGTCAGAGGTGTATGCTCTTTGTTGGGGTTGGTCTCGAACCTCCGACACTCGTGTCGGCAGTAACACTCCCATCTGAGCTATCGCTGCTTTTTATCGTGTTGCAATATACGGAGAAATGATAAATGACATAAGAATTACTTTACATAATCAAGAATTATTTAGATTTATGTGCATTACATTATGCTGTTCATGTATTTAGAAAATGTAATTTTGTTTTGTTGTATAATATAATCCTAGAATTTTAAATAACTCCTGACATTCACACTTATAAAAAAACATACCTAATCTATAAGGCAGGTGGAGAACGTCAATTAATAAATAACTCAAATGACATCTCAGCTGCCCGTGCAGGAAAAATTCTGATAAATTAAACTCGATGCGCGTCTATGAAAAATTGTATAAAATGTTAATGTCATCAGCAGCGAGCTCGAATACATTTACGATTGACAGAAATTTTCCTGCTCGAGCCGCAGTAGGTATACACCAAAAATAGATCTTCCAAATAAAGGTCACAAATCAACTTGTTACGTTTACGATTGAGTAATTAAAAGTCGAATAAATTAAAATAATTAAATATAATAATTTGCGGGAGGCCTATGCTCAGCAGTAGACGTCCTATTGCTGATTATGATGATGATGATGAAGTATAATAATACTAACTGCCTCCGTGGCGTGGTGGTATTTCGGTACGACTACGGTTCTGAGGTCTCGGGTTCGATCCCCGGATCGGGCAAAGTGATATTGGATTTTTCCATATCAGCCCGGAGTCTGGAATTTGTGTCCGATATGGCGATAGGCTCGCCCCCTATCACACATCTGGGACGGAACTAAGCTCGGCGAAATGTGGGTGTTCTAGTTCGCTAGTGCACCTCTGCCTACCCCTTCGGGGATACAGGCGTGAGCTTATGTTACGTTATGTTATGTTATGTAAGGTATAATTTTGCTTAAATCTACGTTTTTTAGAGTCAACGATCTACTTTGAACTATAATTTTAGTGCCGATAAATTTGGTTTCAAATGTTTCAGTCCAAAACGGTTAAAGGTCTTGGCTATTTATTACTTTGTATTTAAAGGAAAGTTGCCAATATCGCAGCTCACCTTTGCTTCAAGCCTTATTTGCAATAGAGAATGTGCGGTGTCAACAACCGGCTATACTTTCCAGTCTCCGACATTCAGGTTCCAAATTTTAGTCGCATTAATTATACGATTTGCATTTTTATCTACTTTGTGTTTTAAAATTAATGTCGGACAAGGCGGTTGGACAAGTAAGGAAGTCGATACTTGCGCAAATGAAACCGGTGTTGTTATGTTAGCCGACAAAGTAATTGCGATTAGCGACTGTTGGACTTTGAATTTGGAAAAACGTAACATATAACATAATGTCACTGTATTTACAAGGGATAAGTTTAAAAACTTAACTGACCGACTTCCAACCAGTGGCCCGATCACGAAAAACTAATGTAAATGTATTCGAGTTCGCTGCGCACTGATGACGTTTGGTTAATATTTCATACAAATTTCATAGACGCGCATCGAGCTGAAATACATTTACGGTTGTCAGACATTTTCCTGCTCAGGCCGCTGATCCCATCGTGACCAAATCCACCCTTGAAATAAGCTCTTAAACACAAAAATAATTTTGAAAATTGCCCCAGATTTGGCGGAAACATCGCGTAACATAAATTAAAAAAAAGAGACGAATTGATGACCTTCTCCTTTTTAGAAGTCAGTGGATAAATAGGTGAAAATTTAGAGGTATTTGTTGTTAAGTCCGATTGCCCGACCCAAGAATTGAACTCAACTTTACGATTTCTCATCCTAAGAGCTGCGACCACATGACTCGGTGCAGATGTATAAAAATAGGTGAAAGTCATCTGAGGGGCACCGCGCTGGATGGAATTACCGCCATAATCCCCGCAGGATCGTGAGACCATCCACATCTGGGTCTCATGGTCATTGTGAAAACATATTTGCCCTATTTACCTTGACATTGGGTAAATCATCGCAAATGGGTGAAAGCCATTATGTTTAAAAGAAGAGGAATATTTCTTATCCTAAGAGATGTGACCACATGGCTCGGTACAGATGTGTATAAATTGGTATAAGCTTTTCCTATAATATCCAAGACCCACATCCGGTAATGGTTACTGGCATTGAAGAAATCCAACATTAAAACTGGATTTTGTGCTCAACTCAATCGAATTGTCAACACGGCTTTGTTCTTGTACAACGTGACCTTTAAGTCGTTGTATAATTATTCGAATCTATAGATATAAGATTACATGTACAGACAGACAGTCTGGTCCATCACCAAAACAAATCAACTGGACACACAAAGTGTATTTATATAATTATAAGGTAGACACTAACCCCAGGATCTCCATCGGGCTAAGACAAGTGGCATAGGCGCTAGTCGAATAGATTAAATGTATGGGAATGACATAAGAGTAAGCTATATGCGGCGTATTCTTTATAAGCCACTTGTCTAAACCCGCAGGTATAGTTAAAGTATAATCACAAGTTTAAAAACTTAACTGACCGACTTCAAATCCGATTGTGACCAAATTTATATGGGCCAACATTGAAATAGGCTATGTCGATTACAAAAAGAATTTTGAAAATCGGTCCACATTTGGTAGAGATATCTCGAAACATACATAAAAAAAATATAGACGAATTGAGGACCTTCTCCTTTTTGAAAGTCGGTTGAAAATCAAGCTAAAGTAAAAGCTTATTCTTGAAACTACTGGTACAATGGCAAATATATGTATGTACTGCCAATGGCAGTTCAAAGTTTAGAGGAAATTAAAGTGATAATAAATGCAATAGATAAAACTGGGAAGTGTCAAATCCTTTGCTTAAATAGCTTAAAACCCGCAAATATAGATGTGGATATAAGGATATATAACTATGAAATGACCTACAGACTTTTAAGTAAAGTAACTGATTCATTAAGCGTGATCAAAAACGAAAATAAGGTATCAAACAAGTTTCGAAAGACAATAATGCAAAACCGTAGATTAGCTACATTATTAGACTGATGTTATAACAAAAATAAACAAAGATTTTGTTCACTTTTGCATTATGGAATCAACTGGTATTTTTATACGCAATAGATGTGAGATTCTCGTTTCAAGTTCTAGTTTTAATACTGGCTAGAGGATATAAAAACCGTGGTTTAAAACATATATTTGAATTGTAAAGTTTACGTTTGTATTTTAGTGAGATATTCTTGGAAGTTTTGTTTGATGATCAAATACTTGCTATTCAATCTTTATGTTGTGTTTATGGTCTTTTATTTCCTTATTCATTTTTCACCATTCATCATCTGTTCATCATTTTTTGGGGCTTTGATTAAAGCTATTTTAAGTTCCTAAAATAACGTCTGTTTTCACAAAATAACACATTTTTAGGCCTTTCTACTTGACATACAATAAATATTATTTTATTTACCATGCCTTGTATGATGGCACAGATTTGTAAATAATTATTCAGTTATTGGGGCCATTTTAGGCTGATTATTTCAAAAAGCTTAAAATTTTCTACCTGCCCTTATCCCGCCTTAATGTGGGGTCGGCGCAATAAACTTTTTCAAGCATGTTGCAGAATAGATTTGGCTTAGTTTTTACGACCGCCTGCCTGCCTGACGTCACCTCCCTCTGATGGATCTGGTCCAGGGCAAATTAAATGAGAAAATTTGCTTTGCCCGACCTGGGAATCGAACCCAGGCCATCCCGTTCCACAGCCGCATATCACACAACAGTTCCATATGTGCTGCCACTAGACCAATGAGGCGACGAAGCTTATAACATTATAAATATTTATTGAAATATAGAAGCATTATAATCGTTCGTATAATATTCCTATAGGTAACGTTTTAGATGCCTTAAAAACAAAGCAATGCTTTGAAAAACCCATAATATACATGAGTATTATATCAGCTACTCCCACGGATATACAACAGTTGGCTGTTAATAATATCTATTATATCATAGCCGGGTGGCGAGTGGACATTCGTAATAATTGCAAGCGGATCTAACGTTTCTTTTAATCTTGTCGTACAATCTATTGATTTGCAATCGATCACGATCTCTAATAAGTATTCAATTAAATGAGTTAATTAACGACTATTTTTTATATGTAGTTTGAAAAAATATAATCATCAAGCCTTATAAAATCTTCATCTGGGACGGAATTAAGTTCGGCGAAATGTGGGTAGTTCGCTAGTGCGCCTCTGCCTAACCCTTCTGGGATACAGGCGTGAGCTTATGTATGTATGTATGTATGTATAAAATAAAACTTCAAAAAGAAAGTATGTTAAGGAAAAACTTCGATATTCAAGGATTTTGGATATCGGTTATAAATTATTCGTCAGACATTAAAAAGTAAAAAAATAATTCTCATTCAATCCCTATAATATTTCAATTCTAGCTTTTGCCTGCGGTGCGTGAGAGTCTTGACAAACATTCATCCCCTATTACATCCCATAAGAGGATGAATTTATACATAATATATTGTATATACAAATCTTCCTCTTGAACCACTCTGTCCATTAAAAAACCCATCAAAATCCGTTGCGTAGTTTAAAAGATCTAAGCATACATATGGACATAGGAACAGACAGACAGCGGGAAGCGACTTTGTTTTATACTATGTAAAGATAAAGATACTTAGATATTTTAATACTTCTTATAGCAGTCTGGCAAATATCCAGGTGGGTCTGATAATATATTAATGTGACAGAGTACAACAGAAACGGAAATTGGATGTACAAGTTGTACCTTTGCACACACCTCTACATAATGCTGGCATGTTACACATATAATAATGATATTTTATTGTCTCAATGAAATGAAGCATGTTAAATATAAATAAGAAGAAAAAAGAGAAAATAAACCTTAAGACTATAAGAAGTAAAACTAGAATTGCAGATGTAACTTATACAATTAAAAAAATTTAAAAGAAAAAAGGCAGGTCCTATAATCCGAAGCACGCAAGATAAATAGACCAAAGACGTATTAGAGTGGTAGACAAGGGAAGGCATGAGAAAAAGAGGACGACCATTTCGTAGGTGGGAACATGATCTGAGGGCTACAGCGGGATTGACATGGACGAGGAAAGCTCAAGACCGTGCACTATGGAGAATTCTAGAGGAGGCCTATGCTGAGAAACAAACAATCTAGAATAATTAAACTATTAATATTATCGATGTCTAATTTATTTATTTTATTTATTTTATTTTATTTAAAACACTTTATACATAATATGATATGTACAGGCGGACTTAATGCCTGAGGCATTCTTTATGTAAATTTTATGATGATAATAAAGGCTATTTGAATTTCAATTGTCTGAAAAGGTGTTTTGTATGGAAAATACCAAAGAAGAAACATGATTATAAATAATCGCCATCAGAGTATGTCATAACGTTATCAACTGCTTTGTATTACAATAATAGGCGGTTATGTAGACAGACACAACAAAACTTTCTCTTTTTTGTATTGTCCAGCAATTATTAATATAGTCACGATGGTCTATGACAATGACAAACAACGGGCTTTATTGGTAGTCACTAGAATCATGCCGGCCTATTTCACACTCCGAAGAGCACGAAGCTCTCAGAACTTCTTCTGAGAGCTTAAGAGAAGCCTGACGCACTCGCGGCAAAACATGACCGATGCAGAAACAGGTTTGTACCCCCATACCCGCCCTAGCCAACTATCAAGTCATGTCGAAAGTACCTCGATACAACCGCTGACTAACTAATCACACTGACTAATCCTGGAACGAAATCCACACAAACAGTGTGGGTCACTATGGCAGATTTTCACACCACCTGTAGGGTGGTCGCCATCCGGGAGGATACGAATATCCAGCATTTATAAAATCCACACTACCATATAGGAAAGCGGGATCATACCATCATATTTCAACTGGTCTTGCAATCAAGCTTTCATCTATTGAGTATTAAAATAATACATCTGGCCTATCTTTGGTCTCTGCATATTTTTTTTCTACGAAAGAATTGCTTGATTCGATTCGTTTCGAATGTTGAGTAAGAAACATAATGTAATGTGTTCTGCACTAAATCTAACACTCACTCTATAAAGTATCAACGAAACCATTGTTGACATGATATTCATTTTCAATGTACGAGTAGACTGTATACCCTTAAGTAGTATAATTATATTTTCTTCTACTCAGGTGAAAGTTTTGGCTGGAAATTAAAATATGTTAATGATAGCTCATAGTGTAATAGAGAAAGGTTCAAAATCGGCTTAGTAGTTCCAGAGACTAACGCCCGAATTGTCAAACGCTACTCAACTTTAACGGCTGCTTACATTGATTTTCTCCATACAATTTTGACAGATAAGGCGGCCTTAAACGACATAAGGCGACCTTAAGTTTATGAACATTGGACAGTAAACACTATAAAAAATCCAAAGTCACAAATACCTTTTTACCTACCTTCACTATAAATCCTTAATAAATTAACTAGAATGTCAACTTAAAATAATCTTATTCGACTGCGCGGAACCCACTAAAATCGTAATATCTGGAAACTATTATTAATATTAAACAAATAATAAAGTTACAAAATGCACTTGTAAATATATTATATTGTCGTCATATGTGCTAATGTGTTGTATCTTTGAGTTACAACACATTTGATGACATTTCCTTATGTTTATAAATCAAGCGTGGGAAAATTGGCGCTGACTGACGACTGATTTCCATCTATCGCGCATATAAGTACACATACATAGTTCACTCTACCTGACTGCCTCGGTGGTCGTATTTTGGTACGACTACTGTCTTGAGGTCTTGGGTTCGATCCCCGGGTCGGGCAAGGTGATATTGGATTTTTTCATATCTGCGTACGTAATACACCTATGTCTCTAAGGCAGTCAGTTGCCTGTATCCATTTGTTGACACAATATTACAGCATTCGTGGCGCAGTGGGCGGTGGCTGTGAAACGAGAGGTAGCAGGTTCGATTCCTGCACCAAGACAAATGTTTGACCCACAGATATTTGTTTCAGGTCTGGGTGATATAAGACCGAAAGTCTCTCGTAGTTTCCGATACATGTTAAGCCAGTTAATTTGGGGTCAGGTCTATGTGTATGACTGTTGGGTGTTATTTAATCATTTATCATGTCCATATTAGTGTAGATAAAAACGGATTGTGCTTACTGCATCTAAATTATGTACGGATATGAAATCACTAAAGTGGGAATGTTAGAAAGTACTTATTTGTACAACTTTCATATAGAAAATGTTGGAAAATGTGTTAATGTTTGCTTGTTTTTTGTGTAACCGTAAATATGGGCTGTTGAAGAAAGTAAGGGAGTGAAATTTTTTATATATTTTTTGTGTTTTAAGTATGCGATGGAAGATAGTCCAGCGGTTATTTTAAATTATATTATAAACATGAACCTGCAATTTTTCTGTAATTAAAGGATTTTGTTTTTTACGTTGAAAGCTCTGTGCTGCGAGAAGCCGGTTGTAGAGAGAAGGCTCACGGGTTTGATTCCTGCACTGAGGCAAAAAAATTCGGTACCCCCAAATCCATCTGCCCTCCCCAATCCCTATTCCATTTATTAAGGTTGGCAATACCCACAATTCTTTCATTATCGTAGGTGTTCATGAGCATTATGAATAAATTTATGAAGATGTTTTACATAGTTAGCTATAAACATTTTTTAAATTCAAAATAAAAAGTATAAAACAATTTACTTACACTACTCTACAATGACACTACATTTTCCCCAAAAATATCTTTTTTTTCTTTTTACCTGTCCTTATCCCACCCTAATGTGGGGTCGGCGCTACACACTTTTCCAACCATGTTGCAGAAAGGATTTAGTTTTTACGACCAGTTGCCTGCCTGACGTCAACCCTCTCTGAGGGATCCAGTCCCAGGTAAATTAAATTAGAAAATTCACTTTGCCCGACCAGGGAATCGAACCCACGACCTCCCGGTCCACAGCCCACATATGCTACCACTACACTAGGAAGACCAAACATTTATCACAGTAATTTATTTTACCCTAAAATTAAACTTCACACCTTGAAGCTAGAAGTAACAATCACCAAAATCCATGGTGCAGATATATGATATGACGTCACCAGTCGATTCGGCGGTTGCGTCAGCCCAGCCCACAATAGCTGAGAAAGTACCGGCATAGAAAGTGCAAGTTGTCCGTCTCACGTACTATTATATCAGTTGGGGATTTACATAAGTATTACGATTTGTGGGTAAGTGGAACGACATGGAAAAATGAGTTTGTAACACGTTAGTAACTTACTGCGTTTCTCATGTTTTTACTATGAAATGATGATGAGTATGAATGAATGATGAGATGTGACGTTTTAAGTTTTGGCTTTATGAATGTGGAATTATGTGTTAAAAATTGACGCCTTTGGTCTAGTGATAGTATGAGGGCTCTATGAGAGGTCATGGGTACGAATCCCACGTCAGGCAATGCAAAATTCTGCAAAATTCACAGTCCAACCCGTGACCACGAAGACTGCAAAGCCTTCGAAACGTCGGGAATAAAAATGAAAATTAAAACCAAATCGTGATAGAACCCGCAAAAATAGCGTTATTTCAGAATTATCTCTTATGTTTGCTACAAAAATTGTACATGTGACGTTTTGTGTATTGGCTTTGTTTGGTTATTTCGTAAGAAGTATTAATTAGGTATTAGAAATTATTTTTTATGCATTTCAGAAGAAATGTAGATATGTCTCAGTATAGAAAAACGTACCAACAAATAAACTCCTTTTTTGAAGTCAGTTAAAAAGCATGCAGACGAATGATTAAGAACCTCTTCTTTTTAAGTCGGTTATAAGTAGCAAGTATTAATGAAAAAAAAACACAAAAATAGCAATACAAAGGTGTTCCACGGTGTAATTACTACATAACTAAATGTCCACGAAGTTGAAGAATGCGCGCGTAAATAACAATATTTATTAAGGATAAAATTGCAATTACCTCTTTCTTTGTTCACTTGACTCTTTCTTATTAATGATGTAATTAATACGAAGAAAGAATAGGAAATATTTCCAAGAAATTGCACACCGTGACAGTGAAATATTGCAAAACGATATAACTCATCGGGCTGGTATTAAATATTTTTAAATCCTCTTTGTGTCGATTTTTTCGTGTTGAAGTTATAATGAAAATTGACACGTATATCAGAAAACTGCCCATTCCTTTAATAAACTTGGCAACAAAATTACCCTTAGGGCCACTTGCAGCACTATTACTAATCTGGAGTAAGACCTAAACTCGATTTATCCTACAGCTCACTCCTATCTCTAAATCAAGATTTGGGATAAATAGGGATTTATTGCGGGGCTGCAAGTGGCCCCTACATTATAAATTGTAGTTTTTTTTAATCAGATGTAAAATAAATGAGTACTTATGCTGTGTGTAAAGTCACCAATACACACACGTAAGCTTACGCCTGTCTCCCCAAAGAGGTAGGCAGAGGCGAGCTTAAGAACTAGAACCCTACATTCCCCGAGTTTAGTTCCGTCCCAGATGATGGGGGCGAGCTTATCGCCATATCGGGCATTTTCAGACTCCGGGCTGATACTGAAAAATCCAATATCACTTTGCCCAATCCGGGGATCGAACCCGAACCTCAAGACGATAGTCGTGCCGCGCTCGCAATACCACTACGCCACCGGCAGTCACTGAGTATTAGTGACGAAAATTATTTTGCATGGATGTAATAAATGGCCTGCCTCGGTGGCGTGGTGGTATTTCGGTACGACTACGGTTCTGTGGTCTCGGGTTCGATCCCCGGGTTGGGCAAAGTGATATTGGATTTTTCCATATCAGCCCGGAGTCTGGAACTTGTGCCCGATATGTCGATAGGCTCGCCCCCTATCACATCTGGGACGGAACTTAGCTCGGCGAAATGTGGGTGTTCTAATTCGCTAGTGCGCCTCTGCCTACCCCTTCAGGGATACAGGCGTGAGCTTATGTATGTATGTATGGATGTAATAAAGTATTGAATCTTTGATTGTAGAGCCACGTTGTAGACAGTTACGTCTACAACACAAATGGGCCGGCTCGACTGGTTTCATACTATTATCTCACAAATAATCGACGTTAATTGGGACTTGCCGTTACGTTTCGTTCGGTGACTCAAATTTCTAGTAACCAAAACACCAAAATACCTATTTTTATTCCTTTAAGGTTGGCAACGCATGATTCTTTTCGACCGACTTCAAAAAAAGGAGAAGGTCCTCAATTCGTCTGTATTTTTTTTATGTATATTCCCCGATATCTCCGCCAAATGTGGACCGATTTTCAAGTTTTTTTTGTTCGTTAGAGTTTATTCTAAGGGTGGTCTACAATCACAAACATTTGTTCACAATCGGATAAATTTTGAAGTCGGACCGTTTTTTATATTTCTAGTATCTGGTTGATAAATCCACTTACCATCAAGTGACCACCTGCTTATTTGCCAGTGTCTTATATAAAAAGTGTGATGGTATTTATAACCACATATATATTTTTTTCTGTACACACGGATGTAGTGTATTATCAACAACTAACGTGTTTTTGTTCGTCAGTCTTAATGAGTTCATTACAATACTACTGTTAAAAAAAAATTACGGCTCCCAACACAATACATTCCCACAAGCGCAGGTGATCTGGTGAATAATGTTTGTCATGCTTTGTTGATTTCAGTAACACTTGCGACACACTGCTATGCGGGTTGGGCAATGTTTTTGCGTACTATTTTATTTTAACGCTTTAAAGTAAATACCTTTTTAAATATAATAGAGTATGTAATGTTTTTAAGACTAGTAAGTGTTTTAGTGGCTATGGTTTATTCTCAGTTAATATTGAACTAACATCGATTCCTATCTCTGAATAAGATGGTTGCAAATACTTAATTACGTCAATTCTGCCTAAAGGTTTTTTATTTGTTACTATTGCTGAAAGAGTTTTAGAATCGGGTCAGTAGTTTTCTAATTTAACCCTACATAAGAACTTACAAATTGACTTGAAACTTTTATATGTGAAGCTTAGCGAGGAAATATAAAAGTGTCTTTAATCATATAGAAAGATGGGAAGGAATTTGGAAGTAACTAACATTACTGTACTATAAGACATTTAAGTCATGTTCATTATTTAAATGATCATATTCTTGAAAAGATGCATGAGTGTGGAAGAGGCAAAAGAGGTGTGTCAGGATCATAGCTTGTGGCGCTCAATAGTCTTTGTCTACATGGTATACAGGCGCGAGTGTGTATGTATGTATGTGTATACGAATAATCTTATATTCATTAAATAAACAAGCAATTTACGAATGGTGTAACCGTATTACAATAGCTAGTTTAAATTTAACTGAGATGTAGACGAAAATGTGTTTAAATTGTTGGTACGTACCGAAACGAATTTCACAATGACAGGTGTTATTAAACTTGAATCATAAATTTATGAATGAAAGGTCAACTTTACTGGGCATTATTATTATTATTAGATATGTCGTAATCACTTGGATTTTTGAATGTCAATCCATTTATTAGAGGTCGTTAACGTTTGAGTAAATCTTCGATTATATTATTTTTAGTAATAATAGCTTGGAATTTTTGTATAAAGATGTTTTTCATTTTATTATTTTATTTTTATTTTACTTCATTATTAATTCATACATTCCAATATGTACTCGTATTTGAGTCTCACTTAATATTTTTTTTTAATAGTTTTCTAATATAAACTGGTTGTGTGTCTCGAAAATATCAGCCACTAAACAAAAAACTAACAATAGCTGATTGCGTAATATTCGATACAAACTCGATACTAGACCGATTGTCACGAAACGAATACGTCATTCTGTTCGTTCGAAGTAGGTTGTAGTATCTCTTATCTGTATAAGAAATAAATTTCTAATTCGCAATAAGAAACTAAAAGTGGATCGATTTTCGATCTATTCATTCATCGATTATTCAATTTAAGATATGATCGTAAAGGTATCAACAATGTTACAATAACTACAAATCGAAATAACATAACATAATAATCACAAGTTTAAAAACCTAACAGATCGACTTCAAATCTGATCGTGACCAAATTTATATGGAACACCCTTAGAGTAATAACGTGTAGAGATATAGTCTCATACAAAATTCCTTCGGAAATTGAAGCCGATAACGATTCAATGTGTGCATCGTCGGCGCGTAACTACTTGAGCCGACACACACATACGCACGTAAATAGTGTTGCAAGTAAAAGACATTTTACCAACAAAATAGGGAAATCGAAAGTGTTCTAATAATGATACACTTCTTTTATTCTGAACTTAAAAAACATTTGTATAGTTTTGAACCGACTTTAAAATAAAAAGGTTCTGAATTTTTCTGTATAAACATAACTTTTTTTATCAATTGTTCGATAGAGTTGTTCGTAATGTTCGCGTTCGCGTTGTATGTGTATGCTTGTGTATGTATAAATATTATGATTATGAATTTATTTATGTATATTATATGATATATTCTTTTATAGCTATATATCGCAATGATATTTAATATTATGAGTATATGTAGCATTATATTTAATACTTTTTTTTTCTTTTTATATATTATCATGCGATCAGTCACGAAGACTATAAGCAGATGCGGTGCAGTAGAATTTAACACTACCCTCATTTTTATTTTCTTCATATACACCCGCCTTGTCTTTTCTCTGCACCACCCAAAGGTTGACTGGTAGCGAATGCCGCTGGCATTAAGTTCGTCTGAACATATTTGTGTATAATGTGTTTGAAATAAAAAGGAGACGGAAACACTTCCATACAATCTTGGGCCTAGATTGTAAAAGGATGAAAGTAGTGTCAATTAATAGATAGTATATTATGAGATCATTACTGAACATTTGGCGACTTTTTGTAATCTGAGAACATAGTTATGAGCCTCACTTTGACTTAAATAAAAGTGAGGTTATGGAACAAACTATACGCAAACAACTGATGTTTATAAGTACAAATCTTATGTTTTAATGTAGATAACATACGCTCACGCCTATATCTCCGAAGGGATGGCAGAAACTCGAACACCCACATTCGATAACTAAATGTTGATCACAAAGACGATTATTCTCAGGAACATAATATTTCTACAGACTGAGCAACATTGTTCTATTTAAAAGATGGAAAACACCCAAAACGCACACGCACGAAACAATACGAAAACGAAGCAAATGAAAACGATTTTTTACAGGGAACCAGCTAAGGTCTGAATGCATGCCGCCAAGCTATTCAGTTACTGTTTTTTTTTTCAGAACTATTTATTGTTAATTTTTATGTTTTCAATTATTTTTACTTGAATTAATCATCCGGGTCTAACATTATATATACATACATACATATATACATATATATATATATTTTTTAACTCATTCATCTTAATCGGTAAAGTAATCGATTCTATTTTAATAATGCCCTTTACTTATTTTTCAGATATCTCATTTTCTAGATTGTGAATTGGGCAGATTTTTTTAAATTTTGAAATAAAAAAAATGTCAAATTTTTGGGCCATATCTCAACTCATTACATTTTGGCCCAAAGATCCCCGTCTCCTTTTGGTTTTTATTTGTTCGTTAAAAAAGATTAAAAAACAGAAAATCCTTTAGGTTTAATCATACCTATTTACATAAAAATCGGTACAGTGATATAACCATGAAAACGCAAAAAACACACTTTCCGATTAGAGTACGCATAAAAGTTGAAAATTATTTTCTTTAACCCTTACATCACCAATTACTATCATCATAATCCCCATTTTGATATCAAACATAAGCTAAGCTGTGTTATTTGATTTTGTTCATTATTTATGTTAATAGCAAATTGTCAGGATAGGCAGTGTAGCTTTGTCTATACGAAGTGCACGCCACTGCACAAACAGAGTTATCGCAGAGTTAATTAGTTTAATATGAATATAGATTTGCATTTTAACTAGAACATCATTTGTTTGCGTATAGTTTATTCCATAACCTCACTTTTATTTAAGTCAAAGTTTTAGTAATGATCTCATAATATACTATATCTATTAATTGACACTACTTTCATCCTTTTACAATCTAGGCCCAAGATTGTATGGAAGCATTTCCCTCTCATTTCATTATCCCTAATAGTATTTAAAAAATGGGTAAATTGGTTGGCATTATTGGCAACATTCATAATGATTCATAACGTAAATGGCGTCTGTCATTTTTACAATTTTATTTGTAGTTTTGATGAATGTTTTACTTAATATTAAAACATGTCAGCAATTAATTACTTGTGAAATGTTATCTTTATATTTCCTTGGTGCTTGTTCATTGTATTGTGACATCCTTTGATAGCGCAGTTCGTCATAATATAATTAAATTTGTGGGAGCTCTTCATACTAAGACTTGACATAGGACACTGACACGCCGTGCGGCGTTGGGTACCTAAACCGGCTCACCCAGAACGCCTTCACGCCGTGGCCCTGTACTGCGGTTCTATGTATGATATTTCTATGGGAACACCCTTGAAATAATCTCTATCGAATACAAAAATAGTTTTGAATATCTGTCCACATTTGGCGGAGATATCGCGTAACATAGATTAAAAAAAATACAGACAAATTTTGTATTCAATAGAGATTATTTCAAGGGTGGTTCCATATAAATTTGGTCACGATCGGATTTGAAGTCGGTCTGTTAAGTTTTTAAACTTGTGATCATGTCAGTACATTTTACTCTGTCTATGTAACTTATATTGCAGAAAATTTTCAAATAACAAAGCATTGTAAAATACATTTAACTGGCAATACTGCAGTAAGATTGAACAGTTTGAGTTGAAGGCTATCTTGTTTCTTCGCATGGCGTGATGAGCACTGCCCATCGAGAAATGCAATAAACAATGCAGTTTCATATTAAACTTAAATAAAGTGAGTACTATAGAGGAAATTGACATGATAATGAATAAAACAGACGATTCTGTGTTTAACGGACATTTATAGACACAATGGAGTATTAACGCGCAATAATACCTAATGGGTGCGAAAAAAAAATTGGCATAATTTATTGATAATACCCAAGTAGGTGTCAGTTATTAGGTCACCTTGATTTTGTGGCAGTGTATATGTGTTGTGAACCAGGAGGTCTTGGTTTGGAATTCCAGGTCGAGCGGGTGTTTTACTAACACAATTTGTTAGAGACTGGAACACGCAGAGGACGATTGAAATTAGGCAGGCAGCAGTAAAGAAGCTAAGCCGAATCAATTACATGCTTGACATATGTAGTATGTTGCGCCGATCCCTTATTCAGGTGGGATAAGGGCAGGTGGAAAGAAAGTAGCAATTAACCTTTAATTTGTACCTATGTGAATAAAGACTTATTATTATTATTATTAAAAAAATATTATTATTAAAACAAACATTACTAACAGCTCTGAGCTCAATCAACAAGATTAATGAGCACTTTATAGAATCATCATCATCATCATTATCGTCATTATTATCCACAGGACGTCCACTGCTGGACATAGGCCTCCCCAAAGATTCCCAGATCGACCTGTGAGATTTATAGAATACAAAAAAAAAATATTGGTGCGCCGTCAAATCAACAAAAACGTTATGGCCTGTTTATCGGCCCGTCGGAGGCGGCACATATATATGTTACATAAGCGTATGGGCCACCGGAGGCCGAGCCGCCCGTGACTATCTACTGAAATTATTTATTATTAGGGTTTATTAATTCATCAAACATCGATGTTACTTTCAACTAATTTTAAAAACAGGAGGTTCTCAAATCGTCAGTATTTTTTTATGTATAATACTCGATATCTTTGTATAATGGCCGATTTCCACCTTTAAGCGTTTGATAGAGCTTATTCTAAGGATAGCACCATGGAAATTTAGTCAACATCTGATAAATTTTTGAGTCGGTATTTAAGTTTTTAAACTTATGTGTATATTTTGTTTGTTTAAAAAATCTAGTAAGATAAAATATCTTGTCTACAATCTTGTCTACCATGTTGAAGGTTATCCTAAAATATTCTCTTTATAATTCATGTATGTAACATTTAAAGTGGATAATGGTTTTAATATTCACTTATAAGACTTTATTTGACTTGTATTGAAATATCTTCGTGTAAAAATCTAATGAACGAGCTAAAAACGCCTTTAGCTCTAGGTGGGGAAAAGCGAATTTTCTAATTAAATTTTGCCCGGGATTTCCTCAGATGGGATTGACGTCAGGTACGCAGCCGGTCGTAAAAACCAAGCCAAATCCTTTCTGCAACATGCTTTGTAAACGTGTGATGCGCCGACCCCACATTAAGGTGGGATAAGGGCAGGTAAAAGGAAAGATTATTTTAAATTGAGCACTGTATATTATTTTGTTTATTTATTTTTTTAAAATAAGCATGTTAAAAAGATTTCATATTGAAAAATATCTCGTGGGAATACGGAAGGAAATTATGTAAGCAGCCGCGGACATTTAAATGTAATCTTATAATCTAATATCAACCTTCCGTGTTAATTTATTTTATAACAATTAATATAAGCTTACGCCTATATCGCTAAAGGGGTAGGCAGAGGCGCACTAGCGAATTAAAACATTCTCCGTGGCGCAGCGGGCGAGTAGCCGGCTGTGAAACGTGAGTTCGCGGGTTCGATTCCCGCACCGAGACAAGGATTATATTAAAAAAATAGCTTCCACGCGTTTGCGATGATTTTGCCAATGTTAAGGTAAATAAACCAGATGTGGACGACCTCAAGGTCCTACTGGGATTATGGTGGCAATTCTTTCCAGTGAGATGCCCCTCAGATGACCTGCTCTCAACGAATCGACCGAACAAAGTCAGCCAACGCACCAAGCAAAATCCAAAGTTTCCACATTATACTGTCCATCTACGCTGAAGTTTGGTGCATAAAACAACATCACTTTAAAGCAAGAAACACAACTCTACAGAATATTATAAAATAATTAGCGACGCTCACACTGTCAGACTTCCTGTCAAAATACGTAGGCAGAATTGTCCGAATGGAAAGTCATATTATTCCCAAGAAATAAGAATAGTTCGTAACACCAACAACATTATTGTTCACATGTAACTATGTAACTATTTTGCATCTATGTGAATTTTATTTTGACTGCCTCGCTGGCGTGGTTGTATTTCGGTACGACTACCGTCCTGAAGTCTCGGGTTCGATAGCCGGGTCGGGCATAGTGATATTTGATTTTCAATATCAACCCGGAGTCTGGAATTTGTGCCCGTTAGGCGATGGGCTCGCCCCCTATCACGTTTGGGATGGAACTGAACTTAGTGAAATGTGGGTGTTCTAATTCGCTAGTACGCCTCTGCCTA
Organism: Clanis bilineata; assembly: GCA_036417725.1. Taxonomy (NCBI): domain Eukaryota; kingdom Metazoa; phylum Arthropoda; class Insecta; order Lepidoptera; family Sphingidae; genus Clanis; species Clanis bilineata. Next base: position 5,342,194 of record CM071145.1, on the reverse strand, counting down.
CCCCTTCAGGGATACAGGCAATATGTGAATTTTATTTTTTACATCCTTTCACCTGATAGATTTCATTAATTATGAGTTTGAATCGACTTGGAGAAGGTTACACAAGTTTTGTAGTTTATTAATTAATGTTGCCACACATCTAAATATCAACTTCTCCACTAATTGCTAATGGTAAGTGGTCTTAATACATTTCGACAGCTAACAGATCAGTGACCCATTTTCGTATCTTCTGTATTCTTAATTGAATAATAGAATATTCATGAATTTTTACTAAGGAAGAAGTAATAGCTCAGTTGTGAATGGTACGGACTGCCGAGACAAGTGTTGGAGGTTCGAGACCAACCCCAAAATGGAGCATACACCTTTGACTTTTCTATGTTAAGTGTATTTTCATTGTGAAATATCGCTTGCTGTAACGGTGAAGGAAAACATCGTGAGGAACCTGCATACCAGAGAATTTCTTCACAGGAATTTCGAAGGTATGTGAAATCTATCAACCTGCATTAGGCCAGTGTGGTAGACTAAGGCCTAACGCCTCATTAGTAGAGGAGGCCCTCATTAGTATTATGTGCTCTTAGTTAGTCGTTATCCAATCACCATCAATTTATAAATCATCCGTCGATCCAGGCTAAATTGTTTTATTACGACTACCTAAATAATGACTATGTAAACAAATTATCAAATTAATTATTTACGTATTCAAGAGTCGTAAATATTACCATACAGTTAGAATGTATTAGTATGTTACGTAACCTTAAAACAATTACTTCGAGGGTCAGTTCATCAAGTACGTATATTTTGGAGAAGCATTTGACCCGATTACGTGAGTCATAGATTAAATAATGAACCAGAAAGGATAATAATCACAAGTTTAAAAACTTAACAGACCGACTTCAAATCCGATCGTGACCAAATTTATATGGGACCACCCTTGAAATAAGCTCTATCCAAAAAAGAATTTTGAACATCGGTCCATATTCGGCGGAAATATCGCGTAACATACATAAAAAAAATATAGACGAATTGAGCACCTTTTCTTTTTTGGAAGTCTTTGAAATTAAGTAAACATATGGACGCATCATTTGATATGATCTGTGATAGTAGCGATGACAGTTGACACGGTTAGTGTCAGTGTTGTCAAATAGTGAGGGTCTGGGTTCAAATCACAACTCAGGCAAAAAGAATTGGTGTTTGAATTTATATGGTAATTGGCTCGCCAAGTATCATATGAAGAGATGAATATAATCCCACCAAAATGTAACGGTAACCAGCGGCGTAAATAATTCACCTAGCGTTATTTACACCGCTGCCTACTTCTTTGGAGAGACTTAAGCTTATGTCACCTCGTATGTTTTTATGACATGACAAGAAGTTTCTAATTGCTGTTTGTGTCAATAAAATAATTTTGTTTAAAACATCAAACCAGAAATCATTACATCATTTGACTGGCATCCGCTTTCAAACCCAACTAATTTGAATAGCACAGATAATCGTCGACACTTCCATTTAAAACTAACATGCTCACATGACATACATGACATTATATTGTAACGTCTTCATCCAAGGTCTAATCTAAATAAACATCGATAGTACTAGGTCAAGGTGTTTTCCGTTCCATGTTCTGGAAAGAGTTCTTTTGTGATCATGAACAGGTTCCGCAAACAATGAGTGACAGGTGTTATGAATATTGTAATGTATCGATTGTTGTAACGCCTCTTTGACAATCGTATAGTCGGTATTTAAGCTTCTAAATTCAAAGAATATCGATTTTAATGTTGTTACATTTATATTTTATGTTCGTGTTTTGCATGTCATCGTCGGTTTTGGATGCGGAAAGCGGATGGTGGAATATATATTTATTTTTCAAGTTTGAAAAAACAAACTAACAACGACATTATTTTAATAATTAAATTAAATAACACGCTTATTCCAATCTTAAAACGGTGCATGTAAATATCACGGAATAAAGTAATATAACTTATGTACATGTATATAATTATGTCAAAAAATGCCTTCTGATTTTTATCAATTTATAAATGCGATGACCATTTTTGGTGTTCTATCTGACAAATTACATACTTTCCAAAGAATTGCGGCTTATCTAATCTGCATAAACATAAATAAAACGCCTATTAAATTTAATTAATTGTCCACGTATTGCGGATTTATGAAATTGTTATCGCTTTTTGAAATTAGGTACAATTATGCAATAGTAATAAATTAACCCGTCTGAGTCATTTTGTAATCTATGCCTAGTTTAACGTCAAAAGACGTCCCAAGATTTCGATCTTGGAATTTTATTTGCCGTACGCCATCTGAATTATATTTAGCGTTTAGAATGCATTAACAGAGACTTGCAGTTGGTTACGTCATTCGCTTTGTTATTTGCACATTGGCTTCGGTGTCCGCTGTGATGATATAATGTCTTAAGGAAATATTCGCCTCATTGGTTATTGATAGCGTATAGCTTAGAACCGTGAGAACGTGCATTCAAATCGCTAACAAATCGAATCAGGCCAAGTTTTTCTAAAAGTTGCCTGTGGTTGAAACTTGTGTCCAGTATATAGACACGCTCACTATACAGATGCAAAAAGTTTAAATTTAAAAAATGGCTTCAGTATCTCTTCACATGTTAACCAAAATATGGGAAAAATATATGTAAGTAACAGAACTCAAAATTGCCATAAAATCAATAATGGCGGGTGTAAAAGAAATAAATAAAAAAAACAAAATATGGGACTAACTTAGGTTCACGCATTCAAGTTCTTTCGCACATAATAAAAATGTTAAATATCGGTCCACATTTGCTAGATATCGAGTAACATACACAAAAAAATACCGATGAATTGAGAACTTTCTTCCTGACGTCGGTTGAAAAAATGAGTTAGGCAAAGGTGGGTGATTAATTATCTACCTCTTGCAACGGTCGGCAACACGCGGCCCGTGGATGTCCTATTTGCGGCCCGTAATTGTTTTGTAAATTAGTCATAAATACCTAAAATGTTATAGATTCTAGATAGAAAATATGAGGTGAGGCCCGCTTTTACTATATTTTGCCACCTTGTGGCCCCTGCCTGCCCAAACCACTGCCTTAGGGATACAGGCATGAACACATATGGATCTAATGTTAATACATTAGCGCTTAATATTTAAAGTGTTATGTTGCCTATCCTAGTCCTACTTACCCGTATAATTTCTAAATGAACTTTAGTACTTTGAAGTACGTTCAGAAACGCCTGTGTTCGTGTCATGAATATGTTTGAAAATAAATAAACCTACGAAGGTTGAATTAGTGTTGGTTTATACTTCTAGTATAGGTTAATTAGGCTAGGCAATATTAGCTCAAATGTTTAGAACGATCAACGAAAACTACTTTAAATAAAAAAAAAATGTGATTAGATTATGAAATTGTTTATCCGTTTTTTCTTGCATTAGCCGATATAAAACTATTTATTATGAGTCTACAGCGTATAACATATTAAAGAATATTTGTTGTTTAATGTATTTAAGTATTTAGCTGTTCATAAAAAACTAAAATGATAGCTTCTTATTAAAAATTAAGATCGCTTCGCCACAAAAACTGTCATGATGGATTTAATTCAAGATAATATCTTAAGTAGTCTAAATTCAGTCTGGCTATTTATAAAGTTTATTAATTTTAAGGGTTTCTTGCAGCTCTGCGATAAATGTCTATTTATCCCAAATCTTGATTTAAAGATAGGAGTGCGCTGTAGGATAAATCGAGATAAGGTGTAACTCTAGATTAGTAATAGCGCTGCAAGTAGCCCTAAATAGTTACTCTGTGGAATATCTTCGACCGACTTCCAAAAAGGAGAAGGTTCTCAATTCGTCTGAATTTTTTTAATTTTTTATTCAGTATGTTACGCGATATCTCAGCCAAATGTGGACCGATTTTCAAAAATATTTTTGTGTTCGATAGAGCTTATTTCAAGGGTGGTATGGGACTTATATGGGACCACCCTTGAAATAAACTCTATCGAACATAAAAAGAATTTTGAAAATCGGTCCACATTTGGCGGAGATATTAGAGAGAATTGAGGACCTTCTGCGTTTTGTCCTTAATTCGTCTGTATTTTTTTTAATGTATGTTACGGATATCTCCGCTAAATGTGAACAGATTTTCAAAATTCTTTTTGTATTTAATAGAGATTATTTCAAGGGTGTCCCATATAAATTTGGTCACAATCGGATTTGAAGTCGGTCCGTTAAGTTTTTAAACTTGTGACTATAAAACATTGGTTTAACCTCTAAAATTTTGACAAGGCGATGACGAGTGTTTGATTTTATCTACCAGGATGTTAAAATATTAAACCTACACCTATTACCTTTTATAATAAACTAGTTGTTAACTGCCTCGGTGGCAGGGTGGTATTGAGTACGCGGTATGACTATCGTCCTGAGGTCCCGGGTTCGATCCCCGGGTCGGGCCAACTGATATTGGATTTTTAAGAATCAGCCCGTAGTCTAGAATTTGTGCCCGACATGGCGATAGGCTCGCCCCCTATCACATCTGGGACGGAACTAAGTTCGGCGAAATGTAGTTGTTCTAGTTCGTTAGTGCGGCTCTGCCTACGCCTTCAGGGATACAGGCGAGTTTATGTATTTTAAACTGCCAACGTAATATTCTGAAGCTAAAGTATTCAAAGAATAAATATTGATAACGCATACGAATC